>CM022704.1:10295455-11009071 GCA_012295165.1 Asparagus setaceus | reverse complement strand
TGGATGCCCTTATTAGTGACAACAAAGCCGGGAACTTGCCATCGGACATCCCAAGGAAGGATTTGCGTGATTCATCTTTAGTCGATGGGTTCGCATGAGCTCAATACCGCTTTAAGATCTTTGATGTGATCTCCTTTGTCACTTTTCATCACCAAGTCGCCGACGTAGCATTCGACCGCTTTTCCCAAGATGATCCTAGAAAATCTTAGTCATTGTCACTGTACGTGGCGCCAAAGATTTTTCAGCCGAACGGCATGACCGTAGCAATATATACCGATGGGCGCTCAACGCCGTGGTGCTTGGCATCATCGGGTGCATCTTGATCCGATTGTAACCCGAGAAACCATCCATGAATGACATTCTTTCAAATCCACACGTATTGTCGACTATGACATCGCTGATTGGAAGAGGAAAGTCATCTTTCGCAAGCAGCCGCTGAGGTCTCAGAGTCGCATACTGCATCCTAATCGAACCATTTTTCTTCATGACCGACTATATTCGCCACCCAACCGGATGTTGAATTTCCTTGATGAATCCCGATTCTATGAGTTTTTCACTTCACAACGCATTGCCCGCAAGATTTGTGGATCTAAACCGCTTTGCGGTTGCTTGACAGTTTGACATCCATCTTGATGCCGAGGCATGTGTCGCCACATTAGGTCGAAGTCCGGCATGTCCTCGTAGCTCCAGCGAATACGCCGATATACTCCCCGATTAGGGTGATCAACTCTTCCTTCTCTTCGAGGGAAGAGTATTGCTGATGTTTATGAGCTTAGGATGCTCTTCGTCACCCATATTAACCTCGACTACCTCGCCCTTAGTGGGGGTTCTCTTTGTTCAATCTATCCCCAAAGTGCTCTTTGAGTTGATGGATCCATGGGTCTTCCCATGTTGGCATATCTTCATCGCCTCTCAATAGTAGATCGACACGGGATATGGGTTATCGGTAGCTCGACCATTGTTGATGACCTTGCCCATCGGAGGAAAGCTTGAAGCTGCAGAGCTGCGGGTAGCGAGGGCTTCCTCATATGTAAGCTGCTCATATCTGGCTCGGCGTTTAGAGGCATGGCCTTTGATGCTCGTGTTTTCTTTGGCTCAGTCCGGATGCAAAGAGACGCGCCGATCAGCTTGGGCATTGTTCTTAGAGACATATTCTTCCTTAAGCCATCGGTGATATTGTGGCGAGTCGGAGAAGGATATCTTGCTCGGGGAGAGCTCCGTCTTTGAGAAGATAGGATGGCGGATTTAGGTGGCAAGGCCAACAAAGGAAAAGCCCTCATCGTTCGTCTAGGAGAGCTCGATCATCGAAGCGAAGCTGGTGAGCTTCGAGGAGGCAACTCTGAACCGAACAGATGAAGATGCGTAGAGGCGTTAAAATTGCTATCGATGCGAACAAGACTGTAGCGGTGGGTTGATAGCAAACGATCCATCCGGTGGCGACTCGAGCAGCCGTCGGCGTGATCTGTATTAAGCAGCGTAAAGTGAGTCGGCGGCGTCTGAGCAATGGCAGCCAGCGTCGTGGAGAAAAACGGCGGCGAAGCTCCAGCGGTGAGTTGGCTAAACTCAAAGCGTTGACAAAGGCGGAATCAACCGTGCTTAGTCCGTCGATGCAAGCGAACCGTTTGAGCTCACGAAAGTTGATCGGACCACGGACTCGAACACATGGCGACATCACGAACAAAACTAAGCGGGAAGACGAAGAATCGGCGAAGAATCGGCGGAGAAGTCGGAGGAAAAAGCAGCGGCGCCCAGGGCGTGAATAAACCTCGGCGAAATTGGCCAAGGTGGCTCGACCACTTTAGTAGAGCCACCTCACGACTTTTCAGTAGGGTGCTCCAAGTGGTAGGAGGCTCGACGGCAGAGCAGGAGCCACCTCGACCACTTAGTAGAAGGTGCCTGACAGTGGTAGAGGAAGCCACTTGGCTAGAGCCACCTCGACAACTTAGTGGCGAGTGGTACAGGCCCTTGTTGGTGGCCTTTGGTTTTGTATAAATGGGGGGTCTTCTCGTGGAGAGGGGAGTTTGGGATCTTGGGTGGGGACTTGGTGATTTTGGCGGACTTGAAGAGCCTCGCGAGATCTCACGGCCTTGCGGTTCGAACGTGAGCTCAAGTCGATCGCGTCCGGATCTATAGGCGGAAGGTAAACAAACTTCGGGTCGAACTCTGAATACCCTCTAGGTTAAGCTTAGTCTTAACCTCGGGGATAATATTTGTGATTTCTCCTTGTAGATCTCACCGCTCCGTGATCCTCTCGCCGTGAGTGTGATCATGATCCTCTCCTTCGTGAGTGTGATCCCCTCGGCGCCGTTTCCGCCGTGAAGCGAGCCCCTCGTCTGTAGTTCGGAACCGGGTTTACACGAGGATCGGGATTAGCGGTGGTCAGCGGACGAATAAAAGTCCGACACGAGCAAAGAACCCGCATAGCGAGGATCAGTAAAATAGAGATCCCGTGTTTGTTCACAAAAGGAAGAGAGTTGTAATTTTAGTTTTCATTTATGCGCCTAAAATAAAGGCATTTTTCTTTGTTTGAAATTTTGTTGTAGGCAGGCCGTGAAAGTATGCAATTCAAGCGAGCAATGAATAACAAACCAACTTTCCTTGAACAAGCGCGACCACGGTGGGAACCAGCGGCTTCGGCAAAGGCGTGTAATAGCCATGGATCGATCCGGTCATCGAGGAGAGTCGAGTTGAGTTCGACCCGAAGAAGTATGAAGAATACCTCTCCTCCTGCGTCGAGATCCGGTTCCCCATAAAGTCCAAGATGGTCTCGGCGCAAGGAAGACCGATGGCCTCGAGTGCGGAGGCAGAAAATCCACCACCATAGCCGTCAAAGGCTGCGGAACAGCGGTGGTTCCCGGCCTAACAGCGGCCCGACCGGAACCCTGTCTTCGCGAGTCGATTCGCCAATAGCGTCGTGACTCTCTCCAAGAGCCCGTCGAGGCGGACGTCGGCGCTGGCGAAACAATTAGCCGGCGAAAGAATCAATGGATGGGGTCAGCTATGAAGCGGATCTAAGATCAAGTTGACTTCAGAAAATCACGAGATTGTAGATTCCTCTGGCCGGCGGCGGGCGAATGGAGTCGAGTCAAAGCGGAATCGATCCGCGCAGGAGCGTATCCGAGGCGCCCAGCAGCGCCAGGCGCAAGCAGGCTTTGGTGCAACAAGCCCGAGTTGAAAGAGGCGGCCCGAAGTCGTCAACAACTTCGGCTAGCTTGGAAGCCCAAGTCCGTCGAGGCTTCAACCAGCCGAAACCAACATCAAGCCTAGCTCGCGGGCCAACTCCTGCTCCGTGCTCAAATCGAAATTGTGAGCACCTCAACAAAAGTGGCGTTGACACGAAGTCACCTCCGTCACGTACGAACTTCGTGAAGCTAACTCTGCGCCGCGACCGGCGGGCTTACCGTCAGGATCGCCTAGGTCCGTTAAAGGAATCGTGGTCACTCCTATCTGGGCGTACCCACAAAGATAAGAAAAACCTGCATTTGCTGAGACTTCAAATCGAGTCAGAGGCGTCGAAGATTCAGCGTGTGTCGGCGGGTGACTTATGAAACCTATTTGTTCTCGAAGGCTCTCATCGGCGATGATAGCGTTATGCACGAGAAGTCGTGCTGACCTGCGATAGGTTGCTCGGTATATTCATCTTGAACGGAGTTGTACTATCATCTTTGGGAATGCAAGTAAATCGAGGCGGCCCGAGAATCAAACATGCCTTGCTTGTGCTCGAAGCTGATCAAGGCGGTGTTATCAGAGCAGTGGCTAAGCGACTCGGGAAAAGTCGGTTTTGATAGGCTTCGACGCAGTAGTGAACAGTCAAGGCGCTTTACGCCAAAAGAGATGAAAACCGAAATTTGATAGTGCCGAGTGTTACCATCAATATGACCCGTGAGGGCGTCGTCACATCCGTTCGAGGCATCGCATAGCGAATGGCTTCGATTGCGGTGGAGCTGATAAACGACCCAGTGCTCGCGAATCTGAAGGATTACCCTCGAGATGATGAAGTGTCGGATCGCGGCTCCGCAATGGCTTAGATAATACAATTTCCAGCATAGGACAACCTTGCGGCGTTCATGATCAGCTGGCGGATCAAGTGTCGAATGCTTGAAGAGGCTAACCAAGCAAAAGGACTTTAAGCGAGATGGGCTGCCATCACGTGATAGAAACAATGCATGACCAACAGATCAGCGATAATGAGCGCCGAGGCGAGCCAAGTCGTCATAATAATGTCAATTTCGGATAGCGACCGAGGCGAGAGAAGGAGTCGAACGTAGATGGTCATCTTTGCTTTCGGCAAAGCGCTTCGCGATAACAAGTCGTTCCTCCCCAAGTTTACCGAGCGGAGATGTAGGGAGAGCGAAAATTAAAGACGAGAGCAAAATCAATGCTTTGATTTCCGCTCAAAAGGTGAAAGCGGGTATACCATGTCACGAGGAGTGGGAATCAATCCGTGTATCAGAGCAAAATTCAACCTCATCAACTTTACGTTTGTGGAAGGGATCGCCCTCGGCACTTGATCTACTTCAAGTCTCATCTAGGTGTTATCTCGACGAGCCCTTGATGGTTCGGTCATTCGTTGCACCCTTGTGTTGCCGATTGGTACCTTAGCCGTCTCAAACCGAGGGCGTTAATAGGCTGAAGACGATATGGAGCCATGTTTCTCACCAATTTCTTGACGATGACAAAGGTATCCATCGGTTCTTTGTTGACGAGAGCGAGAAAAGCGAGGAAACGATGGATAACCGTCAAGAGGTTGAAATAAAGGCAATGAATTGCGAGAGACCGAACTTGAAGTTCATTCTCAAACTTGTCATAGCAACTTGTCATTGGGCGTGTTGGAAGCAATAGGAAGCTGCCGTCGAGAGACAGGAAAAGATTTAAGGATCGTGGAAGCAGAAGCGATTCACGAGAGGAAGCGGAGAGAGTCGACCTATAGTGGATGCTCACAAAGCGAACTTTGTCCCCGTGGCAAAGGTAAAGCACCGCAAAGTCGTAGAGCTAATCAAGCGTTGAGCTGCAACCACAGCGGCGGTCGCCAGCAAGCGTACACGGCAATGTCAGCGACCTCAATGCGTCAACAAACTCGAATCAAACCTCCCAGAAACCGAGGTTTCCCAAAACTTACCGTTCAGGGCGAAGTTAGGGCATCTTCAAATACCTTACGGAAAACAACAAAATCCGGTTGCCCCGATTGTAGACCAAGAGGAGGCAAACAAGGTTCTGGATCTAAATGCTTGTGCTTATCCGCAGCGATACCCATCCTACAAAGTTACGCTACCATCTCAAGGACAAGATTCAGGCCTTGATGCGATGTTGGAGTCATTACTCGAAACCCTCTAAAGAGAAGAAGGTGGGAGAAAATCACGGTCTCTATAAGCGGATCAGTTCCTTGGTTGGTTCCAAGCGCCCGATTGTGAAGGTAGGAATGAAGATGGTGAATGATGAAGATCCTCCGAAGGCAGCGTAGAAAGGGCTCGTCTTGCTACGGCGGCAAGCGGAGAAATCCTTTGGAGTCCACCACGACTTCTTTGGAAGGCGATCGAGTGGACTACATCCTCGGCCAAAAGGAAGACCAAGGGAAAAGGCAAGCTATGCCATCTTTGCCCGGCAATTCGAAGAAGGATGATGAAAAAGTAGCCACCTTCAATTTCACGAAGAGCACGAAGTCTTACGCTACTAGGGCGGATCACGAATATAGTTACAAATATCAGGAGCTCCAAACCCAAATGCTAAGACAACTGTCAGGCGGGGGTGACCGACTCCTCTCACTCGTCTGAGAAAAAGGACAACGGCAATTTGCTAAAAGCGGTGAAGCAAAGAAGTGACCAGGTCGGAGCTCAACTCGGCGATCCCGATTCAATCGCCCGTTGAGGATAGGCCGAGGAACATCGAACTCTCCATACCGTTTGGCGTCATGGCCGGTGGCGAACATCCCGACGAATAACTCTCTGAGTTGCTCCGGTTGTCAAAGGAAGCGAGAGCTCTACAAGCTCAGGCGGTCACGAGGTGTTTCTCACTTTCGAGATCAAGCCGATTAGGAAGAATCTACACAACAATGCAACAGCAGCCAAACACTTCCCTGCATCACTTTTACAAAGGAGGATATCTGACGAGAGATTCAAACCGATAGGCGCTATACTTCCGCAGGGTATATTGGCTCTGATGAAGTTAGCTTAGGATCCAAGTCGTCCGGGTTCGTGACATCATGCCCTGCGCCTCATGTATCACCTTGGAATCCACGCGATGGGCTGGCGTCCAGGCACAATGATCTATGGGTTTAACACCCGGTAGTCTAGCTTGGTAAAATCGGGATAAAGTGCCAAATGGGGATTTAAAGTCCAGAAGTCACGCTATGTGATTGGCGAGACTTCCTATAACTTATTGTTGGAGTCGACCTTGGATCCCGCGTAGCGTTATAGTCCCATCTACTCTTCATCGGTGTCTCAAATATGTAGACCACGAATAATGAGGTCAAAGGCGGTGGTGCGGACAAGCGGCCGTTTAAGGGTGAAATTATTTTCTTGATTCTCTCCTCTGATAATGCGAATCGAATTCGGCCCAAGGCGGACGGCGGTGAAGAAGGCGTCTGCGAAGGGCTTGATTATAGTGGTGGTTTTGTTTTGAATGACATTGTACCCCTTGTAATCAATCTTGGCGATGAAGAATGTCCGATGAACATATAATTGGCAAATTGCCGATGAATCAATAAATAGGCGATTTAGAGTACCCTTTGTCTTTGAATGATGTAATGGCGGGTTTTACAACGACCACTGAATTGCACTTACCATTTCGGTCATCTTGCTTTACACAAAAGCGGTTCAGAGATTCCTTAGGGACAACACTCGTCATCCCACGAAGATCAAATAGTGAAAAAGACTTGGTTTCACGGAAAAGGAGATCGCGGTTCCAGCGAATCATTTCTTAGAAGAAGATGAAGATGACAGGGGCCTATCCTCCACACATTCGAGATAATGCAAGAAACTGGGTATCATGAAGAAGTGGGGAGTGCGACTTGACACAAGGAGAAGGTCTATGTTTGGCGAGGTCCTCGAGTCCCTCTAAGCGGCATATGTCCCAAAGGAAGCGGATAACTACTATGCATTGAGCGGGGGATTGGGATCTGAATCATCCTCGAGAAGATGAATGCTCATGGTGATTGATAATAATCCACAGATGAGGGAGGCGGACGATACGTGCGATTCTTGGCTTGGGATTACGACACCAGGGAGAAGCTTTCAAGGCCTTGATGCCGAATATGCCCGATCGATCCTGCTACTATTGAGGGTGATGAAGATATGCCAACATGGGAAGACCCATGGATCCATCCTTTCGAGGAAGCGGTTTGGGGATAGATCGAACAAAGAGACCCCCTACAGGGCGAGGTAACCAGGCTAATATGGGTGATGAGGAGCATCTAAGCTCATAAACATGGTAATACTCTTCCCTCGGAAGAAAGTTGATCGCCCTAATCGGGGAATATATCGATGTATTTGCACGGAGCTACGAGGACATGCGGGACTGACCTAATGTGGCAACACATAGCCTCAACATCAACATGGATGTCAAACACATCAAGCAATCGCAAAAGGCGGTTTAGTCCACAAATCTTCTGACGTCGTAGATGAAGTAAAGAAACTCATAGAATCGGGATTCATCGAGGAAATTCAACACGGATTGGGTGGCGAATATAGTCGGTCATGAAGAAGAATGGTTCGATTAGGATGCGTATGGAGCTCTGAGACCTAGCTGCTTGCCCAAGGATGATTTCCCTCGCGAATCACCGGCGTCATAGTTGACAATCGTGTGGATTCGAGAGGATGTCCTTTATGGATGGTTTCTCGGGTTACAATCAAATCAAGATGCACCGATGGCGCCAAACACAGCGTTGAGCGCGTCGGTATATTTTGCTACGGTCATGCCGTTCGGTTTAAAACGCCGCGCAACATACCAGCGAGCAATGACTAAAATTTTCGGGATCATCTCGGGAAAGCGGTCGAATCTACGTCGATGACTTGAGTGAAAAGCCGTGACAAAGGAGATCATATCAAAGATCTTAGAGCGGTATTGAGCTCATGCGGACTCATCGGCTAAAGATGAACCACCAAATCCTTCCTTGGGATGTCCGTGGCAAGTTCACCGGCCGTCGTCAGACAAAAAGGAATCCGCGTCGATCTGATAAAGTGAAGGCCATTCAAGAGTTGCAACCTCAGAAATGAGAGAACCGAGGGGGTTACAGAGGCGAAGCGTACATCCGGTTCATATCGAACCTATGCGGGAAGTGTCAACCATTCTCTAAATTGAACAAGAAGAAGTGTCGTTTATTTGGGGCGGCGTATGAAGCGTTTGAAGAGATCAAATGTATCTCCTTCAGCCTCTCGATCTATGTCAAAACGGATCATTAGATTAAAGCCTTACGGCGGCTTGACGGCAGTGACCCGAACGAGCGATGTATTACGGCCGAACATTGGTGGTTGAGTCTCGATACCCAATGGTGCGGCGGTGCCTTGCATTAGTGTTCGCGATTGGAAGATCGACACTATTTAGTGGTGGGCGATTTATGTTATCTCTAGCGTAAATCCGGTCGGATATTTATGACCCGGCCGGCTTCAATGAGTTGGCGTTTGGCGAAATGGGCCTTGCTCTTGTCCCAATCGACGCACTTCAAACAACGAAGTCGATCAAAGGGCAAGATTTGCGATCTCTTGAGCATGACGAAAGCGGATGCGGTTGAGCTATATGATGATCTTCGGATGAAGTCGGGAAGTCAACACTCGTCGCACCAACAAATATGGCGATTGTACTTTGAACTTCTCGGCCACTAATGCAGAGTACCCGGGGCTCTAAAATCTCATTTGGAGTCGGAGTTGTCTTGATTTCCAGGAATCATGTCATGCCCGATGCTTATTCACTCAAGAACCTGTTCCATAAAGCTTAGAATACAACGGCTACTTATCGGACTTAATGCCAAAATTTGGGGGTCGAATATCTCGGCTATGGAGATTCTGGCCGGTAGTTAAGCGGTCGTGGTGACTACGAGTGAGGAACTACGATCCGGTCCCCTATCATCGGTGGCCGTTGAAATGGCCGACTCATTCGAAGAATTCTTCATCGAATATATCCCCGCCTCCAAAGCGCTCTTTGGATGCTAGCGTTAGGCGTGTGGTTAGCACAACCTTCCAGAGGCCAGAGCAATTAGTTCAGTCGGGACTCACCGCTCTTCGTACCATATATGATGGGGTACAAAGAAGACAAAGGGTGTATTACCCGGTACATGCAACCCAAACCAAGTTAGAGCCCGAGATTGGCTTTCCTATCGTCGATTACGTTTTACGGTATTAGGAAGGCGTGAAGGAGAGGAATCAATCCGTGAAGAGCTCCCAATTCTTTACGACCACGGAAACCGGATGCTATATGTAGAAGTGCGATGGTCTTTACTCGATGCCTTTCAAACAAGGAAGGGTCGCCGGGGAAGCACCACGAAGGTGAATGTAGAATGCGCACCAGACTGGTCCCAAGCTCTGGCGAATCGGGAGAATGGGCTACTTTTGGCCCACGATGATTAATAGCGGATCGAGCGGCTTCGGAAATGCCGCAGCGTGTCGATTCCGCGAATTATATACATCGGCCTCGGCGGCATCATGGCCCGTCTGGCCATTGAGACATGGGAATGGGCGTTGTAGGTCCATTTTTCCTCCGTCGGTTAAAGGAGATCGCTTTATTCTAGCGATCACCGACTACTTCTCAAGTGGGCTGAAGCAATCACTAAAAGGAGGTCAAAGCGAGTACCGTCATGGATTCATCAAACACCATGTCATCTATCGACATGGTGTCCCAAACGGATCGTGCATGACAGCGGTCCCCATTTATCGGCAATTCCTTCATCAAGTTTTGCGAAAAATTCAAGATACAAGATGTCACCGTCGTGACCTATAATCGGCGAATGGGTTAGGCGAGGCGTTCAACAAGGCGATCATCAAGATTTTGTAGCTTGTGAAGAATAACAAGCGAGGCTGGACGATAAACTTCGGAGAAGCACTCTGGGCATGCTATGATGTCGCCCGGCGAGGCGACCGGTACTCTACGGTCACGGGTGTGAAGCGATCCTCCGTTAAATCAGTTCCGTCACTTGGCGTCGCCCTTGCAGAGAGATGGCGGCCAGAAGAACAACATCAAAAGCGTCTCGAAGCTTGAGATGTTAGATGAGCGCTGGAGGCTCAACAATGCATTGAGTTCTATCAAGCTAGAATGTGAGGGCTTTCAAGAAAGTTCGTGAGAAGAAGCTAGGAGGAGATCTGCGTCCTGCGGCTAGGCGGTGAGATAATCCTCACCTCTAAAAGAAAGGTAAATTCGAACCCAAATGGGAAGGACCGTTTATAATAGACACGGTCTATTCAAGCGTGCATATCATATATCACCTGGAATGGCGGCCAGGCAATTAATGCTTGATAAATGGGAAGTTTACGAAAAATACTATCCTTAGTATATTAGGGATAACCCATTTTGATGGGAAATTCCTCAGAGAATATCTCACTCATTTTCATGAGGATAACCATAAGTTATTGTGTTTTCCTCCAAAATTCTCTCACGATCAAATTCATTGGCGGTGGGCCTAAAATCTCCTGGTCCAACCACCGGCAAAATCCCCTCTCGATTCCCTCCACGAGCGAGGTCCACTCAAATGCAGTTGTAATCCTCCACAAAAGCTATCAGGTACCCTTCAAGATTCTCGGGTGGAATCCACTCTTAGTTTCTCATTGGGAAATAGAACATTCTTTCTTTCCACATTTTACTGGAGAGATAGAATACATTCTTCCTCTCGGAAGCAAGAATAGAATACATTCTTCCTCTCTTGTCTTAGATTCTCGGAGTGGAGATCCGCTCTTAGTCTCATCTTTCAAGATTCTCAAAATGGAGATCCATTTTTAGTCTCTCAGTGGAAGCGGGACAAAATCCTTCCTTTCCAATATCAGGAATAGGAGACAAGATCCTCCTTCTTCTCCATCAATAAGAGATAGGATACAAAACCTTCCTCTCTTATTTCAAATTAAATGAGCACGGAGATAGGACACAAAACCTTCCTCTCCTTGTGAGAGATAGGATACAAAACCTTCCTCTCTTGTTCATCCCTTATCAGGAATAGGAGACAAGATCCTCCTTCCTCTCCACCTTGGAAATAGAATACATTCTTCCTTTCCCACCTCAATCAACCTTATGGCCGGTTCAATCCTTCTCGGTCAAAGAAGCCAAGATTCATCTTGGGGTGTTTCATCGAAGCCTAAGAAGGGATGAAGTCGGCCTAACTGCTTGTAGCGGTTTAGTCTTTCTCGATTGAAGAAGACACGAGTTGATTAGGGTATTCCATCCGAAAACCTAAGAAGGGATGAAGTCGGCCCTAACTGGCGTCGCGGTTTTAGTCTTTCTCCGATTGAAGAAGACACGAGTTGATTAAGGGGTATTCCATCCGAAAACCTAAGAAGGGATGAAGTCGGCCTTTGCTGCCTTGCAGCCGGTTTAGTCTTTCTCCGATTGAAGAACACGAGTTGATTAAGGGTATTCCATCCGAAAACCTAAGAAGGGATAAAGTCGGCCTAACAGCGTCGCGGTTTAATCTCTCGATTGAAGAAGACACGAGTTGATTAAGGGTATTCCATCGAAAACCTAAGAAGGGATGAAGTCGAAGCGCCTAACTGCAGCGTCGCGGTTTGAATCTTTCTCCGATTGAAGAAGACACGAGTTCGATTACGGGGTATTTTGTCCGAAGCCTAAGAAGGGATAAAGCCAGCGCCTACAGCGTTGCGGGTAGTCTATTCCGTGACAAAGCGAAGCCTCGTATTCAACATCGTAGCATTAAGTCTAGAAGAGTCTCATTCTTTTAGCACATGCGTCGATGCGAAGCCGAATCGGATAATCCCCGCTAGCCCAACTCAAGCGGTAGTTGGTAAAGGCTAGTCAAATCCGTTGAGTGGGAATTGACGAAATAACCTAAAATTCGGCGCTAACTGCGGCGTGTGGGTTTAGTCTTTTAGATTGAAGAAGACACGAGGATTCGGGGTATTTCATCAAGCCTAAGAAGGGATTAAGCCAGCCACCCTATGCGTTGCGGGCGATCTCTTGCGGTAAAAGTACCAAGCCTATGTATTCAATATCATAGCAACAAGTCTAGAAAGTTTCATTCTTCCCGTCCGCGTCGCGTGAGCAGTTTGGACAATCGCCGCTAGCCAATTCAAGCGGTAGTTGGTAAAGGCTAATCAAATCCGTTGGCGGGTGAGGGTTTGCCAAAAATCCTATAAGTATTATGGTTAATTATTTACGAAATAAAAGAATCACAATAGAGCACAAAGAGGGCGAACTGAGTTTTGCTTTAACTTCGAGATACTTTATTGAGAAAAGCTTGTTGAAGTTCCTCTGAACCTCGATACGAAAGTCTCCTGTTGCCATTAGGGCCGCGATCTCCTTCTTGATGTCAACAGCCACGCTTGAGAGTTCAAATTTCACCGAACACGACCGCGAGAGTCTTTTCTTTGTTGGCCTTTCGGACTTCAAGGCGATCGGGCTCTCCCTCGCCACTTGGGGTTCTGTTAGAGCTCTACTATCCTCGCTTCTCAGCTGACACAAGACCAAAAGGTGTCCCGGAGAGGCGAAGCTTCAGCAACAGCGGTCTCCAAATGATGCAGCAGCCTGTTGCATGTGAACCGAGTCGTAATAGCATGGCGTCAAGCCGTCGAGCTGCAGAATCTCTGTCTCTATATATGAGGAGAGCTCGGCTACTTCAAAATCTTGTAGACTTTGGGCTTAACCTCTAAATGGTGAAATCATCGGAAGGTGGCACAGGCGGACTCAATCTTCGGATATTCTCCATGCCCTACTCAAATAGGATTCAGTATAAACTAATTCTGGTTCTTAGCGAGAAGTTCACGGAGAATATTACCATATTCTTAAGGATAACTTCGATAACCCTCAATTTCCTCCGCTATGGGACCTCAAGGAGGATAAAATTACGGCGAGGCTTATATCGGCCTTGGGACAGCAGCTCTACCTCGAAAGGACTCCTCCTGTTGTATCAGTGCCGATTCATATCATGCCCAGGGCCTACCAATCAACAATTGGGAAGAATACCTCCCGCGTGGATGAACACCTTTATGAAATATCGATGCGGCATAACAATAGCGTGTCGTCAGCGAGATTCACCGATCAGCGGTTGGATCTACAAAAGAATTCCCGATCAGCGGAGGAATCTCGAGTCAATTGGGCGACAATCCACGGCGAGTCAAAAGCGATGAAACTTGATTAGCTTCTGATTCGAAATTCCAACAACGGTCAAGCGACACCACAGGGATCCCAAAGCTTGGAGAACACGAGAGGATTGGAGGAATCAAATCACGGAGCCAACCTCAAAGAAATTCATCTATCGACTTACGGTGAGATTTGACAACGGTCGGACAAAAATGCGATCTGAATATCAGCCCGACAATCCTACAAAGCGCGGAAAGGCCGAAGGGAATGGAGAGATCAAGCGCCGAGGTCATTCACAAGTCCTATCCGCCATTAAAGAGTGAAGGGCTCATCATGTCAAAGCATCCCGGACTCATCAAGAATCGAGGCCGAGGCGGCTTTGGAGGAATATCTGTGGCGTTAAAATTGCTTATCGATGCGAACAAGACTCGTAAGCGGTGGGTTGATAGCAAACGATCCATCCGGCGGTAGCGACTTCAGGCCGTCGGCGTGATTCTGTATAAAGCAGCGTAAAGTGAGTCGGCGTCTGAAGCGGTGGCGGCGCGTCGTGGAAAAACCCGGCAGCGAAGCTCCAGCGAGGCGAGTTGGCTAAACTCAAAACGTTGACAAAGCGGAATCAACCGTACTTAGTCCGTCGATGCAAGCGAACCGTTTGAGCTCAGGTCGGACCACGGACTTCGAACCTGGCGACATCAGAACAAAACGCTAAGGAGAAGACCGAAGAATGTGAAGAATCGGCGGAGAATCCCGGCGGCGAACAGCGAAACGGCCGGGCGGCAATGAACCTCGGCCAAATTGGCCAAGGTGGCTTCGGCCACTTTGGTAAACCCCTCGACCAACTTGGCCAGGAGTGCCTCGACCAAGTGGCCAGAAATTTCGACCACTTTGGTAGAGCCACCGGCTGTGGGGAGTGCCTCGGCAGTGGTAGAGGTGGCTCGACCAAGTGGTGAGCCACCTGATGGCCTTTTAGCCTGCCTTCCCCTGGTTTTGTATAAATAGGGGGGTCTTCGTGGAGAGGGATTGGGATCTTGGCTGGGGACTTGGTGATTTTGGCGGACTTGAAGAGCCTCGCTTGAGATCTCTGCCTTACGGTTCCAGAACCGTGACTCAAGTCGATCGGCGTGAGATCTATAGGCGGAAGGTAAACAAACTTCGGGTCGAACTCTGAGATACCCTCTAGGTTAAGCCCGTCTTAACCTCGAGGGATAGCTGTGATTTCTCCTTGTAGATCTCACGCTCGGCGATCCTCTCGCCGTGAGTGTGATCCCGAGGCGATCCTCTCCCGTGAGTGTGATCCCCTCGAAGCCGTTTCCTGCGTGAAGCGAGCCCCTCGTCTGTGGTTCGGAACCGGGTTTACACGGGATCGGAGTTAGCGGTGGTCAGCGGACGAATAAAAGTCCGACACGGGCAAAGAACGCCAGCGAGGATCGTAAAATAGAGATCCCGTGTTTGTTCACAAAAGGAAGAGAGTTGTAATTTTCGTTTTCATTTATGCGCCTAAAATAAAGGCATTTTTCTTTGTTTGAAATTTTGTTGGCAGGCCTTGGCGTAAGCAATTCAAGCGAGCAATGAATAACAAACCAACTTTCCATGACGGAGTCCTTGAGCGGTTGCGGGAAGAACTCCACGGGCTTACAATGATGAAGTGTCATTTCGAACAACAAATCCTTTGTCATAGACTTGATGCTTAGCGGTTGTAGCCCTTCTATATTTGCTTCAAATGAATAAGATCCATCCCTTTCATTGTTTATTATGATTCTTTTACTTAGATAGAAATTAACCATAATACTTATAGGATTTTGGCAAACCCTCGACCATCAGCGGGTTTGATTAGCCTTTACCAACCAGTTTGAGTTGGGCTAGCGTCGCGGATTATCGGATCCGTTCCGCCGCGTGGCGTTGTGCTAAAAGAATGAAACTCTTCTAGACTTGTTGCTATGATATTGAATACATAGGCCATTACTCTTTACGGGCAAGAGACCACCGACAGCGTGTTGCACGTGGGCTTCGTCCTTCTTAGGCTTGGGACGGAATACCCGAAATCCGGTGTCTTCTTCAATCGGAAAAAGACTAAACGACAGCAGCGTGTGGCGTTGGCTTTAGGGTTATTAGCTGACCCGACCTTCAGCGGGTTTGATGAGCCTTTACCAACTACTGGTTTGAGTTGGGCTAGCATGTAGATTATCTAAATCCGTTCTACACAGCGTTGTGCTAAAGAATGAAACTCTCTTAGACTTGATGCTACGATGTTGAATCGTGAAGCCGTCTTTTGTGGGAAGACTAACGGCGGCGTGTTGGCGTTGGCTTTATCCTTCTTAGGCAGGATAAAATGCCCCAAGATGACTCTTGGTGTCTTCTTTTGCCGGGAAAAGTTGAACAGGATGAAGATTGATTGAGGTGGGAAAGGAAAATGTGTTCTATTTCGGGATGAGGCTTATGATTCCTTCTTTGTAGGAATCGAAAAGACTTCGGTGACCTTGATCGGACTACGATCTGAAAATTTCGCATATACACCGATTACCTAAGATAAGAGGGGAACTAAGAGTGGGATCTCACTCAGAGAGCGAAAGAAAGAGACTCGAGGTGACCTTGATCCGGACAACACGTGCGAAAATCGGCACTTATACCTTCGATCGGCGCTACGAGATGAAGATGGAACTAGGAGTGGGATCTCCACTCGGCCGAAAGACTCGAGTGACCTTGATCGGACAACTGAGTACGAAAATCCCGGCGCATACCTTGATCGGCTACGAGATGAAGATGGAACTAAGAGTGGGATCTCCACTCGAGAACGAAAAGACTTCGAGGCAACTTCCAGTCGGACAACACGAGTGCGAAAATCCGTATATATACCTTGATCGGCTACCTAAGATGAAGATGGAACTAAGAGTGGGATCTCCACTTGAGAACCAGAAGAGGCTCGGGTGACCGGTCCGGACAACACAGTGCGAAAATCCCGTATACCTTCCGTGGTAGCTACCTAAGATGAAGATGGAACTAAGAGTGGGATCTCCACTCAGAGAACGAAGAGGCTCGGGTGATCTTCGGTCGAACAACAGTCACGAAAATCGACGCCTTCAGTCGGCGCTACCTAAGATGAAGATGGAACTAAGAGTGGGATCTCCACTCAGAAACCGAAGAGACTCGAGGCGACCTTGATCGGACAACACAGTCACGAAAATCCGTATACCTTGATCCGGCGCTACGAGATGAAGATGGAACTAAGAGTGGGATCTCCACTCAGAAGCCGAAAGAGACTCGGGTGACCTTGATCGGACAACACAGTGCGAAAATCCGGCGCATACCGCCCGATCGCGCTACGAGATGAAAGGTGAAACCCTTCGTTTGACGAAAAGTTTTACGTTTGGAGAGGAAGGATTTTATATTCTCTCTCGGTGTGAAAGAAAGGAATTTTGAGTGGGCCCTTGTTCATAGAAGGAATCAAGAGGGATTTTGGTAATGTGAGAAAATTTATAGACCTACAGTCAAGGAATTTGATGTGGGGAAAATTATGATGGAGGACAAATCTAGGGTTATCCTCATGAAAAGTGGGTGAAACATCCCGAGGAACTTCCGTCGAAGCGGGTTATCAGAAGATACTATGGATAGTATTTCTTGAGGAACTTCCATTTATCGGCATTAATGCGGTCGCCATTGGGTAATTAGGCGATATGCACCATTGGAGTAAATTTCTATTAGCGGGCCCTCCCATTTAGGTTGAATTTACCTTTCTTTTTGGAAGTGAGGATTATGGATGGAGTGGCGAGGACCAAATCTCCTTCTCTAAAGGTTCTCTGTCGAACTTTCTTGTTGAAAGCCGACATCTAGCTGGTAGAACTCAATGCATTGTTGAGCCTCGAGCGCTTCTCATCTAACATCTCAAGCTCTTGAGGCGTTTTCGATGTTGTTCTTGGTCGTCATCTCTTGAAGGCGTCTGAAGTGGGATCTGAATTTCCAATGGGAGAGCGCTTCACAGTGAGCCGAGGGAGTGGGTTTGCTCCCGTTGGCGTGCGCGTCTGGTTGTGCGTCGCCCGAGTGCTTCTCGAGTTTATCATCCGGTCTCGCTTGCTTTTCTGGCTTGACGAATTTTGATAATCGTCTTGTTGAATGCCTCGGCTAATCCATTTCTTTTGGATTATAGGTACGTCGGCGGGCGTCTTGTATCTTGAATTTCATAAAACGCGATGAAGGAATTCGATGATAGGGACCGTTGTCATGCGATCCGTCTTGGGACACCATGTCGATAGATAACATGGTGTTTGATAAATTGGCGACGATACTGCGCCTTTACTTCCTTTAAGCGGGATTGCTTGCCCACTTGGAAAGTAGTCGGTAATTGCTAGAATAAACCCGATTTGCCTTGACGGAGGAAAAATGGGACCTACAATGTCCATTCCCCATGTCTCGAATGGCGGGATGTGGCAGAAGGATGCCTTTCGGGAGGTGCATATAATGGCGTGAATTTGACCGCAGCGTGGCATTTCCGCGTGCTTGGCGTCATTAATCATTGTTGGCGGTAGCCCATTCTCTGATTGATCGTAGAGCTTGGGACTGCTGGAGTGCGCGCCACATTCACTGCGTGTGCTTCGAAGGACCTCTTACGCCTCCTTGTTGAAGGCATCGGAGTAAAGACCATCGTACCCTCGGCGATATAACATCACGGGTTTCCGTGTCATAAAAGAATCTTGGAGCTCTTGGCGGGATTGACTCTCTCTCCCTCCGTCTTCGTGAGAATGCCATGTAAGACATAGTCGATGATAGGAAAGCGCCAATCTCGGGGCTCCAACTTGGTTTGGGTGCATGTACTTCTTTGGTAGCTACCCCTTATCTCCTTGTGCCTCATCATACCTTGGTACAAAAGGCGATGAGTCACGGTAACTAATTGCTTTCGGTCTTGGAGGGTTGTGCTAGCGACCACGACTACGCGCCGATCGCGTCTGCATGGCGTTACGGCGGGATATATTCGATGAAGAATTCTTTGAGCGAGTACGCCATTTCCACGGCTACGATGATAGGGGACTAGATCGGGGTTCACCGTGAGTCACCACGAACCTGCTAACTATCAATTGCGGTCGCCATGCGGCGAGATATTCGACCCCGACTCCTTGGCGAAACTAAGTCCAATAAGTGGCGCATTGTATTGGCTACATTATTAGAGCAAGGTTCGATGAGTGAGTGCATACGGGGCATGACATGATTTCGGGAAACTAAGACAACCCGACTCGTGGAAATCTTAGAACATCAGGGGCACTTGCCACATTGGCTTCGAGAGCTCGTCAAAATACAATCGCCATATTTGTTGGTGCGATGTAGTGTTGACTTCTTGAACTTCATCAGGAAGATCATCATATAGCTCAAGCATCCGTTGTCGGTGGCGACCAAGAGATCACAAATCGCGTCCTTTGATTGACTTACATTGTTTGAAGTGCAAGTCATATTGGGACAAAAGTAAGGCCCATTTCACGGACGCCAACTCATTGAGGCGGTGGGTCATAAATATCGGACGGTTTACATTAGAGATAACATAAATGTGCATCAGGCTAAATAGCGCATGAATCGCGAACACTAATGCAAGAAACCTTCTTCTCGACCATTGGATATCGAGACTTCGGCCGGAGCTAATGTTAAACTCGGGTAATACTGCTGCACGTTACGTGACCCGTCGTCGTCGTCTGCTTGAGTAAAGCGCTTAGCGAGTGATCCGTTGCCTTGGCGTAGATCAAAATGGTTTTCGACGGCGGTGCAACAAAGCGGAGGTTTAGCGAGATCGACTTGATCTCTTGAATGCCTTCTAGCGGCGTCGTCCCAAATATATGACCGCCCTTCTTGTTCAACTTGGAGCGGTGGCACTTCGGATAGGTTCGATATGAGCCGTCGGATGTCACCATGTCGTCCTTAACCCACGAGTTCTCAGATTTCGGAGGTTGCAATTCTTGAATCGCCTTCACTTTGTCAAGATCGGCGTGGATTCCTTTGTTGGTGGCGAAGCCAAGGAACACTGGACATCAAGGAAGGACTTGGCGGGATTCATCTTTAGGCGATGAGTTAGCATGAGTTGAATACCGTTCTAAGATTTTTGATGTGATCTCTTTTGTCGGCTTTCCGCGACCAATCGTCGGCGTAGCATTCCGTTTTCAGAAGATGATCACGGAAAATCTCGTCATTGCTCTCGGTATGTTCTGTAGGGCATTTTGAGGCGAGCGGCATGGCCGTGTAGCAATATATGCCAATGGGGCGTTGAGCGGTGTGTTTGGCGTCATCGGGTACATCTTGATTTGATTATACCGAAAAGCCATCCATAAGGACATTCTTTCAAATCCACATGTGTTGTCAACTATGACATGGTGATTGGAAGAAATCATCCTTTGGGCAGCGGCGTTTAGGTCTGCATGATAAACCGCGATCCTAATCGAACCATTCTTCTTCATGGCCGGGACTATATTAGCCACCCAATCCGGATGTTGAATTTCCTCGGCGAATCCGATTCTATGAGTTTCTTCACTTCGTCAGCGATTGCCTCCAATATTTGTGGGTGAAAGCCGTCTTTCTTTGCTTGGCGGGTTTGACATCCGCCTTGATGTTGGCGATGTGTCGCCACATTAGGGTCGAGTCTGGCATGTCCTCGTAACTCGGTGAATACATCGATATACTCCTAATTAGGGCAATCAACTCTTCCTTTTCTTCGAGGGCGTATGCTGATGTTTATGAGTTTGGGATGCTCTTCATCACCCATATTAATCTGGACTACCTCATCCTTAGTGGGGGTTCTCTTTGTTGAACCTATCCCCAAATGCTCTCACGAGTTGATGGATCCATGGGTCTTCCCATGTTGGCATATCTTCATCACCCTCAATAGTAGCGAGGATCGATCGTGGCCATATTAGACATCAAAGCCTTGAAGCTTCTCAGAGGTGGTGTGGGAATCCCAAGAGAAGAGTCGGGGAATGTCAGTCTCCCTCATAGGGTGGATTATTATCAATCGACCACGAGCATTCATCTTCGAGGAGGATTAGTATCAATCCCCTTCTAAATGCATAGTAATTATCGGCTTTCCTCTTGGGACATATGGCTTTAGGAGGGTTCGAGGGCCTCGTCGAAACATAGACCTTCCCGTGTCAAGTCATACCCCCATCTTTTCATGATACCCGTGTTTGGACTATATACGAATGTGTGGAGGATAGGCCCATTGTCATCTTCACCTTCTTCAAAGAAATGATTAGGCGTTGGGCGCATCTCCTTTTAAAGTAAGTCTCTTTCACTACTTGATCTTAGGTGGGATGACAAGTGTTGTCCCAAAGAGTCGGGCTGCTTTTGTGTGAACAAGATGATCGAGTTGGCGGAGTGCAACTCACGGATCATTGTATAATCTGTTATCACATCATTCAAAGATAAAGGATACTCTAAATGCGTCATTTATTGATTCATCGGCAATTTGCCAATTACAATGTTCATCGGCGATTCTTCGTCGTCATCTCTGTTGAAAGGCGTCTGAAGTGGCGGGATCTGAATTTCCAATGGGAGCCGCTTCACACGTAGACCGAAGTGCGGGGTTGCTCCGTTGGCGTCGCGTTATTGTCGTCGCCCGAGTGCTTCTCGAGTTTATCATCCCGGTCTCGCTTGTTACTTTTCACAAGCCCGGCAATTTTGATAATCGCCTTGTTGAATGCCTCGGCTAATCCATTTCTTGGATTATAGAACATCGGAGGCGTCTTGTATCTTGAATTTCATAAAACGATGAAGGAATTGCGATGAGCTGGGACCGTTGTCATGCGATCCGTCTTGGGACACCATGTCGATAGATAACATGGTGTTTGATAAATTGGCAGCGATACTCGCCTTTACTTCCTTTAAGCGGGATTGCTTCCGCCCACTTGGAGAAGTAGTCGGTAATTGCTAGAATAAACCGATCGCCTTTGGTGACGGAGGAAAAATGGGACCTACAATGTCCATTCCCCATGTCTCGAATGGCGGGATGTGGCGAGAAGGATGCAACGCTCGGGAGGTGATGCATATAATTGGCGTGAATTTGACAGCGTGGCATTTCCGGCGTGCTTCGACCGCGTCATTAATCATTGTTGGCGAGTAGCCCATTCTCCTGATTCGATCGTAGAGCTTGGGACCTGGCTGGTGCGCGCCACATTCACCTGCGTGTGCTTCCCGAAGGACCTCTTCTGCCTCCTTGTTCGAAAGGCATCGGAGTAAAAGACCATCGTACCCTCGACGATATAACATCACGGGTTTCCGTGTCATAAAAGAATCTTGGAGCTCTTCGCCGGATTGACTCTCTCTCCCTCACGTCTTCCGGCAGAATGCCATGTAAGACATAGTCGATGATAGGAAAGCGCCAATCTCGGGGCTCCAACTTGGTTTGGGTCGCATGTACTTCTTTGGTAGCTACCCCCTTATCTCCTTGTGCCTCATCATACCTTGGTACAAAAAGCTGATGAGTCCTGACTGTAACTAATTGCTCGGTCTTGGAGGGTTGTGCTAACGACACAGCTAACGCCGCCAGTGCGTCTGCATGAGCGTTCTGAAGGCGCGGGATATATTCGATGAAGAATTCTTTGAACGAGTCTGCCATTTCCACGGCTACCTGATGATAGGGGACTAGATCAGGGTTCCTGACTTCGTAGTCACCACGAACCTGCTTAACTATCAATTGCGAGTCGCCATGCGGCGAGATATTCGACCCCGACTCCTTGGCGAAACTAAGTCCAATAAGTAGCGCATTGTATTCGGCTACATTATTAGAGCAAGGTTGGTGAGTGAGAATGCCGCGGGGCATGACATGATTTCAGGAAACTAAGACAACCCGACTCGTGAAATCTTAGAACATCCGGGGCACTTGCCATTGGTAGCTCGAGAGCTCGTCAAAATACAATCGCCATATTTGTTGGTGCGATGTAGTGTTGACTTCTTGAACTTCATCGGGAAGATCATCATATAGCTCAAGCGCATCCGTTGTCGGTGGCGACCAAGAGATCACAAATCGCTGTCCTTTGATTGACTTACGTTGTTTGAAGTGCAAGTCATATTGGGACAAGTAAGGCCCATTTCACGGGCGCCAACTCATTGAGGCGGTGGGTCATAAATATTCGGACGGTTACATTAGAGATAACATAATCGTCATCGACTAAATAGTGCCGCATTTTACGAATCGCGAACACTAATGCAAGGCAGCGCTTCCGACCATTGGATATCGAGACTTCAGCGACTAATGTTAACTCGGGTAATGCTTGCACGATTGCGTGACCGCCGTGCGTCGTCTTCGCGAGTAAAGCGCAACGAGTGATCCGTTGCCTTGGCGTAGATCAAAATGGTTTTCCGACGCGGTGCAACAAGAACAGAGGTTTAGCGAGATCTGACTTGATCTCTTGAATGCCTTCTAGCGGCGTCGTCCCAAATATATGACCGCCCTTCTTGTTCAACTTGGAGAGCGGTGGCACTTCGGATAGGTTCGATATGAACCGTCGGATGTCATGTCGTCCTTGTAACCCCGAGTTCTCTCGATTTCTGAGGTTGCAATTCTTGAATCGCCTTCACTTTGTCAAGATCGACGTGGATTCCTTTGTTGGTGGCGAAGCCAAGGAACTTGCCCTGGACATCCCAAGGAAGGACTTGGCGGGATTCATCTTTAGGCGATGAGTTCGCATGAGTTGAATACCGTTCTAAGATTTTTGATGTGATCTCTTTTGTCCGCGGCTTTTCGACCAAATCGTCGGCGTAGCATTCGACCGTTTTCGAAGATGATCTGGAAAATCTCCGTCATTGCTCTCACGGTATGTTCTTGTAGGCATTTTGAGGCGAGCGGCATGACCGTGTAGCAATATATGCCATGGGCGTTACGAGCGTATTGTTTGGCGTCATCGGGGTACATCTTGATTTGATTATACCAGAAAAGCCATCCATAAAGGACATTCTTTCAAATCCACATGTGTTGTCAACTATGACATCGGTGATTGGAAGAGGAAATCATCCTTTGGGCAAGCGGCGTTTAGGTCTCGTAGTCGACCACAGTCCTAATCGAACCATTCTTCTTCATGGCCGGGACTATATTAGCCACCCAATCGGATGTTGAATTTCCTCGGCGAATCCGATTCTATGAGTTTCTTCACCGTCAGCGATTGCCTCCAATATTTGTGGGCGAAACCGTCTTTCTTTGTTGCTTGGCGGGTTTGACATCCGCCTTGATGTTGGCGATGTGTGCATGGCAGTGGGAATTAGAGTCATGTCCTCGTAACTCGGCGAATACATCGATATACTCCTAATTAGGGCAATCAACTCTTCCTTTTCTTCGGGGCGTATGCTGATGTTTATGAGTTTGGGATGCTCTTCATCACC
Source organism: Asparagus setaceus (assembly GCA_012295165.1). NCBI lineage: Eukaryota > Viridiplantae > Streptophyta > Magnoliopsida > Asparagales > Asparagaceae > Asparagus > Asparagus setaceus. The sequence goes on along the minus strand of CM022704.1, from coordinate 10,985,503 downwards.
CATATTAATCTGGACTACCTCGTCCTTAGTGGGGGGTTCTCTTTGTTCGAACCTATCCCCAAACTGCTCTCTGAGTTGATGGATCCATGGGTCTTCCCATGTTGGCATATCTTCATCACCCTCAATAGTAGCAGGATCGATCGTGGCCATATTCGACATCAAAGCCTTGAAAGCTTCTCAGACGGAATCCCAATGAAGAGTCGGAGCGAATGTCAGTCTCCCTCATAGGGTGGATTATTATCAATCGACCACGAGCATTCATCTTCGAGGAGGATTAGTATCCCAATCCCCTTCTAAATGCATAGTAATTATCGGCTTTCCTCTTGGGACATATGCGCTTTAGGAGGGTTCGAGGGCCTCGTCCGAAACATAGACCTTCCCCTCGTGTCAAGTCATACCCCCATCTTTTCATGATACCCAGTGTTTCTGGACTATATCTGAATGTGTGGAGGATAGGCCCATTGTCATCTTCACCTTCTTCAAAGAAATGATTCGTTGGGCGCATCTCCTTTTAGTAAACCAAGTCTCTTTCACTACTTGATCTTGGTGGGATGACAAGTGTTGTCCCAAAGAGTCGGGCTGCTTTTGTGTGAAGTAAGATGATCGAGTTGGCGAGTGCAACTCGGATCATTGTATAATCTGTTATCACATCATTCAAAGATAAAGGATACTCTAAATCGTCATTTATTGATTCATCGGCAATTTGCCAATTACAATGTTCATCGGCGATTCTTCATCGCCAAGATTGATTACAAGGGGTACAATGTCATTTAAAACAAAACCTCCACTATAACCAAGCCGGTTTGGTATCCTTCTTCACCGCATGTACCTTGGTAGATGATTGATTTGGACTCATTACGTAGAGGAGAATCGATGAAATAATTCTCCATCCCCTTAAGCGGTTGTTTGTCGCGACCACCGTCTTGACCTCATTATTCGTGTCTACATATTTGAGACGATGAAGAAGTGAGCGGGACTATATATTATTGGATCCAAGGTCGACCAACAATAAGTTATAGGAAGTCTGCGTCAATCACATAGCGGTGACTTGGACTTTAAGTCCCCATTTGGCACTAATCCGGATTTTACCAAGTGGGCGGGACCGGTGTTAAATCCGTAGATCATTGTGCCGTTGATGCTGCTTTGGCGAATTCCGAATGATACATGACGTAGGGGCATGATGCTCTGTGAACCGGATCGACTTGGATCGGTTAACTTCACTAGAACCAATATACGGTGAAGTATAGCGGCTATCGTGCTTGGAATTCCTTGTGCATATCCTCCTTTGTAAAGGTGATCAGGGAAGTGTTTAGTCGCAAGGTTGCATTCTTGGGCCGACTCTTGGACTCGGCCTAATCAGGCGAGGAAGACGGGCGAGGGCTTCTTGAAGAGCTTCTCTCGTCTCTTTCGATGCGCATGGCTCATAGAAGTGATCCTTGCGGGGATATTGGCTAATTGGGCCATGGCGTCGAGCGGTATGGAGAGTTCGAAGTTCGGTTTATCTCTTCCAATGGGGCCCGATCGAGAGCTGCCGGAGTTGAACTTCATGCGGCTGCTTTGCTGTAGCTTCTTTGGCAGCCACTTGCTGTTGCGCTTTCTCTGCGAGTGGGGATTTGTTGGTACCCACTCGAGGCGTTTTGGCATTAGGGTGGGGACTTCGGGTACTTGTATTTATACTCTTGTCCACTCACGGTGGCATGGGCTTCGAGTTCCCCTTCCGGACGGTGGAATGTTACCACTGTTCATCGTCTCCCTCGAGTGCGGAGAGTAGCATGACATGCCTTTCCCTTACGCCCGGCTTTTCTTCAAAGAAGAGGCTACCCATTGCTCATCTTCGGTAAGTGCGGGTGGACCCACAAGACTTAGCCATTCGGTACGTATCGATACAAGTCCTTTACGTTGCGCTTGTGGTAGTGGTCATTTACCGTCTTCAACGCAACTTTGACCGGTTGGTTCAAACCATGTCAATGGCACCGACCGATTATGGATACGCATTAGCTCGACCTTCTTCTCTTTGGGCGGCTTCATAGTAATGACCCTACATCAATTAAAGCCCGGATTTTGTCCTTAAAGAAGCGAGGATTTAGTGGGGTGATGAGCGCCTATGGTATGCCGCGATATCTTGGGTCATTCGTGTTCATCGCCTCCTCTTGATTCGAATCGGAGGAGCTTGATCTTGTTATTTTCCACAAGATATTTGAAGAGACCGGAATCTCGTTAGTCCCTAAAGGAATAGGACTTGGGAATCTGGCTCTAAGGCCTTCGTTTTGTGGCCCGGTTGCCACGTTGATACGTGCTGTTGATTTTGGCTGCTCTTTCTTCTTCGCTTTGGGGTTGGAGTTGGAGCGTTTGGTTATAACCGCCGTCTTGGCTTGCTCTTTCCCTTTGCGGCGTGGGACAAAGTTAAGCAGAGCTTCCGTTGTCGGTGACCCTCTCGCCTTTTTCCTTTTGAGGAATCTCGGCTTGCTCTCCACGAACCTTCAAGTCCTTCCGCGTTATCGATGGTCTTTGTACCCATTGCTTCAAGCACATCTATTGATAAGTTCGCGTGGCGGGTTTGGAGGATGAACTCCTCGTTATTGGATCCGGCGGTTCATTGCCTTGTTAGAATCGTTTAACAAAGATGTCCACGGTTTCTCGTCTTTACGCTTCTCGTCGAACAGCGTCCGATCGATACCTCGGTATCGTCATTAAAAAATTGGTAAGGAAGCTAGACTCCATGCGTCCCGGTGTGAATGCTCCCGGCTTGAGGCGGCGGTACCGTTCAGCGACCCGAAGGGTGCCAGCGAATGGCCGAACCATCAAGGGTTCGTTGCGAAATAACTCCGAGGTGTGACTTGAAATAAATCAAGTCTTTGCGTCGGGGAACCCTTCCGTCAAATGGTGTGAAGTTTATTAAGTTAAACTTCGGGTAAGGATTGATTCCCACTCCCTGGTATGGGCAAGGAATACTGTCTTCTTTACTTCTTGGCGGAAATCAATGAATTGATTTTGCTCTCCAAGTCTTTGATCTTCTGGCTCTCATGAGCAACAGCGTCGGCGTGGTTCGGGGTTATCATCTTCGGTGCTTCCTCGATCCGAATCGCTATCATCTTCATCGGCGTTGGCTGACTTGATTCACCTTGATGTTTTGTCGGGGCTTGGATGCATTGGTCGTGCATTTCTCTCATCGTCTGCATGGCCAACTCCATTTCTAACTTGAAGTTTTCCGTTGTTTATTCAGCGCTTGTCTAGCATTTTGGCCACTTGATGCATGCGATCATAAGTGTTTCTTGGGGGCTCCTCGCTAGATCACGGTATGATCGGATCGCGATTCTTGAGCCAATATCGGCGCATCATCCTCATGGGTAACCCTTGAAGCTTATCATTATGCGGACCGTCGGATAGTCGGACCATAAGCGAGTTAGCCGTTGCGTCTTGTGGGAATAGCCCGTGGCGATGATTCTTTCTTTGGTCATATTATTAGTGACCTCTAGCAACTCACCCTCTCGGAGATCATCCTTTTGCGAATCGCCTTGTCCTAGGTCTCGGCATCTCGTGGTGAGTCTCGGTGACACCCTTTACGGAGCTTCTTGATGGCAATTGCACTCCGAGCATCGTCTTAATGAGCTTGGAGCACAAGCATGATGCGCCAATTTGGGGAATCCCGAGATTTTCGTACCTCTTACTGCGGTGATACGGCTCATTGGCGTGTGTGCCGGAGCAACTTGCCGTATGTTGGCGTGATCTTTCGGGTATAACGTCCTCATCGTCGGATGAAAGCGTCTCCTTAGAGGGCGGGTCAATCCATCGAAACTTCGAAAGTGACTCGCCTAGACTTTCGCCGATGTGGTGAAGTCTCGGCGAACTCGGACGATTTTCAATCCGATAGGAGAACCTTCAAGTCCTTCGCGTTATCGATGGTCTTTGTACCCATTGCTTCAAGCACATCTATTGATAAGTTCGCGTGGCGGGTTTGGAGGATGAACTCCTCGTTATTGGATCCGGCGGTTCATTGCCTTGTTCGAATCGTTTAACAAAGATGTCCACGGTTTCTCCGTCTTTACGCTTCGTCGAACAGCGTCCGATCGATACCTCGGTATCGTCATTAAAGAAATTGGTAAGGAAGCTAGACTCCATGTCGTCCCAGGTGAATGCTCCCGGCTTGAGGCGGCGGTACCAGGCAGCCCCACGAAGGGTGCCAGCGAATGACCGAACCATCAAGGGTTCGTTGCCGAAATAACTCCGAGGTGTGACTTGAAATAAATCAAGTCTTTGCGTCGGGGAACCCTTCCGATCAAATGGTGTGAAGTTTATTAAGTTAAACTTCGGGTAAGGATTGATTCCCACTCCCTCGGGTATGGGCAAGGAATACTGTCTTCTTTACTTCTTGGCGGAAATCAATGAATTGATTTTGCTCTCCAAGTCTTTGATCTTCTGGCTCTCGCAGCAGCGGCGTGGTTCGGGGTTATCATCTTCGGTGCTTCCTCGATCCGAATCGCTATCATCTTCATCGGCGTTGGCGACTTGATTCACCTTGATGTTTTGTCGGGGCTTGGATGCGTTGGTCGTGCATTTCTCTCATCGTGCATGGCCAACTCCATTTCTAACTTGAAGTTTTCCGTTGTTTATTCAGCGCTTGTCTAGCATTTTGGCCACTTGATGCATGCGATCATAAGTGTTTCTTGGGGCTCCCTCGCTAGATCACGGTATGATCGGATCGCGATTCTTGAGCCAATATCGGCGCATCATCCTCATGGGTAACCCCTTGAAGCTTATCGTATGCGGACCGTCCGGATAGTCGGACCGCAAGCGAGTTAGCCGTTGCGTCTTGTGGGAATAGCCCGTGACGATGATTCTTTGCTGGTCATATTATTAGTGACCTCTAGCAACTCACCCTCTCGGAGATCATCCTTTTCTTGAATCGCCTTGTCCTAGGTCTCGGCATCTCGTGGTGAGTCTCGGTGACACCCTTTCGGAGCTTCTTGATGGCAATTGCACTCGAGAGCATCGTCTTAATGAGCTTGGAGCACAAGCATGATGCGCCAATTTGGGGAATCCCGAGATTTTCGTACCTCTTGCGGTGATACGGCTCATTGGCGTGTATGGGAGCAACTGCCGTATGTTGGCGTGATCTTTCGGGTATAACGTCCTCATCGTCGGATAAGCGTCTCCTAGAGGGCGGGTCAATCCATCGAAACTTCGAAAGTGACTCGCCTAGACTTTCGCCGATGTGGTGCGAAGTCTCGGCGGACTCTCGGACTTCGATTTTCAATCCGATAGGAGAGGCTGCGAGAATCTTCTTGTCCTTGTTGGAGCAGGTGCGACCTCACGCATGAGGAGTGACCGTGATTCTCTTCGAGGACCGAGGCGATCCTTGATAGTTGGTTTGGTGGTGGTGACGGGAGTTGGCTTCACCAGATTGATCTGAGCGCCTTTGTCTTTGGCGTCGTCGGTCTTGAGCTTTGGCGTTGGATTTGCACGCCGTATCCTTCGGCTTAAGCGCCAGAGAGCGGGAGTGTGGGCGGCGAGGTTGGGGCACCATTAGACTTGGGCCTCAAACACGGCGATGCGTTGGTGGCTTCTTTGCCACTTCCTTCTTTAACTCACGAGCTGTTGCACCAAAGCTTCGTGCTTGCGCAGGTCTGTGGCGCTTCGAATCCGCTCACGAAGTGTGGAGCGGTTCCGCTTGACACGGACCCACTTTCGTCGGTTGGCGGCTTGGATAGACCGTCGATCACTTGAAGCCTGCGTAAGTGCGGATCTTAGATCCGCCGTAGCGGACCCCATCCATGGATTGCATGGCCTTGGCAAGCTTGCGCGCCATGCTTTGTCGTCGCCTTTGGCGGCTTCGCTTGGGAGTCTGGCGCATCGTCGGCGTTCATCTCGGGCACCATCTCGGACTTGGCCGAAGGGATTTCTCGCTACTGCTGGCGTGAGGTTAGTTCGATCTGGGGCTCTACATCGGAGGCCCATCGGGTTCTCCTTGCGGCGGAGACCTTCTTGGGCGGCTGGATGCGGAGGAGGGTGAGGATAGGTACTCCTCGAACTTCTCCGGTCGAACTCGAACTCGACCTCTTCTTCCACCGGGATAGGGATCGCGGTTGCGCACGGCGACCTCCGATCGAGGCGGTGGCTCCCAATGGTCGCCCGGCTTGTTCGCGGTAAAAGTCGGGATGATTGTCATTGATTTGAATTTGCTTACGGCTTCTTTGGCCTACGAAATTCAAAAGAAATGCCTTTATTTTAAAGTACAATGAAAATTAAAAAGATTACAACTTTTATCCTTAGTGAACAAACACGAGGATCTCTTATATCGGATCCCGCTTGCGTGGGTTCTTTGCTGTCTTGGGGACTTATTGTGTCCGTGGACCACGCGCAATTCAATCACAGTGTAAGCGGGTTGGAACTCTGAGGCGTGAGGGGCTCGTTCCACGAAGGAAGCGGCGCTGGGGATCACACTCACGAAGGAGAGGATCGCTGCGGGGATCACACTCACGAAGGAGAGGATGGCCGGAGCAGTGAGATCTACAAGGAGAAATCAGGCTATCCACGAGGTTAAGGCGAAGCTTAACCTAGAGGGTATCTGTAGTTCGACCCGAGCTTATTACCTTCCGCCCATAGATCGGCGTCGTGGACTTGAGCTCGCGGGTGCTTTCCGAACCGTCGTCGTAGATCTCATGAGGGCTCTTAGTCCATAGAAATCCAAGCCCAAGTCCCAAAAATCCGACCGTCCCCTCGAGTGAGGAAAACCCCCTATTTATAGCATAGGGTGGTGGCCGGCTCGGCCACTTGGCGAGCCACCTCGGCCAAGTTGGTAGAGGTGGCTCGACCATGGTGTAAGAGCTACCTCGACCACTTGGTAGAACCTCGGCCAAGTTGGTAGAGGTGGCTCGACCATTATTGGCGAGCCACTTCGACCACTTGGCGGTAACTTCGACCAAGTTGGCGAGGCGGCCTTTCTTTTTTCATTTGTTTCGTCGTTTTCGACTCTTGGCTTTCTCGGGACTTAGATTCCGTCGTATTTGATTAGGGACTAATTCTTGGTTCGTTCGATTCAGCGGTCTCGAAATCCGATCGTCCATTCAAGTCCGGTTTAAACCGTGCTTGTGACGTTGTGGGTTCGCCGTCGAGTTCGCGTCTTAACGATCCGACGTCTGCATCATTCGATGGGTTGTCATTCGCCGACTCCCCGTCACGAGTTGGTTTCGGAGATCTTGTAAGTATTTTTCAACGCCTACAACAATTTTACAGATTTGAACTCAAAATGCATCTGACTTATTTATAGTAATGAAATAAATAAAAAAAATAAATTATTTTTATATTTAACCACGTGCATTGCACGTGCATAAAAACTAGTTAGAAAAATGTGTGAGTTTATTGGAATGAAAGTGAGAGATTCACAAGCATTGATTCAAACTTGGATCATACCGAAGAAGGCAGTATCTTGGCATTCAAACAGGGTTAGAGAAAAAAAGAGAGGCTAAAGTTTTCATATACTTACATGAAGCAACTGGTAACTTTCAGTATTATTACTGAAATCATCCAGTTAAAAATATTATACAGCTAATTGAACACCCTCCTTAAATTTTCATTTTAATAGGACCTTTTTCAAAAGTTAAAAACTTACATTTTTTTATGGAAGTAAATCTGTGGAGTACCATAAGATCCTTTTTCTTAGATTTCAAAATTGCTCATTAAACAGAATGAAATTGGTTTAACAAAAATTCCCCTGCAAACTTTTGCACTGATATGCACGGATTTCTCGATGCACTCTCTTCGCGCTTGTTATGTTTTCTATTCAACAGTTTTACTTGTTATTTTACTCTAAAATTGTTCACCTCAATATTTCTCTTGGTGCGTGTTTTTGTACTTGGAGAAACTACCATATCCTAATTAAACTTTCACCCATTTTTTGTTTTGAATAAATCAGAGTTTCACCCACTGTACATAATTTTGTAATTAACCCTATTGAAAATTCAAGTTCTAATTTGCCAAAACGCACCCGTTATGCCTCAAGGGAGTTATAACAACTTGTTGAATGTTTGCAACAAACAAACATGCACCTTAGTTCCCTCCCCAAATTATTGACCATACTTCTTGAATGTACAATTTGACAATATGACCTTGTAATAACATTTCTTTTCAACTATAAATAGATACTTTAACATCGATCAAAATAACACATCAAACCTTCTCCAATCTAAAAGTCCCCAATGGCTCTCCTCCTCCTCCTCACATTCACCATCCTCTTCTTCTCCAGCGCTGAATCCGGCAACCCGGGCATAAACTACGGCATGCTAGGCCAAAACCTCCCATCTCCCTCCTCCGTGATCTCCCTCTACAAATCAAGAAAAGTCGACAGGCTCCGGCTCTTCGACCCGGACCCCGAGGCCCTGCAGGCCCTTCACGGATCGGGGATCGAGGTTGTGCTTGGCACGCTGAACGAGGATATTCAGAGTTTGGCGGCGAGTCGGGAATCGGCGGCTGACTGGGTGGCGATGAATGTGGCGGCGCAAGCGGCGGAGGTGAGGTTTCGGTACGTGACGGTGGGGAATGAGGTGGTTCCCGGTGCGCTTGCGGAGTTTGTGGTGCCGGCGATGAGGAATTTGGATGCTGCGTTGAGAGAGGCCAATCTTTCTGTTCCTGTTACAACTGTTGTGTCGACGGAGGTGTGCATGTGAAGTTTAAAATTTTATTTAACCCCCTGTTGTTTGGACCATTCTGAAATAAACCTCTATAACTTTATAAAATAAATGCAACTCGTCACCCTAATATTTGGAACCGTCAAAGCTTTTTCAACTTTTTCAACATAGGCTCCAACTTCACAACGCACTTTTTTTAGATACCCCCTAACTTTAAACATCATTGTTAGAAAACCCCCTAGGGTTTCAATATTATTTTCAGAAATCCCAAACTTCAAGAATTATTTTCAGAAAAAAGCTACATATAATTTTGATAATGTATCAAAAAATCTCCATTATGCCATTTGGGGGTATATTGAAAACATTTCAAATGTTTGGGGGTTTAGGGGTTAAGTGACATTTATAAAGTTTGGGGGGTTATCTCAAAAAGGGTGAAAGTTTAGAGGGTTTCTGTGAAATTTACCCTTTATTTTAATTGGTGAAGATTTTCAATAAGTGTTAATATTATTTTGTATTTTCTTTTACGAGTGAGATTGAGAAGTATTATTTAGTTAATGTAAAGATCAAAGAATGTGACAAGTGATCACATTATGTCATGTATCTAGCAATTAATACCGTTTGAAGTTAGGTTCAAAATCTTGGGTGAGGCAGACATGCACATATCTTTTAAATTAGATTTCAAGATAAGTCGGGAGGTATACGTATAACTTAATTTAAATCCTATTAGGATGTAATAACTATTAACTTCTAAAGATTATGATCTAATGAATGATTTCAATTGCAACTGCAGCGAATTAGATTTGCATAAAGGGGCCTTCAGCTTGCAATAAGGCGGAATAATATTAGATTATTCAATGTTCATCACAACTCTCAAATTTAGGTTAATGACTTTAAGAATTTTCAATATGTTAAAGTGAAGCTTCAAAAACATAGTGGAAAAGAGTTGAAATACACAATCTGGAGTACTTTCATGGATATAAATACAAACTTTTGTACTTGGATAGCACAAATACTACTTTAAAACTCCTCTATGCTAATACCATGAAGCTATTGTAACCATTGAAAAATATAAAGGGAAAATTTCACATAACCTCACAGAGTTTGGCCAATTTTGAGATAATACAAAAGTTTTCTAAAAATATCACATAATACCAAAAAAAACAACAAATTGTGTCAGATTGAGGTTTTCTAGCAAACTTGGGAGTTGTGTGACAAAAACCTTTTTGATGTTATGCGATATTTTCAAAAGTTTTGGTGTTATCTTAAAATAGGCCAAACTTTTGGGGCTAAGCTATGTCAAATTTACCCAATAACATATTTGTGTTTTCGACATTTTTGTGTATGCAGGTGCTGGGAGCCTCTTATCCTCCATCAAATGGCTCATTCTCCAATTCATCCGCATCGACCATGTCATCCATCATCTCCTTCCTAAAATCCACCAGCTCTCCTCTCCTCATCAACGTCTACCCCTACTTCGCCTACTCCTCAAACCCTAACTCCATCTCCCTAGACTACGCACTCTTCACCTCCCGCAACCCCATAGTCCAAGATGGCGATTTATCATACACAAACCTCTTCGATGCGATAATAGACGCAATGTACTCAGCAGTGGAAGCAGCCGGAGGACCAGACGTGAAAATAGCGGTGTCTGAGACAGGATGGCCATCGAACGGTAGTGAATTTGCGACGATGCAAAATGCGCAAATTTATAATAATAATTTGGTTCGGCATGTTAGGAGCAATGCAGGTACGCCAAAGAGGCCCGGGATTGAGATTGAGGCGTACTTGTTTGCGATATTTAATGAGAATGGGAAACCGACCGGGGTTGAGGAGAACTTTGGATTGTATTGGCCGGATATGAGTGAAGTGTATCATGTTGAGTTGTAGAAGGATTTTATGAAGGAGAGAATAAATGTGTTATAGAAATAGGGAAATAAAGTTGTATTGAGATGAAAATATATTATTAAAAGTGATAGATTTAAATTAAAAAAATTAGGGGTTTTTGTTTCTAGCCCCAAAAGTTTACCCTGATTTATCAAAAAACCCAATAACTTTTATTTGTATCCTTAAACCCAAATAACTTTTTGTATTTGCCTCTAAACCCAACTTCTAAAATACAACACATACATATGTGGTCCCCCCATAAATTTTTTAAAAAATCCAATTTTACCCTTCTCTCATATCTTTGGGTTCTTATTTATGTGGGGCCCTTAAATAATATTTGAAAAACTTTTATAAATTGGGAAATTAGGGGAGAGAGAAAACTGGTTCTCCTGCTTCCTTGGTGCGGGAGAGAAGCAGGAGGCGGGAATTATATTCCCGTTCCCCCCCCTCTGTCTTAATTTCCCATTTAATCTCTCTCTCTCTCTCTCTCTCTCTCTCTCTCTCAATTTCTCAATTAATTACCCTCTCTCATCCATTATTTCATTCATCCACTCTTCTAAACCCATCAATGAATTCTCAACCACTCTTCTAAACCCATTAATGCATAGGGTATGGTTGCTTAATTTTGGTGGAGATTCATCACTTTGACTGGAGGTATAATTTTGTACTTTAGTCAACTATGAAAATTATTTTCCATTAATTTCATGAATTCATAAAAGTAGTTAAGTTTGTTATCTTTGATGAAATTTTAGTTAAATTTGATTTTAGTCAACCACTCATTAATTTCACATAATTTGACATTATTATTTCACATTAATTTCTCATTTTATTCATGAAAATTATTTCTCAACCACTCATTAATTTCACATTATCATTTCGCATTAATAATTTCCGTTATTATTTCACATTAATTTCTCATTTTATTCATGAAAATTATTTCTCAACCACTCATTTTATTGTTAGTTAAATTTAATTTTAGTTGCCAATCTTTGATGAAATTATTCATAAATTTGTTTATGAAAATTATTCATAAATTTGTTTATTTTTTGTGACAAATATAGATGGATGAAGAATTGTACTGTGCATTGACGGATTTTAGAGGAAATAATCACTTTTTGAAATTAAATGTCAATGGGAGTTATAGTGATTCGGCCGCCAACAACAACAATTCTTCGTGGAAGACCAAGAACAAAGCGCATTTCTTCAGGATTGAATCCCCATAAAGAGTTAAAGTGTAGTAGATGTCAACAGTATGGTCATAACCATAGAACATGTAGACAACCGATTGCAGACTAAATTGGCTTTATAATCTAATTTTTGTAACGTGTAAGTGTCATACTTTTGTAGTACATGCCATCCTATTGTGTAAGTGCCATATTTTGTGTAAGTGCCATACTTTTGGATCAATGTAAGATTTATGTTTGTTATGCGTTTTGTATGATTGTTTACTTATGTATTTGGTATGACGCTATACTTACATATTATCCCGCTATCCATTCATATTATCCCGCTATACTTTCAGTTTTTCCCGCTGTACTTTCATATTATCCCGCTATACTTTCAGATTATCCGCTATACTTTCATATTATCCGCTATACTTTCATATTATCCGCTATACTTTCATATTATCCCGCTTATACTTTCATATTATCCCGCTATACTTTCATATTATCCCGCTTATACTTTCAGATTATCCCGCTATACTTTCAGATTATCCCGCTTATACTTTCATACTATCCGCTATACTTTCATATTATCCGCTATACTTTCAGATTATCCCGCTTATACTTTCATATTATCCCGCTTATACTTTCAGATTATCCCGCTTATACTTTCATATTATCCCGCTATACTTTCATATTATCCCGCTTATACTTTCAGATTATCCCGCTATACTTTCATATTATCCCGCTATACTTTCATACTATCCCGCTATACTTTCATACTATCCCGCTATACTTTTATTTTTTCCCGCTATACTTTCAGATTATCCCGCTATACTTTCAGAGTATCCCGTTATACTTTCATACTATCCCGCTATACTTTCACAATATCCCGCTATACTTTCATATTATCCCGCTATACTTTCAGAGTATCCCGCTATACTTTCATATTATCCCGCTATACTTTCATATTATACTTGCACCATCTTAATATAAGAAGCAACCAGATGATTCATAGGATGCAGTAAGAAACATCACATTCCAAAAATTCACTTCATCCTCACTCATGGTTAATTCATAGAACCAGATACATTCAAGTTCATTCCACTGTATCATATATATACACCAAAAGCTGTCAATATAAAACAGCATTGCCAACAACAATCAAAGACACAAATATTCTAATTACAATTTTCAACCAAAAAAACCAAGGTATTAGTGATCACTCAAAGATCATAAGAGCCCAAAGAGAGCAGATCAAGTCACAGAACTAGCTCTACATCAACAACTAATCAAATGCCTAATATATAGACAAACCACGAAAACATCTGATCAGGTTAGACATAGTAATGCATGCTCAGAGGTTTCTCCAACAATTTGGAATAAATTAGATCAATCAAAAGACAATAAGAGCACAACAAATGCGAACATGTCTGCAACTAGCAATCACATGAAAGAATGGGCCATAGGCGGCTGAGGAAAGCCGCACACATACAACCAAAGAAACTCCCCACAACCACGAGCCGAGATCCTACACCATATACAAACATATAAAGACTACATACTCCAAGGTTTAAAATTACAAAGTAAATCCATAACTTTCATTTACACAAAGTAATTTAGGGGTAATCACCCTTCCAACACATACAACCAAAGAAACTCCCCACAACCACGAGCCGAGATCCTACACCATATACAAACATATAAAGACTACATACTCCAAGGTTTAAAATTACAAAGTAAATCCATAACTTTCATTTACACAAAGTAATTTAGGGTAATCACCCTTCCAACACATACAACCAAAGAAACTCCCCACAACCACGAGCCGAGATCCTACACCATATACAAACATATAAAGACTACATACTCCAAGGTTTAAAATTACAAAGTAAATCCATAACTTTCATTTACACAAAGTAATTTAGGGTAATCACCCTTCCAACACATACAACCAAAGAAACTCCCCACAACCACGAGCCGAGATCCTACACCATATACAAACATATAAAGACTACATACTCCAAGGTTTAAAATTACAAAGTAAATCCATAACTTTCATTTACACAAAGTAATTTAGGGTAATCACCCTTCCAACACATACAACCAAAGAAACTCCCCACAACCACGAGCCGAGATCCTACACCATATACAAACATATAAAGACTACATACTCCAAGGTTTAAAATTACAAAGTAAATCCATAACTTTCATTTACACAAAGTAATTTAGGGGTAATCACCCCTTCCAACACATACAACCACAAAGAAACCAATAGCATTGGATATTAAACACACAATTCAAACTTCAAAACACAAACTCAACAAAGCTTGAAACTCCTCGGATCCTAAATCGAATGTCCTGAAACTCCCCCCGATCCATTTCGACTATGGTTGTATTATCATTTGGAGACTTGCACTTGTTCTTCTTCAAGTTTGCTTCTATCTTTACAACCAGATCTTGACCGTAATATTCAAACAAAGCTTGAGTTCTTTTTCAGCAACCAAAGCACTAATTTGAAATACAAAACTAAACATAGCAACTGCAAGGAAAAGGAAGTTTCTGTGGCAGGGTGAGCAAATTCTTTGAATCCAACAGTCCAGATGAAGTTTGGATTTGTAAGAAGCCCAAGTATGAGATTAATTTATTAAAATTGAAGTGACTTCATCAATCAGCATCATCTTAAATTCTTGGCAGTTGCAAGAAGTTCATACATTCATAAGCTGTGGTTTTTTGTGAAGAGAAAAATTAGATGAAAAACAATACCCTCTAAGATTATGTCTCAATTCCTCATCCGCAAATTGCAGGACGAAGTATTTTCAAACCCAATGCAAAGTCCAAACTGTTAAGAGAGCTACACCATCTAAACGACCAAAAATATAAAAAAATTGCATTCTTTTATGATGATTTATTATCTACACATCAAGTAGAACAAAACTGAACTTTTAGAATGAAAATATTAGATTTTCTCGATTAGGGCTAGGAGAGGAGACGGTGAAGAAGAGGAGCCATGGACGGAGGAGGAGAGGCGGACGACGGAGGAGCGGCGGACGGCGGAGGAGCGAAATTTTTTTTCTTTTTGGGGGTTTGTGGATTGGGAAGAGGATGATAACGGGGAAGAAAAGGAGAGATAAAAACAGATTGGGATTAAAGGGACAGGGCTATTTTGGGGTTTTAACCATATTAATGTATAAATACAATATACTCTATCTATAAATTACACAATTTGGGTTTAGAGGCAAATACAAAAAGTTATTTGGTTTCAAGGATACAAATAAAAGTTATTGGGTTTTTTGATAAATCAGTGTAAACTTTTGGGGCTAGAAACAAAAACCCCAAAAAATTAAGAGTATGAACCTTAATCTTGGCTCTAGTTGAGATCCATCTTACTCCTCCCAAGGCTCACCTCTCTAATATGCAAACGGAAAATAAAGTAAAGGGGATTGTGCATGTATACCCTGCACATCTATCATATTTGCAGACTTATCCTCCTAATATAGAAATTTGCTAATTTGCTTTCCAAATTTCGGCATTGGTTTTATCTGTCCGTCAATTTTCAAAATTACTAATATACCCCTCATTAATTTATAGTTAGATAGAAGAAGAATAGAGGGAGGAACGGAAGGGGAGGGCGAAAGGAGGGTTCGGGTCTCCTCTCTTTGTTTAATTTTAAATTAATTAAGATCAAGTTGAATTAATTAATTTAATAGATAGTGCATTAGAGGGTAAAACAACCAATGTGGAGGATCTGAGATGTACATTTGCAAATGCGGTAGGTTTGGAAGGTGCGTATGCCAAAAACCAGTTTGGAATGTACATTTGCAAATGCGGTAGTTAAAAGATGACACACACTTCTCATGTACTTTTGGAATCTTCAAGTTTTCCATCCATATCAAGTATCATATTGTCATAAATATCAGAAAACTCCCCCTTAACTTTGGGTGATTAACAGATAACCCCTTTTAACTTTGAAAATATCAGTAAACCCCCATTAAGTTTAGGAGCTATCAGACAATCTCCTTTAACTTTGAGATTTTATCAGAAAAACCCCCTAATAGTGATGCTTTTAGGGGGGTTTTCTGGTAAAAAATCAAAGTTAAATGGGTTTTTTTTTGATAAAATCTCAAAGTTAAAGGGAGGCTTTTTGATAACCCCGTAATTGGAGGGGTTTCCTGATATTTGCAAACTTGGGGGGAGTTATTTGATAATAGTCCAAACTTAAGGGGTTTTTTTGATGTATCTCCCCCTCCGCCCCCAATTGGCTTAAATTCATGGCCGACGATATTTAAATCTGGATTGCTTTAATATTGTGTTAAATGTATCTTTCTGCAGCGTAACTTTAAAGTTATAGCGAGGACAAGGGTCTGTCAAAAAGGGAAAATATAGTGAGGACCAAGGCTTGCAAACCTATACCCTAACAATTAAACATTTATATGTATCACCAACTATAGTCTACTTTTTCTAACTTATATCTAAAGCTCATTTATGCGTGTAATCATAATCCTTAACCCTAACCCTAATAAATCGAATAATTCAAGTCCGATTGAAAAGATTGAATATTAGCTGAATTAATCAAATAACAACAGCATGGACAAGTTCTCTCTATACTGTGAGGATATCTAAGCACTCCATATTGGTAGTTGAGGCTGAACGACTTTTGGGGGTCATCAATCCTTATTCACTCAATTTTTTAGGGGCAATGAATCCTAATTCATTTCTTCACTCTCCTTAAAGGGCAAGCACCGTGTTTGACTTGGCCCTGAAGACCTCTCTGTTTATACCAATGCCAATATAGTGCTTTGCTTCTTGCATTTGGATCCGTCGATCATGCATGCATGTTCCTAATTACAAGTGGGGTTCTAAAGTTAAAAAAAGAGAGAGCATCGACAGTAAATTACAAATTCTAAACTAGTATTGTACTAAAACGCAAAAGTGTTGGATCCTCGATGACTCATAAATTTTTAATAATAATTAATAAGAGAAGATGCCTATACTTTTATTTCTAGTAGTACAAAAGTAGATATGATTTGTAAAAAAGAGAGTTTTTGTCAACTTGTCTTTGTCTTGTAATCACATGCAATTTTTAAATATTTTTATTATAAATTGGTTTAAAATGTTAGAAACTAATCATATAGATATATATTTTCGGAATTTTAATAAAAGGACATATAAGAAAACCAAAATTACTAATCATATGCAATTTTAAAATATTTTTATTATTAATTGCTTTAAAATGTTAGAAACTAAATTGCTTTAAAAATCATATAGATATATATTGTCGCCAAGAACTCGTTATTGGAAAATAAATGTCATTTTATAGGCTAATATGATATTCTAGCTATTATTATTTGGCTAAATATCAGGAAAAACCCCTTAACTTTGAACGATTATCAAATAACCCCCTTAGCTTTGAAAATATCAGAAAACCCCCATTAAGTTTAGAGGTTCCCACATATTTAGGAGAGTTTCTGATAAAATCTCAAAGTTAAAGGGGTATTCTGATAACATGTTAAAGTTAAAGCGGTTCACTGATGATCACTATACTTTGAGGGGGTTTTATGATATTTTCAAAGTTATGGGGGTTTCTTGGTAATCGTCCAAAGTTAAGGGAGGTTGTCTGATATTTACCCTTTAAATAATGATAGAGTAACGTCAGCGAATTAAACCATGCCTCTTTCTCTACAGTGCATTGAGATCCATATGAAATTATTTTTTTATAATTTTATGGGGTCTCAATGCACTAGAGAAATAGAGGGTGTGATTGATGATGTGATTGGGGGTGTGTCCTATTAGGACTCTTACCCTTTTATTTCATACTGAGGAAAACTTTAACGCGGTCCATAACCCTATAAATTAAAACACACACACTTTCTCCTCTCATATACTCACCATCGTCCTCATCGAAAAACAAAGCTCAAAACAAAAACCCCGAATCTCGATCTCAAATGGCAGGCTATCCCCCCACCGGCTCCGGCTACCCCTACGGCGCTCCCCCACCTCAACCCTACTCCTACGGCGGCGCTCCGCCTCCCTCCGCCCCCTACGCTCCCGGCGAAAAGCCCCCTAAGACCAGCAGCGGCGGAGGAGGAGGAGGCGGCGGCGGGTACCCCTCGGCCCCACCGCCAAGCGGGTACGCTTCTGCCCCAAGCGGGTACCCGTCGGCCCCGCCTCACTCTAGCGGCTACGGGGGCGGGTACGCGTCGGCGCCTCCTGCTCCGGGCGGGTACGCGTCGGCGCCTCCTCCCCCGGGCGGGTACGGGGGCGGGTACCCGCCGGCGGCAGGCGGGTATGGCAGCCCGTTCGCGTCGCTGGTGCCGTCGGCGTTCCCGCCGGGGACTGATCCGAACGTGGTGGCGTGCTTTCAGGCGGCGGATGCGGACGGGAGCGGGCTGATCGATGACAAGGAGCTCCAGAGGGCGCTTTCGAGTTACAGCCAGAGCTTCAGCATGAGGACCGTGCATCTGTTGATGTATCACTTCACCAACTCCAATGTTCGCAAGATCGGTGAGTGATGATGAAATTTTGTAGTTTTAGGATTTTGATTGATGGCTGATCTGGTGAAATTTTGCCCTAATTGCGAAATTTGGGAGCCCTAGGCGCATGTTAGCACGAGGCTAGGGTGCGCTGCCGTAGGCTTTTATTGGTCTCGCCGATCTTGGGGGTGGATCGATCCGGCGACGGCAGGCGCACGATAGCGGATGCTAGGATGCGCCGGGGGCGGAGGTTTTTGACATTCACAATGTTCTGGTTGGATCTTTTTGATTCGTACGCGTGTCCCCGCGCACGTTAGCAATATGCTTAGCACGTGGTTTTGTCTGTTTCACGTTCAAAACGGATTTCCGGAAAACGTCAATTTCACTCTTTTTTTAGTTTTAATTTCAGTCAGATTTGATTTTTAGGAGAAGAAAAGAAAATAATTTTACACCACTTCAGCAATAGAAACTTGGGGCTGAGTACTAATAGGAAATTGGTGTGAGTATGCACTCAGAAAAGCATTAATGAAGTAATTTCGAATTACAAATTGGAATCTGATTGCTTATTCTAGTAATGAGATGTGGATGTAAGTGTAAATTTGGAAATGTGTGGATGTTTTTTGGAAAAGGGAAAAAGGGTTGGAAGTGCATTAGGTGATCATAATACTTTTATTAAGGTTACAAGCAACAAAGGTGTTGTTTCTTTATTAATGTTTTGATGTAGACCATCTCTACTCAGAAAGGAAAATTCTAGTGATGCTTACAGCTACACCTTACCAACTATTAGTGACTTTTATGTGAAAGTATTGTTTTTCAGCAAATGTCACTAAATTTATCACCAAAATAATGCTAAAAAAACCACTTTAGTCATCTGGTGATGTGGTATCATCTCATTTCCTTAATATGCGTCAGAAACATATGCACAGTTAACATACGCTTAAGAGTCTTATGCTGATACTTTAATATTTTTGGTCATGTGTTTTTATAGGGCATATTAGACTGTACTCATTGTTTCTGGACAATGGACGTAGACGTAGTGATATTAGCATCAGATGTGTTTGTTAACCTTACTCTTTGTTATTTGCTATCTTCATTTTCTTATTTGGCAGTTAAGGTTGTACCTTACTTCTCTTGTTGGCCTCTTAATTTATTTATTTGCTGTCATTTGACTCCTCGCCTAAATGGTTGTTTATTTGTTTGCTGTTATTTGTGCTTGCAAAGGAGTTATAATTTACTAGCCTACGCTTGTTCTTAACTTTATTGTTAACTTAAGGCTTATATCGTCTTGTTACTCATAATTAATTGTCAAAAAGTATTTTATTTACATCAAGTATTTGAAAATTTCCCCACTGTTAGTTTTGCTTTGAAGCGTATGGCACGAAGCATTATTTGATTAGCACTAGTCTCTCCACTTACATGGAAAAGAAAATCATCAAGTCGTGAATTTTATGGCAGGAAAGCTGTTAAAGGGGTTCATAGGCACCCACTATAAATTGTTGGATTTTTCATTGTTATCTTTTGAATTTTTAGGATAATAACTTTTTTGCAGTAGAATTATCTTATGTAGTACTAGGTGCTTAAATGGACTTGCATATGTTTGGCAATCCAGATATGTTGAGAGGTGTGTTTGTGCGCTTGTGTGAGTGTGCGCACACGTGCGTTTGTGGGGGCTAATATGTGACTGTGTGTTCTTTCATCTGCTCGTGCATTCTGGTCCCTATGATAAATTGCCTCTTCACCCATGAAAAGGATCCTAATGGGTGGGGACGCTTGTAGACTCCTAGTTGGTTCCCTGTATGTAGATCTGGAAGTTTGTAACAAGAGGAGAGGAAGTGGACAAAATTTAATAATTAACTATATATTATTTCACATTTAATTATATAAAAAGCATTTTAATGGCTCATTGGAGTATTCTTACTCTCCATAATCAATGGGCTCCTATGTTATTTTGGACTTTATTTCCAATTGCAGGGGTTTAAAAGAAAAGTCAGTTGAATTTAAAACAAGTTTCTGAACCAAGTTGATGAAGTTTGACTTAGGGCACCAATTCCTGATATATTAACTAAACTGTTGTAACTTGTGAATGTTTCCATACAGAACTAGTTGAATTACAAATTGACATTATCTTCATAAACTAATTGCACTTTCAGAACCAAGTGGGATGAAGGTTGACTTAGACCACCAACTATATTCTCTGAGTGCTGCAACTTGTGAATGTTTCCTTACTCTTCAGAATAAAATGATTTATGAATTATTGTTTCACAATGTTATTTTCATAAATAATTGCAGTCTAAATTGGCCCAGCTATTCCCTACGTATTTTCAGCGAACACACTAGAAAATAGATTTAACGACAGGTTAACTTTATAGAAAAGAAAGTGTACCACCAATTACTTTAGCTGGATTTGGGAAATTCTAGAAAACTATGCACAAAAAACTTTAAAGTCAGTTGCTTTGGCTGAATTGTTGGGGAATTATCAAATTATGTATATAATTTCCACAATATGATATTTTCATGTTTAATTAATTTTACCAAGTACCAACTAAGCAATGACACAATACATAATTTGGAGAGAATAAAAAAAAGCAAAAAACCATCTAGGATCATGGATGTGGTTGTGGTATTATAGATGCAGCTTATTCACACTTATCATGCAATGCCTCCTTTCTGTTAATACCTTATTGACATCTTTTCTGCTCATAATGTTTTGTTCCTTCATTAATTTCTCCATATCTTTTCTAGTATTCAGATTAATTTTTTCCCCAGTTAATTCCGCACCCAATTATGTAAACCCTCCTTTTTTCATATACATCTGTTATTTTTATCTCATGGAGCTGCTCGTATTTGTTTTTCTCCTCTTATCTTAATCTTGATAAGGATTCAGTACCAACTGGGAAGGTTATTTCTGCTTTTCACAAAAATGTATACGTCACTTTAAAATATTTTAAAATTCTTCCTGCTATTTACTACAAACATTCCATTTCATTTTGTCAAGTATTGAAATTTAATCCTACACCAAACTATTTGGTTTTCCAAATAATTCTTCATGTTTAAACTGGTTATGAGATTTAGTTTGGTTGACTTGTTTTCACTGAACTAAGATGGCAAACACATTTTGCAAATTGTTATCAACTTCATCCAGTATTCCGTGAGACATACCTTTCACTGAGTCTGTCTCTTGCATCCTCTCAAACACTAACCAGTTATTCTTTCTTCTATCTGTTTAAAAAAGGATTCAAGTATGACCATTGTATCATCACATTCTGAATCTTTTTTCCAACACAATTTTGTAGGACCAAAGGAATTCACCTCTGTGTTCTACAGCCTTCAGAATTGGAGGGTATGTCAACTTACCACAACTCTTTTCTTTTTTAATTTCTGAAAAAGAAACTGTTGAAATTTAGATTTAATTTGAGTTTTGACTGATACTATCCTCATCTTATATTGCATTATGCAGAACATCTTTGAGAGGTTTGACAGGGACCGCAGTGGCAAGATTGACACCAATGAGCTCCGAGAGGCTCTTTTGAGCCTGGGCTTTGCGGTATCTCCTGTTGTTCTCGAGCTGCTTGTCTCCAAGTTTGACAAGACTGGAGGCAAGAGCAAAGCTATTGAGTATGACAACTTCATCGAGTAAGACCAACTCTCTCTTTTTCTTGGGATGTGAATCCTTATATTCTCAAGAGTAAATTATAAGAAACCCAAGTCATCTATACTTGTTTTTTTTCAAGAAACCCTCATCTAAAATGTTCTACAAAAACAATCCCTTGTCTATGTCCACTATTAAAACTATTAGGCATCGTTTGGAACTCTGGAATGAGTGGGAACGGAATGCCCATTCCCACTTCTCATTCATAAATACCAGACATAACATACTTTTGGAAGATAGAATGCCTATTCCCACTTCTCATTCATTGCCACTCATTCATTCCCACACTAATGAGCATTCCCATTGAGTTAGTAACAAACAGGCATTCCCCGTTAAGTGGGAATAAAAAAATAAACATATTCCGAAATATACCCTTTTAAAAAATATGAATATATATATGATATCTTAGAAATCATGATATTTTTTCTCTCTCGTTCAACCCAACTGAAGTTCCTCCTTGTTCTTGCAACAGAGGCAAAAATTTGCAGTGCGTCACCTTCACTTGTTTTTCATTAGTGCAGTCATGACCAACCCTTTGAGAGATTTGTTTTATCAAAATATAGATGTGTGGATTCAATCCTTGTTGATACTTGTTGATAGTATGTGATTTTATTATATTTAATGTGTGGCTTCAATAATCGTCAATCTTTTTATAATATTTAATATTTGTGTTATTGCATTGTTTCGCTTTGTAGTTGACACATGCTAGTCAATTTTATTTTCTTTTTACTGATATCAATAAATCACGAAACAAAGAAATTTGTATAGGACATCGTCTCAATAGATTTTCACATATTTAGACTACATATAACAACAAAGCCTTCATCCTAAATGTTTGGGGGTCGGCTACATGAATCCTACTCTTTCATTCTGTTCTATTATGGGCCATCTCCTCCGTTAAATTAACAATTAACATATCCTTCTTAATTGCTCCCTACCAAGTTTTTTTAGGTCTACCTCTAGATCTCTTTGTCCCATTAACTACAATATCATCACTTTTTCTAACTTGTGCACTAAGATGTCTCTGTTATACATGAATAAACCACCTTAGTCTATTCTCTCTCATTTTATCCTCAATTGAATCGACCTCAAATTTACTACGAATGCGCTCAGTTCTTATCCTATTTTTCAGTGTATACTCACAAGACCATCGTAACATTCTCATTTCTCCTGCGCTCATTTTTTGCACATGTTATTTTTTAATTGCCCAACATTCCAATCCATAAAGTATTGTTGGTCTTATAACTGGCATATAAAATTTCTCTTTAGTCTCATAGGTATTGTACGATTACATAAAACTTTCGAAGCACTCCTTCATTTTAACCATCTTGATTTGATATGATGGACATCATCCTTAGTCTCACCGTCATGACAAATTATTGATCCCAAATAACGAAAGTTGTTACTTATAGGTATTTCTTGGCCATCAATATGTACTATAGGCTCTTTTCTCTTTTTAGTTTTACTAAATATGCATTCCATGTATTCGGTTTTATTTTGCTAATTATAAAACCTTTAGTTTCGAGGGCTTATCTCTATCTTTCTACTTTAGATATTTTACCCTCTTTAGTCTTGTCAACTAATACTATATCATCATGAAATAACATACACCATGAGACATCATCTTGAATATACCTAGTTAGTTGGCCTATAACTAATGCAAAAAAATAAAGGCTTAAGGCCGAGTGATGTAAACCAATATTTGTAGGAGACGATCTAGTCTCTCCTTCATTTGTTCTTACCCTAGTTGTTACTCTATCATACATATATTTAATCACATTAATATATATATATATATATATATATATATATATACACACACACACACACACACACACACACACACTTGTTTCTTTTTTAAAACCCCACCGATTATTTCTCTAGGCGGTAGGCACTCTATCATAAGCTTTTTTAGATAAATGAAAATCATATGTAGATCCTTTTTCTTCTCTCTATATCTTTCCATCAACCGTCTCAATATATAAATAGGTTCTATAGTTGATCTCCGAGCATAAAACCAAATTGATTTTCTGGATACACTTGTTTCTTTCCTTAGTCTTTGTTCAATTATCCTCTCCCAAAATAATAAGACACCATTGTCTTCACTAGCATAAGTTATGACAATAACATATTTCAGATTTCCTTATGAAAAAAGAAAACATTAATCTTATAAAACTCATTTTTAAAAATAATGATTTAGCCATTATTATTAATTTTTAATATTTTTAAAAATTAATTTTTTATATATTTAGCCACTATCATTTTTAAAAATTATTCTTATAAAACTCATTTTTAATAGTTATTTTTTATATATTTTAAAATTCTATGTTGTTGTAAGAGCATTATTAGAAAATAAAATTTCATTCTCACTTGTGAACAAGTGATACCAAACATGGGAGTGAGAATGAGTTTGTCATTTCCACTTCATTCTTTAGTCGCGCTCAAACATGAGAATTGAATTGGTCATTCTATTCCCACTTGGGATCTCACTTGATTCCATTCCCATGTTCCAAATTTGATTCTTCAGATGTATAGGAAGCTATGTTACCTGAGTACTTCTATTTGGAAGCTGCACCCGTACCAGACACGTACCCGTACCCATACCTGTACCCAAACTTCTTGGATACTTCTTGAATATATGCACACGTTTGTTCAAGTTTATACTCAATTATATACAATGTTATAAAAATAGGCCGATTTTATCGATTTATCGCCGATATATAGGGTTTGGGCCATGGCTGATACGATTTCTGCAAAAATTTATCGCATATCGTTTTTGACCGATTTGTCTCAATATATCGATGTAAATCTGATAAAGCGGCCGATTTCTTTTGGGTTAAAAATCGCCCGATTTTCTACAATTTGTATTTTAAGTTTTAAGTGAACTGGTTCAGGCTTGGAGACAAAAACCCTCTTTTTGCCATACCCGATCCGTATCTACTAAACAAAAACCATACTATCCTATTCTATTTTATATCTGCTCATCATGTAATCTTAAGTCTCTCTACCTCCACTGTTCTCTCCCCCAAATCGCTTGCAGATTTCTCACTCGAAGACCTCTATTGACGATCTCTCTCGAACTCTCTTGCTTAGATTACATTTTAGGACATTATATTAAAAATGTTCACCATCCGACATCATACTCCGATTTTTACTAATTATCCCTGATATATCCCCGATAACTGGGATCCGATATGAATTTTGACCGTCCGATATATTTTCGATAACCGATATTTAAAACATTGATTATATACCACATGTTTTAATTTAAAACACTCCTCATACACTTCTTGGATGTATATTCTACACTTCATTTCTAGTTCTAGTATATTGATCTTATGTAAATAAAAAAATAATAATATTGATTAAATTTTTAATTTTAGGACATAAATATATATAGTCGTGTGTCCCCCTATCCTACTTTTTACACTTTTGCCGTGTCCGGTACCTGTACTAGCACCCATACCCATACCCATACCCATGCAACTTATAATGGTGAGGCATCCTTGTTAGGCATCAAATCAGGCCCAATCTAGGTTTGTTGGGCTTTAAATAGCTAGGAACCAGTTTTAACCCAAAAGCTATAACCACTAGGTATTGGTCCCAATTTACTCATCACTCTTTTTAAATCCTATCTGATGTGAGTAGTACTCACATATTAATAACCTCAACGTCTCCCCCTTAATTTGTGAGTATAGTTCGATCTTCCGCTATACTTCAATTTTTCACGGGATTCACTAATTTCTGCACTACTTCACTCGTGGGCTAACCTCTAATTCTTGCACCACTTTATTCGTGGGCTAATTAGACAATGCATCAGCACATGATACCATAGCTTTGATACAATAGCTGGGGAGTAATCAAGCTCAATCTAGAGTTAATGGGCCTTAGCCCTTAGGCAGAAGCTATAACCAATTATAACTTAAAAGTTATAGCTTCCAGGTATTGGTCCCAACTCTTAATTTAAACTTATTACTTTTTTTATCCTATCCGATATGGGACTATACTCACATATAAATAATCAAAGCAATCCCCATGCAGAATTCTAAGTTGATGATGGATTAGCTTCTTTTTCTTTCACTAAAACTTTCTTTTCTCATTTTCTTTTCATTTCTATTTCAACTATCAAAATCTGTGAATTTTGAATTGTAGACATCCGACATCTGATCAAGTGCAGACGTCTATCTAGACCGTTGAAGAACCAAAACCCTGTAACAAAATTAACGGTTTCATTAACGGTCATAAATGAAGGGTTTTTTTGTTGAACTTTTTAGATGATTGATTTTGTAAAAGACGTAGTATAGATGGAGGTTTCTTGTAATTTACCCTTTTCTCAGTTTCACCAAAAACTTTATTTTGGAAATATCTTGGCAACTTCTGACTGCTTTTGTCTTTTGGTGTGTTGAATTTGGTGCAGGTGCTGCCTTACTGTTAAGGTAATACTTGCATTTATTTGTTATTTGATTTGTTTAGTTATATGTTGTTTTTAGAAACTAATTGTCTGTTTTTGCAATTTGGAAAATTGTTACAGGGGTTGACGGAGAAGTTTAAGGAGAAGGACACGTCGTATTCAGGGTCCGCAACCTTCACTTACGAGTCCTTCATGCTAACTGTGCTGCCCTTCCTCATTGCTTAGATAAATAAACAAGTTACTTGTATAAGCTTTTCCTTCTGAACCATTTTCTCCGAAGCGTCGCAAACTTAGCGTGTATGCTTGCTCTGCTTTATTTTCTTTATGTCCATGATGGTAATGTGTAATTACCCTGTTATAGGTGCTTATATTGTCTCTGTTGACGAGTTATTAGTAGCTTGTAATATGAGTAAAAGTTCGAGGAAAATTGTTACTTATCAGGTTATTGTAAAGTTATTTGTTAGCTATGTTTCCAGTGTTTTCTTATTTCTTATCAGGTTATTGTAAAGTTATTTGTTAGCTATGTTTCCAGTTTTTTCTTATTTCTTTTAATTTTGGGTTCATCAAGTGGTTGTTAGTGCCACTTCCCGGGGTGAAAGGTTCGTATAGAGGGCACTTGAGGAGAGCAGGGGTTACTTGTGCTTCATTACCAATTTTAAATGAGTGCAAAGAATATACAAACTCGATGCAAAACTGTAAAATGATGAAGCAACACCAAATTATACCGAACGCATTCGATTTTATCGAGATCAAGGCGTGTTGGTGTTGGAGTACATGTAAACTTTTCTTTTCTCACCTGACTCTTTCTTATTGGGCAATGTCTGAAAGGATTTATTAGAAACAATCAGAATATGAAGAATTAGGTAATTAGGAAGCATGTGATGATATAAAAGATGACATTTGCCTTTCTATTAGTTACCTTTCTCCCTATGCTTGCTGTCAAAACAGAAATAAGGTCCTCCTCTCTACAATTACTTTAACTTACTAGCGTGTCAATCTCTTATTCATTTTACTACTTATCATATTGGAGAGTAGATTAACAATTTTTTTTGGCATCTATTCACCTTTTTTTTTACACCAAAAAAAAAAAAGGACTTGGATCCTCTCCAATTAGCTGGTAATTGGGGGAGCGTCCAATTATCCCAATCATATCCCTCTATTCTAATTCCAACGGTTGAGATGAAGTCATGTAGGATTCACACTATCACAATACCGATTTTTCCAATAGTGGTTTTAAAGACACTAGTGGTTTTCAAGATAATATTTAGACTTCTACGCGGCCTCATCTCAGCTTCTGAATTTGGAATAACTGGTAATGATTGAAGTACTTTGGACACTCTCCAATTACCATTTAATTGAAGAGAATCACGATCCGCAAAAAACCATTGCTGCACTGAAAGTAAAGACATCTTCATTTCCTTTTTCTTTTTCGCCAACGAGGATATTTTGTCACCTAATCTCTCTGATATGTGGTATCCTCCTCCGCCCATCACATACCAATCAACTATCATTAGAGAATATGTTACACACGTTGTGAATAATGAAAATAAAACCCAATGCGTCTAACACGGTAGAACAGTATTTTGAACACTTCCACTCCAAAAAAAAAAACGGCAACCGACGTGCTTTGATCCATTTTGTTCGAATTTATTGCTTCAGAGGTTTATGTGCAAAACTTCCCAAAGTTCAGGGTGATTAAACTAATTTTACATGCTAGTCGAGTTGGTCAAGTTTTCAATTCCATACTCGACCCGGTTAAGTAACATTAAATCAAACCCTATTAGTGCATATTAGTCCATTAAACCATCCTTAATTGCCACGTAGTCTCTTAGATCTTAGTATTTGCTTATTAGCCCCCTAAATCTTTAATTTTCTTACAAATTCGTCCCTCTTGTTAGTTGACGTTTATTTATGAGAGTGAACTTCTGTTAATTTTAATGGAATTAGATGGTTTTCTTGTTATACTACCCATCCATAATTAACCAGATCATTTAAAACATTACCGACCCATTTCATAAAGGGTTTATAACCGCAACTACTCTAACTAAAATCCAAACATACCAACTTCTTCTTCTCCAATGGTCAGGAGCTTCCCCAAACCTAATCCAGTTTTTCTTTCCCTTCAGAGAGTGGGAAAAATTTGGAAACAAGGGTGTTCTGATTACTCGGGAGAGTAATGTATATTCAGGGGTACTTGAGTAATTTTAGATGTTGGATTTAGGCTTAACTCAACTAGGGTTAGAGAAATTAACAAAATCGCTAACAGAGGGACGAATTTATAAGAAAATTGAAAACTTGAGGGACTATAATCAAATACTAAGATTTGAGCGACTATTTGGCAATTAAGTATTATGTAAGGGATTAATATGCAATTACCTGTAGGCGATTATGCATGGCCTGTTTTACCGGGTCGGGTTCGAGTTGACCCGTTGGATAGTGACCCGTTTATCACAAAAGCAGCTTCCGTTTTAGCTCCTCGCTATCTAGGGTTTTTCTCTCTCCAAAAGCCTAGAACGAAACCCTAGAATCCATGGCGAATTACGACCTCACATCTCGAATCGCTCCTCATCTCGACCGCCATCTGGTCTTCCCCTTGCTCGAGTTCCTTCAAGAGCGCGGTTTTTACAGCGACGATGACATCTTGAAGGCCAAGATCGAGCTTTTGAGCAAAACTAACATGGTTGATTACGCCATGGACATCCACAAGAACCTCTACCACACTGAAGAGGTTCCTCAAGGTCAGATCCGAAACCCTAGGGTTTTTCTTCTTCTTTCTAGGGTTAGGGTTTTTGATTTGAGTTTTGTTTGTTTTTTTCTGTTTAGAGATGTTTAATAGGAGAACGGAGGTCGTTTCGAGGCTGAAATCATTGGAGGAGTCTGCAGCTCCTTTGATTTCGTTCCTTCAGAATCCATCTTATGTTCAGGAGCTCAAGGCTGATAAACAGTACAACGTTCAGATGCTCAATGACCGGTTTAAGGTTCTTTTTTTATTTGCTGTGGTTGTTTTGCTGAATCTATTTGATTTTAAATTGAATAGAAATCTGAAGGAAAGTTGTTATTTTGCTATTGTTTACTTGAGATTATCAAATATCCTTGAAACTATCTAACAGTTTAGGGGTTAATTGCAACATCAACATAAAAAAGTGAATTGGAAGCAAATTTTCTTAACATATTTCAGTTTGTTTGATTTCGGAAATGTGAGGAACAAAGTTAGGGCTTTGGAGTGTCAAATTGTCAAATTAGTGTCAAATTTGAAAACTTTGGCATCAAACTGACAAAATAAAACTTCCGGGTATCAAAGTTTAAAAGGGTGAAACTTTCGGCAATTAAAGTACTATAATCCTGCACTTTAAGCCCGTTACTGGGTTAGGGTTTTTGTAGTTTTTCTTTTCAATCCTCTTAGTATGACATTGTGATAGCTTCCTCTGTTCAATGAAGTAATATCGTGAATTAAATTTTGCAATGTCATTCCCAATCTTTGATTGTATAGCTAACATTTATTTGGTCGTGCAGATTGGTCCAGAGCAGATAGAAGCTTTATATCAGTATGCAAAGTTCCAATTTGAGTGTGGGAACTACTCTGCTGCATCTGAATTTTTGTATCAATATCGTGCATTGTGCACTAACAGTGAAAGGAGCCTTAGTGTACTTTGGGGAAAGCTTGCAGCTGAGATTTTAATGCAGAACTGGGACGAAGCTCTTGAGGAACTGAATCGCTTGAAAGAGATAATTGACTCAAAGGTGATTCTTTGTTTCTGGTATGCATGGTATATGCTATTAGTTTCATGTATTTTTAATATCAATAATATTTTGGTCTTGGGATTTGCAGAGCTTTTCATCTCCTTTGAGTCAGTTGCAAAATAGGATATGGCTGATGCATTGGAGCCTTTTCATCTTCTTTAACCATGAAAATGGGAGAAATGGCATCATAGACCTGTTTTTCCAGGACAGGTATGCTCTATATTAAAAAGTGAATCAAATTTATTTTCTTCCTGTCTGTAATGGTTTCTGAAGTTTGCAGATTTTCTTGATTTATCGACCATTTGTTTCGCAAAGAGAAAAATAGTTGCCATTGCTGTAGCTGACTGTTTGCAATGGCATCTTTTGTTACTGTTATTCTTAAAATGAGTCCCTTTTTACTGCAAAAATGACGTCAACTTTTGGGTGTCAGTTCTTTTCGCTTAAAGTTGTTTTTTTAGCAACTGGGTTTAGAAAAAGTTTCAAAGAAACGAAAGATTGCAAGTGCATCTGCAACTTTACTTTTCAAATTGCACTTGTTATAGTTGCAATTTTTCGCCTGCCGTACAACTTCTTAACTCTTTATTTACATTAGCATATTACTCCTTAGAGTGAGTGTTGCTCTTTTTTTTTTCCTGATTGTGTGGTTTTTTTTTATTTACAGAAACTGTTATGTTCTGTCTTCTATCAGATAATATAGTTAGTACAGAAGCCTGATTATGACCTTTATTTAACTATGCTGTTTCTCTAGAAATGTTTCTTGTAGCAATGTTTATACAGTTAATTAGCTGATGAAGAAGTGTGCTCTCTCTTTAAATTTATAATGATAAGAGCATAATGCAGCCAATAGCGTCCTCATGTAACAACTTGAAACATCTTGATAAATTTAAATATTCCCAGCTTTCAGTATTTAGTTTGAACAACTCCATAATTGACCGAGCAAAAGCACTGTTGACATTGCAATGTTTTAACTACTATAGGTATCATAAAATTATCCATGAGGGTAAATGTACCCTTTGTTAATTTCTTCTCGAGTAAGTTCGGTTTTGCAAAGAAATTCGCATTTGGAACCTTCTGTTTCTATTGATGATTAATTCCAAGGTCATGGCAAGCAAATGAAAATAACCCCTTAATGAGTTATATATAAAATACTGTTCATAATTAATAGCCTACCCAATGTATTTAATATTTCAAATTCAAGAAAGAGCAGTTTTCCTTCACAATTCCATCGCATATAATTTCTAAAATCTATACGATAGGACTTCAAATTTCTTTATATGTTGGTTGAGAAATGAGGTATCCCGAAATGCCAACTAGACATTTCCCTTTAAGGTAGTAGTGGGTCATAGGATATGAATATCATCATATCATTGGCTAAATTCTAGCTGCAGTTGGAAATTTCTGGCTTATTAACTTTGAGTTTAGAATCTTCGAGATATGAATTGTATGCCTGGGATTTCATGTAAACTAAAGAGTGAGGTTGTTGCAAGATGGTAAATTTCTTGTCAACATTTTACTAAGTTTCTTCTGCACCCTTTGCAGGTACTTGAATGCTATCCAGACAAATGCCCATCACCTTCTACGATATGTTGCTACTGCTGTTGTTGTCAACAAACGAAAGAGAAACATGCTTAAGGAGTTGATCAAAGTTATTCAGCAAGAGCAGCATTCTTACAAGGATCCCATTACCGAGTTTATAGAGTGTCTTTATGTTAACTATGACTTTGAAGGTGCACAGAATAAACTTAGAGAATGTGAAGAAGTAAGTTGGTCAATACTCATTTGTTATATGCACTGTTCTATGAACGTCCTTGACTCCACTATATATTCACCTTTGAGATCCTATTTCCAATCATATGTGCTAAACTATACATTCTGTTTATTAGGAGAGATGGTAACTTGTGCGTAGGAAACTTTACTTTTAAATGTTGCATTATTCTTTGAAGTCCCTATCTTGTTTTTGTTTTGAGGTTTCTAATGTTTGATCACTAGTTTTACTACTTGATCACAATTCACGTACTAGCTCCAGGTTATGCAAGCGTGCATGTGCTTTCAACACATAAACATATATCGTGTCTTGGGTGCCTATGTTTACAAATGTTTAATTCTTTATGCAAATATAACATGTGATATTGACATTCTTATTAATTCATCATAATCAGGTAATCAACCAAGAAAAGAAGTTGAATTTTGGCACGGAAACAATCACAAGGAATATTGAAATCTGCCCAATCAATGTAGTTTTTAGGATGCAGGGAGCTAAAATGAGCCCTCATGCCACCCTCTTCCCTCCCCTTTCCTGGGGAGAAATTTCAAAATGTCCTATTAGTTTTAACTGTTGCAAATTTTTTTATGAACACCATATATATATTTTTGATATAGCGTCCTCCCTTTCAGTTTGGCGTCTGGCTTCTGTATGTATTGCTGGCCTACAATCCATGAGCTTGAAGTTTTGAGTGTGTTTAGTTAATTGGTTGTCAACATGGTATTACGATACTAGACTTTTCAGGTTTTGATAGGTCTTAGATTTAAGCCTTATCTTCTCTAAATATATTTATAATTTACTTATTTAAAGTAAACATTTTTCCACTCGAGATCTTTCACAGGGTCTGAAGTTCATGTGACTGCAGTAGTAAGATTGTTGAATGACATTGTCAGAATACAAAAATGAAGATTGATGCAATATTTAAGGTGGAGTAGAAGCAGATAGCATATTAAAGGCACTTTTTCATTTTGATGTAAATGTGTTCTTTGCTCACATAGGAATGTGGTTTGGGACTGGCTTCAAGTCAATCTTAAAGGTTGTGAGTGCACTCGAAATTCTAAAATAAACCAGGCATCTTTTGCAATTCTTCAACTTGGCTGTGAAGTCGATGCCACGTGATGTTTAATTGTTTATAGAAGAGGGACTTGATGATGTCTGTTTGAGTTTATTGTTGATCTTCAGGGCTTAGCCCAGGAAATACTGTACATACTACCACGTGCTTTTAATTTTCTGTTACTTGACTATAGTATTCCATCTAGTATTTCTTCCATGCGGTCATGAACCTCCTTTGTCAGGCAGCTTGGTCTTGTATTTAGAAAATTTTCTGTTACCTGAGGTTCTTGCTTTTATAAATTTTTTGCTTTTGTTTTTATTATATGATTTTTTCTTTAAGAAGTTTATTATTATTTTTTCATTATGTCATCTGATGCCTTGCTTAAATTTAGGTAATTTTGAATGATCCCTTTCTTGGTAAACGCATTGAAGATGGTAACTTTGCAACTGTACCTTTGAGGGACGAGTTTCTTGAGAATGCCCGATTGTTCATTTTCGAGACTTACTGCCGTATACACCAGTGTATTGATATCAGGTATATGACTTAATTTCATTATCACATTGACATCAAATTATAGTTAAATGATCACACACCAAAAAAATATAACTGAATGTAAGTAATTATATGTTGAGACACAAGATGGCCTTCTACAAATATTGTTTCTCCATTTGCATTTGAAGCATAGAAGTGTCAGGCACATAGAAGTGCTGGAATCCTGTACTTATCAGTGGTAGGAATATAGTTGCATTTTAGTAAAAGTAGCAGCGGCCCTTTGGAAATCCATAAGCAACAGAGGCCATTCAAATCCTTGCTTTGAGCTTTAATGAATGAAATCCATTTGCATTTTAATCATGTAATTGTCAAGCACATCTGGATTGTTTATGGGAATAAGCTTTGAACTCTTAAACAACAAAGTTTGAACTTGCCTTTCATGTTGGTGTTGAGTCATAGAATCTTCGTCCTAACCCCTAGAGTCCAAAGCTATTAATGGATGACAGGTAAAACTATAGAAGTTAAAATAGGAAACTTACTGAATCTAAAAGTTTGATATTTGAGGTTTCATCTCAAGCAGTATACAACTTGCGGAACCTTTAGACCCACCCAATCTCATAGAATCTTCAATTAGGGAATGACTTTGCAGACTTCAGGTGTAGAGCATTATATTTATTAATTTACAAGTAGTTGTAAACAAACTGACCTGTTAAAGTGGAGTGCATGATAACATGCCATAGAGAAACTACCGAATGATTAGCTCACATCTCTGTCTTGCTCGCCGATTCATATGTTTATGGATCATCCGTATCCTGTTTCTTCTTTTCCCCTTCCTGTAAATCATGTTGTCTTGAAACCCTTTTCTTTCTGCATGATTTTCAGCCCATTTAAATGATATATGTCCCTTTTTCTTCATGTTTTGTAACTTTTGTTTACTCGGAGTCAATTACTAGACTTGGGAAAGATACTTTAATTTATTTGAAATTCTTATCCATCTGCTGATATGCTTCCTACAGCATGCTTGCGGAAAAGTTGAACATGAACTATGACGAGGCAGAGAGATGGATAATGAATCTTGTTCGGAACTCGAAGCTTGAAGCCAAGATTGATTCAGTTGCTGGAACTGTTATAATGGGAACCAATCATCCCAATGTGTAAGTCGACTTCCCAACTTAAAAGCCTTCATCTACTTCCCGCTTCATTCTTGTAGCCCTTTTTTGAACTTCCATTATTCTGTAACTTCATTCTTTTGGTCTCCTCTCTATTAGAAATCTTTTTAGTATCAGTATCTTTAGTCCTATCTTTTAAGTGATGGCTGTTCTCACTAAAACATACTTTCCTCTATGTTACCCTCGTGCAGGCATGAACAAATAATTGAGAGCATGAAGAATATAAATATGCGAACCTATGTATTGGCAAAGAGCATTTTAGATCCTGCACAAGCTGCTCGTTAGTGAAAAGAGGTTTATCCCAATATTTGTATCGAATTCCAGACTTGACGAGGAGACTTTTTTTTTGCAAGTTTTGCAGTTATTTATAGAATTAGATTTCTAGTTTGTTCTATCTAGTTGACGGATCGTATAAAGATTTTGTGTATGCTGTTTACTATTTGTATGTTGCAAAATTGCCATTTCAAACAGAAAATTTCCATTTGAGCATTAGAAGAAGATTGCTTTTCTTTCTTGGTACTAGTTCTCTTGTGTGCGAGCTGCGTGCGTACATAGTGCAAAGTAGCGCATAATAAAAGTGCGTTGTTAGTGCCTTAATAATTGATGTCTGTAAAAGTAGGTTTAAGCCAAAACTTATTGTAGATGGAAAGTAAACAAGTTTGGAAGAGAGTATGTTGACTAATATAATAAAATTAAACAAATAAAATAACTTAAATAAGTTATCTCTTGATTGATTTCTTCGACTTACTCTGTATGATCAAGAGTTTCTTGAAAGTGTCGTTGATATTGTCATAGTGAGAAGTCTCTCACTGGTGTTAATAGTTTTGTTGATTGAGAGATTGATGTAGAGACATTGCGGAGTTCTAAGTTTTGAGAATGGGATGGAGAAAGTTTGTGGGGGCGTTTTTTGCTTTTTTGGGGTGTGGTTGAGGAGGATAGTAAGTAGTCTCTCAGTGGGTAGTGTTTTTTTCTTCTTTCCAAGTCCTTGATAAGCTGTAAATACTTGCGAGTTATTGAAGATATCAGTAGGGATATTTTGAATTTGTGATGAACAAGGGCAGAACACCAAACAGAATATGAACCAAAATGCCAGACTTCTTTTAAATATAGTAATAAATTTATAAGAATATAGTAATAGATTTATAAGATGAAGAATGCCTATCATTGCGACAAATTCTCTTTGGTGACATAGAAATGCTATTAGGTGTTGCTGTTCATGTATAACTAGTATTTTTTGTGCATACTATGCGTGCATACATAATTCAACCTTCAGGTTAAATAATAATGAGAAGTTTAAGGGATGGATGAGTAAGCAGGGGTATTAAAGATAGGTACCGGTGGTTCATAGGGATAGTTATGGAGAACATGGATGGATGTAATTAAAATGGTAGTTTTTTTTGAGCTTTCCAAGTTTACCCTTTTCATGATTCTTAAACTATATGCAAATTACAAGGTCATTTCATGGAATTATTTGAATTCATGACACATGTTACCATGTAGGGGTAGAACACAAAAAAAAAAAGACTTTCTTAAATAATAGTAATAATCTTCAGGGAATCATTGGTGGCATTTACTAAATATAGTTGTCCAAAACTATTATGTATTTACTAATGCTCTTAAAATATGAAGGACTAGAAAATTTTCATTTCATTTTGGAGCGACTAGGATAAGCAGAAGAATTCCCTTATCTGGCTTTTGGAGGGTTAGTTGGGACTACCATACATGCTTGAAATCTTGCAGCTGAACAGGAATAAGAAGAAAAATGACAATATATTAAAATTTACCAAACATTTTGACTTATAATCCACTTACAATGAATTGTAAACCAAGTAAATTATAATCCAAAGTTGCCAAATAGTCTCTTAAGATTTATATGCGAAGTTATAAAGGTAGATTCCTTTGATATAAGAGATTTTGAGGTTGCATTTATAAGAGAGGAGATTAGATTGGTTACGTGAGAGGAGGGGTGCACACGGTTTGGATATGGCTCGGATATGATACTTACCATATTCGTATCCGCTTACCAATCTCGGATACGGATATGCATTGGTAAAGAAAATTCATAACCATATCCGTTAAAATCTGATATGGATATGGATATGCATGCGTATATAAGCGGATGTATATGCGGATACAAAACAAATATGTGGAACCTAGATGATATTGAAAAAATATAGTCCATATGGTAGAGGAGAGTTCATTAATTTGTTCATTATATTTGTAAAACTAAGATTAGATATCTTGATCATCAAAATTAACCTCAAATCCAGTAATCTAAGGATCAAAACTGCTATAACTATTACATATATTCGGATATTTCGGATACCGATATTTCACTGCATAACCATATCCATTACCATATCCTATATGTTATAGATTTTAGCAACCATATCTGCATCCTAATGGATACAGATATTTTATCGGATACGGATATTTTTGTGCACCCCTAGAGAAGAGGATATGACCCCTATAGAAAATCGAGAGAGGGGAGTGAAAAGGATTCAAGCAAGCAACCACAAAAAATTTTCCTTTTGTTGCTGTTATATTGATCATTTAAACATTTTTGTACTTTATCTTCTTTACAATAGTTCTTTTAAATATAGTAATAAATTTATAAGAATATAGTAATAGATTTATAAGATGAAGAATGCCTATCATTGCGACAAATTCTCTTTGGTGACATAGAAATGCTATTGGGTGTTGCTGTTCATGTATAACTAGTATTTTTTGTGCATGCTATGCGTGCATACATAATTCAACCTTCAGGTTAAATAATAATGAGAAGTTCAAGGGATG
Organism: Asparagus setaceus; assembly: GCA_012295165.1. Classification (NCBI taxonomy): domain Eukaryota; kingdom Viridiplantae; phylum Streptophyta; class Magnoliopsida; order Asparagales; family Asparagaceae; genus Asparagus; species Asparagus setaceus. The sequence continues at coordinate 10,948,285 of CM022704.1, read as the reverse complement.
GATGAGTAAGCAGGGGTATTAAAGATAGGTACCGGTGGTTCATAGGGATAGTTATGGAGAACATGGATGGATGTAATTAAAATGGTAGTTTTTTTTTGAGCTTTCCAAGTTTACCCTTTTCATGATTCTTAAATTATATGCAAATTACAAGGACATTTCATGGAATTATTTGAATTCATGACACATGTTACCATGTAGGGGTAGAACACAAAAAAAAAGACTTTCTTAAATAATAGTAATAATCTTCAGGGAATCATTGGTGGCATTTACTAAATATAGCTGTCCAAAACTATTATGTATTTACTAATGCTCTTAAAATATGAAGGGCTAGAAAATTTTCATTTCATTTTGGAGCGACTAGGATAAGCAGAAGAATTCCCTTATCTGGCTTTTGGAGGGTTATTTGGGACTACAATACATGCTTGAAATCTTGCAGCTGAACAGGAATAAGAAGAAAAATGACAATATATTAAAATTTACCAAACATTTTGACTTATAATCCACTTACAATGAATTATAAACCAAGTAAATTATAATCCAAAGTTGCCAAATAGTCTCTTAAGATTTATATGCGAAAAAGGTAGATTCCTTTGATATAAGAGATTTTGAGGTTGCATTTATAAGAGAGGAGATTAGATTGGTTAAGTGAGAGGAGGGGTGCACACGGTTTGGATATGGCTCAGATATGATACTTACCATATTCGTATCCGCTTACCAATCTCGGATACGGATATGTATTGGTAAAGAAAATTCATAACCATATCCGTTAAAATCTGATATGGATATGGATATGCATGCATATATAAGTGGATGTATATGCGGATACAAAACAAATATGTGGAACCTAGATGATATTGAAAAATATAGTCCATATGGTAGAGAAGAGTTCATTAATTTGTTCATTATATTTGTAAAACTAAGATTAGATATCTTGATCATCAAAATTAACCTCAAATCTAGTAATCTAAGGATCAAAACTGCTATAACTATAACATAAATTCGGATATTTCGGATACCGATATTTCACTGCATAACCATATCCATTACCATATCCTATATGTTATAGAGTTTAGCAACCATATCCGCATCCTAATGGATACAGATATTTTTTCGGATACGGATATTTTTGTGCACCCCTAGAGAAGAGGATATGACCCCTATAGAAAATCGAGGGAGGGGAGTGAAAAGGATTCAAGCAAGCAACCACAAAAAATTTTCCTTTTGTTGCTGTTATATTGATCATTTAAACATTATTTAAACATTTTTGTACTTTATCTTCTTTACAAGAGTTCATCATCGAGTCTAATGCAATTCTTGTCAAGAAACTATCAGAGAAGAACTTGAACAATGTACAATCCTAACATAACAGCTTGTCCATAAGAATATTCTCCAAACCAAATGAAATATGATTATTTTGTAACAGGAAGGGAAGTAACCCCTTGTCACAAAGGCTCTTTCCCGCAAAGTAACTTAGATCCTGTGTGTAGGCATAAAAAATTGCTTATCAGTACCCGAACGAAACTCGTGACGGTGGGTTGACAACCGACGATCCATTCGACAAACCGACGCCGCGAAAACGATCACGCCGCGAAAACGCCAGAGAGCGAGTCGACGAGCACATGAAGTGAGTCGCAAGACGCACGAGCCAATGAAACGGCGCGTCGAAGTTGATTAAACTCAAACGCCGATGAGAAGGAATCAACCGCACTTAGTCCGCCAATGCAAACGGGCCGCTTAAGCTCAAAGTTGATCGCACGGACTCAAACACGACGGCGACATTACCGAGCAAAACTAAGCCCTAAGACCGAAAGAATCGACGAAGAATCGACGAGAAAGACGCATAAAAGCGACGGGCGCCGCAAAGGCAGCCCGCTGATAAACCTCGACCAAAGTGGCCAAGGTGGTCGGGCCACTTTGGTCGAGCCACCTCTACCAACTGTCGAGGCTCGGCCACTTTGAACCACCCCTCGACGACAAGGAGTGCTCGACAGTGGTGGGAAACCACAATTGGCCAGGCACCCCCTTCCATTGTATAAATAGGGGTGTCATCTTCGAGGAGGACTTCTGACGTGGGGATTTTGGAGCGGGCTTCCATTGGATTTTGGGATCTTTCAAAGGCTCTGACTTCAAGAGTTCTTGCGAGATCTACAGTAATCGTGCGGTTACGAGCAGCGAGCACAAGTCCACCAACGCCGATCTTCAATCAAAAGGTAACCGAATTGGTCGAACGACAGATACCCTCTAGATTAAGCTTCGTCTTAATCTCGTGGATAGCTGTGATTTCTCCTAGTAGATCTCACGCTCGTGATCCTCTCCTTCGTGAGTGTGATCCCTCAGCGCTTCGCTTCTTCGTGAAACGAGCCCCTTTACATCTCAGTAGTTCCGCAACCCTGCCTTACACCGTGATTGAATTGCGGTGGTCCACGGACACAATAAGTCCCAAGACAGCAAAGAACCCACGCAAGCGAGGATCCGATATAACAGATCCTCGTGTTTGTTCACTAAGGATAAAAGTTGTAATCTTTTTGATTTTCATTGTACTTTAAAATAAAAGGCATTTCTTTTGAATTTCGTTGTAGGCCAAAGAAGCCGTAGCAAATTCAAATCAATGACAATCATCCCGACTTTTACCGCGAACAAGGCGACCACCAGTGGGACAGCGGCTTCAATTGCCGTGGGTAATAAATGCAGCGAATCCAGATCCGTGAAGAAGAAGTCAAAGGCCTCAAGGACGATAGAAAAAATTTCCGCGATATAGAAGCGCCCGCTTGACCCCGCCGCTTCTTAGGCTGGCGGGACCGCCAAACTTCTGCGTAGGGTGTAATAATTACGCCCAATAAGTCAACCGAATCCAAGTTGATCCGGTTCACTGTGAGTATCATACTATCATCCTTGTCCGCATCGCCCTCCCCCACAAATCCGTAGGATCTCCACGCAAGAAAGATCAATTTGTCCTCTGGCCCGAACTTTAAGGCGAGGGTCTTAACTCCGCCGCTACCGGTTGCACCAATGGCATCCTTCCCAAGATCCAAGATCGCCGGATCTACGCAGAGATCGCCGCTAATGGCGTCAATTCTCTCGACGCTGAGTTCGCCAAGGCCCCGAATCGGCCGACGGTCCGCTACAAAGTGGATTCAAGTCCGTGAGAGGTCAAGAACCTCGTCAATAGGTGCACGGCAACTCCTCCAAGCCGCTAACAAATGATTGGTTCCGCCAAACGGAACCGATCAACACTTGAAGAACGTGATCCGAGGCTGCATTACTGCGACACACACGCTCTAGTTCAGAGGCCCGGATGTAGAAGAAGGGAGAAGTGGACAAAAGCCGAAAATGCGCCAAGTTTGGAGTCCGAATCGAGCAACGATTCTGACGAAGGCCAAAACGTTAGTCAAGAATCGACCACCTCAAACCGATTCGGCTAAGGCTCTACGCCACGGGTGACTTGATTCAAAAGAAGATCACACCTCCGGCGATTTCATCCAAATGTCCATCGGCTCATTGCTCGCCGTCAATCTGTTGGCGTATCCCAGAGCAAGAAAACGGCTTTGGAGCACCTCGGCTCATTGCATGATGATCGAGGTAAAATTTCGATCAAAGAACGATTGGGCCCGTTAAGGAAGTCCCGGGTCACTCCTGGTACAGGGGGTCGCACCCACCTCAACCGTGATAAGAAGATTCCTATAGCCGCTTCATCGGAATTCGGATCGGTTCGAGCCCGCCGAACTTCGCCGCAAAGGCTTAACGCTGAGATTAGTGACTCTTGGAACCTCTGATAATGTGACTCATCCTCAGAAGGAGACGTTTTCATCTGACGACGATGACGTTATACCTGAGAAGTCATACCAACACACGAAGGGTTGCTCCGGCATTCAACCTGGATGGTAACCAAGGCCAGGTGAACGCCAGCCTGTTAAGCCAACCCGGCGGCACCTGTTTCGGGAACACCAAACAATGGCGAGCTGCCAGTGGTGAACGCCCCTTCCAACCCCCTAAATGGGGGTCATCTTCGAGGAGGACTTGGACGGGGGATTTTGGGCGGGCTTCCGGTGGATTTTGGGATCTTTCAAAGGCTCGGACTTCAAGAGTTCTTGCGAGATCTCGGTAATCGTGCGGTTAGGCAGGCGAGCACAAGTCGATCGCGTCGAATCTTCAATCAAAAAGGTAATTCAGAATGGTTGACGATACCCCGATAGAAAGCCTTAATCTCGGGGATAGCTGTGATTTCTCCTAGTAGATCTCACAGCTCGGCCTCTCCTCTGAGTGTGATCCCGGCGCTGTTTCCGTGAACGAGCCTTCATCTGTAGTTCGAACAGGTCTTTACCGGAGATTGAATTGCGGTGGTCCACGGACACAATAAGTCCGACACGGGCAAAGAACCCGCATAGCGAGGATCCGATATAACGAGATCCTCGTGTTTGTTCACTAAGGATAAAAGTTGTAATCTTTTTGATTTTCATTATGCGCCTTAAAATAAAAGGCATTTCTTTTGAATTCGTTGTAGGCCAAAAAGGCGTAAGCAAATTCAAATCAATGACAATCATCCGACTTGCCGAACAAGCTGGCGACCGGAGAATACGGGCTTCAATTAAGCCAGGCGTTGCGTGGCCATGCGAATCCGGATCCGTAGAAGTCAAAGGCCTCAAGGCGAATAGAAAAATTACCGAAGGCGCCGCCGAGACCGCCCCTTGACCCCCGCTAACTTAGCAGGTGCCGCTTCTGCGGGTAATAATCGCCGAAGTCAACGAATCCAAGTTGATCCGGGTTCATTGTGAGTATCATACTATCATCCTTGTCCGGATCGTCCTCCCCACAAATCCGAAGGATCTCCGCGCAAGAAAGATCAATTTGTCCTCGGCTCAGGAACTTTAAGGCGAGGGTCTTAACTCGCCGTTACGAAGTTGCACCAAATGGCATCCTTCCAGGCATCCAAGATCGCCGGATCTCGCGAGAGATCGCCGCTAATGGCGTCTGGACTCGGCGCGTGAGTTCGCCAGGCCACGGAATCGGTCGGCGGTGTCGCTACAAAGTGGATCGAAGTCCGGAGAGGTCAAGAACCTCGTCAATAGGTGCAGCAACTCCTCCAAGCCGCCAACAAATGATTGGTTCCGCGTCAAGCGGAACCGATCAACACTGAAACGTATCGGTAGGTGCATTACTTCGCACACACGGGCTCTAGTTCGGAGGCCGGATGTAGAAGAAGGAGAAGTGGACAAAAGCCGAAAATCGCCAAGTTTGGAGTCCGAAATCCGAACAACGATTCGGACGAAGGCCAAAACGTTAGTCAAGAATCGACCACCTCAAGCCGATTCGGCTAAGGCTCGGCATGCGGGGTGACTTGATTCAAAGAAGATCACACCTCGGCGATTTCATCCAAATGTCCATCGACTCGTGCTCGCTTCGGTCAATCCCGTTGGCGTATCCCGAGCAAAGCGGCTTTGGAGCACCTCGGCTCATTGCATGATGATCGAGGTAAAATTTCGATCAAAGAACGATTGGGCCCGTTAAGGAAGTCGGGTCACTCTGATGCAGTCGCACCCACCTCAACCGTGATAAGAAGATTCCTATAGGCGCTCTCAGCGGAATTGGATCGAAGTTCGAGCCCGTCCGAACTTCGCTGCAAAGCGACGTTGAGATTAGTGACTCTTGGAACCTCGATAATGTGACTCATCCTCGAAGGAGGCGTTTTCATCGGCGGCGATGGCGTTATACGAGAAGTCATACCAACACACGAAGGGTTGCTCAGGCATTCATGCCGATGAGTTGTACTATCGTCTTTGAAGTGCAGTAAATCTCGAAGAAGTTCCCGAATTGAACACGCATTGTCCGCGTTCTCAAACTAATCGAGGCGGTGTTGTCGAATGTAAGCGCAGAGCTAGCTCAGAAAGCGTCGCTCTTTGATAGGCTTGGCAACAAAATGCCAAGAAGATCGAGTCTCAAAGGCGATATGACCAACGGAGGATTGGGATCTGAATCCTCCTCGAAGGTGAATGCTCGGTGGTGATTGATAATAATCCACGGTGAGAGGCGGACATTCGTCGACTCTTCGACTTGGGATTCGACACCGACCTGGGAGAAGCTTTCAAGGCTTTAATGTCAAATATGGTTACGATCGATCCACTCTTGTTGAGAGTGATGAAGACATGCCAACATGGGAAGACCCATGGATCCATCAACTCCAAGAGCGGTTTGGGGATAGGTTGAACAAAGAGAACCCCACTAAGGATGAGGTAGTCGAGGTTAATATGGGTGATGAAGAGCATCCCAAACTCATAAACATCGGCAATACTCTCCTTGGAAGAAAAGGAAGAGTTGATTGCCCTAATCGGGGAGTATATCGATGTATTAGCACGGAGTTACGAGGACATGCGGGACTCGACCCTAATGTGGCAACACATCGCCTCAACATCAAGGCGGATGTCAAACTGTCAAGCAACGGCAAAGGCGATTTCGTCCACAAATATTGGAGGCAATTGTTGGCGAAGTGAAGAAACTCATAGAATCGGGATTCGCCGAGGAAATTCAACATCCGGATTGGGTGGCGAATATAGTCCGGTCATGAAGAAGAATGGTTCGATTAGGATGCATTATGCGACTACGGAGACCTAGCGGCTGCTTGCCAAAGGATGATTTCCCTCTTCCAATCAGCGATGTCATAGTTGACAACACGTGTGGATTTGAAAGAATGTCCTTTATGGATGGCTTTTCGGTATAATCAAATCAAGATGTACCGATGGCCAAACACAACGATTGAAGCCATCGGCATATATATTGCTACGGTCATGCGTTCGGCCTCAAAATCTTAACATACCGAGAGCAATGGCGGAGATTTTCGGGATCATCTTGGGAAAGCGGTCGAATGCTACGTCGGCGATTTGGTCGTGAAAAGCCGTGACAAAGGAGATCACATCAAAGATCTTAGAGCGGTATTCGAACTCATGCGGACTCATCGCCTAAAGATGAACCCCGCCAAATCCTTCCTTGGGATGTCGGTGGCAAGTTCCCGGCCGTCGTCATCGACAAAGGAATCCACGCCGATCCCGACAAAGTGAAGGCGATTCAAGAGTTGCAACCTCCAAGAAATGAGAGAACTCGAGGGTTACAAGGGCGATTGGCGACATCCGACGGTTCATATCGAACCTATCCGAAGTGCCAACCGTTTCAAAATTGAATAAGAAGGGCGGTCATTTATTCGATGACGCCGCCGAAGGCATTTGAAGAGATCAAGTCTTATCTCGCCAAACCTCCCGTTTTGTCGCGACCGCAGCCGAAAACCGCTCTCGATCTACGCCAAGGCAACGGATCACTGTAGCGCCTTTACCGCAAGCACGACGGCATGCCGCACTTAAAAAGGTATTACCCGAGCCGAACATTAGTCGCTACCGAGTCTCGATACCCAATGGTCGGCGGTGCCTTGCATTAGTGTTCGCGATTGAAGATGCGATACTATTTAGTCGGACAAACGATTTATGTTATCTCTAACGTAAATCCGGTCCGAATATTTATGACCCAAACAAATTTCAATGAGTTGGCATTTGGCGAATGGGCCTTGCTCTTGTCCCAATATGACTTGTATTTCAAACAACGAAGTCGGTCAAAGGACAAGCGATTTGTGATCTCTTTACCGCCAAACCGACAACCGGATGCGCTTGAGCTATATGACGATCTTCCGATGAAGTCCACGGTCAACACTACATCGCACCAACAAATATGGCGATCGTATTTTGATGGAGCTTCTCGGGCCACCAATGTGGCAAGCCCGGGTGTTCTAAGATTTCACGGAGTCGTCGTCTTAGTTTCCCGAGGAATCATGTCATGCCCCGCTTATTCGCCATCAACCTTGTTCCAATAATGTAGCCGAATACAACGCACTACTTATTGGACTTAGTTTCGCCAAGGAGTCGGGGTCAATATCTCAAGCATACGGCGATTCGCAATTGATAGTTAAGGTGTTCGGTGACTACGGTCGAACTGATCTAATCCCCTACCATCGATAGCCGTTGAAATAGCGTACTCATTCAAGAATTTTTCATCGAATATATCCCGCCTCCAAAACGCTTATGCGGATGCATCGGGCGGCTAATCGGTCGCCGCGACAACCTTCCGAGACCGAGCAACTAGTCACGGCCAGACTCACCAACTCTTCGTACCATTATACGATGAGGCACAAGAAGATAAGGGGTAGTTACCAAAGAAGTGTATACAACCCAAACCAAGTTGGAGCCCCGAGATTGGCTTTCCTATCATCGACACGCCTTACATGGTATTCTACCGTAAGACGAAGGAGAGAGAGTCAACCGGCCAAGAGCTCCAAGATTCTTTACTTACACGAGACCCGTGATATTATATCGCCGAGGGTACGATGGTCTTTACTCCGATGCCTTCAACAAGGAGGCGTAAGAGGTCCTTCGAAGCACACGCAGTGAATGTGGCGCGCACCACCAGTCCCAAGCTCTACGATCGAATCAGAGAATGGGCTACTTCGCCAACAATGATTAATGACGCTACGAAGTACCGAAATGCCACGCTGCGGTCAAATTCACGCTAATTATATGCATCACCCGAAAGGCTGCATCCTTCCACATCCCGCCATTCGAGACATGGGAATGGACATTGTAGGTCCCATTTTTCCTCCGCCACCAAAGGCGATCGGTTTATTCTAGCAATTACCGACTACTTTCCAAGTGGGCGGGCAATCCCGCTAAAGGAAGTAAAGGCGAGTATCGCCGCCAATTTATCAAACACCATGTCATCTATCGACACGGTGTCCCAAGACGGATCGCATGACAACGGTCCCCACCATCGCTAATTCCTTCATCGTTTTTGGAGAAATTCAAGATACAAGACGCCTCGCCGACACTATAATCCAACAAGAAATGGATTAGCCGAGGCATTCAACAAGACGACATCAAAATCGGTCAAGCTTGAAAAGTAACAAGCAGACCGATGATAAACTCGAGAAGCACTCGGGCGATCGCACAACGCAGACGCGACGCTAACGGAGCAACCCGCACTCGGGTCTACGCGTGAAGCGCTCTCCCATTGGAAATTCAGATCCCGCCACTTCGCGACGCCTTTCAACAGATGACGATCAAGAACAACATCGAAAACGCCTCAAGAGCTTGAGATGTTAGATGAGAAGCTACCGAGTCTCGATACCCAATGGTCGAAGCAAGCCTTGCATTAGTGTTCGCGATTCTAAGATGCGATACTATTTAGTCGGACAAACGATTTATGTTATCTCTAACGTAAATCCGTCCAATATTTATGACCCAAACAAATTTCAATGAGTTGGCATTTGGCGAAATGGGCCTTGCTCTTGTCCCAATATGACTTGTATTTCAAACAACGTAAGTCGGCCAAAGGACAAGCGATTTGTGATCTCACGCCCGGACAACGGATGCGCTTGAGCTATATGACGATCTTCCGATGAAGTCCACGGTCAACACTACATCGCACCAACAAATATGGCGATCGTATTTTGATGGAGCTTCTGCCACCAATGTGGTAAGCCCGGTGTTCTAAGATTTCACCGAGTCGGCCGCCTTAGTTTCCCTGGAATCATGTCATGCCCCGCTTATTCGCCATCGAACCTTGTTCCAATAATGTAGCCGAATACAACGACTACTTATTGGACTTAGTTTCGCCAAGGAGTCGGTCGAATATCTCAAGCATACCTACATTCGCAATTGATAGTTAAGGTGTTCGGTGACTACGGTCGAATCTGGATCTAATCCCCTACCATCGATAGCCGTTGAAATAGCGCACTCATTCAAGAATTTTTCATCGAATATATCCCGCTCCAAAACGCTTATGCGGATGCATCGGCGCGGGTTAGTCGTGTCGCCGCACAACCTTCCGAGACCGAGCAACTAGTCACGGTCAGACTCACCAACTCTTCGCACCATTATACGATGAGGCACAAGAAGATAAGGGGTAGTTACCAAAGAAGTGTATACAACCCAAACCAAGTTGGAGCCCCGAGATCGGGCGCCCTATCATCGACACGCCTTACATGGTATTCTACCGTAAGACGAAGGAGAGAGAGTCAACCGGCCAAGAGCTCCAAGATTCTTTACCATAACGAGACCCGTGATATTATATCGCCGAGGGTACGATGGTCTTTACTCCGATGCCTTCGAACAAGGAGGCAAGAGGTCCTTCTGAAGCACACGCAGTGAATGTGGCGCGCACTACCAGTCCCAAGCTCTACGATCGAATCGAGAATGGGCTACTTCGCCAACAATGATTAATGACGCGGCCGAGCACGCCGGAATGCCACGCGGTCAAATTCACGCTAATTATATGCATCACCGAAAGCGCTTGCATCCTTCTACCACATCCCGCCATTCGAGACATGGGGAATGGACATTGTAGGTCCCATTTTTCCTCCGCCACCAAAGGCGATCGGTTTATTCTAGCAATTACCGACTACTTCTCCAAGTGGTGGAAGCAATCCCGCTAAAGGAAGTAAAGGCGAAGTATCGCTGCCATTTATCAAACACCATGTCATCTATCGACATGGTGTCCCAAGACTGATCGCGGCATGACAACGGTCCCAGTTCATCGGCAATTCCTTCATCGTTTTGCGAAATTCAAGATACAAGACGCCTCGTCGATGTTCTATAATCCCCGCAAATGGATTAGCCGAGGCATTCAACAAGACGATTATCAAAATACCGTCAAGCTTGTGAAAAGTAACAAGCAGACCGATGATAAACTCGAGAAGCACTCGGGCGATCGCACCCAGACGCGACGCCAACGGAGCAACCCCGCACTCGGTCTACGTGTGAAGCGGTTCTCCCATTGGAAATTCAGATCCCGCCACTTCGCGACGCCTTTCAACAGATGACGACCAAGAACAACATCGAAAACGCCTCAAGAGCTTCGAGATGAGAAGCTCGAGGCTCAACAATGCATTGAGTTCTACCAAGCTAGGATGTCGAAGGCTTTCAACAAGAAAGTTCGACAGAGAACCTTTAGAGAAGGAGATTTGGTCCTCGCCGCCGACGACCGATAATCCTCACTTCTAAAAAGAAAGGTAAATTCAACCTAAATGGGAGGCCCGTTTGTAATAGAAACGGTTTACTCCAATGGTGCATATCGCCTACAATTAAAATGGCCCACCCAATTAATGCCGATAAATGGGAAGTTCCTGAAGAAATACTATCCATAGTATCTTCGGGATAACCCGTTTCGACGGGAAGTTCCTCGTGGGATGTTTCACCCACTTTTCGCGAGGATAACCCTAGATTTGTCCTCCATCATAATTTTCCTCACGATCAAATTCCTTGACTAGGTCTATAAATTTTCTGGTACATTACCAAAATCCCCTCTTGATTCCTTCTATGAACAAGGGGCCCACTCAAAATTCCTTTCACACTGGAGAGAGAATATAAAATCCTTCCTCTCCAAGCGTAAAATCCTTTTCGTGTCAAACGGAAGGGTTTCACCTTTCATCTCGTAGCCGATCAAGGTATGCCGGATTTTCGCACTGTGTTGTCCGATCAAGGTCACCCGAGCCTTTTCGGTTTCTGAGTGGAGATCCCACTCTTAGTTCCATCTTCATCTTAGGTAGCCGATCAAGGTATGCCGGATTTTCGCACTGTGTTGTCCGATCAAGGTCACCCGAGCCTCTTCGGTTCTGAGTGGAGATCCCACTCTTAGTTCCATCTTCATCTTAGGTAGCCGATCAAGGTATGCGCCGGATTTTCGTACCAGTTGTCCGATCAAGGTCACCCGAGCCTCTTCGGTTCTGAGTGGAGATCCCACTCTTAGTTCCATCTTCATCTTAGGTAGCCGATCAAGGTATACGGATTTTCGCACTGTGTTGTCCGATCAAGGTCACCCGAGCCTCTTCGGTTCTGAGTGGAGATCCCACTCTTAGTTCCATCTTCATCTTAGGTAGCCGATCAAGGTATGCCGGATTTTCGCACTGTGTTGTCCGATCAAGGTCACCCGAGCCTCTTCGGTTCTGAGTGGAGATCCCACTCTTAGTTCCATCTTCATCTCGTAGCCGATCAAGGTATGCCGGATTTTCGCACTGTGTTGTCCGATCAAGGTCACCCGAGTCTTTCTCCCATTGAAGAAGACACCAAGGTTCATCTTGGGGCATTTTATCCCGGCCTAAGAAGAGATAAAGCCAACGCTTCACACGCTGCTGTCGGCTTAGTCTTTTTCCGATTGAAGAAGACACCAAGGTTCATCTTGGGGCATTTTATCCCGGCCTAAGAAGAGATAAAGCCAACGCTTCACACGCTGCTGTCGGCTTAGTCTTTTTCCGATTGAAGAAGACACCAAGGTTCATCTTGGGGCATTTTATCCCGCCTAAGAAGGGATAAGGCCAACGCCACACGCTGCTGTCGGCTTAGTCTTTTTCCGATTGAAGAAGACACCAAGGTTCATCTTGGGGTATTTTATCCCGAAGCCTAAGAAGGGATAAGGCCAACGCCACACGCTGCTGTCGGCTTAGTCTTTTTCCGATTGAAGAAGACACCAAGGTTCATCTTGGGGCATTTTATCCCGGCCTAAGAAGAGATAAAGCCAACGCTTCACACGCTGCTGTCGGCTTAGTCTTTTTCCGATTGAAGAAGACACCAAGGTTCATCTTGGGGTATTTTATCCCAAGCCTAAGAAGAGATAAAGCCAACGCTTCACACGCTGCTGTCGGCTTAGTCTTTTTCCGATTGAAGAAGACACCAAGGTTCATCTTGGGGTATTTTATCCCAAGCCTAAGAAGGATAAAGCCAACGCTTCACACGCTGCTGTCGGCTTAGTCTTTTTCCGATTGAAGAAGACACCAAGGTTCATCTTGGGGTATTTTATCCCGGCCTAAGAAGAGATAAAGCCAACGCTTCACACGCTGCTGTCGGCTTAGTCTTTTTCCGATTGAAGAAGACACCAAGGTTCATCTTGGGGTATTTTATCCCAAGCCTAAGAAGAGATAAAGCCAACGCTTCACACGCTGCTGTCGGCTTAGTCTTTTTCCGATTGAAGAAGACACCAAGGTTCATCTGGGGTATTTTATCCCGAAGCCTAAGAAGGGATAAAGCCAACGCTTCACACGCTGCTGTCGGCTTAGTCTTTTTCCGATTGAAGAAGACACCAAGGTTCATCTTGGGGCATTTTATCCCGGCCTAAGAAGAGATAAAGCCAACGCTTCACACGCTGCTGTCGGCTTAGTCTTTTTCCGATTGAAGAAGACACCAAGGTTCATCTTGGGGTATTTTATCCCGCCTAAGAAGGGATAAAGCCAACGCTTCACACGCTGCTGTCGGCTTAGTCTTTCTCCGATTGAAGAAGACACCAAGGTTCATCTTGGGGCATTTTATCCCAAGCCTAAGAAGGGATAAAGCCAACGCTTCACACGCTGCTGTCGGCTTAGTCTTTCTCCGATTGAAGAAGACACCAAGGTTCATCTTGGGGCATTTTATCCCGGCCTAAGAAGAGATAAAGCCAACGCTTCACACGCTGCTGTCGGCTTAGTCTTTCTCCGATTGAAGAAGACACCAAGGTTCATCTTGGGGCATTTTATCCCAAGCCTAAGAAGGGATAAAGCCAACGCTTCACACGCTGCTGTCGGCTTAGTCTTTCTCCGATTGAAGAAGACACCAAGGTTCATCTTGGGGTATTTTATCCCGGCCTAAGAAGAGATAAAGCCAACGCTTCACACGCTGCTGTCGGCTTAGTCTTTCTCCGATTGAAGAAGACACCAAGGTTCATCTTGGGGCATTTTATCCCGGCCTAAGAAGGGATAAAGCCAACGCCACACGCTGCTCGGCTTAGTCTTTCTCCGATTGAAGAAGACACCAAGGTTCATCTTGGGGTATTTTATCCCGGCCTAAGAAGGGATAAAGCCAACGCTTCACACGCTGCTGTCGGCTTAGTCTTTCTCCGATTGAAGAAGACACCAAGGTTCATCTTGGGGCATTTTATCCCGGCCTAAGAAGGGATAAAGCCAACGCTTCACACGCTGCTGTCGGCTTAGTCTTTCTCCGATTGAAGAAGACACCAAGGTTCATCTTGGGGTATTTTATCCCGGCCTAAGAAGAGATAAAGCCAACGCTTCACACGCTGCTGTCGGCTTAGTCTTTCTCCGATTGAAGAAGACACCAAGGTTCATCTTGGGGTATTTTATCCCGGCCTAAGAAGAGATAAAGCCAACGCTTCACACGCTGCTGTCGGCTTAGTCTTTCTCCGATTGAAGAAGACACCAAGGTTCATCTTGGGGCATTTTATCCCGGCCTAAGAAGGATAAAGCCAACGCTTCACACGCTGCTGTCGGCTTAGTCTTTCTCCGATTGAAGAAGACACCAAGGTTCATCTTGGGGCATTTTATCCCAAGCCTAAGAAGGATAAAGCCAACGCTTCACACGCTGCTGTCGGCTTAGTCTTTCTCCGATTGAAGAAGACACCAAGGTTCATCTTGGGGCATTTTATCCCGGCCTAAGAAGGGATAAAGCCAACGCTTCACACGCTGCTGTCGGCTTAGTCTTTCTCCGATTGAAGAAGACACCAAGGTTCATCTTGGGGTATTTTATCCCGGCCTAAGAAGGGATAAAGCCAACGCTTCACACGCTGCTGTCGGCTTAGTCTTTCTCCGATTGAAGAAGACACCAAGGTTCATCTTGGGGTATTTTATCCCGGCCTAAGAAGAGATAAAGCCAACGCCACACGCTGCTGTCGGCTTAGTCTTTCTCCGATTGAAGAAGACACCAAGGTTCATCTTGGGGTATTTTATCCCGGCCTAAGAAGGGATGAGTCTACGGTAACACGCGCTTCGGGTTAGTCTTCCGTGAAAAAGACGGCTTCACGATTCAACATCGTAGCATTAAGTCTAAGAGAGTTTCATTCTTTTAGCACAACGTTGTGTGTAGAACGGATTTAGACAATCTACATGCTAGCCCAACTCAAACGGTAGTTGGTAAAGGCTCATCAAACCCGCTGAGGGTCGAGGGTTGGCTAATAACCCTAAAGTCAACGCCACACGCTGCTGTCGGCTTAGTCTTTCTCCGATTGAAGAAGACACCAAGGTTCATCTTGGGGCATTTTATCGAAGCCTAAGAAGGGATAAGGCCAACGCTTCACACGCTGCTGTCGGCTTAGTCTTTCTCCGATTGAAGAAGACACCAAGGTTCATCTTGGGGTATTTTATCCCGGCCTAAGAAGGATAAAGCCAACGCCACACGCTGCTGTCGGCTTAGTCTTTCTCCGATTGAAGAAGACACCAAGGTTCATCTTGGGGTATTTTATCCCAAGCCTAAGAAGAGATAAAGCCAACGCCTCACACGCGTTGCCGGCTTAGTCTTTCTCCGATTGAAGAAGACACCAGAGTTCGATTCTGGGGTATTTCGTCCCGAAGCCTAAGAAGGGATGAGTCTACGTGTAACGCGTTCTTAGGGTTAGTCTTCCGTGAAAAAGACGGCTTCACGTATTCAACATCGTAGCATTAAGTCTAAGAGAGTTTCATTCTTTTAGCACAACGTTGTGTGTAGAACGGATTTAGACAATCTACATGCTAGCCCAACTCAAACGGTAGTTGGTAAAGGCTCATCAAACCCGTTGAGGGCTGAGGGTTGGCCAATAACCCTAAAGTCAACGCCACACGCTGCTGTCGGCTTAGTCTTTCTCCGATTGAAGAAGACACCGAGTTCGA
Source organism: Asparagus setaceus (assembly GCA_012295165.1). Classification (NCBI taxonomy): domain Eukaryota; kingdom Viridiplantae; phylum Streptophyta; class Magnoliopsida; order Asparagales; family Asparagaceae; genus Asparagus; species Asparagus setaceus. The sequence continues at coordinate 10,932,633 of CM022704.1, read as the reverse complement.
TTCGGGCATTTTATCCCGGCCTAAGAAGGATAAAGCCATACCCGTTCTTGGGTTTAGTTTTTCTCCGATTGAAGAAGACACCGAGTTCGATTCGGGGTATTTCGTCCAAGCCTAAGAAGGGATGAGTCTACGGTAACACGCTGTCGTGGTCTCTTGCCCGTAAAAGAGTACGAAGCCTATGTATTCGATATCATAGCAACAAGTCTAGAAGAGTTTCATTCTTTTAGCACAACGTCACGTGTGGAACGGATCCAGATGATCCGCACGCTAGCCCAACTCAAACGGTAGTTGGTAAAGGCTAATCAAACCCGTTGATGGCTGAGGGTTTGCCAAAAATCCTATAAGTATTATGGTTAATTATTTCTGACGAAGTAAAAGAATCATAATAAACAATGAAAGGAATGGATCTTATTCATTTGAAGCAAATATAGAAAGAACTACAACTGCTTAAACATCAAGTCTATGACAAAGGATTTGCTGTTCAAGCTGAGACACTTCACCATTGTAGGCCTGGTGGAGTTCTTCCTGCAACTCTGCCCTGAAGGACTCCTCATCGGTGTTCAGTGTCTTCGTAGTTGCCTCCTCGAGCTCGCCCGCCGCTTCACGATCGAGCTCCCTAGACGCAACGATGAGGGCTTCTTCCTTGTTGGCCTTGGCCACCCAAACCGCCATCCTATCTTCCTCAAGATGGAGCTCTCCCCGAAAGATATCCTTCTCCGCACTCGCCACAATATCACCGATGTGGCTTAAGGAAGAATATGTCTCGGCAACAACAGCCTAAGCCGACGGCTACGGTCTCTCAGATCCGACTTCGAGCCCAAGAAAACACGAGCATCGCGCCATGCCTCTAAACGCGAGCCCGTATGAGCAGCCTACATATGAGGAAGCCCGGCTACCGCGACTCTGCGGTTTACGAGCTTTCCCTCGGATGGGCAAGGTCATCAACAATGGTGCGAGCCATTTCGGGATAACCCATATCCCGTGATCAAGGCCATCCGGATCAAGCAGCGGCTGAATCGATGAAGAGAAAGCCCGCCATGAAGGACCTTTTCGATCACGGTGTTCACCAAAGAAAAAATGAGCGTATTTCCAAACAGATAATGAGATGGGATGGATCTTCATCCAAAGATCAACGCCTCACCGGATCATGGAGTCGAGATGTAGGCTCGCGACGTAAGAAAAGAGGACTTTAGGATTTTAGTAAAAAATTGGCGAAAGCTTATTTGGCTAAAAGACCCTTACGATCTCCTTCCGGTGTAGCCGGAGGCTAGTGAGTCCACCGAGGCGTATCTATCATTTGGGATCTTTGTCAGCGGCTAAGTCCTCGGTGTGCTCATCTATCTCAACGGTGGCTGTGGTAGGCGATTCGGAAGCGGCGTAAAAGAGTAATGGCCTATGTATTCGATATCATAGCAACAAGTCTAGAAGAGTTTCATTCTTTTAGCACAACGTCACGCGTGGAACGGATCCGGATGATCCAGACGCTAGCCCAACTCAAACCAGAAGTAAAGGCTAATCAAACCCGTTGATGGTCGAGGGTTTGCCAAAAATCCTATAAGTATTAGGGTTAATTATTTCGACGGCAAAAGAATCATAATAAACAATGAAAGGAATGGATCTTATTCATTTGAAGCAAATATAGAAAGAACTACAACCGCTAAACATCAAGTCTATGACAAAGGATTTGCCGCTCGCCGGTGACACTTCACCATTGTAGGCCCGTGGAGTTCTTCCCGCAACTCGCTCAAGGACTCCTCATCTGTTCGTGTCTTCGTAGTTGCCTCCTCGAGCTCGCCCGCCGCTTCACGATCGAGCTCCCTAGACGCAACGATGAGGGCTTCTTCCTTGTTGGCCTTGGCCACCCAAACCGCCATCCTATCTTCCTCAAGATGGAGCTCTCCTCGAAAGCAAGATATCCTCGCGACTCGCCACAATATCACCGATGTGGCTTAAGGAAGAATATGTCTCGGCAACAACAGCCGAAGCCACGGGTCTCTCGCAGATCCGGACTTCGAGCCCAAGAAAACACGAGCATCGCGCCATGCCTCTAAACGCGAGCCCGTATGAGCAGCCTACATATGAGGAAGCCCCGCCACCGCAGCCTTCTTGCAGCTGCTTTCCTCCGGATGGGCAAGGTCATCAACAATGGTCGAGCTACGATAACCCATATCCCGTGATCAAGGCCATCCGGATCAAGCAGCGGCTGAATCGATGAAGAGAAAGCCCGCCATGAAGGACCTTTTCGATCACGTTGTTCACCAAAGAAAAGAAATGAGCGTATTTCCAAACAGATAATGAGATGGGATGGATCTTCATCCAGCATCAACGCTCTCACCAGATCATGGAGTCGAGATGTAGGCTCTGCACAGAAGAAAAGAGGACTTTAGGATTTTAGTAAAAAAATTGGCGAAAGCTTATTTGGCTAAAAGACCCTTACCCGCCTCCTTCTGTAGCCGGAGGCTAGTGAGTCCACCGGAGGCGATCTATCGCCGATGTCACAACCGCAGCCTAAGTCCTCGCAGTGCTCATCTATCTCAACGGCCGCGGTAGCCGATTCTCGAAAGCCGACGGAAAGAGGGTACCCGCCACGCACAAATGGAATATCTCACCTCTTTTAATTATAGTAGTATTGGCCAAACTACCGGTCCTATAATTAATCGAAGAGAAAGTTCATACCTTCTTCGTGGATAGTAGCTTCTGCAAATCCTCACCAAGGGTATCTCCATCTTGTGACCAAGCGCCAGAGCAAGTCATCCACGGAAGTGTTGCCATATAAACCGATCCCACCTAAATCGCCATGGAGAATTCTAAAAAGGAAGGCATTAGGAAGGCGAATGCAATTAAGGCAAACAATAGGTAAGGCTACATACCTCCTATAGTGGATTTAGCTCGCCTAGTCTCTACTTGTGCACTTGTCTCCGCAATCCCTCTAAAAGAACAAAAAAGGCAAAGAGGCAATTAGTGGGGTACAAATCCCGAAGTCATTCCATTCTCGTGATTCGCCACCCGTAAGAGCAATTATCGATGTTAGATGTACTGGTCCACGGATCAGTCCTACATCTACCTCTTCCTCCATAGCTCCATACATTTGTTGAGTAAAACTGGCTCAAGACGAGCGTAACCGGCTCGCCAGAATTGTGGTGAGCAAAATCAAAGCCGATCATAATCCCTAGAACCCCGCGATAACCGAGAAATGTCGGCCTTCAAAAGTCGAAATTTCGATTTCATCACTTGAATTATTACTCGCCACCGACCGAACATTACCGGCCAAGTCTATATCAAAGGACCGAGGATTCACGTAATCCTTGTGGGCTAGCCTCTTCGCTTAACCCTTGAGAGGGTCGAATTCTTCCTCTTCAATAGATTTTCCGAAAATTCAATTGGATGAGAACTCTAATGGAAAGGATGAGAAAACAAAGGGAAAAGGAGAAAGTACCGAGATCCTTCTCATGAGCCGCAGCCTCCGCTGGTCCTCTCCTAAAGTAGCGCTGAATTGTGGAACTCCTCCTCACCTCACCCGGCCGATAAGATTAAGGCTTCCTCGAGCTTGACCGCAGATCTAGTGTCCGAATGCGCCGCAACGATGCTTCGGCTACCGGATTCGAGATGGCCTCACAGTGGATCGACTCGTTAGCTACTAATAGCCAACTACAATGGAGGAATGTCGACTCCACCGACGGCCTCGAGCTCGAGATCAATCTAGCACCCAGACATCCCATGACGCCCACAACCATGCTCGGCCATCCACAAGTCCACCTCGAGTTCGAGTCGCTTGCTCGGTTCCCAACATAAAGTTGGTCGAACCGAACCGGCGAGCAAAACGACAGGGAAAATAAGGCTCAATGAAACATTCCTCACTTACTCTGAAGGTGAGATGCCCCGCCCGATATTCACTAACCGCTTGAAATAGCCAATGTTAAGTGAAGTCCGCCAGGTTCTGCGACCTCCTCGTCGACCAACGACTTACCATATTGACCGAGAATCGAGGAAAACATCCGAAAAGATCCACCCTTTGTGAATCAGACTGCTTCTTGATCTCGCAAAACCACGCCTTCCACCGCAATCCTCTACCAACCGCAAGAAAGGAGTAGACGAATCATGGAACCCTGCGTCGACATCATGTCGACGATGAAGGACCAACCGTGCCATCAAATAGGTATATGGGAGCTCTACTCGGACGGAAGGGATACGTGATGATGGCTCATCCTTTCTCTGAGTAAACGCCCGAACTATATGGCGCAATCCACGGTGAATATTAGCCACCATCACCGGAAGGAGAGAGAGTTCCTTCTTGTGGGCGAAATGAACTGCAGGATAAAGGACCTCCAAAGGTAAAGCATCATCGGATTGATATGGAACCACAGACTTCTTGAGCCAGATTGCAAGATAGCCTGCTAGAAGAGTTGTCGGCTGGATAGGCTTCACCGCATGCCACGTAAAAGTCGCAAACTTGGTCCCCGAAGGAAAGCCTTCTTTGGCGAGGCCGAAGCGTGTAAGAGTTAGCCTCTGACTTCTCGACGTTCGCTAACCTTCAAGGAGTGAGCGGTGATAGTTCACATATTTCCTCGCATTTGTCCTCCAAATGCCGGAACAAGTAATCGGGCGAATCGCTTCGCACTCACTCGCGATTTCCTTTAAGGTTCGATTGGGCCGAGCTATATAGTAATGATAAGTGAGATCCCATAAAGTCTTATAACGATCGAGTGTGTTCCTTGGTGACTCGGTTCGATTGGAGGAAAGTACTCGATATAGCATCTTCCCATGGGCGCACTAAATACGGACATCTCATGTAAAGCCAACCCCAACTCGCGGTTTAGTGAGAAACGATTCAACTGGATTATAAAGCTCGAATAAGGTGAAGAAATGATTGACGCCGATTGAAGGCCATACATGGTGGCACGAATCACAATACGCACTACAAGCCAAGTTCTCCATCCCATCGGCCGAGGATGTAAGTGGTCGCGACCCACCAATGCTTATTTGACGAGTGAACCCAACCGAAGAATCTATGATCGGGCGCGGCATCTCTCCAATTTAGCAAGGCGATTCTTCAAAGTCAAGGCAAGAACAAAAGCTCATCACGGGTGGTGTGTCCACCTACAACCCTGTGGTGAAGGCCGATGACGCGATTCTGTTGAACCCGAACCGGCCGCCGGGTAATAAACCCACAATGAATATGATCATGCTCTCTACGACGCCATGACATACCGCTGTCACAAAGATGGTGTCTAAGGTCGGTCAATGAGCCGACGAGGTATCCGGAATATACAAGGGCCTCCGTCGTCTTTGTTCAACCACTCTCACTCTCGATGAGAGTCAGATCCGGATCCTTAATCGAAGCCAATAGATAATCCGCCTTCGCAAAGGTTCGATGAAGTGGGTGTCCCTTCTGGCCATCGGTGACCAATCGTCGGAGAACGCGAACTCCCTCAAATACCGATCGCCTCACGATGTGCCAGCGCAAATCGAGGCGAGATAAAAATCGCGGGATCATCGCACGTGGAATAATAGTCACTATGACGTCCATCGACCGCGTAGGTTGGAAAAGCTCCCGAGGAATAATCAATCAAATCGAAAATATTCAGTTAGTAAATGGCGTTGAGTTCATCTTACATAGATTGAGTCACGACCTTATAACGGGTATGACGATTTCATCCGTATTGAATACCCGGAGAACGATAAATATAGCCGCGTAAACCAAGCGGCAATATATTCCGTTCTACGTATGCAGAGTACGGCAGAAATCGCCCCGCTAAAACATCGAGACGGGTGATCTTTGAAGCCTCAATCCTCACGAAGGAGAATCTCGGCTCTTCCCAATCGCCTCACAAAGAAGAACGGCGGGTCATAACTAACGCGTACACAAGCGTCGGTCCCCACAAAGGAGGATTTCTTCCCAATCGCCTCACAAAGGAGAACGGCGGGATACAACGCGATATATGTACGAGAATATGATGACGCCGGGCGCACCACCGAAAGAAGGAGGCGTGCATTCACGCCGGCGAAGTTGATCGACTCGAACGCTGCGGATCTTCCCGACGACATCGGAAGCTGCAAAAAACACGACGAAGAGTCAGACGCATGGCTAAAAAATCGGCAAATATAGCATCAAGAAGTCCCGTTTGATCAGGACATGGTTTATCAATCATGTAGGAATCAGGGCGTCAAAAACGACGGACGACCGCACTCGACCAAGGGTGCCGGCGGCCGAAGCCTCGCCAGCGCCCGGCTTCGGTCATGACAAGCGCCAGCGCTGGCCTTCCAGTCCACAACCGGCGCCATGGCTGGCGCTTCGGTCCGGCCAGCGCCAGCCTGAGCTCGGTATGACAAGCGCCACCGTCGAGAGCGATCCACCGCAAAGCCGGCGCTAGCGGTGGCCGTCGTGGCCGCTCCTCCACTGGCCGCCGCCCGGCCGCCTATCAGCGCCGCTTTGGTCCTTGTATACAACAAAAAAAAAAAGAAGAAGAAAAAAAAGAGAGAAAAGAAGAGAGAGGAAAAGAAAATATACAATCTCGCCATACCTCGTTGTTCAAAAGATAGAACCAAGACGAGGCGCAGAAGAAAACAAGAAGCCAAGCAGAGAAGGGGCCTACCTATGTCGAGAAAAGGAGGGATTATGGGTATTTATAACAACCCCATATGGATCCAATCCTCTTTGAACAAGGACTCCTATTTGGCAAGAAGTAGGAATTTAATTGAGTCCAATCAATTCTAATTAGGACTCTAATCAGCCCTAATTAGGAGTCCTAATTGGAATCTTGTTTGGATGTCAAGATAGCCAAATCACCGTTGATTGGCTCCTAATTCCTCCGCTATATTGGAAAGATTCGAAGGTTTATTCTACAGATAACACCTAATTCCTCGACATCAACGCTGCCCAATCCTACCCAACTAGGATTACAGTATAAACTGCTTCCTAATTTGTCGAGAAGTTCCTAAGAATATTCTCACAAGAAATATTCTTAGGATAACTCGATCATGCGGATTGCATCGACATCAACGCAGGTTCAATCCTACTCCAACTAGGATTACGAGTATAAACCGTTTCCTAATTTGTCGAGAAGTTCCTAAGAAAATTCTCACAAGAAATATTCTTAGGATAACTCGATCGTATGATTGCATCGACGCCAATCAACGCGTCGCCTAATCCTACCCAACTAGGATTACGGTATAAACTGTTTCCTAATTTGTCGAAGTTCCTAAGAATATTCTCACAAGAAATATTCTTAGGATAACTCGACAGGGATTGCACCGACGAAATCAACGCGTCGCCTAATCCTACCCAACTAGGATTACGAGTATAAACCGCTTCCTAATTTGTCGAGAAGTTCCCGAGAATATTCTCACAAGAAATATTCTTAGGATAACTCGATCGTATGGATTGCACCGACGAAATCAACGCGTCGCCTAATCCTACTCCAACTAGGATTACGAGTATAAACCGCTTCCTAATTTATCGAGAAGTTCAGGAGAATATTTTCACAAAAATATTCTTAGGATAACTCGATCGTATGGATTGCATCGACGATCAACGCTGCCCAATCCTACTCCAACTAGGATTACGGTATAAACCGCTTCCTAATTTGTCGAAGTTCTAAGAATATTTTCACAAGAAATATTCTTAGGATAACTCGATCGTATGGATTGCATCGACGCCAATCAACGCGTCGCCTAATCCTACCCAACTAGGATTACGAGTATAAACCGTTTCCTAATTTATCGAAGTTCCTAAGAATATTTTCACAAAAATATTCTTAGGATAACTCGATCATGCGAATTGCATCGACGCCGATCAACGCGTCGCCCAATCCTACTCCAACTAGGATTACGAGTATAAACTGTTTCCAAAATTTCAACGAGGAGTGAAAGTCATGTTCTCCCCACAGTAGCTAAACCAACAACGCACGTGATGATGAAGGGATTAGCCGAGTGAGGGTTATGAAGTTCCATGTATTCGACATACCAACGCTGCCGCCAACAAGGAGTTCGCCGACATACCGAGAAGTCCAAAATCGATGGTTAGTCAAACAACCACCAACCACACGAAGTTACAAACAAAACTCACCCACCGCCTTCGAAGTCAAGATAACAAGCTCGACAATAAATGCAAAGACCGCGGATCTTATCAGAATCCTACAAAGAACTGGATGATCCGAAAGAATCGAAGATTTGAAGCTATCTTGGGACCCACCACCGGCGTCGAACCATCATCTCCAAAGCATCCTGCACTCATCAAGAATCGACCGAGACGCTTTGGAGGGGTATCTGTAGGCATAAAAATTGCTTATCGCATCTCAACGAAACTCGTGACGGTGGGTTGACAACCGACGATCCATTCGACAAACCGACGTGCGAAAACGCATCACGCCGCGAAAACGCCGTAGAGCGAAGTCGACGAGCACATGAAGTGAGTCGGCAAGACGACGAAGCCAATGAAACGGGCGTCGAAGTTGATTAAACTCAAACGCCGATGAGAAGGAATCAACCGCATTTAGTCCGCCAATGCAAACGCCGCTTAAGCTCAAAGTTGATCGCACGACTCAAACACGACGGCGACATTACCGAGCAAAACTAAGCCCTAAGACCGAAGAATCGACGAAGAATCGACGGAGAAACGACGCGAAAACGACGAAAACGCCGCGAAGATCTGCCGGCCCAGGCCAAACCTCTACCAAAGTGGCCAAGGTGGTCGGGCCACTTGGCCGAGCCACCTACCACTTGCCGAGGTGCGCTAAGTGTCGAGGAGGCTCTACCACTGTCGAGCCACTCCTGCCAATCGTCGCAGGCACCTACCGTTGCCGAGGCGTTCGGCCAGTGGCCGAGCCACCATATGTGCCGCACCCCTTCCATTGTATAAATAGGGGTGTCATCTTCGAGGAGGACTTCTGGACAGGGGATTTTGAGCCGGGCCCATTGGATTTTGGGATCTTTCAAAGGCTCTGACTAAGAGTTCTTTGCAGATCTACTTAGCATCTGCAAGACTGCCTGACATCAACGCTACGCCTAATCCTACTCCAACTAGGATTACGGTATAAACCGCTTCCTAATTTATCGAAGTTCTAAGAATATTTTCACAAGAAATATTCTTAGGATAACTCGATCGTATGGATTGCACCGACGCAAATCAACGCGTCGCCTAATCCTACTCCAACTAGGATTACGAGTATAAACCGCTTCCTAATTTGTCGAGAAGTTCCTAAGAATATTTTCACAAAAATATTCTTAGGATAACTCGATCATGCGAATTGCATCGACGCATCAACGCTCGCCTAATCCTACTCCAACTAGGATTACGGTATAAACCGCTTCCAAAATTTCAACGAGGAGTGAAAGTCATGTTCCTCCGTAGCTAAACCAACAACGACGTGATGATGAAGGGATTAGCCGAGTGAGGGTTATGAAGTTCCATGTATTCGACATACCAACGCTGCCGCCAACAAGGAGTTCGCCGACATACGGAGAAGTCCAAAATCGATGGTTAGTCAAACAACGCACCAACCGACACGAAGTTACAAACAAAACTCACCCACCGCCTTCGAAGTCAAGATAACAAGCGGCCGACAATAAATGCAAAGACCGCGGATCTTATCGGGAATCCTACAAAGAACTGGATGATCCAAAGAATCAAGATTTGAAGCTATCTTTGGGACCCTCACCATCAAGGTCGGGAACCATCATCTCCAAAGCATCCTGCACTCATCAAGAATCGACCGAGACGCTTTGGAGGGGTATCTGTAGGCATAAAAATTGCTTATCGCATTCGAACGAAACTCGTGACGGTGGGTTGACAACCGACGATCCATTCGACAAACCGACGCCGCAAAACGCATCACGCCGCGAAAACGCTGTAGAGCGAAGTCGACGAGCACATGAAGTGAGTCGGCAAGACGCATCTGAGCCAATGAAACGGCGTCGAAGTTGATTAAACTCAAACGCCGATGAGAAGGAATCAACCGCATTTAGTCCGCCAATGCAAACGCCGCTTAAGCTCAAAGTTGATCGCACGGACTCAAACACGACGGCGACATTCCGAGCAAAACTAAGCCGGAAGCCGAAAGAATCGGCGAGAATCGAAGCGGAGAAGCTTGGCCATAAAGCAGTGAAAGCCTAAGGCGGTAGCGATAAACCTCGACAAAGTGGCCAAGGGCACTGGCCAGGCCTCGGCAGGAGTGCTCGGCTGAGGGCTCGACCACTTTGGTAGAACACCTCGACTGACAGAACACCTCGACGAAGTGTGAGTGGCTCGACCAAGTAGGCCAGCTCCTGGTGGCCGGGCACCCTCCATTGTATAAATAGGGGTGTCATCTTCGAGGAGGACTTCTGGACAGGGGATTTTGGAGCGGGCCCGATTGATTTTGGGATCTTTCAAAGGCTCGGACTTCAAGAGTTCTTGCGAGATCTACGAGTAATCGCGACTGCTCGAAAGCAACGGCGAGCACAAGTCCAACCAACGCCGATCTTCAATCAAAAGGTAACCGAATTCGGTCGAACGACAGATACCCTCTAGATTAAGCTTCGCCTTAATCTCGTGGATAGCCAGGATTTCTCCTAGTAGATCTCACCCGCCCGCCGATCCTCTCCTTCGTGAGTGTGATCCCTCAGCGCCGCTTCCTTCGTGAAACGAGCCCCTTTACATCTGTAGTTCCAGAACCCGGGTCTTTACACCAGGATTGGAATTGCGCGGTGGTCCACGGACACAATAAGTCCCCGGCACAGGCAAAGAACCCACGCAAGCGAGGATCCGATATAACAGAGATCCTCGTGTTTGTTCACTAAGGATAAAAGTTGTAATCTTTTTTGATTTTCATTGTACGCCTTAAAATAAAAGGCATTTCTTTTTGAATTTCGTTGTAGGCCAAAGAAGCTGTAAGCAAATTCAAATCAATGACAATCATCCCGACTTTTACCGCGAACACTGTGTACTTCGGCAATGACATTAGCGCCACTTTCTATGATATACATGAATCAAGCAGTGTTATTTGACCGGCAAATACTACTTCAAGTTGGTCCATGGTTTTTCAAAATGAAAGCGTACCAGGGGTTGAGAGCTGGCTTCAGTTACCTGTTGAAAGTTCAGCAATGACTCCGACAGTAGAAATTCAGAATTTCGGAAAAATCATGATTTATCTATGGAGAATAGGGTATACTTAGGAAACCAGAAGAAAAAACAGTAGAACTCGCAAATAACCATCAGCTATAATTGTGCAGGAAAAACATCTTGAATAATTTGGAAGAACATAGAATCATCCCGACCTGCAACAATATCAAAGAGAATTTGTAAAAATCTGCATAGTTGCAAGGTATTCATGCTGCATCAAGAACGAGGGTGGCAGGAACTGAAAGTATAAGCTCACATAAATCATATGGCTTTTATGCAACATATGGCTCTCCACTATTATTAGAACAATATAAACTTGTTTTAGAGTTAGAAAGACAAGCTAACCCACATGGGGGATTCATACAGTGATGGAAGGGATTATTCAATTTCAGATCTGAGAGCAAACAAGGAAGACATGAAATATCAAACTCAGTTACTCCTAATGAAATATGAAGTTTAACTACCCATAACTATAAAGCGGGTGTCCATACAGTGGATTATTTGATAATTAATTTTTGAAATCCATATGAAGAGGGTGCAGATTTACATCCAATAATAGGTTTATCTTGAAAAATTAAGGAGCAACCATCTAGAAGTATAGAGGGATTACTATTTGGTCGAAGCATTTAATCCACAGAGTAGGATGAGGACAAGCAAAGTAATGTTTGCAGTGTGCAACCAATAGACAGGAAATCACAAATTTACACTAAAAAATAAAAGTCCCCACCCCACTGCACGAACATGAATGTCTTCCGCAATAATATGAATCTGGATAACTAAGGAGGCTAATTCAGACTGTTCCCTTAGAAATCTTCAGTAACTAAATGCTAAATGAAACTTTATTTTAGTCAACTCCTCCAAAAACTACAAGGCAAAGTTTTCATTCCATTTGAATGCTCTTAAGACTACAAGATATCACAAAGCTACCAAGGAGATGATGAGGGAGATTACAATAAAGCAGTCAGTAACTGGTAACTGGTAATTACAGCTGAAGAACTCTCTCTAACAGTAAAACTAGCTTCATGAGTGCCAAAAGGAATGTCACAAACCGAGATTGTTCAGACCATTACCTATATATTGTGTTGCATCTGCTACATCATCATTGTTGATGCAGGAAATAGCCTGTCCAAGAGAGTATACAAACCCCCTCCCAATAAAAGAGCTCCACTGCAGAACCAATTAAGCAATCATATTTACAAACCTTAATAATGGAAAAAGATTGCATGTTCAACCATTGAGAATCTGAGATCTCTTAGAGAACAACATCTGAACACTGACAAGTTGGCCCTAATTTAGGTGATGGAACAATAGGTTGCAAAGGAGATTCCCTATAATGGTTTGTGTTGCAGTGTATTTTATATTTCTTGTAAATGATGATTGGAGTGATAAACGTGGTGCATTTTGTAGAAATATCATACCTCGTTGGATTAATCCAAGCTGAGAACTTCCGAAATGAGAGAAGGCTCTGCAAGTAGATAAGAAAATTGTCGCATATGATATGGGAAAATGTACATCAGATATTTAGGCAAGGTTGATTTGATTAACTTTCCATCTTCAACTAATAATATGTATCTGATTTGCCTTCAATGAAGGCTTCGTTATGTGATTAGCAAAATAAAGGCTTTGTCGTTGCTGTTGTATTGACTTGCCTTCAATGAATAATAAATGTTATGTGATTAGCAAAATAAATATAAAAGCATACAGATAAACACATATCAGTCTTGGCCAACCAGAAAGACTTGGTTATAAAAAGGTAATTGAAAATTTCAACCTGCAAAGCACCAGCAAAAGACGCTGCAACTAAAAGAGGAGCAACATAGCCAGTCGTATATGTTAGAAGCAGGCTTCCCCCAATAATTGGATCCTGAAATACAAAGCATCTCCAGTGAATCATTAGCAGATTGAAAGCAGTTTGATCTATAATTTCAAAGGAGATTTGCAAAAATATCGGGAGAAAGCATGTAACCTTGGTAGATAATGTTTTGGCTTCCACTAGAGTCTCACCTGTTCCCCTGTCTATGTAAGAGGCTATATAAAATCTAGGTTGTAGGGTAGCCATGGAAGAGGAAATGATGACATGGCACAAAATGAAACATTAGGTTTGGTACATTTTCCAGATGACAAGGTTATGTCCGATTGTAGTTGTGTATATTTTAAAGTTATATATTGTTCTTGACTGGATTAAAGGCATAAGCTCGATTTTGATAGCCAAAGAGTAGTCTCAGAACTAGTGTTACTTACAAGGAGATGTTTTTCCCTGTTATAAATATGATATTCATGCACGTTTTATTCCCTTACAAAAATCATCAGTTAATACAAAGACAAGGTTATGGCTGATTGTAGTTGTGTATATTTTGAGTTATATATTGTCCTTCACTGATTAAAGGCTTAAAACTCAATTTTCATAGCTAAAGAGTAGCCTCAGAACTATGGTGTTACTTACCAGGAGACATTTTTCCCTATTCTAAATATGATATTCATGCACATTTTATTCCCTCACAAAAATCATCAGTTAATACCAAGTCTATGCAGGCTATTGTATCTATGTTGGAGGGAATATTCTGTCTTAAAGGATAAGAAACAAAGTGTTGTGTCTAACTCCGGTGCAAAGCATGATATCAAGCTATGAAAAATACAACAAAATGATATGTACATTTTAGCTAATCAGTGAGCTTTGTTATGTATGTTCTTCTGAAATGAGATTATATTGCAATAATTATGTGGCTATCCAGATCGGGAACAATCTCGTGTTTCATGAAAGAACAAATATGTGTCATCTAGTTCGATAAGTAGTTGAGGAGAAAAATCAATGAGACAAGACGTGCAATCTGTTATACCCTTGATGCTGCCACATATCCCAGAAGAGTAGCAAGCACAGGAGTACTGCAAGGTGATGCAGCCAATGCAAATGTAAGGCCAGCAAGATATGCTTGTACACCTGAAATTCAATTTCCCGTGCATAATTGTAAGCATAAAGTTGGTTCAAACAATTTTGACAATCATATAAGTTTTGATGAGAGAACGGATACTAAAAAAGGAAATTTCAATTACTGGAAGGGAAGCTAGCTGCCGCAGAACGAGGATCAAAGTTGTTGAAAAATGATGGAAGCTGTAGTTCAATTATCTACAATAGAGATAACCAATATAGTTTAGACGGATGTATGAACATCATGGAATATCTAAAAAAATGGCATGGACGACAGTTGAAGATCTGGCATGCATTTTAACATATGACTGAAGAATTACAAAAAAATTAAGGAAGTGCAGTTTTTAGGAAAGCTAACGCAAGGGTAATAAAGTGTCTTGCTAAAAAGAAAAATTAACTGTATGATTAATATGGCAATATCAATCCAAGAACTAATTAGTTATGGACCTACCTCCAAGAGATTCAGACCCATGAGGACTGCTAAGCCAGAAGCAGCAATTGGAAGTCCTTGTCCTACTTGCCCATATGCCTTTCCAGCAAATGAAGCTGCAATACCGAGAATAGCTAGAGTTGTTGCTAATCCCAATGAGAAAGCTATAGAATCTGAAATAATCTGTGAAGAAGGACATGAGAAGTACAAAAATAAAATAGAACATTAATAAAAATATTTGGCAATTGGCAATCTCTACAAGAAGCACAGACAGAACCCAATTGTTGACTCTTACATTAAAATAACCATAAAGGAAGAAAAATAGAATCAGAAAGTATATTTTATTAGAAAAAAAACTTGACAAATCGACTTGCCTTGGTAAACAAAAATCTAGATCATCAAATGACAATATATTTTATTTGTTGGGTTAACTAATGTGCACAATTGCATTGAATTTGAGTTTCAAGAACACATTAATGATTCCACTGGTGAATATAAATACTGTTACTTTGTGAAAATTTTGAAGACCTAGTACAAAAATGCGGTACACTCACAGGCAAAGATTTTGAATTCAGAAATATGCATTCAAAGATCATCTAAATAACCTTTAAATTATTTTTGTCGATACCTACAAATCTGAGACAATATAAGTAATATCAAGGAGGATAGTCATGGGGGAGCAGTTACCTGTGTTCGACTTTTTCCTGAGCCAAAAGCTCCTGAAAATTTTCAAAACATCTGTCAGCTAATTGTGGTTCCATTGTGCATTTCAGTGCCATTATTTAGTAAAAACCTGCAGAACAAGTTTTCTAATCTCATACCAATATAACCAAGAGTCAGCGGCAAAACACTTAGTGTACATGGTGATAGGCTAGTTACAAGTCCTGCACCAAAAATAACAGCTATACTGCAAAATACATGCAGAATTGGCAAATGTGATTAACAATACAATGAATTAATTACTGACTAAACCTTAAAATTCTCATGGTTACAGAATAAAAAAATGGAACCTAGTGAAACTGAGAGCAGATAACTGATCCTGAACAGCTTCATTAGCCTGTTGTCCAGCTGAATATAGGAAACCTCCAAGCCACTCTCCAAAGTTAATATCTGCTAAAATTGGGGCATGTACTCCTTCCTGAAAGTATTCAAAGAGTTCACGGGGTTTACTAGACTAAATTGTTTAACAAATATAAATAGCTAAATGCACATAACTGGCAAACTACACACTAAGTAGAGTTGCATTATATATTTAAACATGTAGAACAATTTTGGAGGTATTAAACTGGAAAATGGATGATTTAGAGCAATACAAAATGGAGAGGGAATCATGGAAACAGGAACCACAAACCATAACTGGATTAATCTTTTTTAAGAGAAAAGTAAAATGTAACTTGCCAACTGCTCAGCTAGGTTACCTGGGTACTTCTAATCTGAAGCCGTACGCATGCCCGACACGTACCTGTACCCGACACTCCTAGCACATATGCATACATTTATTTGGGCATGTACTCAATTATACAATACATGTTTAATTTAAAACACTTGTCATACATTTTTTGGATATGTATCCTACACTTCACATCCACTTCTTAAAACTCGTCGTACATAGGTTAGCTTCCGAATTATGATTTTAAAGGGTCGTTTGGGTGTCTAGTTTAAAAACTAGTGATTTTCCAGTTTATAATCCACATAATAAAAGAAACACAAGGTTATTATAGGATTTCTAATTATCATCCTTGTTCTCACATAAATTATTAATTCCAATATATAATATATGTGTATATAAATATTTATATAGCCGTGTCGCCGTACCATACCCTTTACAAATTTGCCGCGTCCCTTACCCATACCCGCACCCGCACCCATGCAACATAGCTGCTCAGTTAGATGAAAAATGAAAACTAGTTTCCATATAAATGTTCATATTAGTCCCTATTGAGTATTGGAAAATTAATTCCGACAATCAATACTTTGAATAACTCCCACGGAGCCATTCATTAGGAGATAAAACATTCAGTTTTATCTAAGATCGAAGATATTTGATGCTTTCACCCTTGTCTTCCATCTTGTCCTAGACAAATGATATATACCAAATCTCAAGAAAAACTCTTCTCCCCCTTCCAACTGGCCCATCACTTTTTCTCCCTCTTCCAACAGATCAATATCTCTTATTCCACCTCCCCTTCTCAACCTTTTCTTTTCTTCCCTCACTTTCTTATTCTTTCATTTTATTATTATTATAAAACTGAGCACCTCCCTCTCTGTCTCTTATTATTTCTTTTATTCCAGTGTTCTTTAACTTCTGTTCCATTTCTCCAAAATTTGTCAGTAGTTTCTTTTGATCTCTTCTTCTCAATCAGCAGCCGTGACACACTTAAAATACTCATGCTGGAAGTCAGACCTATAGAATCCTAAGGTCTCTAGATATCGAATCCTGCTATAGGGTTAAGTGGTTAACAATGAAAACCAATCACCCCATACAGCTTACGCGTTCTCTTTAAGGTCACAATAAGAGATTCATATGGTATGACAATGACATGCATTTAAGACCTGCTTATTGAAGGTATTTTTACTTATATTCACACCTCCGACTCGTCACAAAACCATGGTGTTTTTACTTATATTCACAACTTAAGACTTGTCACAAAAAAAAGACTTGTCACAAAACCCATGGTGAATTACTCTCACAATTCACTTAACCTCAGTGGTTCTTAAATATTAAGTCACAATTCTTAGTGACATTATCCATATCCATAGAATATTTGATAAAAGTAAATCTAACTTTCAGAAAATTTTCCAAAATCCAGCACATAACCATGAAGCAAGCATCGTTTCAAGAAAAGACAACCAAGGAAGTTGTACTTGTGATGCCCCAAGTGTGAATAGTCCCACATCGGGAAATGAGTAAAATATTTAGTGGCTTAAATAGGTAAGCCTAATACTCAAGTGTAACATCGGCTAGTCGATTTTGGCAATGGTTTGAGCCAAACAACGCGTTACACTCGGTGGATCCCACGGCTTGCACTCGCCAACGGGCCCGCGATGGTTTGAGCCAAACAACGCGTTACACTCGGTGGATCCCACGGCTTGCACTCGCCAACGGGCCCGCGGGCCCGGGGCGTGACAAATGGTATCAGAGCAGTTGCTAGTCGGAAGTGTGGAGCTAAGTGCTATGCGGGGCTAAGTGCTACACAGCGTGAGCACGGTGGGAGCCACCTCCAGAGTCCGTAGGAGCCATCACCTTTAGAGTCCACATCGCCTGACGATACTGGGATGTGCCAATTGTCATGTCGCGACGAGGACGTCGCCTTTGTAAAGGTGGGGGTGATTGTGATGCCCCAAGTGTGAATAGTCCCACATCGGGAAATGAGTGAAAAATTTAGTGGCTTAAATAGGTAAGCCTAAGACTCAAGTGTAACATCGGCTAGTTGATTTTGATAGTGGTTTGAGCCAAATAACGCGTTACACTCGGTGGATCCCACGGCTTGCACGCGCCAACGGGCCCGCGGGCCCGGGGCATGACATTACTAATATAAGCCCTTACATTAGGCATGCTAAGATCTAGAAATTTGTCTAAAACCTCGAACAATTGGGCTTTGTGATTCTCAGATTTCTTAAATTTTGGATTTCAAGTTGTAGATTCTTAATATCAAGGAATAAGACAACAATGACAAAAGGAGAGCTTCTAACGAGGGGACTCCATGTTGCTTTGAAAAACATCCAAATATGAGAAAAACCAATGAAACACATCAATAAGAAACACAAAAGGATTACAGGTTAATTATGCTTTATCATGAGGCCAAGAACAATGAACCAAAAACAACCGAAAGAACATCTGTTGCTTCAGAAAGCTTGAAACAACCAAGTAATGAAGTCTAGTTAACTGAATCACAAGGAATCTATTAATCTCGTTCGTCTCAAAATCCCAAATGTGATTTGGCAGAAACAAACAAATATCATTAGGGACTTCCAGTTTCCAGAATACTTGATTGATTTAGTGTGCTTTACCAAGATTGGAGTTGCAACAGATAGAACAATAGGTTTCCTGCTTGCACTAGTTCCCAAAAATCCCCACCGGAAAATGCCTACTTCTTTGGAATTTTATTAGTTATCTGACAACCAAGAGAGAAAAAAAATACATATCTTAGGTTCAACCATCATCTATATGCTCTTTCCCATTGCTCTCATTAGCATTCACTTTTAGTAATGAGAAGAGTTGGAGATAAAAAAATTGTGCCAGTACTATTTATGTGTGTTTGGAAGCAGTAGTTGGTGAACCAAGTGTTTCAACTACATCCAAATTTCAACATACATGTTATGTTGGATGTCGTTACAGTATCAAAAGATTGCAAAACCAAGTAGGCTAAGAATAAGGGAGTTGCTGCTATGTTAAAATTGAAGAGCGTTCTGACAGCCGTATTGAAACTACATGATGTTACAAAGCATTTGACATTCCAATTACTCCTAACCAAACACACCCCTTACAAAGTTCAGCATTCTTTTACAAATAGGGTTTTTCGCATATATACCCCTCAAGTCTTTCATATTTGCAAGGGTTTGATAGTTATGAGGTGGCGGCTTATTTAGCAAAATGAGCTACTAAGAGATAGAGGACGTGAGACCCACACCTTTTGATGTGACAACTAGGGTGACTCTCACCATGTGGTTATTTCTCGGTAGCTCATTGAGCAAAATGAGCCGCCATCTCATCAGTGGCGGAGCTAGGATTCCAAGTCCGGGGCAAAATACATATAAGCATCAAAATAAAATAAAAAAAGACTATATCAAATAGTAACTACTAGTAAAAAGGCTAAATACATAGAATTCATAACAATTACATAAAGTCAATTCTAAAATTGTTACCATGCTTTTATAGATATAAAATCATTAAGTAGTGAATCTAAATCAAATGTCTCGTGATTTCTCTTTCAATATAAAAAACTAAATTATCAGCAAGAAATTCATCCTCCATTTTTTGACGGTAAAAAAAGCACTACTGTTAAAAAGAGAAAAAAAAAGAAATACAAGAACAAGTTAGATTTAAAAGATTCAACAAGCCGACAACAAATTATCAAATTAGCTCCTCTACTACAACAAAGAACAATAAAAGCTAAGGTTTTGCACTAAATAAGGGCTTTGTTTTTCTCAATATTGACAAAAATTAAACACAATGCAAATAACTACTATTAAAAAGAGAAAACAAGTGAAGGAGAAAGCTGGGTCTTTCTCATGCCTAAATATTTTAATTTCAATTTTTTTAATCATTATTAATTGTGACTTGACTTAGGTAGTTGGGAGTTGAGGGTGTTTAAATTTCAAAACTAATTGGGGGGGGGCAAAATAAAAAGTCAATGAGAATGACCTTAGAAAGCACCCACCCTCAGCACTATTACCTATTAAAAATATTTTGTGGGGGGGGGGGGGCATGGGCCCCTCCTACCATTGAATGGCAGAGTCCCTGCATCTCATACCTATTTTTTCCCTATATGCAAATCCCCCACCCCCCCCCCCCCCCCCCCCAATGTTACAAACTATTTGAAAATTTTGGAAAATTTGAAATTCCCTTGTTCAGCAACCAACATCATTAAGTTGGAGGGATAGAAAGACTAAATATGTGAGTTTTGGGGATAATTCCGCAAATACCAAGATTTGGGGAGTAAATTTGATATTTGAGGGGTATATATGCAGAAACCCCTTACAAATATTGAGGCCTCAAGGGTCCTATTTTCCTAATTTTATAAGTATTTCTGTGCTTAAGCATACTAAAAATTGGATCTAGTAGTTGCTAATTCGAAAATTTTGACAAAAACATCAAAATTTATCGAATACCCAACTCACACACCGAACCATTGTTCACAAAACAAAACTCACATCTCATACTTGTGTCCCATAGTACACCAATTTGTAGCATACAAGGGGAATCCAATCCAAAAGAACAACACAGGTATCAGAAAACGCACCAATAAATTCCCCATGGGCATCGCATTCGCCGAGTCAATTGCAACCAAAGAAGCAACTGAAAACCCAAAAAAGCATACAACGGTCAAAGCAGACATTTCATGAAACACACTGCCTACACTTCAAAAATTCACTAAATTAAACAAAGAATGTGAAAAAGAACCTGAAATACTGGCTGCTGCGGCCAAAGCTGGTATTTTTATTGGCAATTTGGGCTTCCCTTTTTCCTTCCCTAAAACATAAAAAAAGTAAAAGTAAATTAAAAAAAAAACAAAAAAAGAAAGACGTGAACTTTAGTTTGATGAATTACCATGGGATTTTGGTTTGTCAATGAGAGCTGAAGCTCTCGTCGGAGGAGAGAGAGGAAAGCAGCGGCAGCTCATTGTAATTGAACTTGATTTTGATAAATATTTATTTCTCTTTTTATATGTGTTTATTTTTGTGGGTTTTAGAAAGGAGAGAAAATGAGGGAACCAGAAAAATTAAGTTATGGGAGACGTGGAAGAATAAAATGCAGGGGAGGAGCAATCGGGTTGGACTGGGTCGGGTTTTCCAACCCGATCCATTAGGAGCCCTACTTATGCCATCATTTTACACGTGCCAACCACCTGCTACTGCACGTGTGTCCTTGAAGGAGAGATAAGAACAAAGCCCTCAGAACTATAAAAAAAAAAGCCAAACTTTTGCTCTGAAGTTTTAATCCACTGAGCTCGCTGAAGAAACGATCCTCAGGTTTTATTTCCTAATTTATTTCTCCCTGTCAATTTTTTTAGCTTTTCTGAGCTTTATGATTTGTTTGTATTGCATTTCCTCACTGCGGCAATTTGTCAAACAATACATCTGCATCAGTTATTTTGCAAAAATAGCATTCAGTTTCTTATTTCTGCTGTAATTTTGTTTATAATTCACGTATTGTAGTTTCTAAAATTTAGAGGTGACGATATATAGTTCTATTGAAGTCATGGGTTTTGTCAATTTAGTTAACATCGTTGGTTTAGTTGATTATTGTGATATGTTGTCTACTTAATTGGTCTATATAATTGTTTCAATAAGTACTTGGAAAATTGATTTATCTGTAAATATTTTATCTTGATAGCCAGTGTTGTCAATTCTTAAGGAGGCGTGTGCAATGTTTCTGGGTTTTCCTTAGAGTGGACTGGTTGGTTGTTTGAAATGGGCAGATAAAGAAAAGAGCAAAGAAACTCGGCAGTGCAAGTAAAGTCTTAGGCTTAATTTCTGCAATTTTTATTTTGGATAACCATTTATGCATGAACGTGAATACAGTAAATGCTTACTCATTACCCTTCATGATAGGAGGCATTGAGAATGAAGTACACATCTACCCACATGAGAGCGGAGGTTCTAAATCATCGACGATGAGTTGGGTAGGGGGGCAAGAAAGTCATTTCACTCCGCTCATCCATGATTGAGAACCACCAGCTAGCATGCCGACAGTTTTGAGGAGATTGAGTGCATACAATTAGGATCCTTTATCCACCTTGGATACTTATTGTTTTTCCTTTGGAAGTCCATGTGAAACCTGAAGGATCTTAGGAAGAGCCAAGTTGATGAAATTTTTAAGGGACTCGAATAAATATGACCGGGTTTTAGATATCCATTTTAGATTGATCTAGCTCGAGTGGTTGTTTGAGCCGTAGTAATACACTTGGCCAATGATGTTAGTGAATTAGTCTAGGTATATTTTATCTTAGACCTATAGAGTTTTCTGTGGCCATTGCGAGTGTATTTTTGTCATCTCTTCTAGTAGTATAATGGATTAAAACTTCAAATTCTGTAAGTTTGGGAAATATTACCACCCATACAGCAATGTAGTCATTTTCTACTATAAGAAAGCTCATGCTATTTATGCATGAAAAACTTCTATTTCATATAATTTTCCACTAACAAAGGGTCAGGGTTCCCTCTAAAAGCTATACTTTCTCTTAACTACTAATAGGAAACTTTTTCATTCCACCTCCTTTGTTTTCTCTGGCTTTATAATTTCTTTTAGGTCGGCACTCAGGCCTGGTGCATTTTTAAGAGTGGGATTGTGATATGGGATGCTCCAATTCCAAGATTGGCTATGGTCTCTGTTATCCATAAAAAAATTCTCGTAGTTCTTGTTTCTGTTCCTAATTCTGCAATGGCTCCTGCTTTCTAGGTCTTGACAGGGGCTTGTACTCGCGGCTGTTGCAAAAATGATTTGTGTGGTTTTTTTTTTAATAAACTGAAGGGTATTTCTTTATGCTTGCCTAGAATATAGAAATTGAATGTTGTCTTATGCTTCAAAATAAGTTATTAACGCAAATACCAGGTTTTCTTCAGGAACCTTCTGATAACAAACAGGCTGCTGGCCATATTTTAAGTTTACTAAGGGCCTATTTGGACGTGCCCCTAGTAAAGGGAAGTTAAAGTGCACATAGGATAAGTTTAAGGCAAGTTAAGGTAACATACAAACTTGTTTGGGAATGTAGTAACGGGAACTAAGGGAAACTTATTTCATTCCGTTTGGGAAGTTTAATAAAGTGAAGGAAGGTAAGAAAATATATGTAAATTTACATAAATGACCTTACATGTTATTTCACCCTCTTGGATCTCTTCTTGATAGGAGGGTAAAATTGTCTCCATGTAATATTCTTTTTTGTAGGAGTTCCCTTCCCCTCCATCACACCCCAATTTTTTTTTTTTTTTGTGGGGAGGGCCAAAATTTCAAAGTTTTCCCCCCTCAATTATCTTAACTTCCCCCATTATCTACCTCAAATGAATTTCCAAACAGGGTTAATGTGTCTGCTACCTTCCCTCACCTCCTATCAACCGCAATCCAAACATGCCCTAAGAGAGTCCTCCGTACCAAAGAACACTCAGATAATTTGCTGGATGACTGAGTCACACATCTATGAACTATGACTTAGGAGTAAAAGGTTATGGTAATAACACATGATAGCTCTAGTTGCATTGTTTCTAAAAGATTTTTCTGTTCTTGTGTTGTACATGATGCTCTTCTTCTGTGTTTTTAGATGTCTTGGTCAAGTTCTCTTTCAGTGGTATACTGTCTTATCTGCCTAACATTTGAAATAAAAATTCATGCTAGCAGACAAAATTTACTAGACTGACTATAGCCATAGGCAAGGTGTCACCAATTGGTGTGAATCTAGAATCTGAAAGCCAATTTGTCAAGCTTAATATGAAAGTGCTTTTCATGTTTGCTGCGCATAGGACTGAACTTCCAGTGTTGCACAAGTATATTGATCTGTTCTTCTCATTTCCTATCTTCTAATTAAATTATTTCTCCTTAATGTGCATCTTTATAGGTAGTATTGCCCGGTTGTCATAACTTAACACTTGGACCTGGTACACAAAATTTGAAAAACAAAAAAACAAATGGATAAAAGGAACCCACCTAATATCTGAAAGTTCATTTTATGCCCCTTGTTCGTACTAGATCTGCCAAAATATGGCTTGCTAAACATCTTTGGCTTCAATCAATGATTTAACCTGAACCTTTGGTTCCAATTTCTTGTTGGATTTAATCGGACTAAAACATGTTATTTGGTTACCAATAGATTCTGTTTGAAATACAAACTACAAATTGTCGATGTTATTCAGTTTATGCTTTATCCAGTGTTCTAAATGTCAGATATTGCGGTCATCAGACGAAAAACCTCCATATCAGATGCCAGGTATCCGGGACATATCGGGAATATTGTAAATATTGAGTGTCATATTGGATAGCGTATGCACCTATCCTAGATGTCATAAATGAATTCTAAACTTACAAAGTTGTCAAATCATGTAGCTAAGATATAATTAGGAGAAGAGGAACATGGAGACATACAACTTAGAGAAACCAGGAGAGAGGCCGAGTGAGATTGTTAAAGAGGAGGGCTTTTGGCAACATGAAGTCGAGCATGAAGAGGTGACAAGAAGTTGAGACTGAAGAGACTCTTGGCTTGGAAAGTCTGACGAAATATTGAGGCTTAATTGAGATGTAACTCCTATTTTGATATTTATATAAAGCGGTTTCATGTTTGGGTTTAGTCAATGTTATTGTTATGGAGAATACTTCTCTCTTCCGTCTCCCCTAAATTCTAATGCATGATATGGAACTTCAATTTCATTTTATTTGGTTCTTGCAATATGATGCAAATCTGTTAAATTTTTTATGGGTCTCACTCGACTCTGTGGCTTCTAAGTTATTATGCAGTCTTAATTTCAAGTTACTTCCCTAGTTATATTGATTATGCTATTAGGATCATTGCTTAATTTGATTATTTTATTTTCTCAGATCAAAACAGAAGTACTATGAACACAGAAGCTACAGAAACCAATAAAGCCCAGACTGAGACAGAAAAGCCTTCAGAAGTTGTTAACAACTCCAGCAAAGGACAAGTCATGGAAAAAAGCCAAGGAGCACACAATGCGGATAACGGAGGAGAAGTGAATATGGAAGCTGCGATAACAGCTGATGATGTTATGCGCGCTGGAGGCTTCGGAGCTAGAGATGATATCGGCAGTTTTCTTCCAGCTGCAATCGATTCTACTGATTTCGAGGCTTCACTTCGCGATGCACGTGATTTCGAAGAGCCACAGGGGGAAACATTGAGGCCAGGGCTTGGTTGGACTGAATCCATGGATGACAACTAAATTTGCTACATTCTGAGTATTGTAACGGATTACTTGTTTATTTTTCCTAACATTATGAAGCTCTGAACTATGGGTATATGAGGCTAGGTTAATTTACATGAGACTTGCCCTGAAATTAACTATTCTGGTATTTCCCTGGACCTGCTTATTTTGGTATTATTGGCTTTCTTCATCAGTTATCTACCTGGATTCAACGTTATTTTGATTATTATTTCCTATATTTGCATTAGGATTACCAATTGGGGACGTAGCTCAATGGTAGAGCGCTTACTTCGTTTTGATAACGGTACGGGGATCGATACCCCGCATCTCCATTTTCCAAAAAAACTAAATTTTTTGAATATGGATCAGACAATAAACTCAGCATCGCGTAGAAGGTTCTCTCTTCTACTTCTACGTCGCGATATGGATCGGCCTAAGTTTCGCCGTCATTGTCTACAACAAGTACATCCTCGACCCAAAGATGTACAACTGGCCCTTCCCATCTCCCTCACCATGATCCACATATCCTTTTGCTCCTCCCTTCCCTTGCCTTTGTCCTTGTCCGAGTCCTCCGCCTCGTCGATCCTCCATCCTCCCCTTCCATGTCGCCAAAGCTCTACCTCTCTTCTGTTGTCCCCATCGGCATTGCATTCTCTCTCGCTTTGGTTCTCCAATTCAGCTGACATGTACCTCGCTGACTCCTTCATCCAGATGCTGAAAGCTTTAATGCCCGTTGCCATCTACTCCATTGGCACCCTATTCAAGAAGGAGATGTTTAAGCCCTCCGTCATGGCCAACATCCTCGCAATCTTTTTTAGCGTCGCCATGGCCGCTTTTGGCAAGGCTTGCTTTGACGCACGGGTGTGTTACTTATTGGGATTGTTAATATGTGAGTATACTCCCACATCGGATAGAATAAGAAAGAGTTATGAGTTTAAAATAGGAGTTGAGGCCAATTAATACCTAGTAGCTATAGCTTTTAGGTTAAAATTGATTCCTAACCTCACTTTAAAAGCTCTTGATTTTTATACTAGAACATTTGAAACAACCACGAAATTTTATCTTCCTGGCTTAAATTGAGAAAGGCCATTTAGAAGTTTAGATTAGAATTAAGATACCGGGTCCTTTGCAAATTCGAGCGAATATATTTTAAGAGAAAATTCATGAATTTTTTTAAAGGGGTTGATCGGATAGTAACTACATCCAAAAATAAATCTCTAGTAGATAAGGAAATGAATTTATTCGGAAATTTAAATACCTTCTGCTTCTTCTCTATATGATTTCTACGAAGAACATTCATGAGGTCTGCATGTTGCTCAAAACTTGCATAACTTACGTCCTCCCATTCCTCATTTAGGGTCGCTGCAAATAAGATCATAAAAGTTTTCAACATCCTTGATTTCAAATCAGATACAAGGATATTGAATAACATAGTTCGAAATACTTCGAGTCGTGTAAATGTCTTCATGTAATTTGGTATTACTTCACTATTCTATACTTTGAGTATTGTTACGAATATCCAACAAAATGCCGTGCTCAAGGGTGTCATGCACCTGTGTTTGAGGCGAAAGGAATATTATGGATTTCCAAAAAATCACTCTCTTCAATAGTTGATTCAAGAATGACATACTGAAATCATTTCCGAGGAAAATAGGGGGGAAAAAAGGAGATACCGAATTCGAAATAATAAATTCCAGCTCATCTAGTTAATGTCTTTGTGCTCACAGACCATTTTGCTATGAAAAATGGTTGTGATTTCATAACAAGTCACACTTAAGAAAATCGTATAACATACCAAAGCAACAACTTCCAAGTTTAAAATTTCTCCACCATTGATTCTTTCAAAACAATATAAAATTTCTCCACCATTGATTCTTTCAAAACAATAAAAATACCATAAAATTCCAAAGTATTTAATTTGACTTTCAGTAAACTTTTCTATTAAAACCCCACTCCTCAAGTAACAATTTGCAATTCAAATGTAAACTTCATGCTTGATTTATCTTACGAGTACCTGAAACTTTTGTCTTTTCATCACTATACATCCTTATGCTTCTAGCACACTTGGTGCAATTTCTATTTTTGTATAATATTCTATATCTCTTCAGCTTTTTTGACTAAACTTGCATCATATCTTTTCCTAAGCCTCCTCTCGTGAAAAGTTATAAGAATAAAAATAAAAATTACAGAAGTTATAAGAAAAAACTAGTTGTAGGCCGAGGTTTAGAGATAATTGAAAATTGTTTAAAAAAAACCTGACATGTTAATCCATTTACCAGGAACCATATAGAAAGGCTGCCGAAAAACAATAGAGCATTTCAAATATTTAAACGAGATCAATAGGAGAGGGCAAGCCAACAGTTATTTAGCGATAAAAATGCTAGACGATACCACATGATATATTTATAGATCAGGAGATTGAGGTATGATTGTTGAATTCTTGTTAATGCGGTCCAATTTTATGGCTGAGTGGTTTCACAATTATTTATAGCAACAACACAAGGGTTCCTGTTGAGATAAAATCGCAGCGGTCTGATCAAGTGTACCAAAATATTAAAATACAAATCAGAAAATAGAGAGACACAATCACACAACAATTTATGTGGTTCGATCAAATTGATCTACGTCCACGGCAAGATAGGGGTTTCACTATATTTATCTCTCAATACAACACTCATACAAAGATGAGAACTTTCTCACAGAGGTTGTAAACTCACACTCTTCACCCCAAGAAAAAAAATCAAAGAGAGATTGAGAACTTAATAAATGAGAGTCTGATAGTCACGTACTCTAAGAGCAACTCCTTTTTCAATGACCTCTCCCTATCACCTTTTTCTTTTCTTTGGCTCAATCACAGATACGCTCCAACAAGCTTCCAAAAACAACATCTTCAATTTTAGCCAAAATGATTGACTAAAAATGAATAAGGATCCTTTGAGAAAGAGCTGCTAGATTTCCCATTTGATGAGACCTCACAAGTCAACCATTGTGGGCTCTCAAATTCAAACCAAATGGGCCCCAATGTGTTAAAATTCAGGCTACAAAGGAACAATCTCCACATTGGGTTGAATTCTCAAACATCAAAAACCAGTGAACTCCACCTCTCTTGTAAACAATGCCCCAAACGGGGCCACCTAACAAGTGCGAATGCCTCCCAAGTCCAAGCAGTGCTTGAACTTGAAGGGAGGGACCGGTTTGGTCAACATGTCAGCTGGGTTGTCTGTAGTACCAATCTTCTTCATCGTGATGTTTCTCTCAGCAGTTGCCTCATGAATGAAATGATATCTGACATCGATATGTTTTGTCCTCTCGTGGTGTGCTGAGTTTTTACTTAGATGTATTGCGCTCTGATTGTCGCAAAATATAACTGAACTAGCCTCCTGCTGAAGCCCAAGCTCACCAACGAGGTTTCTCAACCAAATGACCTCCTTTACTGTTTCTGCTGCTGTCATGTACTCTGCCTCCGTAGTAGACAAAGTCACTGTTGACTGTAGAGTCGATCTCCAACTAATAGCCGAGCCAGAAAGAGTAAAAAGATAACTAGTCAAAGATCTCCTTTTATCAAGATCACCAGCATAGTCAGAATCCACAAAACCTACAACTGAGGTTCCCGAAGTACTGCTATCAAAAACCAAATCCAATTCTGAGGTACCCCTGAGATACCGAATGATCCACTTCACTGCCTCCCAATGTGCTTTCTCTGGCTGAGCCATATATCTGCTGACTACACTGACTGCTTGGGCAATGTCTGGACGAGTGCAAATTATAGCATACATAATACTACCCACTGCACTAGAGTATGGAACTCGGGACATCTCCTTCTTCTCGGTTTCACACTTAGGTGAATCTGAAGCTGAGAGCCTAAAGTGTGGAGCCAAAAGAGTCGTAACAGGCTTGACATTCTTCATCCCAAAGCGCTCAAGCACATTTTCAATATAACTCTTCTGTGAGAGATATAATGTTCTAGCTTTTCTGTCCCTCTTGATCTCCATCCCGAAGATCTTCTTTGCTGCACCAAGATCTTTCATCTCAAACTCATCACTGAGTTGTTTCTTCAAAATAAGAATCTGCGACATATTCTTAGCAGCAATAAGCATGTCATCGACATATAATAGAAGATAAATAAAAGAATCATCTCCTAGATGTATGTAGTACACACAACTATCATAAGTACTTCTTGAGTACCCATGATTAAGCATAAAATTTTCAAACCTCTTGTACCACTGTCTGGGAGACTGCTTCAGGCCATACAAAGATTTTTTCAATCTGTAAATATGATCTTCTTTATCTTCTATGAAGTATCCCTCTGGTTGAGACATGTAGATAGTCTCCTCAAGCTCACCATGTAAAAATACAGTCTTCACATCGAGCTGCTCAAGCGCCAGATCAAATAGAGCAACTATGGCAAACAATACACGGATGGAGGTATGCTTCGCAACTGGAGAAAATACTTCATCATAGCCAATTCCCTCATTTTGCCTATAACCCTTTGCCACCAACCGTGCTTTGAATCTAGCATCTTCAACCCCTGGGATCCCTTCTTTCTTCTTGAAAATCCACTTGCATCCAATTGCCATTTTACCCTTAGGTAATTGCACCAAATCCCAAGTCTGATTTTTATAAAGTGACTCGAGTTCTTCTGTCATAGCCGTGGCCCAATGACCACATTCTCTGTATGAGACAGCTTCAGTAAAGTTTGATGGCTCTTCAATACCCATCTCTTCAACTGTCGTGAGAGCATATGCCACTAACTCAGCATGTGCATATCTCTGAGGAGGTCTGATCTGTCTCCTCTCTCTGCCAGTGGCTATGAAATAAGGTTCTTCAGTCTCAGCATCATCATCATCTGAGCCTGAATCATGTTGCTCTTCTACAACTGTAGGAGCCATTATTGTAGATGACTTTTGAGAAGTCTCTCCCTCGAGCTCCACCTGAAGCTCCACCTTATCCATAGCCTTCTCTACATTTCTTGTAGACTCAACAGAAACCTTTCCATGATTAAGCATATATTTTTCATTAAAAGTAACATCTCTACTAATAATGAATTTAGGAGAATCAGGTTCAAGACTCCACAACCGATAGCCTTTGACGCCATCAGCATAACCAATAAATATGCATTTCTTAGCTCTAGGCTTAAGCTTACCATCTCTAACATGATAGTAAGCAGGACATCCAAATATCTTTAAATTTGAATAATCACTGGGTTTACCTGATCATACCTCATTTGGAGTCTTGTGCTCAATGGCGGTAGAAGAAGACCGGTTCACCAAGTAACAAGCTATGTTAACAGTTTCGGCCTAGAAGTCTTTATCCAACCCAGAGTTTGAGAGCATACACCTAGCTCTCTCTGTCAATGTTCTATTCATTCGTTATGCCACCCTATTTTGTTGAGGAGTGTACCTGACCGTGCGATGTCGTACGATCCTAGAATTTGCGCAGAACTGATTGAACTCACCACTGCAGAACTCCAGGCCATTATCTGTTCGGAGACGTTTAATCTTCTTTCCAGTTTGATTCTTAACAAGAACTTTCCACTTCTTGAAAGTATCGAACACCTCGCTTTTGCGCCTGAGAAAATAAACCCAAACTTTCCTGGAAAAATCATCAATAAACATCAGAAAATAAAGAGCGCCACCTTTGGATGGAACCTAAGCAGGTCCCCACAAATCCGAATGAATATAGTCGAGAGTGCCCTTCATCGTATGTGAGCAAGTCGAGAAGCTGACCCGAGTTTGCTTCCCAAACACACAATGCTCACAGAAGTCAAGTGATGATGTATGATCACCACAGAGTAGGCCACGTTTACTCAAAATAGTCATTCCCTTCTCGCTCATGTGGCCTAAACGCATGTGCCACAATTGAGTAGTATCCCTATCAGTATTAGAGGACACACCTGCAAAGCCTGTCACAGTACTGTCTTGGAGAACATAAAGACTGTTCACTTTGCTTCCTTTCATCACAACCAATGAACCCTTAGTAACTCTAAGAGCTCCACCTCCACCAGTGTAAGAACACCCAATAGAATCCAAAGAACTTAAAGAAATCAGATTTTTCTTTAAGTCCGGGATGTGTCTCACATCTGACAAAGTTATCACTATCCCATCGTGACACCGGATGCGAACTGTACCAATTCTAACTGTCTTGCAAACTGCATTATTGCCCATCAAAACTGACCCACCACTTATAGCTTTGTAAGTAGTGAACCAATCTTTATTTGGACAAATATGATAAGACGCACCTGTATCCAAGATTCATTCTCTATCGGAACGGCCATCCAAGGGACATACTGCAAGAACCGTCTCAGCGACATCGGCAAGATTAGCCTTTGCCGTATTTGCTGAATCTGAGGTTTCACCACGCTGGTTGCCTTTCTTCTTTAGAGCATAACATTCTGACATGTAATGTCCTTTCTTGTGACAGTAGAAGCACTCAAGTTGTTTCTTATCTTGGGCTGACCTGGGCTTCGAACGATTTCTGGATTGCCCTTTATTACCCTCTCTAGTTTTCGATCTACCTCTGGCTAGCAGACCATCAGCCTGTCTATCGGTACTTTTCCCATTCAACTTTGTTCTTAACTCGGCAGAATTTAAAGAGGCCTTCACATCCTCAAGACTTATGGATTCTCTTCTATACAACATAAAGTTAACAAAGTTTTCATAAGAGTCAGGCAAGGAACACAACACAATGAGAGCCTGGTCTTCATCATCAAGCTTAAGATCCAGATTTTTCATATCCATGACAATTTTATTAAATTCATCAAGGTGTTCCTGAATGGGTGTACCTTCTTTCATCTTCAGTGTGTAAAGCCGTTGCTTCAGGTACAATCTCGTTATAAGAGATTTCTTCAAATAGAGACTTTCGAGCTTTGACCACAACCCCGCTGCCGTTTCCTCATCGACAACTTCACGAAGCACATTGTCAAATAGTGACAATTGCAAGGCGCTGTGAGTCTTTTCATCCATCTCTTCGATCTCAGCAGTAGTCATATCATCTGGGTATTTCCCATCGATAACTTTAACCGTACCTTCACGTCGTAACAAAGCCTTCATCTTTATCATCCATAGGCCGAAATTATTCTGGCCATCGAATATCGACACTGAGAACTTCACAGAAGCCATTATGGAAGATTAAAAGCCATCCTAGAACCGAGAAGCTCTGATACCAGTTTGTTGAGATAAAATCGCAGCGGTCTGATCAAGTGTATCAAAATATTAAAATACAAACCAGAAAATAGAGACACAATCACACAACAATTTATGTGGTTCGATCAAATTGATCTACGTCCACGACAAGATAGGGGTTTCACTATATTCATCTCTCAATATAACACATACAAAGTGAGAACTCTCTCACAGAGGTTGTAAACTCACACTCTTCACCCCAAGAAAAAAATCAAAGAGAGATTGAGAACTTAATAAATGAGAGTCTGGTAGTCACATACTCTAAGAGCAACTCCTTTTTCAATGATCTCTCCCTATTACCTTTTTCTTTTCTTTGGCTCAATCACAGATATGCACCAACAAGCTTCCAAAAACAACATCTTCAATTTTAGCCAAAATGATTGACTAAAAAATGAAGAAGGATCCTTTGAGAAAGAGCTGCTAGATTTCCCATTTGATGAGACCTCACAAGTCAACCATCGTGGGCTCTCAAATTCAAACCAAATGGGCCCCAATGTGTTGAAATTCAAGCCACAAACGAACAATTTCTTTGTTCACGAAGGGGGTGAGGTTGGACAACCTGCTTTAATGTTCACCGAATCTTTCTTTATTGTTTGTTTCAGAGTTTCTTCACAGAATGCATTCATGGTTTATAGAACTCTACAGTCTATACTTAGGGCTGTCCCCAATTGGGCCTGTGGCCTGGACGCGGTCTGGTGTCCAGCCCAGACCCGGCCAGGCCTGTGCCCGGTCCGAACTCGGGAAAAGCCAGGAAAATCGGGCCAGATCGGGCTCTGGGCTTGTTCGGCGAAGCCCGGCCTGGCTTCCACAATGCCGGGCGAAAGAACCCGGGCCCGAGACCCGGACCAAACTAGGAAGCCGGTAACGGCTCCCTAGTTAGCCGTTGGACCGAGCTGGGCTTTGCCTGGCTCAAAAGCTCGGCTCAGACTTGGACCTGGTCCAACGGCTAAAAAAGTAGCCGTTGAACCCGGTGGCTCAGACTCGGCCCGGACCCGGCTTGGTTTGGCAAAAAAAAAAAAATCTAATTTTTAAAGCAATTTTTTGTAAAAAAAAATTAAATTAAAAAAATAAAAAAAATCTGGGCTGGCCCAGTGCACAGCCTAGGTCCTCCGGGTCCGGGCGGGGTATTTTGCCCAGCCTAGACCACGAAACCCAGACAATGCCTGCCCGTTTGGACATGCCTATCTCTGCTACATATTACTTCTAATAACAAGAACTATTACTTCTAATAATTATGGGCATATATTTACATGAGTCGATTAATTACCAAATTAGCTGGCAGAATATTGTGTCATGTCCGTCTTTTTACTAATTTAAAGGTATACGATACAGTTTCACGGTTTAAACAATGGTTTGGTTGCTTGTCAGTTGTCATGCCACTTACTTATAAGGTGACAATTTCTTTATGTAATGCCTTAAACTTGTAAGTAATTTCAAGTCTCCAATTGCTCTTGTTACATCCAATATTTGTATGTAGACTCCAATCCACAAAAATATAGTAAACGCACATGAGACAACTAATGAGGAAGAAGAACACACCATGATCTTCCTTCATCTCAGCAATTGTTGTCTAAACCATGGAAGATTACCCATCAATTTATAGTCGGTTTACATTAAACCCTAAAAGATTCCCAAATGTCTTATCAGAGAGAAAGTACCTAGATCATGGCAATGGAATCTCTACAGCATGAAGAGGACGATCAAGGGAAAGGGTTTTTTTAGTTTTTTTAATTCTCGCGCGTGTTCCTTGCGAGCAAGTCAAGTTGTGTTTTAGTTCACTAAATATCAGAAAACCCTCTAACTTTGGACGATTAAAAGATAATCCCCACAACTTTCAAAATATCAGAAAAGCGCACCTTAACTTTGGACAGTTATCAAAAGACCCCCTCTAACTTGTAAAATATTAGGAACCTCCCGCGCGCCTTTAGTTTAGATTTTATTAGGAAAACCTCTAAACAATGTTAATCACAATTTCATGTGGGTGGATAAAATTAAACATCAGAACATTTTCACTAGTGAAAATTGGGATTTCGCACTTTTTTAGAGGGGTTTTATAAAAAAATTTAGAGTTAAGGGGGTTTTCTAATAACCCTTAAACTTAAGGACCGTTTCTTATATTTTGAAAGTTATGGGGTTTATCTAATAATCATCCAAAGTCAAGAGTTTATATTTTGATAGTTAGGGGGTTTATCACAATATTTAGAGTTAAAGGGGGTTTTCTGATGACCGTTTCTTATACTTTGGACGATCATCATATAACCCCAAAACTTAATTAAGATTTTATGAGTAAACCCTCTAAACAGAATTAATTGCAATTTTCATATGGGAGGGTAAAATTACACAGAGAGATATTTTTACCAATGAAAATTGAGATTCATGCTTTTAGAGAGGTTTTCTTAAGAGGGTGTTTGGGGGAGCTTTTTTTGTGGTCAAACTAGCTTTTAAGCTAGCTTTTTCATGTCTACCTGTTTGGTAAAATATCAAATAAGTTAACTTATAAGTCTCATTTTGAAAAGCTGGTATACCCCAGCTTTTCAAAAACTAGCTTATAAGCTCACCTAAATAAGCTAGGTTTGACCAAAAAAATTACCATTCTATCCAAATAATTTTCATAACATTTTTATCATAAAAGCTAAAAGCCACTAAAAGCTAGCATAACTTATAAGCTTAAAAATATCTCAAAGTTAAAAGGCTTTTACTAATAACTCTTAAACTTAAGGCTAAACTTCACTTAAATACCACAATTTCTCTGCTCAGTCCTTATATACCACAAGTTTTATTTTGTAGTAGAAAAATTCCATAAGTTATTAAGAAATTGACACGTTACCATCGATCATGCAAACATAAAAATTTTCACCTGAATAATCCCATATGGCACTGACATGTTTAATTTTATAACTTTCTAACCATTAATATTTGTTAAATTTATCTTTTAACAGATTCCAAATCTATTTTAAAGTAGAATTAAAATAAATTTGAAATGGAATTTTGGTTGATTTAATAGCAATATTTAATAAATATTAATAGTTAAAAAGATCTAAAAATTAGCAGGTAAGTATGACTGAGAAACATTTGGGCAAAGCTTTTCACATTTGCATGATCGATGCAAATTATGGTATTTTTCTGCCAGAAAATACAGGTTATGGTATATAAGTGATAGAGCGGACAAACTTTGTGGTATTTAAGTGCAATTTAGCCTAAACTTAATGGGCGTTTTTGTGATATTTTGATATTCATGAAGACTTATTGGATAATCGTCCAAAGTTATGGTTTATCTTTGAGTTGCAAGGCTCAGACTTGCATTCACTAACAAATTCATACGGCGAGATAAGCAAGTGAAGCTTGCGACTAAATTATCTTTATTAATCGCCAGTTCTATTGTTAAAGAATCATTGCAGATGATTCCTTGTGTCAAATTAGAAATTTTGAAGAGTAAAAGTAAAAATATATTATATTTTACCTTTTCACCAATTGAAAACAACACAGTAAAAAAAATTAAAGATGTTACTTTTATCCTAGTAGAACTAGTAAAACTTGCCGTGCTGATCAACCAAATACCATAATTAGGAGTTAGTTTCTATATTTTATTATTTTTACTTCAGTTTACACTACATCCTATTCAAAAATTTACATTGAAAGGTGAAAAACCTAAGGATATAATGAAAAAATAATTAAAAATTCTATTAAGAATATTAAATTAGAAATTTAAATGAAAATTCATAACAAACGTAATTAATGGCCATAATTTGGAGAAAAATTACAACTTAAATATAAATTTAAGGAACTAAAAAAATAGTTTGATGCATAACTAGGATCGAATTTTCCTGTTTATTTCCTTTTTTAGATTTATTATGGAAAATTTGCAGACTGGTGAATTTGAACGAACCATGTCAAGGTATTTACATAGTTCTAGTGTTCATTATTAAATAGTGGAATTACATAATGAAATTGTCAGCTTAAAATTAAATTGCATACATAAGCATCAAAATCCTTGCTTTTTTTTTTTTGCTGCGAATCAAGATCCTTTGGAGGTCCTTTGAGTTGTGAACATGTGACAATGCTTAATATACTGCCAGCTAAAAGGTAAGAATATCAACTCAGGTAATTATGAGCATACTTCATAATGACAGATCATGTTGAGGTTATTAATATGTGAGTATAGTCCCACATCGGATAGAATAAGAAAAAATAATGGGTTTAAAATAGGAGTTGGGCCAATATCTAGTAGCCATTATTTTTGGGTTAAAATTGGTTCAAAGTTTTTATTTAAGGCTCATCAACTCTGGATTGTGCCCAATTATTCTCCACATGGTTCCCGCTAAACGCATCAATATGCCATTATTTTGTTGTAATTTTCAATTAACTCTAGAATTCTACCTACATTTAGTTTTATTTAGTATATTGTCAGAATTTTTTGTCTTTTGTCAATTACCGTTGGTTTCTGTAGACTTTGAACATGATAAAATTCTACTACATTCAGTTTTGTTTAGTATATTGTCAGAATTTTGGGTCATTTGTCAATTACCCTGGGTTGCAGTAGACTTTCAACATGATAAAAGAGGATTCAGGCTTTTCTTGGAAATGGGAGGCTGTGGGAAAAATATGATTTATTGGGAATTTAGTGTGATTTGGAAGTTATTGGGGGCTTAATGTGATTATGTAAGAGAATTTTTGAAAGTTCTTGGAGATCCTAGTGTGATGTTGAAAGTTATTTGGGGTTTACTGCAAAACGCTGAAACTTAAAATAAAGTAAAGGGGGAACAATTTGAGCATGGAGCCCCAATACACACACTAAGTTGAGAAAGAATAAAGTAGGGAATCAATTTAAGTATGAAACCCAGTACTGAGGCCAAGTTGAAAAAAATAAACTAAAGGGACCAATTTGAGTATGAAACCCATGACTTCATTCAATGAAGTCAAACTCTGAAACAAATCACCACGGCAGATTCTTTCAACAATAAGCCAGTCCAATGTTATCTTCACCATGAAATCTTCAGTATATGATGCAAGAGAATCCTTGTTTTGTCACTATCTAACTAAAGATCGCATAAGTAACCATGATATAGAATTGCATTAATAAGGATTCAACAACAGAATCGTATCCAATCTCCTCTATAAATATAGCCTCTCGGTTCCCTAGCAGTTTCATCACTTAATATCTATTTTCTTGCTTTCTCCTGTTGATCTCCTTTAAACTTTTTAATCAGGCTTTTGTTTCTAGGCTATTATTTCCTGAAAAGGTTGTCTTTTTATATGGTTCCTGGTAAGCGGATCAATATGCGAGTTTTTTTTAAAAACAATTTTCAATTATCTCTAGAAGTCTACTTACGTTTAGTTTTTTGAATATATTCTTAGAATTTCTTTGCAAATTTTTAATTAACATTGGTTGCAGCCGACTTTGAACTTGATAAAGGAAGGTTCTGGCTAATTTTGGAAATGGGAGGCTACGGGAATAGAAATAATACTAGAACCTTTCACCACAGTAAATCCGCCAATGGTGAAAATGTCTCTGCCTTCAGGAACTCAAGTGAAAAAAGAGCACGACGTCAACAAAGAGGCATTCCAAGGACTTGTACTGAAAGTTCACATTAACAAGGGTGTTTATCTGGACTCAAGTTAGAACTCGAGTTAGACACCGGGATATCATGAGAACAAGAATATGTTAATTGGACAATTGACGAGAAGGAGCAAGGAAATTGCAGGATATCATGTGAACTGTCTTCAGGGTGAATAGCAACGAGGGGAAGATCCAGATGGATGAACTGAAGCGCTGCCTGAAGGATGTGGAGGTCACAGCAACAGCCAATCTGGATTAGGCTCCCAACTGCTTGTACTTTATGGGATTTATGACCTTCTTGCTAGGAGCTACTGGCGTCTTCTGCTTTATTAAGAATGGATATATGTTTTTAGCAGTTTAACCTCTTAGCCTCTCACCGCTGAAATGTGATTTCATGATAGTGAAACTCCTTATAAGGTTAGGCCTGACATGAGAGAGCCTTTAAGAAATGTATGTTACAATATACTATTTGATTCATTACTTTTCCCGTTATCGGAGTTTTCTTTGAGGTAAAGTTGTATGATTAGAAAACCTTAGGGTGTCTTTGGCAATCTATCAAAAACTGGGTCAGGATCAGTCCTGACCTACTTTTATCTTAAACTGGTTTTAGTTTGGACCATAGGGGGTGGTCCAAACTAAAACCAGTTTAGTAGGTATTTTTGGTCTAAAAAAACTGGGCCAATTTTGGCCTAGTTTTTTTACCAAACAAAAAAGTACCCAAATTGGGTCAGGTCCAGTCCTGGCCTGGCCCAGTTTTAGAGATTTGCCAAACACATCCTAAATGTGTGTATGTATTCAGATTTGGTTCCTCTCAATTGCGTAAAAATAAAGTCTATGATGTAGCGGAAGCGTATCTAAGAAAATAACCACTCGTTCTCGTACGATCAAAATGACACAAATCTTAGGAATAGAAAACTTTTTGAAATATAAATATTCAATCTAAAGAGTCTCACAACTTAGTTCTCCTTAGATAGGGTATAAAACAATGAAAAAGAATTAAACTATCCTTTCCTAAAACAAACAAAATTACTAATATAAAAAACTTTCTATAAAAACTAGAAGACTAAAGAAAACCAGAATTTTCACATGTAGTCTGATTCTGAAGACAAATATCTCTGAACCCGAATATCATATTATAATAAGGATTCTATTGAATGAGTTAAAAGATATGACGCTCTAAAGTTGCATCCTGAAATTTGGCCAAAAAATTATTCTTTTATTATATCGTCCGAGCTTCAAATATTGATTTTCGGGCAAGGTCGGATCGTTTGAAACAACTTAAGAATTGGAGACCTAATATCAATTTCAATAATTTAAGGACTAACTTTTGTAACAACTTAGCTTATAAAACAGAGTATATATCAAGTGCACAGTAACATAATTTATTTGGTTCTTTGACAGATTCTCTTTAGGAATACAAACCACAAATTATAAAAGTTATTATATTTATAGAAAGTCTCATCTTCCGTTTCCTATAAATTCTGATAGATATGGTAGAGAATTCTAATTAGCAGAGCTCCAATGTTTATTAAGCTTAAAAATAATCCTAGTTCGTACTAGGATAGATAGTTTAAATAGATAAAATTAAGGATGCTCAAGTCTTAATTCTCAGAATCAATGTAGGTATTCTTCTGTATGCCTATAAATTATTCCTGATCTTGAACTTGAAGTTGTCATGGCGATCTACGACGCTACACTCAGCAACATCAAGAAGGCTCTCCTCTCCTGCTCCGTCGTGGCGATATGGATCATCCTCAGCTTCGCCGTCATCATCTCCAACTGTTAGATTTAAATCTAATTAAATCTATTTGTGGGCACATATGTTACATTAATGTGTAGTGCTATACTTAAGGCTAACCCACTAAAGTGATCAATAAATTTGGGTTAATAGGTATTTAAATAAATTATGAGCTAAATGTGCAGATACCAGGTTGTAATTACAATTTGATGAGGGGCCAAATTGTAAAAGTACAACACCTATATATATGGGGTTATGGTCCCTAATCTAGGGTTACGTTCTCTAATTCTCTTCACCCCCATCTAGAGAGAAATTTAGCTATAGAGAGACCCTCAAGATTAGAAGATCTCAAAACCCTAATTCAGATCTTTATGGATTCAGGTATTGCTTCCGCTTTCTCTTATTATGTTTATCTCTTTGGATTAATCATGATTATAAAATTCGACAAGTGGTATCAGAGCCAAATTCGTGATTAATTCTTAGGGATTTAAGATTAAAGTTGGGTTTTTTGATCTAATCTATGTTGATTTGAGAACTGTTCACGGATGAACAGTAAAGATTAGGTTTTTGATCTTTTCCTTTTCCTCTTTCGGTTTGGTTTTGCGGTTGGTCTGTGATCGTTCCCTCGGCTCCTCGCCCGTGATGCGGCACGGTATCAATGGAGACAGCGGCGGCTGCAATCAGGAAACCCTAGGGTTTCGAAACCCTAGGGTGCAGGAATCAAAACTGGCGGCGGCTCCAGTTCGAAACCCTAAGGGGTGAAAACAAAACTTCGGTCGAACCTCGTGTTCGAACTTCAGGCGAACTTCGGTTCGATTCAGCGAACTTCATGTTTGCTTCAAGCGAGCCTCGCGCTCAATACAGCTCCAAACGAACCTCGCGTTCGTTTTGTCAGTCGAACCTCGCGTTCGCTCATCAAGTCGAACCTCGGTTCGAACCTCAAGTCGAACCTCGGGTTCGAACATCAAGTCGAACCTCGCGTTCGAACCTCAAGTCGAACCTCGCGTTCGAACCTCAAGTCGAACCTCGCGTTCGAACCTCAAGTCGAACCTCGCGTTCGAACCTCGTCGAACCTCGCGTTGAACCTCAAGTCGAACCTCGTTGAACCTCAAGTCGAACCTCGTTCGAACTTCAGCGAACTTCATGTTTGCTTCAAGCGAGCCTCGCGCTCAATACAGCTCCAAACGAACCTCGCGTTCGTTCTTCAAGTCGAACCTCGCGTTCGCTCATCAAGTCGAACCTCGGATTCGAACCTCAAGTCGAACCTCGGGTTCGAACCTCAAGTCGAACCTCGCGTTCGAACTTCAGTTGAACCCCGCGTTCATTCCTTCAAACGAACCTCGCGTTCGTTCATCAAGTCAAACCTCGCGTTCGAACCTCAAGTTGAACCTCACGTTCGAACCTCAAGTCGAACCTCGCATTCGAACCTCAAGTCGAACCTCGCGTTCGAACCTCAAGTCGAACCTCGCGTTCGTTCATCAAGTCGAACCTCGCGTTCTAACCTCAAGTCGAACCTCGCGTTCGAACTTAAACGAACCTCGTGTTCAATTCAGATGAATTTCAGATTTGGGATTAATTGAATTGCTCAAGTAATCTATTAAGTCTTTTAAGCCTTTATGGGTCTATCTATGGTTGATTAAAATGGAGAAATCTATTTTAATTGTTTAATTTAGTAGTGAATCAATTATTTAATTCAAATAACATGACACTAAGGCATTAAGGTTGTCTTTTATTCTAAATGATTAATTGAAACAAGATGTTGCCAAAGTAACCTCTCTTGTGTAGATTATTCATAAGGGATATTAGATGGTTGTGTGGATGTTTTCAAGTAAATATTTAATCGGCCCAAAGGAAGGTTAATATTTATGTAGACTGCATACACATCTGCGATGATAAATGTGTGACAATTATAAGGTTTACATGTGAATAATGAATCAATCCAAAGATAGTTTTATTATTTGACATGCTATTGTCGTGTTTGATCATTGCAACAAGGTATCACTTGCAATTAATATTACTGTTCAAAGACTTAATATTAATGTTGTGCCAGATATCTTGAGATGGGATTTTGTAATTATTTGAATTTTATTGATTACTAACTACAGTTATTAATGAGAAATCTTTTGTTTATTTCAGCTAATGCATCTGCTGCATCAATTTCTGCTCACATCAACTCAATTCCCATGCTAAATGGGTCTAATTTCAAGGTTTAGAAAGAGAACATTTTAATTGTTCTTGGCTGCATGGATCTAGACCTTGCATTAAGAACTGAACAACCTCAACTTCTCATCAGGAAAGCACTCGATGCAAAGAAGGAGTATGAGAGGTGGGAGCGCTCAAATCGCATGAGTCTAATGATCATCAAGCGCATTAGGAAGCCTTTAGGGGCAATGTAATCCGAAGGGATTACTAAAGCCAAAGATTTCCTTGCCAAATTGAGAAACGCTTTGCTAAAATGATATAGTAGAAACAAGCACGCTTTTAGCTCGCTTGATTTCAATGAAGTATAAGGGCAAAGAAAATATCGTGGAGTACATTATGGAAATGTCTCACATTGCTTCAAAACTTAAGGCATTAAAACTCGATCTATGTGATGAGTTACTAGTGCATTTGGTTCATTGTCTCTTCTGCACAATTTAATCAATTTAAGGTCAGTTATAACTGTCAAAAGGAGAAATGGACTCTGAATGAGCTCATTTCATATTGTGTGCAAGAGGAAGACAGGTTGAAGCAAGATAAGACTGAAAGTGCTCATTTGGCTTATGCCTCTAAGGATAAGGTCAAGAAAAGAAAGAATGATAATGAAGTCGCTAAGTCCAGCCGTAAGAAACAATATAAGGATGTTAATAGTTG
Source organism: Asparagus setaceus (assembly GCA_012295165.1). Classification (NCBI taxonomy): domain Eukaryota; kingdom Viridiplantae; phylum Streptophyta; class Magnoliopsida; order Asparagales; family Asparagaceae; genus Asparagus; species Asparagus setaceus. Next base: position 10,890,263 of record CM022704.1, on the reverse strand, counting down.
TTTCTTCAGAACAACTGACACTTAAAGAAGGATTGTACCAATTATCACGCCTGGCGTGTCAAGAAGGGTATGTTCCTTACTTTGGTCTGTTCTGAGGTTAATTTAGTCTCAGTACCCAGAAACACTTGGTGGTTAGATTCAGCTTCTACTACTCACATAAGTGTTTCTATGCAGGGTTGCCTGAGCTACCGAAAGCCAAGTGATGGTGAAAGACACATCTTTGTGGGCGATGGACAATTGGTAGATGTGGAAGCAATAGGGCACTTTAGGTTATTATTAGGAACTGGTTCCTATTTGGACTTGAAAGATACTTTTGTAGTACCGTCTTTTAGACGGAATTTGGTTTCTATTCCTTTATTGGACAAATCAGGTTATTATTGTTCATTTGGAAATAATCAGGCTAGTTTATCTTTAAATTCAAATATTGTGGGAACTGGTTTCTTAAGTACTTACGATAACCTATATCTGCTTGATACAATTGCTTCCTATAATGAAATCCTGCATGTGGAATCACGTGGTACTAAACGTAAATTAAATAAGGAAAATTCAGCAACATTATGGCATAAGCGCTTGGGTCATATCTCAAAAGATAGAGTTGAGCGTCTTGTGTCTGATGGCATTTTGGAAGCCCTTGATTTTACAGACTTTGATGTATGCATTGACTGTATCAAGGGAAAACAGACCAAAGATAAGAGATTAGGTGCCAACAGATCTTCAGATGTCTTAGAATTGATACATACAGATATTTGTGGGCCATTCTCTTCGGCATCTTGGAATGGTCAACAATATTTTATATCATTCATAGACGATTACTCACGTTATGGGTACCTATATCTCATTCATGAGAAATCTGAGTCTCTGGACGTGTTCAAATTATTTAAAGCTGAAGTTGAAAACTAACTAAATAAAAAGATTAAAACCGTTAGATCTGATCGTGGTGGTGAGTACTACGGCAGATATGATGGGTCAGGCGAGCAACGTCCAGGACCATTTGCTAGATACCTAGAAGAATGCGGTATCGTCCCACAGTACACCATGCCAGGATCACCTAGCATGAATGGTGTAGCTGAAAGACAAAACAGGACTCTTAAGGATATGGTAAGAAGTATGATTGCTCATTCTTCTTTATCAGAGTCACTCTGGGGAGAAACACTAAAGACAGCAGCTTACATTCTAAACAGAGTACCAAGTAAAGCAGTTGCTAAAACACCTTATGAGCTTTGGACCGACGAAGCCCTTTAAAGCACTTACACATTTGGGGATGTCCAATGAGGCAAGGCCTTATAGGCCAAATAAAAGAAATTGGACTCCAAAACAAGAAGCGCCTACTTTATTGGGTATTCTCAACGCCTAGGGCTACAAATTTTATGATCCCACACTCGTGACTATCTTTGAGACGGAACAAAGAACATTCTTTGAGGATGTTGAGTTTGGAGGAGAAATAAGGTTAGAGACATTGCTTTTGAGGAGGAATTGGCACCAAATCCAATCCATCTTGTCATTTCGACAATATTCAAGTTCCTATACCTGTATTGTTCAAGAAATAAACCGAACCTCAAGAAGACAATGTTGAACAACTCCTGTTCGGAAGAACAAACTCAACAACCTCAAGAACCAAGGCCATTAAGGAGATCCATGAGAGAAAAGAGAAATGCTATTCCTGATGATTATATTGTATTTCTCCAAGAACAGAGGAAAATAATGGAATGATGGAAGATGATCCAATCAACTTTCATCAGCCATGAAAAGTTCTAACTCTCAAAAGTGGATTGATGCCATGAATGAGGAGTACAAGTCTATGCAAGACAATAAGGTTTGGGAACTTGCTCCATTACCAGAAGGTGCAAAACCAATTGGTTGTAAATGGATATTTAAAACCAAGCGGGATGCAAATGGTAATGTGGAGAGGTATAAGGCACGTCTTGTAGCAAAAGGCTATACTCAAAAGGAAGGTATTGATTACACAGAGACATTCTCTTCAGTTTCATCGAAAGACTCTTTTAGAACAATCATGGCACTTGTTGCTCATTTCAATCTTGAGTTACATCAAATGGATGTTAAGACTGCATTTCTCAATGGGGACATTGATGAGATGATTTATATGGTACAACCAGAAAACTTTGTGTCAGGAGATCCAAAGAATATGATTTGTAAATTAAGGAAATCCATTTATGGACTCAAGCAAGCTCCTCGTCAATGGTATTACAAGTTTCAATAAATAATTATCTCGTTTGACTTTGAGATGAATATTGTTGATGACTGTGTATATCAAAAGTTCAGTGGGAGTAAGTATATTTTTCTAGTTCTGTATGTCGATGACATATTGTTTGCCACTAATGATATAGGCATGTTGCACGAAACCAAGAGATTTCTATCAAAGAATTTTGAGATGAAAGATCTTGGGGACGCCTCTTTTATATTAGGAATCTAAATACATCGAGATCGTTCTCAAGGTATACTTGGATTATCACAAAAGAGCTATATCGATAAAGTACTCAAAAGGTTTGGCAAGCAAGATTGCAGACCAGGTGACATCCCTGTTGCTAAAGGACACAAATTCAGTCTCAATCAGTGCCCTAAAAGTAACCTTGAAATTCAGGAAATGCAGAAGATTCCCTATGCTTCAGCTGTAGGGAGTCTAATGTATGCTCAGGTGTGTACGCGTCCGGATATTGCGTACATTGTTGGTATGTTAGGCAGATACTTAAGCAACCCTGGTATGGATCATTGGATAGCAGTCAAAAGGGTTATGAGGTATCTTCAGAAAACAAAAGATTATATGCTCACATACAGGAAATCAGAACAGTTGGAGGTCATTGGGTACTCTGATTCTGATTTTGCTGGATGCCAAGATAGCAGAAAGTCTACATCAGGCTACATTTATATGTTAGCTGGAGGAGCTATATCATGAAAAAATGTCAAACAGACACTTGTAGCTTCTTCCACTATGGTAGCAGAATTTATAGCTTGCTATGAGGCATCCAATCATGGAATATGGTTGCGAAATTTTGTCACTGGACTGCGCATTCTAGAAAATATTGAAAGATCACTAAAGTTATTTTGTGACAATAAATCAGCAGTAATGTATTCCAATAACAACAGGAGCTCAACTAAGTCAAAACATATTGACATTAAGTTCCTAGTTGTGAAAGATAGGGTACAGAATGGTCAGATATCCATAAAGCATATTGGAACAAACTCCATGATAGCCGATCCTCTTACTAAAGGATTACCACCCAAGGTCTTTCATGAGCACACTACTCATATGGGTGTTGTAATATTTGAGGATATCATGTTTTAGTGGGAGTTTTTAATTTTATTGCTTTATGTGTATTTTGGACATATTTATGTTTGGTTATTCTCTGATCAAAATAAAGTATTCGGATTAAACACTCTGCTACATTATGTTTGAGGATGACCTCACTAAAGTTTAAGGTAGGACCAGTTGAAAATAGACATGCACAGATCACATTGCATGTAATTTTCATGCTGCACATCCATGATTGATCTATGTCATTTGATTGTATTGGTATATGTGACCATTGATGGGTTTAGTCACGATAAATGTGACGACAACCGCTTTGATCCTATATTGATATAGTCGATGGACGAGATTGTTTGGAAATACCCTTATCAGTGATAGCATTTTTTGAGCTCATAAAGTTATACACATTTTCAAGGAAACATATGGTGCCCAAGTGGGAGATTGTTAGATTTAAATCTAATTAAATCTATTTGTGGGCACATATGTTATATTAATGTGTAGTGCTATACTTAAGGCTAACCCACTAAAGTGATCAATAAATTTGGGTTAATGGGTATTTAAATAAATTATGGGCTAAATGTGCAGATACCAGGTTGTAATTACAATTTGATGAGGGGCCAAATTGTAAAAGTACAACACCTATATATATGGGGTTATGGTCCCTAATCTAGGGTTACGTTCTCTAATTCTCTTCACCCCCCATCTAGAGAGAAATTTAGCTATAGAGAGACCCTCAAGATTAGAAGATCTCAAAACCCTAATTCAGATCTTTATGGATTCAGGTATTGCTTCCGCTTTCTCTTATTATGTTTATCTCTTTGGATTAATCATGATTATAAAATTCGACACCAACAACTACATTCTCGATCCCAAGATGTACAACTGGCCCTTCCCCATCTCGCTTGCGATGATCCACATGTCCTTTTGCTCCTCCGTCTCCTTCATCCTCATCTGGGTCGTCCGCCTCGTGGACACCCCTTCGTGGTCACCCAAACTCTACGTCTCCTCCGTCGTCCCCATTGGAGCATTGTATTCTCTTTCGCTCTGGTTCTCCAATTCGGTGAACATGTACTTGTCTGTCGCCTCTGTTCAGATGCTGAGAGTTCTACTTCCTCTCATTGTCTACTGCATCGGTATCCTCCTCAAGAAGGAGACATTCAAGTCCTCTGTCATGACCGATATGCTCACCATCGGCATCCTCTTTGGCGAGGTTCCCTTTGACGCCTTCAAGTCAACCCAGCTCGCGCTCATCCAAATCCTTGTCACCTCCAAAGGGATTTCTTTAAATCCTATTACGTCACTGCACTACGTCGTGCCTTGTTGTCTTGTTTTCCTCCTCATACCCTGGACCTTCGTCGAGCTCCCTGTTCTGATGAAGTACTCATCGTCGTTCAACATTGATTTCTTTGCTTTCGGTACGAATTTGCTGTTTGCATTTGCATTGAATCTAGCAGTGTTTCTGTTGGTGGGGAATATGTCTCAATTGACGATAAACGTGGCTGGGGTTCTGAAGGATTGGTTTCTGATTGCGCTTTCGTGGTCGGTGATTAGAAATACGGTGACCACGGTGAATTTGATTGGTTATACGATTGCGTTCTCTGGAGTCGTGTACTATAACTACGTGAAGCTTCATGTGAAGGTGGCAGAGCCGCAGGTTGACGAGGAGATGTGGATGTTGTCGCAGGATGAGAGACTAGAAGAGAGACAGCAAGAAATATAGCCATGAAGATATAGTGACTGTTGTTGAATCTTCATTTTGTTCATCTAAGTTTTTCTTCTTCTTCTTTTTTTCCCCTTTGTTTTAGGAAATACATTGGTTGATTATTATTTTTTTCTTCATGTTAACAATTCAGGATCCCTCACGGGCTGTTTGTTTTCATGAACTTTGCGGGAATTAGAAAGTTGGGCCCGAGTTTAAAATCTCGAATTTTTATCACATACACTGTCTAATTGGTGTTTGTCATTGTAGCTTGCTGCATCCGATGGATGCGTTGTGATCCCGGAAAATTGTGTTGATTTTAGTATGATATGTAATTTCAATCGGATACCTTCAACAAAGTCCATGTGCAATCAAACAAAATCCATGGAAATATCAAATACAATCCACGAGCCAAACAGTTAATGTTGTCAAATAGCAAGTTATAATCTGATGTAGGACGCATAACGAGTAAATTCATGGAGAAGTTAAAGTCAATTTAGATTAGGAAATATATTCAAAGTTAGAGTCAATTTAGATTAGGAAATATATTCAATGTTAGAGTCAAATTAGATTAGGAAACAAATTCAATTTTGATTCACGATTCGTTTCCTCTATTATAAGGAGTCTTTTAGGGTAGGATTTGATACTTTCTATTTCTTTGTAATTCTAGTCTTATTAGGAGTCTATTTTATTTTTCTATTTAAGAAGAGTCATGTAACCCTAAAATCAATATATCTTTTTATCAATAAATTTCTCTTATTATATTTTCTTCGTGGATTCGAAGTTCTTCGTGGATTCGAAGATCGTTCTTTGTGGATTCAGAGAACAACCCTTGGTGGATTCCGAGGTTTATCACTTCTGCGCTGCGTTAATTGGTATCAGAGCATTGTTTTTCCGATCCGATGGCAGGCAACGAAACCCCTTTTTCTCAAACTGAGTTCGATGAGTTGAAGACCGATGTTAATCAGATTAAGACTACCGTAGATCGACTTGCATCGGCACTGGAGTGTCTAAACATGGTAGGAGTTCAAAATCGCGTTGATAATCGCCAACGACGTGATCTGACTCCACAAGACGAATTCAACAGCGATAGCAATGACTATGAAGCCCCACGCCGCGGTTATGATTGTAGAGACCGTCGTCGACGGGACAATTATGATGTTGGAGGGTTCAAGTTGAAGATGGATCTGCCATCTTTTAACGGGCAACTTCATATTGATGAATTTCTTGATTGGGTTGCAGAGGTGGAGAGGTTTTCGGAGTGTATGGAGATCCCAGATACAAGGAAAGGCTAAGTTGGTGGCCTCTGGTTTGAGGTGGTGCTCGGTAATTTCTGAGAGAAGGATTTATTAATACAAACGGAGAATAGCGTCTACCAGTAAATCGGTCAAAGTGAGAAAATACGAGATTGAAAAGTTCAATGGGAAGAATGATTTTTCCTATTGGAGGATGCAGATAAAAAACTCACTGATTTCACAAAAATTGCACAAGGCTTTGGCTGGAAAAGAAAAGAAGCACAATGATATGTCTGATGAGGATTGGGAGGAGCTGGATCTGGAAGCACGGGCGTCGATTATCCTATGCCTTGAAAGGGATGTAGCTTTCTTGGTAGATGGAGAGGAAATGGCTGCGGACGTGTGGAAGAAGTTAGAAAGTATCTTCATGACGAAGAGTCTAACGAACCGGATCTATTTAAAATCTAAATTGTATACTTGCAAGATGGAGGAGGGCTCATCAATCCGGGAATACATCAACAAGTTTGATAGGATCATATCAAACTTAAAAGACATAGATGTGAAAGTTGAAGATGGATCTGCCATCTTTAACCCGCAACTTCATATTGATGAATTTCTTGATTGGGTTGCGAGGTGGAGAGGTTTTCGAGTGTATGGAGATCGGATACAAGGAAAGGCTAAGTTGGTGGCCTCTGGTTTGAGGTGGTGCTCGGTAATTTCTGAGAGAAGGATTTATTAATACAAACGGAGAATAGCGTCTACCAGTAAATCGGTCAAAGTGAGAAAATACGAGATTGAAAAGTTCAATGGGAAGAATGATTTTTCCTATTGGAGGATGCGATAAAAAACTCACCGATTTCACAAAAATTGCACAAGGCTTTACCGAAAAGAAAAGAAGCACAATGATATGTCCGATGAGGATTGGGAGGAGCCGGATCCGAAGCACGCGCCGATTATCCTATGCCTTGAAAGGGATGTAGCTTTCTTGGTAGATGGAGAGGAAATGGTCATGACGTGTGGAAGAAGTTAGAAAGTATCTTCATGACGAAGAGTCTAACGAACCGGATCTATTTAAAATCTAAATTGTATACTTGCAAGATGGAGGAGGGCTCATCAATCCGGGAATACATCAACAAGTTTGATAGGATCATATCAAACTTAAAAGACATAGATGTGAAAGTTGAAGATGAGAATCAGGCGCTTCTACCACTTCTGTCTCTGCCGAAGTCTTATGAGAACCTGGTGCAAACACTGATGCTTGTAGGAGACGATCTGACGATGGATGAGACTAGAACGGCGCTTCTAGCGGATGATCTACGAAAGATTGCAACCATTGACATGACTACGAGTGGTAACAAAGAACAAGCGCAGGGATTGTATGCTAGAGGAAGGAGCAATGAGCGAGGAAAATGCAAGGGAGGAAAGTCTAGATCTAAATCGAGACATCTTGCAGGAAAATAGTATTTCAAATACGGTGAAGTTAAGCATTTCAAGATCGACTGTCCAAATAAGAGAGTAGGTGGAAAGAAGAACAGCAACAAGACTGAGAGAAGAGAGGGCAAGAAAGAGGCGTGCTACGTTTCAGAGGAAGGGAGCGATAAGGAGTGCTATGTCGTCACGGGTGGCGAGGATATCTCCGGGAAGTGGATACTTAATTCTGGTTGCTCTTACCACATGTGTCCAAATAGAAAGTGATTTACTACCTACAGAGGCATTGATGGTGGAACCGTATTGATGGGGAACAACCATGCTTGTAAAACAGTAGGGCTAGGTAATATCAAGATCAAGATGCATGATGGAGTGGTCCGAGCCTTGACGGATGTGAGGCATGTTCCCGACTTGCGGAAGAATCTTATCTCAGTCGGTGTATTGGACTCCGGCGGTTGCAGAATTGTTAGGGAGAACGGAGTGAAGAAGGTTGTTCGGAGTTCCCTTGTAGTGATGAAAGGTGTTCGTCACGGTAATTTATATACTCTCTTAGGTACGACGGTGACGGGAGATGCAGCGGTTGGAACTGAAGGAAGTGGTGGAGACCATGTGAGCGCACACGGTTATGGCATAGGTGGCTTGGGCACATGTCAGAGAAGGGTCTAGTTTTGCTCGGTAAAGAGGGTCTGCTGAAGAATATGAAGAAACCTTGCATGGATTTTTGCAAGGATTGTGTGTATGGAAAGGCACACAGGGTCCAGTTTCTGAGAAGCAAATCTAAAAGCAAAGGAATACTAGATTATGTGCACACGGATGTTTGGGGTCCGGCTCAGACAACTTCTCAGGGTGGTTCCAGATATTTTGTCTCGTTCATAGATGACTATTCGAGGTATGCTTGGATTTACTTTCTGAAGCTTAAGAATGAGGTGTTCGAGACACTCAAGAAGTGGAAAGCAATGGTTGAGAACAGGACGGTAAAGAAATTGAAGACACTGAGATCTGATAACGGTACAGAGTATACAGATGATGCTTTCAAGGAGTTCTGTGATCAGGAGAGAATTGTTCGACACTGGACAGTCAGGTCAACACCATAGCAGAATGGGTCGCAGAAAGACTGAACCGAACATTGCGGGAGAAAGTAATGAGTATGCGATCATACGCTGGATTGGGGAACGAATGGTGGGCAGAAGCGGTGGCTACAGCTTGTTACATTGTGAACCGTTCACCACATTCGATATTGGATGGTGATACACCCTATAGGGTGTGGTCAGGGGAGCATGCAGATTATGATAGGCTTAGAATTTTCGGATGTACCGCCTACTATCACGTCAACGAGGAAAAGCTTGATGCGAGGGCCAAGAAGGCAATATTCTTGGGATATGCGAAGGGCGTAAAAGGCTACCGCCTTTGGTGTAGGGAAGATTCAAAGTTCATGATCAGCAGGGATGTTACCTTTGATGAGAAATCCATGATTGCTAGGGCGCCCAAGGATGATGGTGTTAGGACTGATGAGACTTTTAAGTCTCAGATTATTAAAATAGAACCTAAAGACCAACCAGGTTCTAGTCGTATTCAAGTGGGAAGTCAGGCAGATGATGAGCTTGAGCAGGAGGAGGTTCAGCAGGAGAATACACAGGCACTACAACAACAGCAGCTCGAGGATAGTTTGGCTTTTACTAGGCCAAGGCGAGCATACAAGTAGGTACAGAAGCTGGGGGCTGATCAACCCCTGAAGTATTATGGGCAGGTTAATTTGGTTGAATACGCACTCTCGGTGAAGGAGGACGACCCGGTCTCCTTCAAGGAAGCTATTCGGGAGAAGGATAGTGAGAGTTAGTTGGCTGCGATGGAGGAAGAGATGGAATCTCTTCGGAAGAACCAAACATGGGAGGTGGTCCCATTGCCCGTAGGAAGAAGAGCTATTGGTTGTAAGAGGGTGTATAAAAGAAAGGAAGATCTTTCAGAGCTCGGTGGTACAAGGTACAAGGCGAGGCTAGTGGCTAAGGGTTTTACACAGAAAGAGTGTGTGGATTACAATGAGATCTTTTCTCCGGTGGTGAAACACACTTCTATTCGGGTGCTATTGAGTATTGTTGCTCATGGTGATCTTGAGCTGGAACAACTCGATGTTAAAACGGCCTTCTTGCACGGAGACTTGGATGAAGAGATCTGCATGCATCAACCTGAGGGCTACAAGGTTGAGGACAAGGAGCATCATGTGTGTCGTTTGAAGAAGTCACTGTATGGATTGAAGCAATCTACCCGACAGTGGTACAAGCGATTTGACTCCTTCATGCTGAAGCATGGGTTTTCCCGAAGTGACTATGATTATTGTATTTATATTCGGAAGCTTCGTGGAGGTAATTATATCTATCTCCTTTTGTATGTGGATGACATGCTTATTGCTTCTAAGAGCAGGGTGGAGATAGATAGGCTGAAATCTCAACTTGGTGAAGAGTTCGAGATGAAGGACATGGGCGCTGCTAGGAAAATACTGGGTATGGAGATTAGAAGAGAGCGGGCGAACCGGCGATTGTTCTTGAGTCAGAAGGGCTACATAGAGCGGGTGATCGCGAGGTTCGGGATGCAAAGTGCTAAGTCGGTGGTGACTCTATTGGCTCCACACTTTAGGCTTTCTGGTAAACAATCTCCCACTACAGCGAAAGAGAAAACGCACATGGAGCGTGTTCCCTATGCTAGTGCAGTTAGCAGCTTAATGTACGCAATGGTGTGTACACGCCCAGATATTTCACAGGCGGTCGGTGTGGTCAGTAGATTCATGGCGAATCAGGAAAAGGCGCACTGGGAAACAGTGAAGTGGGTCCTGAGGTACTTAAATGGTACCGTTGAAACGGGTCTGTATTTTGGTGGAGAAACATGTCAGATTGATGGGTTTGTGAAATCTGATTATATGGGCGATCTAGATAGACGGCGATCGACTACTGGTTATGTATTCAGGATACATGGGGCTCCGGTTAGTTGGCGATCGATGTTACAGGCTACAGTGACACTTTCTACTATAGAGGCTGAGTACATGGCCATGACAGAGGGAGTGAAGGAAGCATTGTGGTTGTGGGGTCTTCTAGATGATTTGGGGATTGAGCAGGAGAACGTGAACTTGTGGTGCGACAGTCAGAGTGCAATTCACTTGGCGAAGAATCAAGTTTATTATGCTCGTACCAAGCATATTGATGTCAGGTTTCATTTCGTGCGAGATGTCATAGAGGAAGGCGATGTTACTCTCATGAAGGTGCACACGAATGAGAATCCCGTAGACATGTTAACCAAGGTGGTCACAGGTAGCAAGTTTAAGTATTGCTTGGACTTGCTTCATATCAGCCCGTGTTGATCTGCCCAAGAGGGCATGGCCCTTCGGGGCGGTGATGAGGTGAGGTGGAGATTATATGAAGAATTACAGAACTACGATTAGCTTGATCCCGGTTAGAGGGTACGTAGGCAACCATGGTATAATGGTGCAGCTGGATTGGCCTGGTTTGGCTGATGGAGATCTCTCTAGTGATGTTCGCGGTGTTCTTCTAGTGTTCGTCTAAAATTTAAGGCTTATCAAATAATGTACGAGGTGGAGAATTGTGAGTACGTGGTCTCGTGGGGGCCACATCCACGCGCGAAAGTAGCGCGTGGGGGCCACCCACGAGACCCCCCTCTCCTGCGCGACAGGGAACCCCAAAAACGAAAAAAGGGTTTTTTTTAGAAATTCCTTATAAATAGGGAATTAAACCTAGGGTTTTTTGAAGTTGAGTTTGTGGGAGAAAAAGCTAGGGTTTTTGGCGGCGGCTAGAGAGAGTTAAAGAGAGAGCTTGGAGAGATTTTACAAGAGAGAGGTCAATTTCTTTTGGGTAAAAATCAAAGCTTTATCTTTGGGACGAGCTTGTGGATTGTACAAGTCGTCGGTGTTCTTCTTTATAGTCAAATCTCCCCTCACCCCTCCCGTGGACGTAGACAAGTTTGCCGAACCACGTAAATCTCGTGTCTTTGCTGTTTGCTGTGTATTGGCTATTGTTTGTAGGTTCCCTTGATTCAGTCCTAGTACTGTTGAGAGGAAGAGTAGATATCGCACTTTGTTGAAATATTTGCTTTCTATTCTTGTTTCCTTCGTGAAACGGGAATATAATCAGGGCCTTCTCTCAGGTGATATCGCTTCCGCGGCGTGTGGGCGTGTCTCTGCGCCCAACAGAGATTAAGATAGGTCTAAACAGTTTGACAACTTAATATCTTTTATGATTTTAGACAATTACATGATTCATTTTCTCCCCTTCCGGTTAACAATCTATGAGGCCGTTGTTGTCAAACGATCAAATTTTCATGGCATCAATATCTAATTGATAAGCTAGAAGAGTGGTTCTCAATCCACTAATCTTCCGACTTCACGATCATTTAATATCTCTGCTACTTCTTTCAAAACTATGATAGAATAGAATAAATTTTCATTCAACATTAAGGACCTCCTACATCTTCACATGCTTTGGGTAAAAACCGCAATGAAGGCAATCGATAAATAAGAGATGTTTTTATGTATATGCACGTCCATTACTAAATAGACTCCCTTGGTTACGTGATTGATGGATTATCCATTATGGCAACACAAATACTTACATTTTTATGAAGTGCGTGTAATAACTTGCTCTAAGGCTAATAAGTAGATGTGTCATCACCAATCTTCACTATGATTCCTGAATTAAAAAGCTAATACATTTTGTAACTTTTGTGTATGTTTATTTCCCTCCTCGGGAAGTTCTTTCTTATCTTAATCAAATATATCTTGCTGAGCAAAAAAAAAAAAAAAGCTAATGCATTTACTATAATATGGTAGAAAAGGTCGAAAGTTTTCCTCTCTAGGTGTGGTTTTGTAAAGCCTACTGGATTAGGATTTGTTATTCTAGGTGAACAATATCATTTAGTGTGGAAGCCCCTTTGAGAGAAGAGTGGACGGAGGAATTTTTTCGGAACCACTATAAAATCTCCTCTGTGATTGTTTTAATATTCTTATTTTTACGTTGTTTCTTTGTGATAGATTTTTAATTTGTCGAAATAGTTGAGCAACCCTATTCACCCCTCTAGACTTGCATTTCAAATCCTAATAGATGATAGTCTGGATACAACTACTAAAAAAGTTAACTTAAAAGGAGTATTCACCACAAATCAAACATTGTCAAGCTAGAGGGTCTAATTTGAATTTATGAAATTTTGGGGTCGTAGCAATTTCGATGATTTGTCGGACCTAAGAAATTTCGGGACTAATTTTAAAATACAAAAAATTTTAAGGGAAGCATCTTGCGAAGTCTGAAGCTCTGGAACAAATAATAAAGACAGAGATTCTTTGAACCACAAAGCAGGTAGTCCAAACTTATCTCCTTCATCAAATCTGCCATGATGCAATGGAATCCAGTTGTTGTAACCGTCAAAAGATTGCATAAGTAGTCAGCTATGATATTGAACTGCATTATTAAGAATTCAACAACCATATATCAAACTCCTCTATAAAGGAAGCCTATGGATTCCTCTAGCATTTCCATCATCGATCAAATATCTATTGATCTCATTTAAACATTTTAAATGCTCTCTTGTTTTCGGACTATTTATTTCGTTAAAAAGCTGCCTGTTTATATGGTTCCTGGTAAAAGGATCAATTAGTTTCCTAATTTTTCTCTTTTTTTCAATTTTCTAGAAGTTTTTCTACATTTAGTTCGTTTTTCCTTGATATTTTTATGAAATTTTTTGTTGTTATTCAACTAACATTTGTTGCAGCAGGGTTTGAACTTAGATAAAGGAAAAGAATTCGCGTTTTTCTTGGAAACGGGAGGCTACGGGAAAAAAAATAATGGTAGAATTAAACTATGTCCTTTACTTTTACATTAATTTCTTGTGTAATATGCCACAAAAAAATTTTAACTATAGAAAAGATAAAATTTATTAGTGATAAGGAGGCAATTTTGAATTTTCTGACAATATTACAGGGTAAGTATCACCTCTTATTCTAGAAAAAATTTAAAATTCTCGGAGTATTAAAACTTTTCTCTTACATAAATATTTTCATATATGCTTGAGTGAATCAGGCCCAACTTACTAATTAGAAATTCATCTAATTAAAAGCGTCCTGTTTGACAACATGGATACTTTAATTGTTAACAGGAAGAACAAAAAAAATAAATGAATCACTAAATATTATTATCAAACTTGAGAATTAAAACTTGTAGCCTATTTTTACAACGGATAACTTTAAAATTTCCACCTTCATGGAAACGAACAACTGTTGGTGAATCATGGATTGTTGATAAAGAGGGGGAAAAAACAGCGAAATCCCTAAAACTAAGGGAAAAAGAGAGAGAGAAAAAAAAAAGTAGTTGAACAGATGACAATTCTATAGCAGCCTTCACATTTTCATGATATTCTATTCTTACTACTGTCTCACGTGTAGTTTCCTGGCATGCAGCGACATTCAATTTCATAGGGTCTTGCTGATCCCCCTACTTATTTTGCTCGCCTCCTCATACACCTTGACGCTAGTCCGAGGAACACAATCATATAACCAATGAAATTCACCATCGTCACTATATCTCTAATCACCGACCGTGAAATTGCAAACAGCAACCAATCTTTCAAATCCCCTGCCACATTCATCGTCAGCGCCGACATCCTCCCCACAAGCCAGAACACCTCCTAATTCAACGCGAACAGCGGATTCATGCCGAAAACAAAGAAATCAATGTTGAATGATGACGAGTACTTTGTCAGGACAGGTAGCTAGACGAAGGTCCAGAGGATGAGGAGGAGAACCAGGCAGCAAGGCGCCACATGGTACAGTGACGCAATAGGATCTAGAGAAATTCGTTTCGTTTGATGAATAAGGCGTTTCACAAGGAGGAGGAAGCAGATGATGAATAAGGCGAGGGAGGAGCAGAGACATGTGGATCATGGTGAGGAAGATGGGAAAGGGCCAGTTGTACAGTTTTGGATCAAGAATGTACTTGTTGTAGACAACGACGGCAAAGGAGAGGGTGATCAAAATCACAGTGTAGGCTACGTCGCCGGAGAAGAGAGTCTACTTCACGCTGCTGAGTTTATAGTCATCGGAAGCCATGGCAACTTCAAGACCAGAACATTAAGGTTTTGATGATATCAAGTTTCGCTCAAAACAGAAACGAAACTAAGGCCCTAATGTATAGCCTTACAGCTGAAGACCTACTTAGATTCTGAGAAGTATTCCTGTCTTAAACAATGAAACTCTAGTATTTTATCTAATCCTAACAACTGAAAGATTAACAAGAATATTCAAACTTTCACGAAATAAAATCCTAGTGTAGAAAACAATACAAATAATATGCTGATCCAGAGTTGCAAGTGCGATTTTGGCTCAGACTTACCCAAGTGTACATAAATTATCTTATTATTCACATAACAATGTCATTAATTAATAAATTAGATTGATCATTTAATGCTGTTCCATCCTCATCACCTCGGGCTAATAACGAATAAGGAAACTTTTAATTCAGAATGGTGTTTTAATTTGATATATCAAATTCACATGTATTCTCCTGGAAGGTATAGAAATAATCCTAATTTAATTCGGGAAGAATATTTCCACCTTCATGGAAACGAACAACTGTTGGTGAATCATGGATTGTTGATAAAGAGGGGAAAACAGCGAAATCCCTAAAACTAAGGGAAAAGAGAGAGAAAAAAAGTAGTTGAACAGATGACAATTCTATAGCAGCCTTCACATTTTCATGATATTCTATTCTTACTACTGTCTCACGTGTAGTTTCCTGGCATGCAGCGACATTCAATTTCATAGGGTCTTGCTGATCCCCTACTTATTTTGCTCGCCTCCTCATACACCTTGGCTAGTCCGAGGAACACAATCATATAACCAATGAAATTCACCATCGTCACTATATCTCTAATCACCGACCGTGAAATTGCAAACAGCAACCAATCTTTCAAATCCCCTGCCACATTCATCGTCAGCGCCGACATCCTCCCCACAAGCCAGAACACCTCCTAATTCAACGCGAACAGCGGATTCATGCCGAAAACAAAGAAATCAATGTTGAATGATGACGAGTACTTTGTCAGGACAGGTAGCTAGACGAAGGTCCAGAGGATGAGGAGGAGAACCAGGCAGCAAGGCGCCACATGGTACAGTGACGCAATAGGATCTAGAGAAATTCGTTTCGTTTGATGAATAAGGCGTTTCACAAGGAGGAGGAAGCAGATGATGAATAAGGCGAGGGAGGAGCAGAGACATGTGGATCATGGTGAGGAAGATGGGAAAGGGCCAGTTGTACAGTTTTGGATCAAGAATGTACTTGTTGTGACAACGACGGCAAAGGAGAGGGTGATCAAAATCACAGTGTAGGCTACGTCGCGGAGAAGAGAGTCTACTTCACGCTGCTGAGTTTATAGTCATCGGAAGCCATGGCAACTTCAAGACCAGAACATTAAGGTTTTGATGATATCAAGTTTCGCTCAAAACAGAAACGAAACTAAGGCCCTAATGTATAGCCTTACAGCTGAAGACCTACTTAGATTCTGAGAAGTATTCCTGTCTTAAACAATGAAACTCTAGTATTTTATCTAATCCTAACAACTGAAAGATTAACAAGAATATTCAAACTTTCACGAAATAAAATCCTAGTGTAGAAAACAATACAAATAATATGCTGATCCAGAGTTGCAAGTGCGATTTTGGCTCAGACTTACCCAAGTGTACATAAATTATCTTATTATTCACATAACAATGTCATTAATTAATAAATTAGATTGATCATTTAATGCTGTTCCATCCTCATCACCTCGGGCTAATAACGAATAAGGAAACTTTTAATTCAGAATGGTGTTTTAATTTGATATATCAAATTCACATGTATTCTCCTGGAAGGTATAGAAATAATCCTAATTTAATTCGGGAAGAATATTTTCTCCTTCTCCTAACCAAACTATAATTTCAACAGCTGAAATATCTTTAAATAGGGATACAAAGATTCACTCAAAATCAAACCTCAAATTACGAATGAAACCATCGTCCAAAATCATGGCGACCAACAAGAAACTACTCAGCGTCGCCAAGAAGAAGATCCTCTTCTCCTACTCGCAAGTCTCCGTAGTCCCCATCGACGCATTGTGTTTCGTATGTTCATGCCTCTTCTACTCCCTCTACCTCTTCCTCTCCTTTATTCAAATTCTCAAGACTCTGACACCCGCATTCTTCTACTTCTTCAGCATCCTCTTCAAAAAAGAGACCATCAACTCCTCAGTCATTGCCTACATTCTCTCTCTCACCATCCAGCTCGCTGCCATAGCCTTCGAGGTCATTCGCCTCGTAATCATCAAGATCGTACGATTCTCTTTCAATATTGTTAAGTTGGTGTTGAGTACGAATGTGGGCGGGGTTGTTAAGGACTTGTTGCTGATTGCGTTCTCGTGGTGGGTGATTGGAGATGCCGTAATGATGGCGAATTTGATTGGATATGGGATTGCATTCTTGGGGTTGGCCTATTTCGATTCAGGAATTTATCGAATTTTTTCTCAGATTATGTCAAGTTGTATGTTTAGAATATGCATGTATGTATTTGTTTCCCCTCAATTGCATATGAATGAATAAAGTCTACTTCTCCCATGTATGGATTCTTTTTTACTGTGCGAAATCTAGTGATGTCAAAATAGATTCTACCATGTATGTAATAAATATCTTACAATTTTACTGTTAAAGAATCATTGTAGTGGATCCATTGTTGTTGTTGGGCGCGCGGACCGCGGAACCGTCGAGAGAAACCACCACAAACGATAGCAAAAACACAATAAAAGAGTAAAGACACGAGATTTACGTGGTTCGCAAGTTGCCTACGCCCACGGGTAAGGAGGGGATTTTCACTAATAGAAAGAGAGAATACAAATTAGGGTTACAAGTTCTCACAAAGAAACCCTAAAAACAAACCTCTCAATCTCTCAAAAGATCTCCTCTCCAAAGATGCACAAAACCCTCTGAAAAGCTGCTCCAAAACGTGCTTGATTACTTTCAAATAATCAGGTTTAGGGTTATTTATAAACTCTAAACGAACCGGGTTTAAAACCAAAACCCGCTGACCGCCTGCATTAGTCGACTACTACTTCAGATTAGTCGACTACTCATCAGATTAGTCGACTACAACACGATTAGTCGACTACTGCACTCAACGCAAACACACCTTTCGTCGTCAGCAGATTAGTCGACTACTACCGCAGATTAGTCGACTACTAAGCCCTAAACCGCTTGTGCATGTTTTGTGCATGTTCTACAATTCTCCACCTCGCACATCATTTGATTTACCTCAAATTTTGGACCGAACACCGAAGAACACCAAGAACATCTAGAGATCACCATTAGCCAATCCAGCCAATCCAACAAGCGTCACACCGCGATCGCCTACGCATCTCCACCGGGATCAAGCTCACCGTAGTTCACCTCAAATCATCTCCACCTTACCCATTACCAAGGGCCATGCCCTCTTGGGCAAATCAACAAGAGCCGATATGAAGCAAGTCTAAGCAATGCTTAAACTTACTACCGTGACCACCTTGGTTAACATGTCCGCTGGATTCTCATTCGTGTGCACCTTCATGAGAGAAATATCACCTCCTCTATGACATCCCGCACAAAATGATACCGACATCAATATGCTTGGTACGAGCATGATGAACCTGATTCTTCGCCAAGTGAATTGCACTCATTTGTCACACCACAAGTTCACGCTTCGCCAATCCCCAAATCTTCTAGAAGACCCCACAACCACAATGCTTCCTTCACTCTCCTCGCCATGGCCATGTACTCGACCTCGTAGTAGAAAGTGCCATCAGAGCTCGCAACATCGACGCCAACTAACCGGAGCCCCATGTATCTTGAATACATAACCAGTAGTAGATCGTCGTCTATCTAGATCGCCCGCATAATCGAGTCCACAAACCCGTCAATCGACATGTTTCTCCACCAAAACACGCACTGTATCAACTGTACCCTTTAAGTACTTGAGGACCCACTTCATCGCTTCCCGGCGCTTTCCGGATTCGCCATGAATCCATCGACCACACTAACCGCCATGAAATATGCAGTGTACACCATTGCATACATTAAACCGCTAACCGCACTAGCATAGGGAACACGCCCATGTGCTTCTTCCACAGAGTGGGAGATTGATTACCGAAGCCTAAAGTGTGGAGCCAATGGAGTCACCACCGACTTAGCACTTTGCATCCCGAACCTCGCGATCACCCGCCTATGTAGCCCTTCCGACTCAAGAACAATCGCCGATTCGCTCTCTTCTAATCTCCATACCCGTATTTTCCTAGCAAAGACCCATGTCCTTCATCTCGAACTCTTCACCAAGTTGAGATTTCAACCTATCTATCTCCACCCCGCTCTTAGAAGCAATAAGCATGTCATCCACATACAAAGAAGATAGATAAAATTACCTCCGCGAAGCTCGAATGTAAACACAACAATCATGATCGCTGAAAACCCATGCTTCAAAGATGAAGGAGTCAAATCGCTTGTACCACCGGGAGATTGCTTTAATCCATACAAGGACTTCCTCAAACGACACACATGATTCTCCTTATCCTCAACCTTGTAGCCCTCAGGTTGATGCATGTAGATCTCTTCATCCAAGTCTCCGTGCAAGAAGGTCGCTTTTAACATCGAGTTGATCCGACTCAAAATCACCATGAGCAACAATACTCAATAGCACCGAATAGAAGTATGTTTCACCACCGGAGAAAATATCTCATTGTAATCCACACCCTCTTTACGTGCAAAACCCTTAGCCACTAGCCTCGCCTTGTATCTTACACCACCGAAGCTCAAAGATCTTCCTTTCTTTTATACACCCACTTACAACCAATAGCTTTTCTTCCTACTGCAATGGGACCACCTCCCATGTTTGGTTCTTCCAAGAGATTCCATCTCTTCCTCCATCGCAGCCAACCAACTCTCACTATCCTTGTCCCGAATAGCTTCCTTGAAGGAGACCGCTCGTCCTCCTCCACCGAGAGTGCGATTCAACCATATTAGCTCGCCCATAGTGCTTCAGGGTTGATCGCCCCCCTTCAAAACTCGCTTGTATGCTCGCTGGCCTAGTGGAAGCCAAATTATCCTCGAAGCCGTTGTTATAGTACCTGTATTTTCCTCGCTGAACCTCCTCCCGCCAAGCTCATCATCTACCGACTTCCCACTTGAGCACGATTAGAACCTAGTTGGTCTTTAGGTTCTATTTCAATAACCCGAGACTTAGAAGTCTCACCAGCCATAACACCATCATCCTTGGACCCTAGCAATCATGGATTTCTCATCAAAGGTAACATCCCCGCTGACCACGAACTTTGAATCTTCCGTACACCAAAGGCGATAGCCTTTACGCCTTTGCATATCCCAAGAATATTGCCTTCTTGGCCCTCGTCAAGCTTTCCCTCGTTGACGTGATAGTAGGCGGTACATCCGAAAATTCGAGCCTATCATAATCTGCATGTTCTCGACCACACCCTATAGGGTGTATCACCATCCAATGTCGAATGTGGTGAACGGTTCACAATGTAACAAGTCAGTAGCCACCGCTTACGCCCACCATTCGTTGCCCAATCCTCGCATAAGATCGATACTCACGCCTTTTCCCGCGGTGTTGGTTCGATCTCTCCGACCCCATTCTGCGTGGTGTAGACTGATCGCCCAGTGTCGAACAATTCTCCTCGATCACGAACTCCTTGAAAGCACCATCGTATACTGCATGCAGTTATCGGATCTCGGCGTCTTCAATTTCTTTCTGTCTGTTCTCAACCATTGTTCTCCACTTCTTGAATGTCTCAACACCTCATTCTTGTGCTTCGAAAGTAAATCCAAGCATACCTAGAATAATCATCTATAAACGAGACATAATAACGGAACCACCCTTGAAGTTGTCTCGAGCCGGACCCCAAACATCCGTGTGCACATAATCTAGTATCCCTCTGCTCTTAGACTTGCGTTCGAAACTTGACCTCGTGTGACTTTCCATACACACAATCCTCGCAAAATCCATGCTAGGTTCCTTGATTCTTCGCCAGACCCTCTTTACCAAGCGAACTAGACCCTTCTCGACATATGCCCAAGCCGCCTATGCCATAACCGTGTGTGCTCACATGGGTCTCCACCACTTCCTTCGCCAACCGCCGATCTCCTCCGCCACCGTCTGCACAGAGAGATATAGATTACCGTGACGAACACCCTTCATCACTACTAAGGAACCACGAACAACCTTCTTCACTCCGTTTTCCGTCACAATCCTGCAACCACCGGAGTCCAAAGCACCAACTGAGATAAGATTCTTCCGCAAGTCGGGAACATGCCTCACATCCGTCAAGGTTCGAACCACTCCATCATGCATCTTGATTTTGATATTACCTAGCCCCACTGTTTTACAAGCATGGTTATTCCCCATCAATACAGTTCCCCCATCAATGCCTCTGTAGGTAGTAAACCACTTCCTATTTGGACACATATGGTAAGAGCAACCAGAATCAAGTATCCACTTCCCGGAGATCTCCTCGCCACCCGTGACGACATAGCATTCCTTATCGCTCCCTTCCTCTGAAACGTAGCTCGCTTCTTCCTTGCCCCTCTCCTCTCGGTCTTGTTGTTGTTCTTCTTTCCACCTACTCTCTTATTTGATACCGACTTTGAAATGTCCGGCTTCACCGCGACTTGAAACATCCTTTTCCGCAAGAGGTCTTGATTTAGATCTAGACTTTCCTCCCTTGCCTTTTCCTCGCTCATTGCTCCTTCCTCTTGCAAACAATCCTGCGCTTGTTCCTGTTACGCCGATGGCCATGTCACTAGTTGCGCTCTTCCAAGATCGTCCGCTAGAAGTGCCGTTCTAGTCTCATCCATCTTCGATTTTCTCCCACAAGCCTCGGTGTTTGCACTGTGTTCTCATAAGACTTGGCGAGAGTAGTAGAAGCCGATCCTCGCCTCCTACTTTAACATCTATGTCTTTCAAATCTGATATGATCCTATCAAACTTGTTGATGTGTTCCCTGATTGATGAGCCCTCCTCCATCTTGCAAGTATACAATTTGGATTTTAAGTAGATCCGGTTAGTTAGACTCTTCGTCATGAAGGTACCCTCTAACTTCTTCCACACTCAGCCGCTTCTCTCCATCTACCAAGAAAGCTACATCCCTCTCGAGGCATAGGATAATCGACGCCTGCTTCCAGATCCAACTCCTCCCAATCCTCATCGACATATCCTTGTTCTTCTTCTCCTTTCCATCCAAAGTCTTGTGCAATTTTTGCGAAATTAGAAAGTTTTTCATCCGCATCCTCCAATAAGAAAAATCGTTCTTCCCATTGAACTTTTCAATCTCGAATTTTCCCACTTTGGTGATTTTGGTTGACGCCATCCTCTGCTTGTCTTCGTGAATCCGCTTCTCTCAGAATCACCAACACCCCTCAAATTAGAAATTACACCACTTCCAATCAACAATAGCTCGATACCAATTGTTGGGCGCGGACATGGAACCGCCGAGAGAAACCACCACAAACGATAGCAAAACACAATAAAAGAGTAAAGACACGAGATTTACGTGGTTCGGCAAGTTGCCTACGCCCACGGGTAAGGAGGGGATTTTCACTAATAGAAAGAGAGAATACAAATTAGGATTACAAGTTCTCACAAAGAAACCCTAAAACAAACCTCTCAATCTCTCAAAAGATCTCCTCTCCAAAGATGCACAAAACCCTCTGAAAAGCTGCTCCAAAACGTGCTTGATTACTATCAAATAATCAGGTTTAGGGTTATTTATAAACTCTAAACGAACCGGTTTAAAACCAAAACCCGTTTTGAATCTGCCAGATTAGTCGACTACTACTTCAGATTAGTCGACTACTCATCGAGATTAGTCGACTACAACACGATTAGTCGACTACTCGCACTCCAACGCAGAAACACACCTTTCTGTCGTCTGCAGATTAGTCGACTACTACTGCAGATTAGTCGACTACTAAGCCCGAAAACTGCTTGTGCATGTTTTTGTGCATGTTCTACAGTTGTGAACGACAAATTCTCAAGAACAACAAAATAGAACATTTTTACTCTTTCAACAATTCAGGACAAACCTGTAAAGTTATGCTTTTATCCTAGTAGAACTAGTAAAACTTGGCGCTCATGTATCTGATCAACCATTTTCTCATAACAGAAAAAAAAATGTACCTGATCAACTAAAAGACCTTAGGAGTTCATTTCCAGTTTTCTTTTTTACATCAGTTTACGTTACGTCCAATTTATAAAATTTTACCTTAAATAGATGAAGACCTAGTAATA
This sequence comes from Asparagus setaceus, assembly GCA_012295165.1. Lineage (NCBI taxonomy): Eukaryota > Viridiplantae > Streptophyta > Magnoliopsida > Asparagales > Asparagaceae > Asparagus > Asparagus setaceus. The sequence continues at coordinate 10,867,292 of CM022704.1, read as the reverse complement.
ATGAAAACTATCTAAAAATCCTAATGATTAAATTTAGTTCGAAATTTAAAATTTCAATACAGATGTAATTAACTACCCTAATTTGGAGAAAATCATAAGCTACTATAAATTGAAAAATAATAAATATAGTGTGATACATAGGTAAAAAAACTAGAATCAAATTTTTCCGGTTTATTTCTTTGAGTTACTATTGAAAATTTGAATTCGAACGAATCTTCTCAAGGTTTTACATGTTTCTGGTGTTCGTGAACAGTGGTCGACTTTGAAATGCCCAGCTTCACACTTGAAACATCCTTTTCCCGCAAGAGGTCTTGATTTAGATCTAGACTTTCCTCCCTTGCCTTTTCCTCGCTCATTGCTCCTTCCTCTTGCAAACAATCCTGCTTGTTCCCTGTTCGCCGATGGCCATGTCACTAGTTCGGTCTTCAGAAGATCGTCGCTAGAAGTGCCGTTCTAGTCTCATCCATCTTCAGATTTTCTCCCACAAGCCTCGTGTTTGCACTGTGTTCTCATAAGACTTGGCGAGGCAGTAGTAAGGCGCTGATCACGGTCTCCTACTTTAACATCTATGTCTTTCAAATCTGATATGATCCTATCAAACTTGTTGATGTGTTCCTGATTGATGAGCCCTCCTCCATCTTGCAAGTATACAATTTGGATTTTAAGTAGATCCGGTTAGTTAGACTCTTCGTCATGAAGGTACCCTCTAACTTCTTCCACCGCCCATGATCGTTTCCTCTCCATCTACCAAGAAAGCTACATCCCTCTCGAGGCATAGGATAATCGACGCCCGTGCTTCCAGATCCAACTCCTCCCAATCCTCATCAGACATATCCTTGTTCTTCTTCTCCTTTCCATCCAAAGTCTTGTGCAATTTTTGCGAAATTAGAAAGTTTTTCATCTGCATCCTCCAATAAGAAAAATCGTTCTTCCCATTGAACTTTTCAATCTCGAATTTTCCCACTTTGGTGATTCTTGGTTGGCGCCATCCTCTGTTTGTCTTCGTGAATCCGCTTCTCGGGAATCACCGAACACCCTCAAATTAGAAATTACACCACTTCCAATCTGAACAATAGCTCTGATACCAATTGTTGGGCGCGGACCGCGGAACCGTCGAGAGAAACCACCACAAACGATAGCAAAAAACACAATAAAAGAGTAAAGACACGAGATTTACGTGGTTCGGCAAGTTGCCTACGTCCACGGGGTAAGGAGGGGGGATTTTCACTAATAGAAAGAGAGAATACAAATTAGGGTTACAAGTTCTCACAAAGAAACCCTAAAAACAAACCTCTCAATCTCTCAAAAGATCTCCTCTCCAAAGATGCACAAAACCCTCTGAAAAGCTGCTCCAAAACGTGCTTGATTACTATCAAATAATCAGGTTTAGGGTTATTTATAAACTCTAAACGAACCGGGTTTAAAACCAAAACCCGTTTTGAATCTGCCAGATTAGTCGACTACTACCAGTTAGTCGACTACTCATCAGATTAGTCGACTACAACACGATTAGTCGACTACTCGGACTCAACGCGAAACACACCTTTACGTAGATGCAGTTAGTCGACTACTACCGCAGATTAGTCGACTACTAAGCCGCTGCTTGTGCATGTTTTGTGCATGTTCTGATTGTGAGCGACAAATTCTCAAGAACAACAAAATAGAACATTTTTACTCTTTCAACAATTCAGGACAAACCTGTAAAGTTATGCTTTTATCCTAGTAGAACTAGTAAAACTTGGCGCTCATGTATCTGATCAACCATTTTCTCATAACAGAAAAAAAATGTACCTGATCAACTAAAAGACCTTAGGAGTTCATTTCCAGTTTTCTTTTTTACATCAGTTTACGTTACGTCCAATTTATAAAATTTTACCTTAAATAGATGAAGACCTAGTAATAATGAAAACTATCTAAAAATCCTAATGATTAAATTTAGTTCGAAATTTAAAATTTCAATACAGATGTAATTAACTACCCTAATTTGGAGAAAATCATAAGCTACTATAAATTGAAAAATAATAAATATAGTGTGATACATAGGTAAAAAAACTAGAATCAAATTTTTCCGGTTTATTTCTTTGAGTTACTATTGAAAATTTGAATTCGAACGAATCTTCTCAAGGTTTTACATGTTTCTGGTGTTCGTGAACAGTGGTATTGCGTGATGAAATAGCCACCTTACAAGTAAATTTGCTTATACAAGCATCAAAATCCCTCCTTATAATGTGAATCAAGATCATTTGGAGGTCCTTTGAGTTGTGAACATGTGACTATATACTGCCAGCTAACTAAGTAACAAAAATAAACTTTTGTAAGAATGTGAGCATAATAAGTAAAGGTAATATGTACCAGACATCATTAAACAAGAAATACATTCTGTGTAAGTCAGAAACTCGGAAACAAATAATAAAGGCAGATTCTTTGAACATAGTGGTCCAACCTTATCTTCATCATGAAATCTTTAGTCTGATGCAAGAGTATCCTTGCTTTGTCACTACAGAAAGATTGCATAAGTGCTCAACCATGATATACAATTGCATTAATAAAAATTCACCAACCGGTCATATTCTGATGTAGAACGCATTGCGGACATATTCATGGAGAAACGGGACCGTCCATGGCCAAACGGGGCCGTGGCGAAAATAAACTACGATGAAGAGCAGTCGTAACTTTCAAACAATAAGTCTGAATTGGACTAATTTTTTTTAAATCGCGTATTTTTTCGAGACGGAGTCAACCAAACCCACCGAAGTTCGGTTTGCCACCGTCAGTTTTGCCAAATTTCCTCCGGATTGAGAGATATCAGCGTTTTTGTTAGTTTTTTTACTATTTTAGGTAATGTTTTAAGAGTGTTTTGATTAGGAAGCAAATCCGGTTTGACTCTAAATTTGACCGATTTACTTCCCTAATCATAGGGAATCTTTTATAGAGAGTTTTCTTATTTCTATTTCTGATAAAGTTCGGGTCAATTAGAAGTCTTGTTTCTATTTTTAGTAAAGTTCGAGTCATAGTAGGAGTCTTGTTTATTTTCTATTTAAACAGAGTCTTGTAAGCCCTAGAGGCATAACTTTTTATCAATAAATTCCTCTTTTAATATTTTCTTCGTGGATTCAAAATTCTTCGTGGATTCGGAGATCGTTCTTTGTGGATTCAGAGAACAACTCTTGGTGGATTCTGAGGTTTATTACTTCCGCGCTGCGTTATATTCTCAATCTCCTCTATATATAGCCTCTGGATTACTCTACATTTTCATCACTAAATATCTTTGGCTTGTTCTCTCCGCATGGTGATCTCCTTTAAAAATTTTAAATACCCTCTTGTTTTCTGCAATTATTACATGAGAAGGTTGCCTTTTATATGGTTCCGGTAAACGGATCAACATGCCAGTTTTTTTATGAGTTTCAATTATATCTAGACTCGAATACTATCTACATTTAGTTTTTTTAAATATATTTTCAGATTTTTAAAAAATTTCATTTAACATTATTTGCAGCAGATTTTGAACTTGCTAAAGGAATATTTAGGCTTTTCTTGGAAATGGGAGGCTATGGGAAAACAAATAATGGTAGGACCTTTATATAAACTATGCCCTTTACTTTTACATTGTTTTCTTTTGTATATATTACAATGAAATTTTAACCATTAGAAATAAAATAAAATTTATCACCAAGATATTTTTCTGAGCCTTCTATATATGTACCTTCGAAAGTGCTGAACTAATACATGAGTCAGAATTTTGAATTTTCACACAATTTTGAATCCTTGAAGCATTAAAACTTTAGCCTTAAATAAATATTTTTCATATAAATACAAATAAAACTTTGAGTGTAACTCGCTTTTGCATATCAAGCCCAACTTACTACTTAGAAATTCATCCAACTGAAAGTTTCTTTAACAACAATGATCCTTGCTTTGTCACTACAGAAAGATTGCATAAGTGCTCAACCATGATATACAATTGCATTAATAAAAATTCACCAACCGGTCATATTCGATGTAACGATTCGGACATATTCATGGAGAAACGGACCATTACGCCCAAACGGACCCGGGGAAAATAAACCAGATGAAGAGCAGTCAGTAACTTTCAAACAATAAGTCTGAATTGGACTAATTTTTTTTAAATCGCGTATTTTTTCGAGACGGAGTCAACCAAACCCACCGAAGTTCGGTTTGCCACCGTCAGTTTTGCCAAATTTCCTCCGGATTGAGAGATATCAGCGTTTTTGTTAGTTTTTTTACTATTTTAGGTAATGTTTTAAGAGTGTTTTGATTAGGAAGCAAATCCGGTTTGACTCTAAATTTGACCGATTTACTTCCCTAATCATAGGGAATCTTTTATAGAGAGTTTTCTTATTTCTATTTCTGATAAAGTTCGGGTCAATTAGAAGTCTTGTTTCTATTTTTAGTAAAGTTCGAGTCATAGTAGGAGTCTTGTTTATTTTCTATTTAAACAGAGTCTTGTAAGCCCTAGAGGCATAACTTTTTATCAATAAATTCCTCTTTTAATATTTTCTTCGTGGATTCAAAATTCTTCGTGGATTCGGAGATCGTTCTTTGTGGATTCAGAGAACAACTCTTGGTGGATTCTGAGGTTTATTACTTCGTATTGCGTTATATTCTCAATCTCCTCTATATATAGCCTCTGGATTACTCTACATTTTCATCACTAAATATCTTTGGCTTGTTCTCTCCGCATGGTGATCTCCTTTAAAAATTTTAAATACCCTCTTGTTTTCTGCAATTATTACATGAGAAGGTTGCCTTTTTATATGGTTCCCGGTAAACGGATCAACATGCCAGTTTTTTTTTATGAGTTTCAATTATATCTAGACTCGAATACTATCTACATTTAGTTTTTTTTAAATATATTTTCAGATTTTTAAAAAAATTTCATTTAACATTATTTGCAGCAGATTTTGAACTTGCTAAAGGAATATTTAGGCTTTTCTTGGAAATGGGAGGCTATGGGAAAACAAATAATGGTAGGACCTTTATATAAACTATGCCCTTTACTTTTACATTGTTTTCTTTTGTATATATTACAATGAAATTTTAACCATTAGAAATAAAATAAAATTTATCACCAAGATATTTTTCTGAGCCTTCTATATATGTACCTTCGAAAGTGCTGAACTAATACATGAGTCAGAATTTTGAATTTTCACACAATTTTGAATCCTTGAAGCATTAAAACTTTAGCCTTAAATAAATATTTTTCATATAAATACAAATAAAACTTTGAGTGTAACTCGCTTTTGCATATCAAGCCCAACTTACTACTTAGAAATTCATCCAACTGAAAGTTTCTTTAACAACAATGATTCTTGAATTGATAACGGATAGGAGAAAAAAGTAAATGAATGATTAATTCCCTTAACAAATTACAAATTACAAATTAAAAATCAAGGATGTTGAAGCTTTCATGATCTTATTTGCAGCTGAGAACCATTAGGGAGGGACCATTATCAGAATGGCGCCTAGGCAGTTGGCCTTTAAGGCAACGCCAATAAGCTGAAAGGTGATTGCTAACCATAGTCGGAGGATAAGAGGGATGGGAAGGGGCCATGGCCCCCAGCCCACTACACCCCTACCGATATTGCCTAGCCCGCTACACCCCTGCCCCTGTTGCTAACACACTGAAACAATCCTCGTCCAAAGCATACTATAACGAACAAGACTGGGATGTGCTCTCTTTTTTTTTAACGACTGGGATGTGCTTGTACTTAGAGTTGGACAACCATAAAGTAAAAAAAATAAAAAATACAATTTGCCAATGTGGGACAATATGTTGTTATATGGATATGCTTCAGACATCGGTCCATATGTTTGAAGTATGGAACAAATTGATATAAACCCTGAACTTTTTAAACCCGTCATCTAAGATTTATTTTAAAAAATTAGCTAGCTATGTTAACCATTCCTCTTAATCCCTCTTTCTTAAAGCCCTTGCCAAAAGTGGCCTACATGTGTATGTTTTTGGATTTGGTTCCTCAATTGCGTATAAATGAAGTCTTCAATGTTCTATTCTTTTTAATATGTGGACCTAGTGATTTCAAGATTGATCTACCAGCTTATAAATCTCTTATCTCTTATAGTTTTACTATTAAGATCATTGTACTCGACCTATTGTTGTAAATGAGAAATTTTATGTAGTGTAAAACTAAATATATATTACTTTTGGTGTTGCTTCAATAGTACTATCGATATAATAACAAGATAGGCATGTTTATATTTTCATTAATTCAAGACAAACTGGTATAACTAGTACCAAAACAAGATGCTACTTTTATCCTACTAGAGTGAAACTTGCTGTCTTCATATACCTGATCTGTCGAGAGACCTTAGGAGTTAATTTCTAATTTGCACTATTTTACATCGGTTTAATCACATCCTATTTAGAAAACGATACCTTAATAGATGAGGAAACCGAGTGATAAAATGAAGAACTAATTACAAAACCTAATCAGAAAATTTAATTAAAATATTCATTACAATCGTATTTAATGACCCTAATTCAGAAAAAAAATCACAACTTAAATATAAACTGAAAATTTTAGAACTTAAAAGAACGGCAGACTTGTACTTACATACCCTAGGTATGAGAACCCCCTCCCCATGGAAAGGAAGATGCATACAATTGAAACGCTACATCGAGCTCATTACGCTAATATCTGAAACAGTTTGAACAGCATTCTGAGAATTTTACCAATACTTTTCCAATTTATAGGAGCTGAGTGTGAGTTATAGAGTTTTCTATGTCTCAGATTCTAGTCTCAGATGTATCAATAGTTAATCTTGCATTGAAAGTTGCATTGATTTTATATGTTCATCATTTTCATTTATGTTGAGGATCGATGTCGTCGTTTGGCTCAGAAGCCTGCTTCAATCAGTCTCGATTGATCCTTCTCAAGTGCACCACCAAGGATACAAGGGGACAAAGCCACACAGTCTCTCACAAAGAAAGGGGGGGATCGCACAAAGTCCCTCTTCTTCTCCTCACCCTCGAGCTACTACCAACCCTTCTATATATAGAAGAGGGCAGCCGACACGAGGGAGAGATTTCTAGGGTTTTCGAAAGCAGCCGTCGAGAGGGGGAGGAGAGGAAACTAGGGTTTCGAAGGCAGCGGACTAAAGGGGGAAAGAAACCGAGGGTCGGGTAAGTAGGAGGTGAACTGGGCCTCTCCATCAGATGGGCCGGCAGTTCATGGGCCAAACAAATAGCAACAATTTAAGCGGTTTAATTTTGGTTCGATATTCATTACAATCGTATTTAATGACCCTAATTCAGAAAAAAATCACAACTTAAATATAAACTGAAAATTTTAGAACTTAAAAGAACGGCAGACTTGTACTTACATACCCTAGGTATGAGAACCCCTCCCCATGGAAAGGAAGATGCATACAATTGAAACGCTACATCGAGCTCATTACGCTAATATCTGAAACAGTTTGAACAGCATTCTGAGAATTTTACCAATACTTTTCCAATTTATAGGAGCTGAGTGTGAGTTATAGAGTTTTCTATGTCTCAGATTCTAGTCTCAGATGTATCAATAGTTAATCTTGCATTGAAAGTTGCATTGATTTTATATGTTCATCATTTTCATTTATGTTGAGGATCGATGTCGTCGTTTGGCTCAGAAGCCTGCTTCAATCAGTCTCGATTGATCCTTCTCAAGTGCACCACCAAGGATACAAGGGGACAAAGCCACACAGTCTCTCACAAAGAAAGGGGGGGATCGCACAAAGTCCCTCTTCTTCTCCTCACCCTCGAGCTACTACCAACCCTTCTATATATAGAAGAGGGCAGCCGACACGAGGGAGAGATTTCTAGGGTTTTCGAAAGCAGCCGTCGAGAGGGGGAGGAGAGGAAACTAGGGTTTCGAAGGCAGCGGACTAAAGGGGGAAAGAAACCGAGGGTCGGGTAAGTAGGAGGTGAACTGGGCCTCTCCATCAGATGGGCCGGCAGTTCATGGGCCAAACAAATAGCAACAATTTAAACGGTTTAATTTTGGTTCTGATGTTCATAACTAGTGCTATTGCATAATGAAATTATCACCTTACCAGTAAATTGTATATACTAGCATCAAAACCATTGTTTTCATCATGAATAAAGATTATTCATAGGTCATACCTATGAGTTACAACATGTGAATGCCAGCTAAAAGGTAACAAAATCAACTCATGTAAATATGAGCATCATAATTAAAAGCACTAGGTACCATACTTGACCAAACATGGAATTAATGCATTTCGTGAACTCAGAAACTCTGAAACAAATAATGAAGAAGATTCTTTGAACAATAAATTAACCAGGTGGTCCAACTTTATCCCCTTCATGAAATCTTCAGCTTCAGCATGTGATGCAAAGAAATCCTTGGTGTTGTCACTACGTACCAAAAGCTTGCATAATTACTCAACTATAATTTTGAACAACATCAATAAGATTTGAAAAACCGCATCTCAATCTCCTCTATAAATATAGCCTCTGGATTCCTCTATTATTTCATCACTAAATATCTACTGGCCTTGCTCTCTCCCTTTAATCTCACGTCAAATACCTTCCTGTTTCAGGATATTTATTTCGTTAAATGACTGCCTTTCTATATGGTTCATGGTATATAAACGGATCAATATGCTAGTTTTTTATATTTCAGTTATATCCAGAAAACTGACTACATTTAGTTTCTTTCTTTTTGACATTTGTACGCATTTTTTTTTTTGTAATTTTTCATGTAATATTTGCAGCAGACTTGGAACGTGATAAAGGAAGAAGATTCATGCTTTTATTGGGGACGGGAGGCTACGGGAAAAGAAAAAAAATGGTAGAATACTTATATAAGCTATGTTCTTTAGTTTTACATTGATTTCTTATGTAATATGCTACAATGAAATTTTTTATAAATAAACTACAATGAAAATTTTACCATAGGAAATATACAATTTATCACTGATGAAGATTTTTCTAAGCCTTCTATGTTATGAATTGCCAAAGCTGTTCATGAGTACAGGAGGCCAATTTTAGAATTTTCTCACAATATTACAGGTTAAGTATCTGTTAGAATTAATATAAAACTATAATCCTCGATCCTCACCATAACTTCGGAGTTTTGATGTAATGGTTAGAGGAACTAAATTTAAGATGGTATCAGAGCAACCTAGGTTCAAATCCCACCGACCATGAATTTTAAGCGGATTTTTTAAAAATTAACACCGCTGTCTAAGTCCAGGTTTTAGCCCATAAAAAAAAGGGCGTTCAACCTGCGGGGGCATGTTAGAATTAATATAAAACTATAATCCTCGATCCTCACCATAATTTCGGAGTTTTGGTCTAATGGTTAGAGGAACTAAATTTAAGAGTATCACCTTTTTCATATGAATACATATTGAAAATTTTCTGAATTCTACGTAGCATTAAACCTTTTGCCTTACATAAATTGTCAACTGCGTTGAAATATCTTATTCAAACTCAAGGTCGTTGAAGCTTTAATGATTTTGTTTGCAGATGAGATCATTTAGGGCGTGAGGTGAACCCGTGGGATGTGTAGGCGGTTCCTCTAAAGTGAGGCCAATGAGCTGAATGGTGATCCCATATGAGCTGAAACGAACCTCTACGAAATCATCCATGGCATTAAAAGAACCGCATGAACTTGTACGTACAGGTGGGCAACTATAAAATGGGGAGCAAGGAGAAAATGTAGAGTTTGGTTGACGTACGGGTCATCTGCAGTGACCTTAGGAAGGGCCACTAATATTTCTTATAGAGGATGTGTCATTACCTTCTTCGTAATTCTCAGTTTATCATTATTGTTGGTTTGTTATCTTTCCCATATTAGAGATGTAAGGATAAATCATCAGTTTTACATGTAGCTTGTAATCCTAGTCTTTATCGATTTATATAGGCGGTCTTTCTTGTAATTGTAACTTTCTCAGACATAAATAAAAAAATTCCTTGTGTGAACGTGAACATAGACATTTTGTCGAGCCATGTAAAAAATCGCGGTCTTCTATATGATTGTTTTTTAGCTCTTTCTTGTTCTCTCTCACACTTGAAGGAAGATCTGATGCCGAATATGACAGCCATCAGACTAAGAATTAGCACAAAACTTACTACTAACTAATTTGGTGGAGAAGGTTTAACGATATCAAGTTTCTCCTTACTTATGATAGGATTCTGAAGCTGATATATACATTTCAACCGATTACTCTTGCTTTGCAACCTGTTATGAACCAAAAAGAAAAACTCCATCAAACAAGTGAAGGATAATGGACGTAGGGAACTTAGCTGACTGACATATTTCACAATGTCCTAAAACATTTAACCTCCATTTAACTAAGAGAATTATTATTAACCAGTACCTCATAATGAAAGTTGAATTGTAAATGAATCAACTAGTTCTGTACTTTTCAGTAACAGTACTGTATTTATAAAAGATGATTTGTTCCTTATGGAATATTATTCAAATTGAATTTAATAAAATGTTTCATTGATGACGGGGGAAACTCACGCGGGCCATGGCTCCTACGTTTTTTTTCATTGGGAGATTAGATACTTAAGTTTCTCTCTGTGATCTACTTTCTGAAAAAGATCATACATACTCTTTTTCCAGGTAGTAAAAGATAAACTTTGTATACATAAGAGACGTACGTGTCCACTGAATTAAACAATAACGCTTAACTCATAGGAAAAGAAATATTTGAACTATTTAATTAGAATACAAATTTTCTCGAGAGTTGTTGTTTTCCGGTAAAAAGTCTTTTAAAATCATACAATTTTTTTTATCATGCTCTTGCGAACAAATCTCAACGCCATCTGTAGTTCTTAAGAGAATAAAAACATTGGGGAACATGGTATTTGACTGTAAATGACAAATGACAAAATTTAGAATTTTTTTCTCTCCAATAACATTTTAGTTATTTGCCAATTACAAGTAAGTGATCTCATGAGAAAAGTTTAAAGTTCAAGAGGGTTTGGATATAACTATCAAAATGTTAACTTCAAAGGAATATATACTCCAAATCAAACGGTAGCTAATTAGAGGGTCTAATATGAATTTATACGATTCGAGGGATTCAATAGAAATTTTAAGGGTTTTTCCATAGAAATCACCTTATAAGTTCAAAACTTTTATGAAAACCACCTTTAAAGTTTTTTTTGATAGAAACCATCTTATATATGTGTTATCCTCTCAATGTCCTTCCTTCCATTCCATTTCCATTCCGTCTTCTCCATCTTCCCCCCCCCCCCCCCTCCCCACCATTGTCTTACCTCCCCTCTTCTCCTCCCCGTCCTCCCTAACCTCATTCCTTCATTCTCCTCTCAATCTCCTCTTCTTCCTCCTCCTCTCCTCCCCCTCCACCTCCTTTTTTGCTTTCACCTCCTCTTCCTCCATTCTCACTTTTGTCACCTCTTCCTTCTCCTCCTCCTCCTTCCCTCCTCCTTTCTCTCTATTCTCACCACCGGCACCGACCTCCTTCCCTCCTCCCCCTCTCCGGCTTTCTTCCCTCCACTGACTCTCATCCTCCTCCTCCTCTTTTTATTTAGAATGAGGGTATTATAGTAGTAGAACAACATGCACAACAGCAGTTTTGAGGTTCGGTAGTCGACTACTAGGCATTGTAGTCGACTACTGCTATATGACGAGAAAGCAAGTTTTGGTGGGAGCAGTAGTCGACTAATGGGCATTGTAGTCGACTACACCGTAAATGACGAAAGGTGTATTTGCGTTGGAGTGCAGTAGTCGACTAATCGTATTGTAGTCGACTAATCGTATTGTAGTCGACTAATCTGATGCATTAGTCGACTAATATGAGTTGTAGTCGACTAATCTGATGCATTAGTCGACTAATATGAGTTGTAGTCGACTAATCTGATGCATTAGTCGACTAATATGAGTTGTAGTCGACTAATCTGATGCATTAGTCGACTAATATGAGTTGTAGTCGACTAATCTGATGCATTAGTCGACTAATATGAGTTGTAGTCGACTAATCTGATGCATTAGTCGACTAATATGAGTTGTAGTCGACTAATCTGATGCATTAGTCGACTAATATGAGTTGTAGTCGACTAATCTGATGCATTAGTCGACTAATATGAGTTGTAGTCGACTAATCTGATGCATTAGTCGACTAATATGAGTTGTAGTCGACTAATCTGATGCATTAGTCGACTAATATGAGTTGTAGTCGACTAATCTGATGCATTAGTCGACTAATATGAGTTGTAGTCGACTAATCTGATGCATTAGTCGACTAATATGAGTTGTAGTCGACTAATCGTATTGTAGTCGACTAATCTGATGCATTAGTCGACTAATATGAGTTGTAGTCGACTAATCTGATGCATTAGTCGACTAATATGAGTTGTAGTCGACTAATGGGCATTGTAGTCGACTACACCGTAAAATGACGAAAGGTGTATTTGCGTTGGAGTGCAGTAGTCGACTAATCGTATTGTAGTCGACTAATCGTATTGTAGTCGACTAATCTGATGCATTAGTCGACTAATATGAGTTGTAGTCGACTAATCAGGCGATTCAAACGGGTCTAATTAGGAATTGGTTTTAAACCCAATTCGTTTAGAGGCTATTAATAACCCTAACCCGATTGTTAGGGTAAGTTTGAAGCACGTTTTGGAGCGACCTTTGAGAGAGTTTGGTGCATCTTTGGAGAGGAGATCTTTTGAGAGATTGAGAGGTTTGTTTTAGGGTTTCTTTGTGAGAACTTGTAATCCTAATTTGTATTCTCTCTTTCTATTAGTGAAAATCCCCTCCTTACCCGTGGGCGTAGGCAAATTGCGAACCACGTAAATCTCGTGTCTTTACTCTTTTATTGTGTTTGGCTTTTCCGTTTGTGGTGGTTTCTCTCGACGGTTCATGGTCCGCTACCAACAATTGGTATCGAGCTATTGTTCGATTGGAAGTGGTGTAATTTCTAATTTGAGGGGTGTTCGGTGATTCTGAGAGAAGCGGATTCACGAAGACAAGCAGAGGATGGCGTCAACCAAGAATCACCAAAGTGGGAAAATTCGAGATTGAAAAGTTCAATGGGAAGAACGATTTTTCTTATTGGAGGATGCAGATGAAAAACTTTCTAATTTCGCAAAAATTGCACAAGACTTTGGATGGAAAGGAGAAGAAGAACAAGGATATGTCTGATGAGGATTGGGAGGAGTTGGATCTGGAAGCACGGGCGTCGATTATCCTATGCCTCGAGAGGGATGTAGCTTTCTTGGTAGATGGAGAGGAAACGGCTGCGGGCGTGTGGAAGAAGTTAGAGGATACCTTCATAATGAAGAGTCTAACTAACCGGATCTACTTAAAATCCAAATTGTATACTTGCAAGATGGAGGAGGGCTCATCAATCCGGGAACACATCAACAAGTTTGATAGGATCATATCAGATTTGAAAGACATAGATGTTAAAGTAGGAGACGAGGATCAGGCGCTTCTACTACTCTCTGCCGAAGTCTTATGAGAACCTGGTGCAAACACCGAGGCTTGTGGGAGAAAATCAAGATGGATGAGACTAGAACGGCACTTCTAGCGACGATCTTCGAAGACCGCAACTAGTGACATGGCCATGGCGATAACGAGGAACAAGCGAGGATTGTTTGCAAGAGGAAGGAGCAATGAGCGAGGAAAAGGCAAGGGAGGAAAGTCTAGATCTAAATCAAGATCTCTTGGGGAAAAGGATGTTTCAAGTCGCGGTGAAGTGGGCATTTCAAAGTCGACTGTCCAAATAAGAGAGTAGGTGGAAAGAAGAACAACAACAAGACTGAGAGGAGAGAGGGCAAGGAAGAAGCGAGCTACGTTTTAGAGGAACGGAGCGATAAGGAATGCTATGTCGTCACGGGTGGCGAGGAGATCTCCGGGAAGTGGATACTTGATTCTGGTTGCTCTTACCATATGTGTCCAAATAGGAAGTGGTTTACTACCTACAGAGGCATTGATGGGGGAACTGTATTGATGGGGAATAACCATGCTTGTAAAACAGTGGGGCTAGGTAATATCAAAATCAAGATGCATGATGGAGTGGTTCGAACCTTGACGGATGTGAGGCATGTTCCCGACTTGCGGAAGAATCTTATCTCGCTTGGTGCTTTGGACTCGGTGGTTGCGGGATTGTGACGGAAAATGGAGTGAAGAAGGTTGTTCGTGGTTCCTTAGTAGTGATGAAGGGTGTTCGCCACGGTAATCTATATACTCTCTCGTGCACGACGCGACGTGGAGATGCAAATGTTGGAACTGAAGGAAGTGGTGGAGACCCATGTGAGCACACACGGTTATGGCATGGCGGCTTGGGCATATGTCGAGAAGGGTCTAGTTCGCTTGGTAAAGAGGGTCTGTGAAGAATCTGAAGGAACCTAGCATGGATTTTTGCGAGGATTGTGTGTATGGAAAGTCACACGTGGTCAAGTTTCAACGCAAGTCTAAGAGCAGAGGGATATTAGATTATGTGCACACGGATGTTTGGGGTCCGGCTCGAGACAACTTCCAAGGGTGGTTCCGTATTATGTCTCGCTTATTGATGATTATTCTAGGTATGCTTGGATTTACTTTCGAAGCACAAGAATGAGGTGTTCGAGACATTCAAGAAGTGGAGAATAATGGTTGAAACGGAGACGGAAAGAAATTGAAGACGCCGAGATCGATAGCGATGCAGTATACGGATGGTGCTTTCAAGGAGTTCGTGATCGAGGGAATTGTTCGACACCGACACCAGTCTACACCACGTGAGAATGGGGTCGCGGAGAGATCGAACCAACACCGCGGAAAAGGCGTGAGTATGCGATCTTATGCGTGATTGGGCAACGAATGGTGAAGCGGTGGCTTCTGACTTGTTACATTGTGAACCGCTCACCACATTCGACATTGATGGTGATACACCCTATAGGGTGTGGTCGGGAGCATGCGATTATGATAGGCTCGAATTTTCGGATGTACCGCCTACTATCCGTCAACGAGGGAAAGCTTGGCGAGGGCCAAGAAGGCAATATTCTTGGGATATGCAAAGGCGTAAAGGCTATCGCCTTTGGTGTACGGAAGATTCAAAGTTCGTGATCGCCAGGATGTTACCTTTGATGAGAAATCCATGATTGCTAGGGCGTCCAAGGATGATGGTGTTATGGTTGGTGCTTTGGACTCCGGTGGTTGCGAGATTGTGGCGGAAAATGGTGAAAGGTTGTTAAGTGGTTCCTTAGTAGTGATGAAGGGTGTTCACACGGTAATCTATACTCTCGAATACGGCGGTGAGGGTTTGGGCGAAGGAAGTGGTGGAGACCCATGTGAGCACACACGGTTATGGCATAGGCGGCTTGGGCATATGTCGAGAAGGGTCTAGTTACGCTTGGTAAAGAGGGTCTGAAGAATCGAAGGAACCTAGCATGGATTTTTGCGAGGATTGTGTGTATGGAAAGTCACACGAGGTCAAGTTTCGAGCGACAAGTCTAAGAGCGAGGGATATTAGATTATGTGCACACGGATGTTTGGGGTCCGGCTCGGACAACTTCAAGGGTGGTTCCGGTATTATGTCGTTTATTGATGATTATTCTAGGTATGCTTGGATTTACTTTCGAAGCACAAGAATGAGGTGTTGAGACATTCAAGAAGTGGAGAATAATGGTTGAAACGGGGCGGGAAAAAAATTGAAAGCGAGATCGATAGCGGTCGCAGTATCTGAGATGGTGCTTTCAAGGAGTTACGTGATCGAGGAATTGTTCGAACCGGGCGGTCAGTCTACACCACGCCAGAATGGGGTCGCGGAGAGATCGAACCAACACCGGGAAAAGGCGTGAGTATGCGATCTTATGCGTGATTGGGCAACGAATGGTGGGCGGCGGTGGCTACTGACTTGTTACATTGTGAACCGTTCACCACATTCGACATTGGATGGTGATACACCCTATAGGGTGTGGTCGGGAGCATGCGATTATGATAGGCTCGAATTTTCGGATGTACCGCCTACTATCACGCCAACGAGGGAAAGCTTGACGAGGGCCAAGAAGGCAATATTCTTGGGATATGCAAAGGCGTAAAGGCTATCGCCTTTGGTGTACGGAAGATTCAAAGTTCGTGATCGCCAGGATGTTACCTTTGATGAGAAATCCATGATTGCTAGAAGTCCAAGGATGATGGTGTTATGGTGGTGAGACTTCTAAGTCTCGGGTTATTGAAATAGAACCTAAAGACCAACTAGGTTCTAATCGTGCTCAAGTGGGAAGTCGGTAGATGATGAGTTTGGCGGGAGGAGGTTCAGCAGGAAAATACATAGGCACTACAACAACAGCAGCTCGTGGATAATTTGGCTTCCACTAGGCCAAAGCGAGCATACAAGCAGGTTTTGAAGCTGGGGGCTGATCAACCCCTAAAGCACTATGGGCAGGCTAATATGGTTGAATACGCACTCTCGGTGGAGGAGGACGAGCCGGTCTCCTTCAAGGAAGCTATTCGGGACAAGGACAGTGAGAGTTGGTTGGCTGCGATGGAGGAAGAAATGGAATCTCTTCGGAAGAATCATACATGGGAGGTGGTCCCATTGCCCGTAGGAAGAAAAGCTATTGGTTGTAAGTGGGTGTATAAAAGAAAGGAAGATCTTTGAGCTTCGGTGGTGTAAGATACAAGGCGAGGCTAGTGGCTAAGGGTTTTGCCTGAAGGAGGGTGTGGATTACAATGAGATATTTTCTCCGGTGGTGAAACACACATCTATTCGGTGCTATTGAGTATTGTTGCTTATGGTGATTATGGTGGATCAACTTCGATGTTAAAAGCGACCTTCTTACGGAGACTTGGATGAAGAGATCTACATGCATCAACCTGAGGGCTACAAGGTTGAGGATAAGGAGAATCATGTGTGTCGTTTGAGGAAGTCCTTGTATGGATTAAAGCAATCTCCCGGCAGTGGTACAAGCGATTTGACTCCTTCATCTTTGAAGCATGGGTTTTCCGCGATCATGATTATTGTGTTTACATTGAAGCTTCGCGGAGGTAATTTTATCTATCTTCTTTGTATGTGGATGACATGCTTATTGCTTCTAAGAGCGGGGTGGAGATAGATAGGTTGAAATCTCAACTTGGTGAAGAGTTCGAGATGAAGGACATGGGTGCTGCTAGGAAAATACTGGGTATGGAGATTAGAAGAGAGCGGGCGAATCGACGATTGTTCTTGAGTCAAAAGGGCTACATAGAGCGGGTGATCGCGGGTTCGGGATGCAAAGTGCTAAGTCGGTGGTGACTCCATTGGCTCCACACTTTAGGCTTCCTGGTAATCAATCTCCCACTACAATGAAGAGAAGGCACATGGAGCGTGTTCCCTATGCTAGTGCAGTTGGCGTTTAATGTATGCAATGGTGTGTACACGCATGATATTTCCTGGCGGTTAGTGTGGTCGATGGATTCATGGCGAATCCGGGAAAGGCGCACTAGGAAGCAGTGAAGTGGGTCCTCAGGTACTTAAAGGGTACAGTTGATACGGGTCTGTGTTTTGGTGGAGAAACATGTCAGATTGACGGGTTTGTGGACTCTGATTATGCGGGCGATCTAGATAGACGGCGATCTACTACGGTTATGTATTTAAGATACATGGAGCTCCGGTTAGTTGGCGATCGATGTTACAGACTCTGATGGCACTTTCTACTACAGAGGTCGAGTACATGGCCATGGCGAGAGGAGTAAAGGAAACATTGTGGTTGTGGGGTCTTCTAGATGATTTGGGGATTGAGCAGAAAACGTGAACTTGTGGTGTGACAAATGAGTGCAATTCACTTGGCAAAGAATCAGTTCATCATGCTCGTACCAAGCATATCGATGTCGTATCATTTTGTGCGGGATGTCATAGAGGAGGTGATATTTCTCTCATGAAGGTGCACACGAATGAGAATCCCGCGGACATGTTAACCAAGGTGGTCACAGGTAGTAAGTTTAAGCATTGCTTAGACTTGCTTCATATCAGCTCTTGTTGATTTGCCCAAGAGGGCATGGCCCTTCGGGGCGGTAATGGGTAAGGTGGAGATGATTTGAGGTGAACTACGATGAGCTTGATCCCAAGTGGAGGAATGCAGCCGCAGTGGGCGCAGCTGGATTGGCCTGGATTGGCTAATGGTGATCTCTCTAGATGTTCTTGGTGTTCTTCGGTGTTCGTCCAAAATTTGAGGTGAATCAAATGATGTACGAGGTGGAGAATTGTAGAACATGCACAAAAACATGCACAACAGGGGTGTTCGAGTCGACTACTAGGCATTGTAGTCGACTACAATCGTGCGCATGCAAAGCGTTTTTGGTTGAAAGAGTAGTCGACTAATGGGCATTGTAGTCGACTACACCGTAAATGATAAAGGTGTATTTCTCGTTGGTCCGGTAGTCGACTAATAACTGTATTGTAGTCGACTAATCTGCTGCGCATTAGTCGACTAATATGAGTTGTAGTCGACTAATGCGGTGATTCAAAACGGGTCTAATTAGGAATTGGTTTTAAACCCAATTCGTTTAGAGGCTATTAATAACCCTAACCCGATTGTTAGGGTAAGTTTGAAGCACGTTTTGAGCGACCTTTGAGAGAGTTTGGTGCATCTTTGGAGAGGAGATCTTTGAGAGATTGAGAGGTTTGTTTTAGGGTTTCTTTGTGAGAACTTGTAATCCTAATTTGTATTCTCTCTTTCTATTAGTGAAAATCCCCCTCCTTACCCCGTGGACGTAGGCAAATTCGAACCACGTAAATCTCGTGTCTTTACTCTTGTGTTTGGCTTTTCCGTTTGTGGTGGTTTCTCTCGACGCCAGGGTCCGCTACAACATATAGTAATTTTATATTTTTAAAAGCAATTATCCAAAAGTGTGACATTGAGAGGATAACACATATATAAGATGATTTCTATCAAAAAACCTTTAAAGGTGGTTTTCATAAAAGTTTTGAACTTATAAGGTGGTTTCCATGAAAAACCCCAATTTTAATGATTTGGGTGACCTAATAGATTTTATCTATCTTCTTTGTATGTGGATGACATGCTTATTGCTTCTAAGAGCGGGGTGGAGATAGATAGGTTGAAATCTCAACTTGGTGAAGAGTTCGAGATGAAGGACATGGGTGCCGCTAGGAAAATACGGGTATGGAGATTAGAAGAGGGCGAATCGGCGATTGTTCTTGAGTCAAAAGGGCTACATAGAGCGGGTGATCGCGGGGTTCGGGATGCAAAGTGCTAAGTCGGTGGTGACTCCATTGGCTCCACACTTTAGGCTTTACGGTAATCAATCTCCCACTGTGGAAGAGAAGGCACATGGAGCGTGTTCCCTATGCTAGTGCAGTTGGCGGTTTAATGTATGCAATGGTGTGTACTGCCCGAGATATTTCCTGGCGGTTAGTGTGGTCGATGGATTCATGGCGAATCCGGAAAGGCGCACTAGGAAGCGATGAAGTGGGTCCTCAGTACTTAAAAGTACAGTTGATACAGTGCGTGTTTTGGTGGAGAAACATGTCGATTGACGGGTTTGTGGACTCGATTATGCGGGCGATCTAGATAGGCGGCGATCTACTCTGGTTATGTATTTAAGATACATGGAGCTCCGGTTAGTTGGCGTCGATGTTACAGACTCTGATGGCACTTTCTACTACAGAGGTCGAGTACATGGCCATGGCGAGAGGAGTAAAGGAAACATTGTGGTTGTGGGGTCTTCTAGATGATTTGGGGATTGGCGAGCGTGAACTTGTGGTGTGGCGATCGAGTGCAATTCACTTGGCAAAGAATCGAGTTCATCATGCTCGTACCAAGCATATCGATGTCGGTATCATTTTGTGCGGGATGTCATAGAGGAGGTGATATTTCTCTCATGAAGGTGCACACGAATGAGAATCCCGGACATGTTAACCAAGGTGGTCACGGTAGTAAGTTTAAGCATTGCTTAGACTTGCTTCATATCGACTCTTGTTGATTTGCCCAAGAGGGCATGGCCCTTGGTAATGGGTAAGGTGGAGATGATTTGAGGTGAACTACGATGAGCTTGATCGGTGGAGATGCGTGGCGACAGCGGTGTAGTGGCCTTGTTGGATTGGCTGGATTGGCTAATGGTGATCTCTAGATGTTCTTGGTGTTCTTCGGTGTTCGGTCCAAAATTTGAGGTGAATCAAATGATGTGCGAGGTGGAGAATTGTAGAACATGCACAAAACATGCACAAACAGCAGTTCAAGAGTCGACTACTAGGCATTGTAGTCGACTAATCTGATGCATTAGTCGACTAATATGAGTTGTAGTCGACTAATCGTATTGTAGTCGACTAATGGGCATTGTAGTCGACTACACTGTAAATGACAGAAAGGTGTATTTCTGCGTTGGGTCTGAGTAGTCGACTAATCTGTATTGTAGTCGACTAATCTGATGCATTAGTCGACTAATATGAGTTGTAGTCGACTAATGCAGGCAATTCAGCGGGTCTAATTAGGAATTGGTTTTAAACCCAATTCGTTTAGAGGTTATTAATAACCCTAACCGATTGTTAGGGTAAGTTTGAAGCACGTTTTGGAGCAGCCTTTGAGAGAGTTTGGTGCATCTTTGGAGAGGAGATCTTTTGAGAGATTGAGAGGTTTGTTTTTAGGGTTTCTTTGTGAGAACTTGTAATCCTAATTTGTATTCTCTCTTTCTATTAGTGAAAATCCCCCCTCCTTACCCCGTGGACGTAGGCAAATTGCCGAACCACGTAAATCTCGTGTCTTTACTCTTTTATTGTGTTTGGCTTTTCCGTTTGTGGTGGTTTCTCTCGACGGTTCCGCGGTCCGCGCGCCCAACATATAGTAATTTTATATTTTTTTAAAAGCAGAAATTATCCAAAAGTGTGACATTGAGAGGATAACACATATATAAGATGATTTCTATCAAAAAAAAAAAAACCTTTAAAGGTGGTTTTCATAAAAGTTTTGAACTTATAAGGTGGTTTCCATGAAAAAAACCCCAATTTTAATGATTTGGGTGACCTAATAGATTTTTGAATAATATGAGGGAGTAATTTTGAATATTAAAAGTTTAAGGGAAAGCCTCATGTGAAGTCTGAAACAAATAATGACAGATTCTTTAAACAATAAATTAAGCATGTGGTCCAAACTTATAACATTCATGATATCTATGATGCAGAGGAATCTCATGTGTTGTCACTTAAAAGATGGGTTTTTTCATAGAAACCGCCTTATAAGTTCAAAATTTTTATAAAAATCACCTTTAAAGTTTTTTTTTTTTTTGATAGAAACCACCTTATAAGTCCAAAATCCTCAAAGTCACACTTTTGAATAATTTCTTTAAAAATGCTGTTACTACAATACCCCTCATTCATCCTAAATGAAAAAAAGAGAGGAGGAGAACGAGCAGGAGGGGTTTTTGGTGGGGGGAGGGAAGGAGGTCGGCACCGGCGGTGGAGGAGGAGGAAGAAAAGTAGGAGGGAAGGAAGTGGAGGTGGAGGAGGAGGAAGAAAAGTAGGAGGGAAGGAAGTGGAGGTGGAGGAGGAGGAAGAAAAGTAGGAGGGAAGGAAGTGGAGGTGGAGGAGGAGAGGAGAAGGGAAGGAGGTGGAGGAGGAGGAAGAAAAGTAGGAGGGAAGGAGGTGGAGGTGGAGGAGGAGGAAGATGGAGAAGACAGGGGTAAAACGGGCATTTTGAAAAAAATTTGAACTAAATAGTGACGGAGGTATGACTTTGAGAGAATTTTGGACTTATAAGATGGTTTCTATCAAAAAAAAATTTTAAAGGTGATTTTTATAAAAATTTTGAATTTATAAGGTGGTTTCCATGGAAAAACCCCTTAAAAGATTGCACAAGTACTCCCCGTGATATTGAACTGCATTAATTCAACAGCATCATATCATACTCCTCTATAGATAAAGCCTCTGGCTTCCTCTAGCATTTTCATCACTGGCTATCTATTGGCTTACTCTCTCCTATTGATCTCCTTTAAGCAATTTAATTAACGCTCTCATTTATTTGACCTTTCTATATGCTTCCTAGTAAATGGATCAATGTGTCAGTTTTTTATATTTTTTAATTATCTATATATGGAAGTCTGCCTACTGTTTTTTGATATGTTTATGCAATTTTTTGTAATTTTTCAAGTAACACTTGACGTTGCAGCAAGAAAATTTGGACTTTTCTTAGGAATGGGAGGTGAAGGGAAAAGAAATAATGGTAGAATCCCTACCAAAACCATGTAGTTTAAGTTTACATTGTTTTCTCATGTAACATGCTACAATGAAAATTTTAACCATAGAAAAAGTAAAATTTATCAATGATTGAGATTTTTCCGCTTCCAAATAGCTTATTATAGGTTGCCTCAAACACTCAAACCCTTATTACTTTGGGAGTTTCCTTTTGGCTTGGAGCCAATCATATTAGAAGTTTATTTTTACTGGTCTCTTGTTGGGCTTTAGAACATGTGAACTTCTGTTCCTATTAGAATTCTTATTCCTTAGACAATAAGGAGTTGAGATCTTCAAGGCTATATATGAACAGTCTTTCAAGCCAATTAGATTCATCAATCTACAGAGCACCAATCAAGAAGAGAGAGTTCTTTTGTGAAGCCTATTTGATATTTTTCTCCTTTATTCTTTTATTTGAGAGAGTTGTATTAGGCTTTTAGGGTGTTATTCAGGCTTGAGTGATTGAGAGATCTCAACATTGTATTCCTCATAATTTAGTAAAGTTATTCTCCTCCTTCGCCCGTGGACGTATTCTACAAAAGCTGAACCATATATATCTTTGTGTTCGTGTGTTCTCGATATATTCGTGCTTTCGTGTGATTGATTTTAGTTTATCCTGGGATTTGTCATAAAAAATTGGTATCAGAGCCCTCAACTATCGATCGGACGAGAAGATGACGACAACCACTACGAAGTGGGATATCGAGAAGTTTGACGGCAACATCTGTTTCAGCCTTTAGCAAGTTAGGATGATCGCCATATTGACATAGAGCGAATTGAAGAAGGCTTTGTTCGGGAAGTCGAAGAAACCGGCTACAATAACGGAGGAAGATTAGGACGAGTTGGATGATAAAGCTCTCACAGCGATCCAGTTATGTTTGACTAACGAAGTTTTGCAAGAAGTTCTCATGGAGAAGACAGCCGCTGATTTGTAGTCTAAGTTGGAGGATTTGTATTTGACGAAGTCGCTCACTAATCGCCTCCTCTTGAAGAAGCGGTTGTACACACTTCGGATGTTGGAAGGTACACCCATCAAATCTCATATTGATGAATTTAATTCTGTGATTACAGATTTGAGTAAGATTAATGTTAAAATCGATGATGAAGATCAAGCCCTATTATTATTATATTCTTTGTCGCCTTCCTACAAGCATTTCAGGGATACCATGATTTACGGTCGAGATTCCATTGGCATCAAGGACGTCAAAGAAAACTTGTTGAATAAGGAGAAGATCGACAAAGAGTTAACCACAAGCGAAAGTGGTGATAAAGCTGATGACTTATTTGTTTGAGGAAGATCAAAAGAAAGGGGCTTTGGAGGTAACAGGTATAAGTCGAAGCACAAGAATCTGACCTGCAGATATTGCAAGAAGAAAGGGCACATCAAGATTGATTGTTACAGATTGAAGAACAAGAATAAACAAGAAGAGTATGAAAAAAAATCTAAGGAGGACTCCGCTGAAGTTGATATTGTTGAAGATGTGATTTTGTTAGCTACAGATGATAAAAACAGGAGCATGGATGATTAAATTTTGGATTCGGGTTGTTACTATCATATATGCCCTAATCGAAATTGGTTCTCCACTTATGAAGCTATTGATGGTGGAGTTATTCTCATGGGGAATAACCCCGCATGTAAGACTGTTGGGATAGGCACAATTCAGATTAAGATGCATAATGGAGTCATCAGGACTTTGACTGATGTTTTATTATTTAAAACTATTTTTATGGACATTATTTAAAGATTTTAATAGTGAGAAATGTGGAACTTCATCCGATTAAATAAAAAAATTAAGAAGATTATAATTTTTCTCTCCAATTAAATGTGTAACTTCATCCGATTAAATAATAAAATTTATCAATGATTGAGATTTTTCCGCTTCCAAATAGCTTATTATAGGTTGCCTCAAACACTCAAACCCTTATTACTTTGGGAGTTTCCTTTTGGCTTGGAGCCAATCATATTAGAAGTTTATTTTCTTGGTCTCTTGTTGGGCTTTAGAACATGTGAACTGCTCCTATTAGAATTCTTATTCCTTAGACAATAAGGAGTTGAGATCTTCAAGGCTATATATGAGCAGTCTTTCAAGCCAATTAGATTCATCAATCTGAGCACCAATCAAGAAGAGAGAGTTCTTTTGTGAAGCCTATTTGATATTTTTCTCCTTTATTCTTTTATTTGAGAGAGTTGTATTAGGCTTTTAGGGTGTTATTCGGGCTTGAGTGATTGAGAGATCTCAACATTGTATTCCTCATAATTTAGTAAAGTTATTCTCCTCCTTAGTGGGCGTATTCTACAAAAGTTGAACCATATATATCTTTGTGTTCGTGTGTTCTCGATATATTAGTGCTTTCGTGTGATTGATTTTAGTTTATCACGGATTTGTCATAAAAATTGGTATCGAGCCCTCAACTATCGATCGGACGAGAAGATGGCGACAACCACTCTGAAGTGGGATATCGAGAAGTTTGGCGGCAACATCTGTTTCAGCCTTTAGCAAGTTAGGATGATCGCCATATTGACATAGAGCGAATTGAAGAAGGCTTTGTTCGGGAAGTCGAAGAAACCGGCTACAATAACGGAGGAAGATTAGGACGAGTTGGATGATAAAGCTCTCACAGCGATCGAGTTATGTTTGACTAACGAAGTTTTGCAAGAAGTTCTCATGGAGAAGACAGCCGCTGATTTGTAGTCTAAGTTGGAGGATTTGTATTTGACGAAGTCGCTCACTATCGCCTCCTCTTGAAGAAGCGGTTGTACACACTTGGATGTTGGAAGGTACACCCATCAAATCTCATATTGATGAATTTAATTCTGTGATTACAGATTTGAGTAAGATTAATGTTAAAATCGATGATGAAGATCAAGCCCTATTATTATTATATTCTTTGTCGCCTTCCTACAAGCATTTCAGGGATACCATGATTTACGGTCGAGATTCCATTGGCATCAAGGACGTCAAAGAAAACTTGTTGAATAAGGAGAAGATCGACAAAGAGTTAACCACAAGCGAAAGTGGTGATAAAGCTGATGACTTATTTGTTTGAGGAAGATCAAAAGAAAGGGGCTTTGGAGGTAGCGGTATAAGTGAAGCACAAGAATCGACTGCAGATATTGCAAGAAGAAAGGGCACATCAAGATTGATTGTTACAGATTGAAGAACAAGAATAAACAAGAAGAGTATGAAAAAATCTAAGGAGGACTCATTGAAGTTGATATTGTTGAAGATGTGATTTTGTTAGCTCTGAGATGATAAAAGCAGGAGCATGGATGATTAAATTTTGGATTCGGGTTGTTACTATCATATATGCCCTAATCGAAATTGGTTCTCCACTTATGAAGCTATTGATGGTGGAGTTATTCTCATGGGGAATAACCCATGTAAGACTGTTGGGATAGGCACAATTGATTAAGATGCATAATGGAGTCATCGGGACTTTGGTGATGTTTTATTATTTAAAACTATTTTTATGGACATTATTTAAAGATTTTAATAGTGAGAAATGTGGAACTTCATCCGATTAAATAATAAAAATTAAGAAGATTATAATTTTTCTCTCAATTAAATGTGTAACTTCATCCGATTAAATAATAAAAATTAAGAATATTATAACTTTTCTCTCCTATTAACTGATTTGTCAAAGTATTTTTGCTAACTTTAGTTTTTATTCTTTTTGTGATTTATTCTTTCATATAGTAACAAGAGCTTGTTTTTGTACAGATCTAGATAATACCACTAAAGCTCAATGTCATGAAAATTTCCTTGGACCTGATAATTAGTATTTTTATAAACGGAGGTACAGGTAGCCTTTAATCATGCTAACTTTTAGATTTTATCACTACTTAATTATTCATATATATCATGAAAATTAAGGAGAAGAGAAAAATTCAATCAGTAATCATCAAACTCATTGCATAGTTCCAATTTAATAAAAAATGAAATCAACCAAGGGAATAGCAAAATTTCAGTTTTCATAATTTATTATTATTTTAATTGGATGAAGTTCCAGGCTGTTAAAATGTTTTAACTAATCACATATAAACCTTAATAATTGATTTTAAACTAACTAACTGTCATTAAAAGATAATATTCTTAACTAATTAATCAGCGCTTTTTAACGAGATGAGAATGGCATTCGAGTTGGGTTGGGTATGAAGACGTGGCAACCGATTAGTTGTTCAACAAAGAATTTCTATGGGACTAGTTCTGAAGGGATCTGCACTCTTATGTTTCTCTGCCTACTTACTGAAAAAGATACATACTAATTCGAAAGTTTGCCGCACAGTAACAAAAAAACTTTGGATAAGAGACGTGTCCTCCAAATTAAACAATGACACCTACAACTTTAATCAAAATTATTAATAATAGCTCATACCTTTGAGTTGCAAATACGTGAAAATACATATTTGACCGTGGATGTTAACGATCCACACCGTTCATTATAATATATGCATTCAAAACTTTATAGAGATAAACAATCACATAGATTAGATATTTCTAGTTTATACATCTAATGACCTAGAAATGAATGGTTCGTAAGGGTCCAAAATATCGTTTACTTTGAGTTCCTTGATTTATAGGATAGAAAATTTCAAACCACATGATTTTTTATCTACATACATTTGATGACACAAAGATTATAATGAACGGTTTGCATTTACAAAATAGATAGGCAAAGATGTATTTTTACGGGTGTGTGTAACTAACTTAATTACACCCTAAGTGTATTGTAACCTTATTGTAACCTTACCTATATATATATATATATATATATATATATATATATATATATATATATATATATATATATATATATGACACACACACAGCTAGGTTTTATGCACGTGGTTAAATACTATAATTAAGTAGTTTTGATTTATTTTCTTACTAATATGTGCTCATCGGTGATAGTTTTGCTCTCTTATAACTCTAAACTTTAGCATTGTGATTATTTATTTTCTTTGATGTTTGTTTGAATGTGCTACACCAAATTTAAATTTTCGTGTTGATAATTGAATTGACAGAAACAAATTGAATTGACAGAAACAAATATAATCCAAGGCCAATTTGAAATTTTATTTTATTTGGACCGACATGAAACCGAGCTTGACTTCAAAGTATAGTGTTGAAAGTGAAAAATACTTGAAAAATAGCGTTATAAAAGAAAGATGAATAATTAAAGCCAATAAGCCAATTGATTAAAAATGGTCTAGAACGAAACTAAAAAGAATATGAAATTTATTCTTAATCATTGATAGACCGTTAAAAAATCATAAACTAAAGGTTAATTCTAACTCTAGTACACTTTTATATAATAAAAGCATTCACATAAGTATATAAAAGTACTAAAAAGTTTATGAAAAATTCCTTCTAAAGATTCCATATTTTACTAAAACAATTAAACTATTCTAGACAATATTGAGAAAACAATAATGTCTTTTATTCCTTCGATTCTTTTTTTTATTAAGTCGAGATCAATCATTCTCCACCTTTATCTTTTTCCTAAGCAATTCTAGAGTAGTGTCTTCATCGTCTACATCGATCATTGATATCAAGATGGAGTTGGATTTCTTGTCTTTGTTATCTTTCACTGGCTCGTTCATCTTTTATCTTCTTATCTTACATCACAAAGAAGTTGAATGTATTTCGATGTTCAACACAAACTTAAAATCTGGGACTTTGATTATTTTTACGTTTCAATGAGAATAAATGTTAATTTCAAATATATGAAATTTTTGTGTTTCTAATTTATTACTTAAATAAGGTTAGAAGTTATTTTTTCTCTGCAATGAATTCTTACATTGTGTATCCTATAAGAGTTTTTGCTATCAAATAATGTTACTTTTGCTCTGTCCGTGTCATTTTCCATGAGGATCTGAACCAAATAACTACATTTTTTTATTATCAATTTGCCTTAGATTATAAGACTAATATTTAATTTTGATATGTTTATTTCATGAAAAAGGAATATTACTTAACCTTGATACAACGTCATCGGCTATTCTGTGACATTTATCATTTAGGCACTCTTATTAACATCTCTATCCACCTTCTTATTGCAGCCTTTGCAAGCATAGAACCACGGCTCAATTCTATTATAAATAGTAGTTATCTTTGCATTATAGGTGCAATAGCGTGTCTATATATTGGTAAACTATTTTTAGGTTTAATTGTATAAATTTTAGAGTAGGTCTTGTAAGATCATACCTCTTTCGAATGTTGTGACGATTGTATATATCAGTAATCTGAATTTGTGCTATATTTGTAAAGAGTCTTAATGGAGAAACTTTTGCCTTGACAGCTTGTTCTGAATGAGCCCAGCATATTAGCTTTAAAATATAATATTTTTTTTCTTTATTGTGTTATATGGATGTTTGCTTGGTTTATTAACTACTCTCTTATTTCTTCAGTAAGTTGTATCCTTGGGTTGATATATATTATTGACACAATTTACGATGACATGCATATCTTCCCTATAAATTTGAGATAGATATTATTGATGCTACGGATCACACAGTCAATTAATTTAAGTTGTCAGATGATTAGGGTCCTCTAACTCCTCTGGATGTCCAAGCCAGAAATTTCCTGAGATGGCCTACACATTGTTCGCGGGGAAAGTTGGTTTTGTATTCATTTGTTTTGACTTTGTTTACAGCTTCGTTGGCCTACAACAAAAATTCAAATAAAAGAAAGCGCCTTTTATTTAAGGCTTACAATTATAACTTTTTCCTTCAATGAACAAACGCTCGGATCTCTATTATTCGGGATCCTCGCTTGTGTGGGTTCTTAAGCTTGTCTTGGGACTTGTTTAGTCCGTGGACCACCGCGCAATTCAGATCCTGGTAGAAACCCGGATTCTGGAACTACAGACGTAAAGGGGCTCGTTTCACGAAGGAAACGAAACACCTACGGGGATCGCACTCACGAAGGAGAGGATCGCGGGCGGAGTGAATCTACTAGGAGAAATCCGCAGCTATCCACGAGATTAAGGCGAAGCTTAATCTAGAGGGTATCTGTAGTTCGACCGGTTCGTTTACCTCACTATGTAGATCGATGTAGACCGAGTTCGTACTTCGCCGGTGCTTTCGGATACAGTAACGAAGGCTCGTAGATCTCGAGAACTCTCCACGGAATATCGAATATCCAACCTCGACCCGATCGACCCTTAAACTCTCCCCTCCTCTCTATTTATAGGGTTCAAGAGGAGGGTGAAAATGGCGGCCAGGACGCGCCGCCGACAAAGCAGCGGTGGCGGCGTGGCGCAGCGCGCCACCTCGACCAAGGCGAAGGGTCGGTTCGGTTCTTCGTTTAGCCAAACTCGATTTCCGGGATTTTTCCCCGCCGTTTTCCGGCGTAATTTTTCTTCGAGGATGTCGCCGTTGTGTTTGAGTCCGTATCCGATCGGCTTTCAGAGCTCGATCGGCTCATTTGCGTTGATGGACTAAGTACGTTTGATTCCGTCTCGTCAGCGTTTGAGTCTAGTCAACTCGCCTCGTCGAACTTCGTCATCGGGTTTATTCTACGATCACGTCGTTTCATTGACTTCAGACGCTTTGCCGACTCACTTTTGCCCGTGCGCTTCATCGGTATGTCGGCGGGCGCCTCGTCGACTTGCTTTCGCAGCCGTCGACTTCGTCGACTTAGGCGTCTCGTCGGTCGTTTCATACGACGCCAACGCCTAGCATGTCGGTTCGCCAAGACCAATTGGTAGCGGTTCGAGGAAAGGAGGCTTAAAATTTCGGTGACGCCCGACCATAAGGAGGCCGCCTTATGACCGCTGGCGTGGCGGGACGTATGCTTGCAGGGTCTCTTTGATGAGAGGGTTTGCGTCGCGGTCACTTGCGGTGTCGTCAGCGGTTCGCCGTTCGTCATCGGATGGCTCGTCGATTATCAACTCAACATTACGAGCTATGTTCGGGACTTATAGGCAATATTAGCTTTAAAATATAATATTTTTTTTCTTTATTGTGTTATATGGATGTTTGCTTGGTTTATTAACTACTCTCTTATTTCTTCAAGAAGTTGTATCCTTGGGTTGATATAAAAGTACTAAAAAGTTTATGAAAAATTCCTTCTAAAGATTCCATATTTTACTAAAACAATTAAACTATTCTAGACAATATTCAGAAAACAATAATGTCTTTTATTCCTTCTGATTCTTTTTTTTTATTAAGTCGAGATCAATCATTCTCCACCTTTATCTTTTTCCTAAGCAATTCTAGAGTAGTGTCTTCATCGTCTACATCGATCGTGATATCAAGATGGAGCTGGATTTCTTGTGCTGTTATCTTTCACTGGGCTCGTTCATCTTTTATCTTCTTATCTTACATCACAAAGAAGTTGAATGTATTTCTGATGTTCAACACAAACTTCTGGAAATACGGACTTTGATTATTTTTCTGTTTCAATGAGAATAAATGTTAATTTCAAATATATGAAATTTTTGTGTTTCTAATTTATTACTTAAATAAGGTTAGAAGTTATTTTTTTCTCTGCAATGAATTCTTCTGTTGTGTATCCTATAAGAGTTTTTGCTATCAAATAATGTTACTTTTGCTCTGTCCGTGTCATTTTCCATGAGGATCTGAACCAAATAACTACATTTTTTTATTATCAATTTGCCTTAGATTATAAGACTAATATTTAATTTTGATATGTTTATTTCATGAAAAGGAATATTACTTAACCTTGATACAACGCCATCGGCTATTCTCGTGACATTTATCATTTAGGCACTCTTATTAACATCTCTATCCACCTTCTTATTGGTACTTTGCAAGCATAGAACCACGGCTCAATTCTATTATAAATAGTAGTTATCTTTGCATTATAGGTGCAATAGCGTGTCTATATATTGGTAAACTATTTTTAGGTTTAATTGTATAAATTTTAGAGTAGGTCTTGTAAGATCATACCTCTTTCGAATGTTGTGACGATTGTATATATCAGTAATCTGAATTTGTGCTATATTTGTAAAGAGTCTTAATGGAGAAACTTTTGCCTTGACAGCTTGTTCTGAATGAGCCCAGCATATTAGCTTTAAAATATAATATTTTTTTTCTTTATTGTGTTATATGGATGTTTGCTTGGTTTATTAACTACTCTCTTATTTCTTCAAGAAGTTGTATCCTTGGGTTGATATATATTATTGACACAATTTACGATGACATGCATATCTTCCCTATAAATTTGAGATAGATATTATTGATGCTACGGATCACACAATTAATTTAAGTTGTCGATGATTAGGGTCCTCTAACTCCTCCGGATGTCCAAGCCGAATTTCTCGAGATGGCCTACACATTGTTCAAGGGGAAAGTTGGTTTTGTATTCATTTGTTTTGACTTTGTTTACGCCTTCGTTGGCCTACAACAAAAATTCAAATAAAAGAAAGCGCCTTTTATTTAAGGCTTACAATTATAACTTTTTCCTTCAATGAACAAACGCTCGGATCTCTATTATTCGGGATCCTCGCTTGTGTGGGTTCTTCGCCTGTGCCGGGGACTTGTTTAGTCCGTGGACCACCGCGCAATTCAGATCCTGGTAGAAACCCGGATTCTGGAACTACAGACGTAAAGGGGCTCGTTTCACGAAGGAAACGAAACACCTACGGGGATCGCACTCACGAAGGAGAGGATCGCCGGAGCGGGTGAGATCTACTAGGAGAAATCACAGCGCTATCCCTGAGATTAAGACGAAGCTTAATCTAGAGGGTATCTGTAGTTCGACCCGGATTCGTTTACCTCACTATGTAGATCTGATGTAGACCGAGTTCGTACTCGCCGGTGCTCGGATCTGTGTAACGAAGGCTCGTAGATCTCGCGAGAACTCTCCCTGGAATATCAGAATATCCAACCTCTGACCCGATCGACCCCTTAAACTCTCCCCCCTCCTCTCTATTTATAGGGTTCAAGAGGAGGTGGGCGCTGCCAGGGATCAGCGCCGCCACTTCGCTGCAGCGGCGCTGCCTTGTCGGCCACCTCGGCCAGGCCGGAGTTCGGTTCGGTTCTTCGTTTAGCCAAACTCGATTTCCGGATTTTTCCCGCCGTTTTCGGCGTAATTTTTCTTCGAGGATGTCGCCGTTGTGTTTGAGTCCGTATCCGACGGCTTTCGAGCTCGACGGCTCATTTGCGTTGATGGACTAAGTACGTTTGATTCCGTCTCGTCAGCGTTTGAGTCTAGTCAACTCGCCTCGTCGAACTTCGTCATCGGGTTTATTCTACGATACGTCGTTTCATTGACTCGTACGCCTTGCCGACTCACTTTTGCTTCGTACGCTTCATCGGTATGTCGGCGGGCGCCTCGTCGACTTGCTTTCGCAGCCGTCGACTTCGTCGACTTACGCCTCGTCGGTCGTTTCATACGACGCCAACGCCTAGCATGTCAGTTCGCCAAGACCCTGAATTAGCTGACGGTTCGAAGGAGAGAGCCGAAAATTTCGGTGGCGCCGACTCAAGGAGGCCGCTGCCCCCTTGACCCCCCGCCCGCTAACCGGCTAGCGGGACCGCCGAAAACTCTGCGTAGGGTCTCTTTGATGAGAGGGTTTGCGTCGCGGTCACTTGCGGTGTCGTCAACGGTTCGCCGTTACGTCATCGGATGGCTCGTCGATTATCAACTCACTGTTACGAGCTATGTTCGGGGACTTATAGGCAATTTTTAACGTCTACACACATATCACAAATCGTGAGAGGTTGGGGTTAGGTCCCCGGTGATTCCTCCGACGATCAAGTTAGTGGATGATCTTGAGTGGGGAAGTAAAAATTAAACTGAATGTTCTTGAAAATAGGTCTAAAGTGCTTAGAAAATTGCTTACATTGGTCTGCAAACAGCTCCCCTATTTATAGCAATGATTAAGGGGTAGTTTAGTAACTTTGGCCGACTGGCAGCTGGCGGCTGAGTCAACTCTTACTTTACAAGTGTCGGCCGGCGAGTGGATGGGGGTCACTTCGACCAGGCATGGGTCGGCGGCTGAGTCAGATCCACCTTTACAAGTGTCGTCATCTAAGTGGATGAGGTCGCATCAGCATTTAATGCGAAGTGACAGGGGGCACGTGGTACGACGTGTCTTAAAAATCTACGAGCTTAGAGAATTAATGGCACTGATCTCGTATTCAATGCGGCGGCGACTCCTCGTGGGCGGGAGGCTCAAGGCACGGTGTCGTCTTCCTATCCTAGGCGGCATGTCGAGTGGCACCGCCTTTTGAGTCGGCTACGCAATATGTCAGTCGGCCAAGGGACCAAGTGGGTCATCCATAGGGCCAGCATATTCAAAGAGGTTGATTTGAACAGCTCTTCGAGTCGGCTTTGTGATGACGTATCTGTGACGATATGTACGGCCGCAAGGAGCCGGCAAAGAGGGATGACTGGATGAGTCATTTGCCGAGTTGGTTCGGCGGGTGTTGAGAAGTCGGCAAGTACCGCCTTGCTAGTCGTTCTCGCAAGCAGTCGGCAGAGCAGACCCAGCTTCAAGAGTTGGGTTGACGGCTGAGACCGTCATTCGAGTCGGCTAAAATGCTGGTTCAGACCCTCTGGAAGTGAAGTAACTAGATTAAGTCTCTAATGCGGGATACTCGTCTGCTACTAATCATAGATTAGTATTCGGATGATTTGAAGGGTTATAACAGATATACAATGAATTTTATGTTTAGTGGCATTTAATAAGAATTTTAGTAATGAAATATGTCACCTTCATATTTAAAGATCTTGAAATCTGATAGTGCTATTATATGCTAATCTTTGAGTATGTTTTCAATAAATGATCCTTCGTTGGTAGTCATATCCCTAAATAAAGTTACACGCAGTGTCATGCCACTATATAGGAAAAAGAAAAAGGTCGATTCTAATTTTTTACTTACGCTATTGTAAATAAGTAACATGTGTATACCTTTTGTCCATTATAGTGATTTTCCTCTCCTTATCCGGCTTGTTATATTTCGCAACATAGTTGATTAATGACTTCACTTTAGTTTCTATTACAAGATTATTTGTATGTAATATTATATTAATTTTATGATTCCTTTAATATTTGAAGAATATAATATAAAAATTTATAAATACTTACTAATTTTTCTTGTATCTTCCATGGAAAATACTTCTTTGATTGGGATAAAGTTGTTCAATATGTTCATCAAGGGAACTCGGATGGTGCTTCTTTGATAGATATGTCTTTTGTCAATGTCAATTAAAGTGATTTATGAATGTTTCTGAATTTTGGGTTTATTTTCTTGAATAATTTCTAGATTTGATGTGTAGTGGTTATAAGTTCGAAATTTAAGGGTTTTTGTGATTTTTAACTTTTAAGGGAGGTTTTACAATTTTTATAACTTTGAGGTTTTTTCACAAAGTTTAAATTTTTAAGTGACTGATGGTAGTCTCTTAAATTCATCTATGTTGTTTACAAGTTTTGAAATCTGCAATTCGTGGTGTTTTTTATAATTTAAACTTTCGAGGTTGTTTCTACAGTTTTAAAATGTTAAGGGTGTTAATTGAAAATTTTAAACACTTTGGGGACTATTGTTAATTTCTAGATTTCATTTTAATTTTTAAGTTTTTAAAAGTCAGGGTGTTTTGTGTAATTTTAAATTTTTGAGGGTATTTTGTGCAAATTTTGAAACTTTTGGGTTTTTGTAATACTTCATGTATTATAATATGTTAACTATGTATGATTTCTTAATCTTATTTTTTAAACTATTGAGCTATAGGTAGTTCATATAGGATTAGTATAGGATATAATTAGTATTAGGATAGAGTAAGATTTAAATGAAATATTCAAAATAGTGTTTCATGTATTTTATTAATCTTATTTTTTAAATTGTTGAGCTATAGGTAGTTCACATTGGAATAGTATCAGATATAATTAGGATTAGGATAAATTAAGATTTAAATAAAATATTTAAAATAGTGAACGGTAATATTGACTATGGAAAGTTTTTCCGAATTAGTGTTTTTAAAGGAGTATGATATTTTATATATATATATATATATATATATATATATATATATATATATATATATATATATATATATATATATATATATATATATATATATATATATATAATACTATTACAAAAGTGAGTTGCTATGTTAAAACATTTCTTCCTAAAATACCCTACAACACATCCATCCATACATACATGACGATACAAACATACTCATTTTTCATAACCTCCCCATTGATTACCATCAATTTTTCATTTAAACACCCTCATAACCCCTCACTAACTATTGATACCAAACATAATTTTATTCACACTAATAATGAAGAACGTTACAACTATTCCTCTCCCATAAAATTACTATAAATAATAATAAAATCTTATAAAATTTCTCCAATCAAAATTTCAATCCTTAATCAAAATATAGATAAGGAAGAAAGAAGCCAAACCTACACGAGTATGATTAATTTTTGAATGAGAAGTCGATAGCGGAGATGTTGGCAAAGCAGTAATAGTTGAGAGAGAAGGGGAAAAAGTGGTGAAAGTGGAGGAGATAGCAAAGATGGTGAAGAATATGATGAAGAGAAAGAGGCGGAGGAGTGGAGAAAACATGTATTCATGTCTCCTTCTTGGAGATGAAAATTATTTGATCTAGAGTTCATATAGAATTATTTAAATGTTAATTATCTACTTATGTACTTGTAATAGTTTTGAGTTTACTCGATTGGTTTATGTTAACTTGTGGATTTTATACTTATATAAACTTGAGCATTTTATGTTATTTATTAAGAATTTAGGCAGCAAGAAGCAATAAATTTTGTGTGTATATGTTTTTCTTATCAACATGTCTTTCTTTTAAATGTAATTTTATGGATAATCATATTTAATAATAAATAGTAAGAAAGCCTTTGAAAGTTAAATTTTGGTTTACCTGATAACTTTTAAAGGGTTAATTTCACAAACATGCATGAACTCAGGGCGTTTTGTCAGATTAACTTAAACTCTAAATTATGTCAAGTTTCAACTAATTTGTATATGAGAGTTAAACTTAAAACTATGAGAAGGAATCAACAATTTAGTATCTAAAAGAATTGCTATAAAATTTCTTTTTCTAAAACTTATTGAACACCATGTTGAGATTTGGATATAAAGAACAATGGACTAATCATAAGCTTAAGATAAAATTGAATAATTCATAATAAAATTTTAACAAATTAGTTCGCCTTCTTGTGGCTTAAGGATTGAGGTATTCATTTTACGTACTACAGAACTTATAAGTGCTTGTATCATGTAGGATAAATCACTTGGGAAATGTTAATTAATCTCAAAAAATTCTAATAAAAGATTTACAATTATGCTTACGCAACGCATGTACACCATACTAGTATATATATATATATATATATATATATATATATATATATATATATATATATATATATATATATATATATATATATATATATATATATATATATATATATATATATATATATATATGCATACACACACACGTGCGTCTTGGCTAAAACTTTCTCGTTCGTCAATAATGTGTAATCAATTAATTCCAAACATGTACTGAGGCTATTTTAAGAATGAATTCATCCATTTGGGGCGGCCCAGTAGGTAACATGGCAAAGCTGTGTCGCTCCCTCGTTAGGGGCCTGAATTCGACTCCCGTGTGCGCCAATGACGCGATAAAAAAAATAAAAATAGAATGAGTTCATCCATTTACATATCCAACATATATAATTAATTCCGAATATAATCACCATCACATGCATCTTCTTGATAAACATATACCTGGCTAAATTTCAGAAAACTCCCCTTAACTTTACATAATTATCAGATAATACTCCTTAACTTTCAAAATATTAGAATAATCCCTTATGTTTAGGGGTTATTAGAAAACCCACTTTAACTTCAAGATTTTATCAAAAAAAACCCCAAAAACATTGACCATAATTTTTGCATGGGTATGTAAAATTACTCAATTAAGAGGATAATTTTGCTAGTGAGAACCGTGGGTCATGCTTTTAGTGGGGCGGTTTCTTGATAAAATATTAAAGTTAAAGTGGTTTTTCTGATAACCCCTTAAACCTAAACGTTTTTCCGGAAATTTTTTTAAAGTCACGGAGGGTTAAGGGACTGTTCTGAAATTTAGCCGTTCTAAATCGAACAAAAAATCATCACAATCAAGTAAAACATGTAATTGGAGAGATATAGACTCTATTTATATGCAATCGAGAGGAACCAAATCTAAATATTTATGTACAAAAAGTTTCTCTAAGCATATAACTTGACATTTATATAATCTAAGGAAAAAGAAAAAGTAAAGAATCAATAATCCCTTAGTTGTAGTAGACCACCCCCAAGAATGCAATACCACATCCAATCAAATTCACCACCACTATCATCATCGTATCTGTAATCACCCACCACGATAACGCAACCAGCAACAAGTCCTTAACGAACCCACCCACAGCCGTGCTCAGCGCCAACTTTACAAGGTCGAAAGAGAATCCTACGATCTTGAGGAGTACGAGGCGAATAACCCCGAAAGCTATGGCTGCGAGCTGGACAGTGACAGAGGCCATGTAGGCGATAGCGGAGGAGCTGAAGGTCTCTTTCTTGAAGAGGATGCCGATGGAGCAGAAGAGTACGGGTGTCAGAGTGCTGAGAATTGAGATGAAGGAGAGGGAGCAGAAGAGGCATGAGTATAGGAAATACAGGGCATGGGTGGGGGCGGCAGAGACTCGGGAGTCAGAGACGAGGATCTTCTTCTGGGCGATGCTGAGTAATTTCTTGTTGGTAATCATGGCTTTGAACAATATACTGATTTTGTCGGTAAATAGGGTTTGATTCTAAAGTTTCTGTTTGTGTACTAATTTATAGGGATAGCTGCTGCATTGAAGTATAGTTTGATTCGGAGGAGGAGTGTTCTTTATTATTCTCCAAGTTAATTAGGATTCATGCACCTTAACTAGGAGAATACGTACGTCAACAGGATCCAATCTCTGTAGTTATTGCTAATAGGAATCTAAAACCAACCAAACAATGAAGAGAAACAAATTCTACTCATCCTCGTTATTGCCCTTATCTTATCAGCACTTTCCAAAAAGATCAAGAAGTGTTTTCAAAAAAAAAAAAAGTAATAGTAATAAAATAAGGGAAATTTTAAAAAGTACAAAAGAATTTAAAATATTTTCAAGAAACATTGATTTTCATACAATTACAAAATGTCCAGTAAATAAAATTTTTAACTACAGAAAAGTTAAAATTTTAATATTTTCTTCGTTGACTTTTTCTTTATCAATTTACAATATAACGATTACACAGTCAAATGAATATCGATGTAATTACATAGCTACTTTATTGTAATTGCTTTGAGGTCTTAGATGGAAAGAAATTTACACCTACTTTCTATTTTTGGAGAATTTAATTTGAAAGTTTCAATTTATTTAAAGTGAAAACAAATTCAAGATATGAGAAGTTGTAAGAATAACCACAAATTGTGAGCTGCAAAATTTTAAACTTCAATCAAATTTTTGCATCTGTAATTATACGCAATAACAATTGTAAAAGATTTGACTGTATGAAAGTAGCAATTGCAACTCAGTTTCAAGCTATCAAAATAGACCCCAAGTAAAACTAAGAGTAAAAGATAATGACATCTGCCTTGGTTTGGTAGGGGATGCGATGAGGGGAGGGAGAGAGAAAAAAAAATAAGTTGTGTTTGGTAGAGCGTTTTTTGAGGAGGGAGCATATAAGAGGTGAGGTGAAGGATGTGTAAAATTGAGCTAGAAATGATGAGGGAGAATATAAGAGGAGAGAGAGAATGAACTAGAAAATGATACACTTCCTCTCCCTCCATCTCCAACCAAACATGAAGGGCAAATAAGATGTCCCTCCCTCCATCTCATTGTACCTCACCTCATCTTCCCTACTCATATGCCCTACTAAACTACGGTAACAACTGAAAAGATTTTTTTGAATGCGTTAATACCCCAAATTATTAATATTAAATTCCCACATCCCACCCCCCCCCCCCCAAAAAAAAAACTAGACCCCCACGCCTCTTGATATTTATTAAATTGTGTCTAGATAATCAATTTTGTTTTATAAAACCAATATTCAATTTTGGATTTTCTACCCAAATCCAAACGATGCTATGTATTAAACGGTTGAAGAGAAGAATTGTAATTCTAATCTTCCCATAGCCAAAAAAGAACTATATTACATTTAAAGGGTTTTTGCATATTTAGCCCCTCAAATCTTCTATATTTACAAAATTATCCAAATCTGGGTAATTTCAAAATTACCCCCGATTCCCTTACCCCGATTCTCTCACATTGGTTTTTTCTACCCCTTTCATTTAATCATTTTTGTTTTTAAACAGGAATATGCTGCAAAGCTATTGAAAATTAATGGAAATTTTGTAACTCCCTTGTTTAAAAACCAACATTGTTAAGTTGAAGAGCTAGAAAAACCCAATATGCGAGTTTTGGAGGGCAATTTTACAAATATCAAGAGTTTTGAGAGAAATTTGCAAATATGGAAAATATGAGGGGTAAATATGCAAAAATCCCTACATTTAAAAAGTTGTTTGATCGAACAGAGACTGTTTCGGATTATTGGACCCGACCCGCAACTGTAGTCCATTAATATTTGCAAATCGAAGAATAAAAGCACTTGAAAATTGAAATGTAAATAATCCATTCCACTCAAGCGCCCTCCCTGCATTTGTTGAAAAAGCCAAGGGGCTGGATGCAAATAAAAACTTATCAAAAGAAACGAGCGTACGATTTATTGATTCTTTAGGGTTCTTCAATACTTTGGCCTCCAACAAAACTTTAGAATCTCCCATTCTTCCACACAGAGAGATTTCTGATGACAATGGGAAGTTCCGGTGGATCCAGCATCGTCGGTGAGATTTTGCTTTTTAACCCCTTAATCTTCTCCTATTTTCCCAAGTAGGGCTTGTTTTGCTCTATTTAATTGTAAATTAGATTCATAGATCTGTGTGAAAATCGATCCCGATTGCCCCCAAATCATAGTATTTAGATCCTAGTGTACACGATCCAGTTCAATATACAGCATTTGAAGGTTTTAATTTGGGATATTGTATCATAATTGACTCAAAACGTTTTATTTTTATGTGGATGGAATTGAACCTATTTAATTTTTTGGATGAACTCATCTAATTTCATTGGGGAGTTTTCTTGAGATAATGGCTCAAACTGCAGCATTGTTGCGATTTTATATGGTCTTTTGAGTATGATTTGAGTATTTCTTGGTAATATGTGGGATGTTGACTCGACTTTGACTTCTTGAAATTGGTATTTCCTAGAGATTGTTTCCGATTATTTGTAGTTGTTTCTTGATGAATCCATGTTCGATTATTTTTCCTATTTCACTGGCCATATGGAGTGATTAAAAGTTCAATTGTTGGCTTATCTTTTGCATTTAGTGACTCTAGATAGTACCTGTATCTTCTTGCTCGCTTGTGCAAGATTTTATCCTAGTTTAGGGTAATGAGGAGGCTAGCGGTTTCATAAGTTTAGAATGTGTGGCTGTATGCACATGAAAGTGCTATGCGCCATTTTTTTAAAACTTTAGAGAGATTTTTACTTGATAGTAGAAAGTTTTGCATGCTTGACTATTGATTACAGGTTTGCCTTTTGATATTCTTCCAAATTGTCATATCTATATGAGCATTAACTGTGAAGTATGAACAAACTGATTAGCAAAAGTTGGTATATGCAGAGACATAGTTGCAATATGGATGCTTGCTTTTGTTTATTAATTAGTAGTTGCGACAGGTCTTCATCCCAAACTTTAAGGGTGGATATATGAATCATTTTTCACCATTCCGCTCTCTCGAAGGCCAGTTTTATCAGTTGAATTGGAAGCCAGAGGCCTTTATCTCAACTCTTAAGAGTGGGTATATGAATCATATTTCTCCATTTCCATTGGCGAGCCATTTTCTCAGTTGAATTGCTAACATTATAAAAGTTCATGTTATTCAAATAAAAGTTCTAGTAACATCATAGTAGTAACAAGTATAGGATTGAAGCCTAAATTGCATGTCACATATTCATGTAACATGCAATGTTGAGATAACTGGAGTATGGAGCACTGGTTATATGCTATCAACAATGTTTTGCACGTGAAGCTTGAGATAGAATGAATATAAGTACTACTAGATCAAAAGTTCTCATTATGGTTATAGATGGCTTTGATGCCTATCAAAAAACGAACTTTCCCTTTACTCTTTAACTTCATTTAAAGTTTATTATATAGCAGCTAACCCTCTACGATATTTGGGGTTTCTATAGCTCTTGCTAATGTGTGGTGGACAACGTCTTTCTCAATGCACCTTGACATTTGGGGTTTTAATAGCTTCTGCTAGTGTACAATGTCTTTCTCAATTCTCCTTCTTTTGATGGAAAACTGTACATTTTAGAAATAATCATTAGCACTTATCTTATTGTTCTAAAACCCTCTCTGTCATATATTTAATGCTTCGTTGTGCATGCATATAGAGGGTACTTGATTTCTTTTTTGTCTCATCTTCTGCTTCTGGTTGTTTCACTTTCTTACTTTCGAATCTAGTAACTGGTAATGTGGGGGTTGAAGATACTCTTTGTGAATGGAGATTAAGACAGTATCATATGGCTAGGGAAATCCGTTGTAAATTTACAGCTCAAATTTACAGTTTTCTTTGGTGCATCAATTAAAGTAACATTTAAAAGATTGATAACTTTTGTCATGAGTTGATGACACATGATTAAGCTGTGTTCCCATGTTATCTGGCATCAATTTTAAAACTAGAAATCCTCGATTTTATTCTTAAAAGCTAGATGTTTATCCGTCTGCCAAGATTTGATTAAGCAGAAGTGAAGTTGAAATTTTTCTTTTGTTACAGTTTGGAAATGAAATTTCTTTTTGAATTAAAATTATTTACACTTAATACTTTTTAAAGTATAAATATGTGCTCTAGGTTTTATAATTTAATTTTGTTCCTGTTGTATGTAGCTCTCAAATCAATTGTAAAGTAGATATTTACCTACTGCATATCTATTTATGTATGTTCAAGGCACGTACTAGAATAAATAAATAAACTGCTAATGCGTGGCAAACCTTTTATGTCTTACATTGGTGTTCGTATAGAGTTTTGAGCAGAATAAATGCATATTTAGGAATTGGTTTATGTATAAGGCCGCGTTTGTTTTCTATCCTCGGACTAGGGGGTACTGTAATTCTCAGGCTATAATCCTGGGACTATTTTGGTCTAGTTCAATGTTTGTTTTCGTACGGACTAAGATTCAGACTAACTTAAAAATAGTCCAAAATAAGTTCTCACTATAGAAAGAAGAATATTACTTGTTATCATCTTTGTTTTGTAATTGACAAAGTAGACAAAGCGGATTCAGAATGGGACCACTTTTTCTTCTCTTCATGGTTTAGTGGTATTTGCTCATGCCACAACATGCCCTGGCTTTCCCTCTGAAACTGAATCACGAACTGGACTAGAAGTAGCTACAGCCGTAGTCCCAATTCCTATGTCAACTGCACGTCCTACTTGCTATGAAATCTCATCTCCAATGACATGGGAACTTGCAACTCCATATGATATGTCTATTCCCTATTCCATGGCTTTCCCTTCTTCGAGCCATGTGTTTGTTTTTAGGAGGATTATGACCCTTGATACTAATATCATAACTAGAATGACCTTTCTGCCCTCCAATCAACTAATATTGTATTAGTTCATCTGTTTGGCAAAAAAAATCAAAATTTAGTCAATCTTGTCTTGAAATAATAGACATATCACCTTATACCTGGCATGATGCAATCAACTAATATTGTATTAGTTCATCTGTTTGGCAAAAAAATCAAAATTTAGTCAATCTTGTCTTGAAATAATAGACATATCACCTTATACCTGGCATGATGCAATAAACAACCATATAATACATAATATGGGCATGACCCTATGATACAATAAACAACCATATAAAAAAGCCTCTTGTTCCTTTTGTTCTTTTTGGGAAGACCTGTAGGATTTTAATTTCAAGAAATTAGACAATTTAGTTGTTGACTAGGTGTAAAATGACGTTGATGCTTGGTTCATGAGGTTAATGGTTCATGAAAATTCTTTTATCTTTGCACTAGTGCAATACAAGGAGTATTGAATCTTCAATAATTTGAGGGCTATTTTCATCTTTATGAACCAACTATTCGGGGGACACAGATTACTCATATAGTCGAATTAAATACATGAAAAATCTCATCCACCGTGTAGTTCTATAAGTTCGTTGCTTGCATTCTTTTCCCAGGATGATTTTGCTGCTTGCCAAAAAAAA
Source organism: Asparagus setaceus (assembly GCA_012295165.1). NCBI lineage: Eukaryota > Viridiplantae > Streptophyta > Magnoliopsida > Asparagales > Asparagaceae > Asparagus > Asparagus setaceus. The sequence continues at coordinate 10,823,816 of CM022704.1, read as the reverse complement.
AAGCTGAACAAAAGTATTAGTAAAATAAGATCTCTGGGAAAAAAATCCAAAATGAATAAGGGTAATTTTGTCTCAAAATCTTAGCCCCTATAGGTGATTAGAACCTAGATTTTAAAGGTGGGGGTGGGGTGGGTTTCAAATAGTCCCCTTTGTGGGGATTATTTAGTCCCTTCTTAAAAATTGTCTGCGCCTGATAAAAAAAAGTGAGATTAAATTGTGGGTCCAGACTATTTTAAAATAGTTCTCTAACTATCTAAAAAACAAACATGGCCTAAGAGTATTACTGGAAAATTTGATTGTATGGCAACGATCACTAAATTGAAACTTATCCACTTCATAGTACCAGAAAGTTTGGACTTGGATTATAGATTTTTAGAACCACACCAAAAGAACCATTGACACATTGTTTTCCTTTGGTTTGTAGTTCCTCGGAACTTCCGGTTGCTAGAAGAACTTGAACGAGGAGAGAAGGGCATTGGGGATGGGACTGTGAGTTATGGAATGGATGATGGAGATGACATTTACATGCGGTCCTGGACCGGCACTATAATTGGGCCTCACAATGTAAAATTTTAGTACTAATCACAGCTCAACTATCTTAAGACCTATGTGCTTTCTTTATGAGATCTTATGTGATTGCATCTGTACTGCAGTCAGTTCATGAGGGGCGCATCTATCAGTTGAAGCTTTTCTGTGACAAGGACTATCCAGAGAAACCACCTACCGTTCGATTCCATTCACGAATAAATATGACTTGTGTTAATCATGAAACTGGAGTGGTAATAATCTCTCGCTTGCATTTATTTATTATCACGCATTTACATCCAAAGTTTTCATTATATCTGGTACCTTTGCGATTTGAGATGGTATTTATTGAATGGTGATGTGGGCTAAGTTTTATCCATGAGAGCATTTATTGTTATTCTTTAGTGCAATGCATTAAACCATCAGACTGATCTTTTTCCCCTGAGTTATTGTACCACCTCTTCTATATTAATATGTCCCCAGTATGTCTTGTAGACAGTTGCCATTCATGTAAATTGAGATATGTGCATTTTGGAGGATGACTCTTTTCATTTTCTTATCTTTTCCCCCCTTGTTTTTCTCTTATTCGGTGACTGAAAGCAGTTGTGCAATGAGATTTTAGCTATTGTAGCACTTATCACCAATCTTTCACAAATTAATGGCTTTACTATATTCATTACTTGAGCCCTGGTAGGTAGTAGAGAAAGATGGAGACCTATGAGATGTATCACTGAATTCTTATACTGTATTGAGCCCTCTACTCACCTCGAACATTTTCTGGTTGGATAATTTTAGGTGGAGCCAAAGAAATTCATCATGCTAGCTAACTGGCAGCGCGAATACACAATGGAGTCCATATTGACACAGCTGAAGAAGGAGATGGCTGCTTCCCACAATCGAAAACTAGTCCAACCTCCAGAAGGCACTTTCTTCTAGTTCAACAAGACCTATCTGATTGTGTTCGCTCGCCTTTTAAAGATGGTGGTTCTCGTTAAATCTAATTGCAAATCTTTGGGAGGAAAGCATGCAATGATCTTTTAGCTCCTCTGCTTCCTGTCTGAGGAAGTGTAAGTATAATATGTTTGAACAGTAGAGTAGATGACGGACTTAAACTGAAACCTTCGCAAAGTTGGTCATTGCTCTGCATCTTCAATTTGGGCGCGTTAAAATTCTAGATGTCCAATTGTTTGTTTTTTAAACTGTTATGTGCTAAGATTGAATCGACTGCGTAATCTGTGTAAACAAACCGATTCCTAATGGGTGTTTGATTATTGTCAAATAGGTCATTCAAGTGATGGTCCCTCTGATCCCTGACGCTGATCTTTTTTTTTTTTTTTTTTTCCTTCTTTCTATTTTCTTTTTGTGGAATATGTGCAAAAGGATTTCACTGTAGAGTCAAGTTGATCAGAGTAATCTGCAGAGATGTTGGAAGTAGAAGACGGTTCCTTATTATTTTTGTTAATATGTTTAATCACATGTTCTTTGTTAATATATTGTTTTGATTGATTTCTTACTAAAGTAAGGACAGCAAAGTTCCTTCCAAGCTGAAAATGACTACATTTAACTTTTAACGTGGTTAAAGGTCTATGAAATCCTCATGTCTCCACGCTTCCACTGTTATGACATTGAAGATGTTTGGGGACAATGTTTTTTTGATGCAATGTTGTAAGTTCTTTTTAATTAAAAAAAATTTGGAACTAATGCCACATAATCTAAGTTGATTTCAAATGAGAACATGCAGATATTTTACAAATTATTGTTAGCCAAACATTTCATGCATGCAAAACTTTTCTACACAAAAATTTGCAGTCATATACTACTATTGGAGAAATGTTATCGTACCGTATATGAATGAATACTCAAACCCGTTATTAGACATTTGGGTCGGACTTTTTGGAAACCCAAACCCAAACCCATTCCGAGGTGACCCTAACATCTATACAAGTTGGGGCCGAAATCAATTATAAGTGTTAGGAGCTTATTTGGGCTTGGTATTGTTTACATACTTTCATCTTTTGAAGCTTGCGATGTTCATGTAGCATTATGCATCTAATAAATGTAAGAAATCCATGCCAGTTAATTCTTGAGTTTTGAAGCTTTCGATGTTCATAGTGTGTAACTTGCTTGCATCTATAGAGGAGTAAGTGATGAACATAATTGATAGCCTCTTACTGATAAACAATTTCCATTTTACTTTACTTTTCATCATCCCCACAGTATAAAAACTTGTTAGATGTTATCAGTAATTGGTATTTTTGTATAACCCACTTTGAATTGTTAACAATCTTCATTATTCTCATGTTTGCATCCTCTTTAAGAGACTCAATGGAGAAGATGGGTATTCAAACAGCCGACTGGAGAAGAAAAAAAAATCATTCCATTGGTAGTTTGCAGATTTGTAGTTTTTTTTTTCAAAATTCTTTTTTATATACTGAGGATTTTCTCTGAGACAATAATTTGTAAAAGTCAAATCTGTTCGGAACATTTTGGGGCCAGTAAATAAACCCAGAAAACACTATGAAAAGTAACAGATCAAGACACAGTTCTGAATTATTGATTCTTATAACTAGTACAAATATACGTTGATATTACAAGCTAAGTAGAAAGAGGATAGTTTATAAACAAGAGCATACACTAAGAAACGCTTCCCTTATAACTCCATGAACATCTTCTGAGTTGAGAGCCAGGTAACAGTACACCAAGTCCTCCATCTCCTCCCAGCTCCGAATGTCAACCTCGCGAATCATCTCGATGATGGAGTTCTTGAAGTCCTTAAAAGGGTCCGATGAAAACTTAACGGCACAGATGCTCGTGGCAAGTGCTCCAGAAACATCGGCAGGCAGCCTCGCTGAAAAACTCAGGTACCTTTCTTCTCTCTTCTCTCTTTTCCTTTGAACTTCGTAACCCATTTCTTATGTTTTAAATGTTGGATGGCTTGCTGTGAAGGTTTTATGGCACTTGTTCTGGAAAAAGAGTTCCTATATAGGGCCTTCTATTGGAGATCATATAGGGGACAAAGAGGGGATGAAGACACCTGACCTAGCACTAATCTTGATATGCTATAAGCTATCAGCTTATCCAGTATTTTCTATCAGTGTAGTTGCTACCATTGCAATATGCATGCACTACTGCACTGGTAATTAATAATGATATATGCATCAAGATTCTGTTAAAGTGAAGTGTCTTTATCTAACATATAGGCAGATATGGGATGAAGGCAACTAACCTAATGCATATTTCATAGCTATCAGCTATCAATGTAGTGACTATTATCTATCAATGCAGTTGCTAGCGGTGCATCTGGTATCTGATAGTAATATGTTCATCAAGGTTCATGCTAGATCAGGTATCTTAATCATCTATCTCCCTATATGATTTCTATAGAGGCCCCCTGTAGGATTTTGGTTTCCATTTGCTATGCTATGATTCTGGTCCAAGCCAAGGGGGAGTACCACCTAAGCTGTAAGTGGACTGTTGTCATCAATGGTTTCAGCGCCCCTTTGGATTTTGGTGGAGTGGGGGTAAGTGGGGATGTTGTGAGTGGGGACAAGTGTTGGAATAAATCAAGGCATGTGGCTAATTCTTGGATTTGCTTGCCTTTTTGTTGGTAACTAATTTCTACTTCTTGTTCGTTTTGGTATTGAACAAAAAGTGTTTGTTGTGTTTGGTATTATTTGTTGTCAAGTGAGCATTTTGTGCAGTGATTGGTTACTGGATAGGGGAAGGGTTAATTGAGGATAGACCAGTAGTATCAATGTTTTGAACTTACTTCCCTTCTAATTTTAATTTTCTCTGATATGCCCCCCGAGTGAAACTTCTTCTTACCCTCAAGGGGCCTATTTGTCAAAAAAGAATTCTCTTTTCTTTGAGGATACGAGCCAAAAAACTTTTCACTCAGGGGGTCTATCTGCAAAATAAAACTGGAGAGGTAGTAAGTTTGAAACAACGAAAGTATAGTCTATCGGCAATTAACTAAGGGGGTGATTGGTTCACATCTTTTAAGAAATTTTTTTGAGAAATGACAATTTGGTAAATAAAAGTTTTCTTATTATTTCTATAAATTGTGTTTGGTTCAACACTGAATTTATAGAAAACTTTTCCATAAAGTACAAAAATAGGTACAAGTTTTCTTGAAAAGTTTTCCACTCAAATTGGGAGGAAAACACAAAAAAAATATGACACAACCCAATATAATATAATAAACTTGTACCCAAACCCCATTTCCAACTACATTTCTACCTTTTCTTGATATTTCTATAAAGTTAAAAGGCCCATTTTCTTGTTTTGAACCAAACAAAAGAAAAGGAAAACATGTACTTTTTTACTTCTCATTACTTTTCTCAAAATTTTTTCAAAAAATACAAAGAAATCTATATTTGGGTGGAAAACATTTCTTGAAATTTCAAGAAAATGAACCAAACACCCCCTAACCCTATCAACTACTTTTCATATAAAAGCAAAACCTCTAATAGCCCTGTAGCTGCTACAGTAACTTAAACAGGAAATCTCAGATCCCGCTTCTGTAGTGAATTCAAAAAAGTTACTGTAAAAACTACAGTAATTCAAAATACTGTAGCCACCCTCTTTGAATTTTAAATTCAAATTCACCCATGCTTTGCACGGGTTGAATACTAGTTAAGGGAATTATGTAGACCTCTAGTTTCTGTACCCATTTTCCGCACTCAAGACTCCGCACTTCATGGCGGAAAAGTTTTTTGACAAGGATTTGTGGCAAGTTTTTCTTTCTTGAACAAGACTCCGACTTGAATATTGGATGTGGATAGTTTCAGGCACTACTGTAGGTGATGAATATTTTCAATGTGATATTGCATCTCTGACCGCTACCAAGTTATATTTTTCATCATTTGCTTACGAAGAGATTTGTTAATATTACAGTATTTGAGAACATTAAACATGGACTATTTCTATATACCATGCTCACAAGTTATTAAATATGTTTCCATGTATTTGGTGAGTTTTGCATTGAGAAATGGAATCCACAAGTTTAAAATCCTGTATCTTTATTAAATATGTTGATTGTTTGTCATTTTTTATACCAAGAATTTGGGATTGCCACGTAGGATAGATATATCAAATATGACTCTGTAAAACTACGCCAATTTCACCCGAATGTGTGATTTTAGTCACATATTCTCAACAAGATGTATGTACAACCAAACAAAATTTGATTAGAGTTATATCCCTCATGTAAATACACTTTAATATTCATTACAAACAAACAAAATTTTGAATATGTATTTTTCTATTTTCATATCATGCATCAAAATACAATCCATGAACCTAACAGCCTCCTATTGCCTAAATCTAGATACACCAGATTTGTTGTTTCCCCTCTTTTACTATTATTTTTTTCCCATTCTATGAGGCGCGCGGAGCGGCATATCAACTGGCTAAATCCGGAGAATTTGATCACAAGATCAAGAGAGATGCTGTTGAGGAAATATAAGAAAGGGAATCCAAATGCAATGTCTCACTCAATTTGAGCTACCTGGTTATTGTCTATTATTAATGATTTGAGACAAATGATATGATATGATGTTAGTTATATAGATTGTAATTGTTCGACAGCGAGATTTTGAATCAACTGTAGATATTTGTTTACAACCTAGCGTAAGTTATAACTCCCGTTAAAATTCAAAAAATAAAAACAAAAAGTCGATACCTCAAAACAAACACCCACAAATATAATCACAATTGCAAATTGTAAAATTTTAAAATTGAACTAAACAACTGCACCAAAATTGCACACAACGACGATTACAACAAAAGCAGCTGCATTCATTTACCTTTGCCATGCAATTAGAGTTACAAGGAGCTAGAGAACACTTTGACCCGACATGTATTTTGCAAGCAGGTTAGATTTGCTAAACACAAACATAAGAGATACCATGTTTGTATGTATTTTTGTAGAGTAGCTGGATCCGAATACATACATTTAAGTGGGAAGTCATGTTGGTCGGATTAGATATCTGTCATTTTCATTTTAGTTAGACAATAATGAATGCTACAGAAATCTAGACAACAGGACGATTTCAATTCTTAGCCATCTAAAAGTGTGTTTGTTTATAATTTTTAATTAGTTGGAGAATGAAGAAGAGTACTTAAAAGGTTGTACTTTCTTAATCCTCTTAAAAGGAAGAGATTGTGAGGAAAGGGATTGAGTTTTAAGTTTTTATTTTTTTAAATTCTAAGATTATCTCATGACTTAATATATATTTGTCATGTAGTTAACAAACACACATTATAGTGTACCTCTTTTTCTCTAGTTGTTTATAGTTCCATCGCATCTTCTTCTTTTTCATTTTCTCTCTTTGGATTTAGGCTAAATAGCACTTAAATACTTTATAGTTTCACTTCTTTAGTATTTATATACCCTCAGTTGTATTTCGTAGCATTTATACACCCTCAGTTGTTCAAAATTGGCACATTAATACTTTCTATTTTGCAAACATGAATTTTTTTATCCGAAAGTTCCTATATAACATTCATATGCTAATTTTATGACTTTCTGTCTATTGCGTTTGTTGAATTCATTACTAAATAACGCAGCGCGGAAGTGATAACCTCGGAATCCACCAATGATTGTTCTCTGAATCCACAAAGAACGATCTCCGAATCCACGAAGAAAATATTAAAGAGGAAATTTTATTGATAAAAAGATATATTATTCTAGGGTTACATGACTCTTCTTAAATAGAAAAATAAAATAGACTCCTAATAAGACTAGAATTACAAAGAAATAGAAAGTATCAAATCCTACCCTAAAAGACTCCCTATAATAGAGGAAACAAATCAGTCCTAATTAAATCAAAATTGAATTTGTTTCCTAATCTAAATAGACTCCAACTTTATTACTAAAAATAAACTAAATATTAATTATTTTCGAATTTCTACTAAAAACTGGTGATACTGATGAGATTTTGAAAAACTGACAATCTGGTTGGCTTCGTCTCGTCGAGATAGGCGATTTTCATATATAATATGTCAAAATTCGCCTTCCGGATTAGAAGTTATGATCGTTTCTTTGCGGAAGTCAATAACATGTGTGTATTCGTATTTAGCTTGTGATTGTCCAGCTCCTCCATGAAATTGTCCGTTAAGTGTCCTACATCAGTCTCCCCTTGTTGAAAGAAGCTCAACCTCGAGCTTATATTTGCTTAAATAGTAGCTTCATTGATAAACATTTTTCTTCTCCTGCATTGATCAGCGTCCGCCTTATACTTAGCACTGATTTTCTCCATCTGTTCTTTTATCTTCTCAGCTAGGGCTTCTTCTGAATCAAACTTTTGAATCAATCTTTTCCACATTATTTTAATGTGACTGACGGCATGTGAATCTAAAAATGACTTGAAAAACTCCTCAAAATATGTTCCATGTTGCTTCTCATATTCTAGTGCTGAAAGTATCATCAAAATGTTCTTGAAATTATTCACAACCTTTCCTTCCAGAGAAAAAAATTCTCCCTCATACTCCATACACAATTCTTTCATCTCTTTTGCCTCGAGCCCTCCACCAAATAATTCAAACATATTATCAATTGTCTCACTCTCTAATTTATCCTTCTCCTCTATCGGGACAACATCAATATGTGTAATATCGCTCACAACCTCTTTGGGAATATCATGCATAATATCCATCTTCACTATCATATCACCATCAGCATCATGAATCTCATCCATAACGAGGGTTTGCATCTTAGGAGGAATTTCAGCAGGGACAAGTTCTCTTTTTCCATAGTAGTCTCTATTTTAGACGGCTTCTCCTCTGTAAGAGGCAAAAGTACAACTCGACGTCCATTCTTTTTCAAGATATAAATATTGTCTCTGCTTCTGTGGGTGGCACCAACATTGAACTTCCATGGCCTGCCTAACTGCATATGACAAGTATCCATCTCAACCACATCACACAACACCTCATCAAAATAGTTGCGACCAATAGAAAAAGGTACCGACACATCTCATCGTTCTGCACATCATTGCCCTTATGAATCCAGTCAATCTTGTAGTGAGGTGGATGTTTCTCTGTCTTCAAACTTAACTTATTCACCATACGCCGAGAGACAAGATTATTGGTACTGTGACTATCAATGATAACATCACAAACCTTCTGCATCACAGTGCATCTCGTGCGGAAGATATTATGCTTCTTAGGTGGTTCTTCTCTCTTTGTTGCTTCTTCAGTCCTCTTCATAATTCCAAGATTTTGCCTAGGGACAGATTGGGCTTGTTTAATATCTACATGATCATAGTTAGAATTAGCACTCAGATATCGATGGAACATATAGATAGGAAGGAAATGAGCTTTCAATAACTTCTTTATCTTTGCTCACGTTCGAACCGGATCCTTCCCTTGATGGTATCGATTTATCAATACTTCATCCCACCATGCAGATGCTTGTCCTTTAAGTCTGTAAACCACTAATTTAACTTTTCAATCTTCTGGGATTATCTCATACTCAAAATATCTATTCACTTCATCAATCCAATTAAGGAAATCATCATCATGAAGCTTTCCATTGAATGATGGTATCTTTAATCCTCCAGCGTCATAGTTCTCCTTTCTTCGGTAGCTTCTACTATCATCGCTGTAAGATTTGTCTTGCAGAGTCGGATCTCGTCTTTGGCGACCATCAACGTGATCTCGAACTCGTCCCGAATTTAGACGCTCCACTGCCAACGCAAGTCGGTCTACGCGAGTCTTAATCTGAGTTAGGGTAACATCGGTCTTCAACTCATCGAACTCAGTTCGAGAAATAAGGGCTTCATCACCTGCCATCGGATCAGAGGAATAAGTCTCTGATACCAATTAACGCAGCGCAGAAGTGATAACCTCGGAATCCACCAAGGGTTGTTCTCTGAATCCACAAAGAACGATCTCCGAATCCACGAAGAACTTCGAATCCACGAAGAAAATATTAAAGAGGACATTTTATTGATAAAAAGATATATTATTCTAGGGTTACATGACTCTTCTTAAATAGAAAAATAAAATAGACTCCTAATAAGACTAGAATTACAAAGAAATAGAAAGTATCAAATCCTACCCTAAAAGACTCCCTATAATAGAGGAAACAAATCAGTCCTAATTAAATCAAAATTAAATTTGTTTCCTAATCTAAATAGACTCCAACTTTATTACTAAAAATAAACTAAATATTAATTATTTTCGGATTTCTACTAAAAACTGGTGATACTGATGAGATTTTGAAAATCTGATAATCTGGTTGGCTTCGCCTCGTCGAGATAGGCGATTTTCATATATAATATGTCAGAATCCGCCTTCTGGATTAGAAGTTATGATCGTTTCTTTGCGGAAGTCAATAACATGTGTGTATTCGTATTTAGCTTGTGATTGTCCAGCTCCTCCATGAAATTATCCGTTAAGTGTCCTACATCACTAAATATTTCCAAATTCTATTTTAAAAATAGAATTATGATACATTTAAATTAGAATTTGGGTAGGTTTACTAGTAATTTAACAAAAAACAATGGTTAAAAAGCTCTAAAATTAACATGTGAATGTTATATGGGAACTTTCGAATAAAAATTTTTACATTTGCATAACAGAGGGTATTAATGTGTCAATTTTGAACAACTCAGGATATATAAATGCTATAAAATACAACTGAGGGTATATAAGTGCTAAATGAGTGAAACTATAAGGTCTTTAAGTGCTATTTACCCTTGGATTTACTTCAATCATTCTCTTCCCCTCCACTGCTTTGTATCTAAAGCACACAATAAGTTGTTTGGCAAAGGGATATCTAGCGGTTAAAGAGAGTTAACTGCTACTTAACTTACCCCAAAAAAAAAAAATTACTGAAATAGTGAAAATGTTCTCTCTTCATATTTACTTTCTTCTCATACTTTATGTGCAAATATCACAAAACCACCATGAGGAACCGAAAGCGACGCTGGGATCTTCCCCTCCTGCAGGATAAAAAACGAGGATTTTGTTAGGTGGTAACTCTAAAATATTTTTCTTACAGCAAATAATCAGAATTTTATCATGACTAACTATTTTAGTAAACTAGCACTTTTTTTTTGGATAATATATAGTAAAAATTAGCACTTGATGAGCATGTAGAAAATTGTGCATTATAAGTGGGACGAGTTGTTCCTCAGAAGGAAGACGAATTACTATTCTAAGTTTCATTAATAACTGGGGCAACTTGTTTCTCATAGGTAGATGCATTAATTTTCTAACTTGAAATTTTCATAGACAGAGTACCCATAAATCTCCCGCCCTTTCATAGTTCCACTTTAATGATACTCAACTGTAAAGAGAAAATAAAGCTCTCTTCTGCAAATAAAGAAAAAAACCTCTAAAATTGAGGAAACAAAGCTTGTGGGTGACTATGAGTGTTAAAAACAGATTACACTAAGGCATGGTTTCGTAGGGGATACGCAGAGAGAAGGTGGTGTGAGGAGAGGTGCAATGAGGTACAATGAAGTATATGCATCTTGTGCTTCTTGTTTGGTAGGAGGGAAGGAGAGAGAAAACACATCACTTTGTAGTTTTTTTCTCTGTCTTCTTAAACCCCTATAATTTGGAGCAATTCTTCTCTCTCCTCATTTCTTGATAATTTTAAATTATTTCCTACTCTATCTCACCTCGTCTCTCTACCTTCACTTTTAAAACCCCTCTACCAAAGGTACTTTAGTTTTTTGTTCCTCCCTTTACCTTACATCCCCCTCTATCAAACCAAGCCTAAATGACCATTGTGCAGAACTCGAATCATTATGAAATCAATTTGTGTTAATACATTATGTACATTAGCTCGAAGATCATCTCATCTACTACAAGAGTAAAAGGGATTATTGTGTTAAATCATGAATTGTTTACTATAGAATATCCCGAATTTTATTGTCAATTTGATGAATTTATATTAGGATATAGGACTTGTCTTTGAAAAATGGGATGTCTAAACTAATTTCATGATCTCATAACAAATATTTGGTTTCTTTCTTAATACTCGAAATTCAAATATTCATAGATTCTTTTTATTTGCTTATTGGCTTTATATAATATAGGAGCACAAATTTCCCAGTCGGGCAAAGAGAAAATACTTAGTGGCAAGGACCGTTTGGCAAATATTTAAGGAAGTAGTACGTATCTGTTACTATATGTATACGTTAAGCGAAAACCTTCTTCCTCAAACCCTTCCACAGCTTGACACGTCAGCATTCCTCTTCTCAAATAAAACCTCCATGTGTCATTGATCCTAACCGTTCATCTACCCATCTCAAAATCTCAAAAATAATTAAATCCACCAATCCAACAAATTTCCAAAATTTAAGACCGTTATGCATACGAAAAATAATACTTTCAGTTTTTTAATCTTTAAATTTCCGATATTTAAACCCGTTAATCAATAAATTTCTGAATTTTAAGTCCGTAATGCATATGAAAATAACAAATATGTAGAATCAGAGATTAATCGAATATTTCCTACCATATATATTTGTTACTTATTTTAATTACCAAAATGAAATTATATATATATGGAAGGAAATACATATTAATTTATCGACCTAATATTATTGCTGTACACAACTTTCTAAATATTAGGTTAACATATAACCGAATATCTTTTACAAACTACCTAAAATTATTGCCATATCTTTTAACGCATTTATTACATATTTCAAATATTTTTCCAAAAATTTTCGAAATAGTATTAGATTTTATATTATGGTAAGATATTTAGTATCTTTTCAAACTACCTACAATTATTTCCATATCTTTTAACCGCGTTTGTTACATTTTTCAAATTTTAAAAACATGCATGATAGAGGGGCAATATATTTTCTAAATTTATGTCTATAAGAATCCTTGGATCGGCCATAAAACTTAATTGCAGCAATATATCATTGGTTCTCTTCGGTAAGTGTTTTCTTTTTGAATTTAAAATTATTTATAAATTTATTTTTCATCTTTATTTAATATAATTTATTTTTCGTCTTTGCAATGATATAGTTTAATTGTGCAGATATAATTCATTGCTTCTCTTGGTAAGTGTTTTCTTTTTGAATTTAATAATTTGATAGAATTTTTAATTTATTTATATTGAATTGTTTTATTACATTCCTTTTTATTTATCACAGTGTATACAATTTTTCATTTTTTATTAATTAATTCCCGTGTTAAGCCATTCATAACCTTTGGTAATTTTATTCATTTTTCTGTTAATTTTTGTTGATCTTTCAAATAAAAAATGTGGCAAAGATCATGAAACTCAATTAAAAATTGTTGAAAGAACATGAAATATCAATTGTTTTTAAAAATTAAATCATTCTAGAGATATATCATTGCTTCTCTTAAAGTGTTTTATGTCCATAAACAAATAATCTTTCTTCATTATGTAAATGATGATGACATTTATTTAAATTTTCATATTGTATATATGACCCTTATAGTTTTGAATTTAAAATTGTTTTCAAAAGAGGGAAAATTATATTTCAACATTGTGAATTGAAATCAATCCCAACCATCCATTCTATTTATAACTTAATTAATAATAATCCAAAAATCAATAAAAATCCAAAAATAATACTATGAAATTAAAAGGAAAAATATTCCTTAACAATGCATAAATATCGGTTAATCTTCTATCTGTTAATTAGAAAATTTAAATGAGATTTCTTTCTCTTCACAATTTTTGGCCGATTTTCTTAAATAATAGATAAAATCAAATATTCCCTAACAATCTGCATAAATATCGGTTAATCCTTTTGTTAAATATTATAGTTAAATATTTCGCTGAAAAAGATCTTTGAGATTTCTTCTAGCCACTCGCTGATATCTGAATTCCTATATGGTTGACATGTGGCTCGTTATGCTAAATATAGTTATTTGATGACGCAATCTAATTTGAAAATTCAAATAAATAACAAATTTGAATTTATTACTATAACAACTTGGTTAAAATTTAATCATATGGTATTATTAATATTTCTATTTTAAATGATTAAATATGCCAAATTTGTACGTTCTCTTCCATTTCTCTTCCTCTATCCTCAGCCTCCTCAATTCTCTTTCCCAAAATAAGTTCCCCGTGACGTTTGACGGTGAATTAACATTGGCAACGAAGACGAACCCAGTAACCAACCGCTGATGTTTCTAAATTTGGAGGAAGCGGATCTTGACAAGTTGTCCCCGGTTTGATTCGATAGACAATTTATTCTTTTAGTTATTACTAAAGTTTGATGATGATAATTTTTTGTTAATTATTGTGGTAATTGCTAATTTTGGTTTAGAATTCTTGAAATTTAATTTGTTAAACTTTAGTTATTTGTTGTTGTGACTACTAATTTGTTTCGGTCGACAAGTTCGAGGTTTGTGTCAGGACGATTCTCAATCCACAACAACGAAAGCCCATGCTTGGATTTGCAATTGGATGGGATTGAATCGAGAGTGGGAAGATATTTAGAAGATTCTATACTTTTAATATTATACTCTAATAGCTTGTGACTAATTGTTAGCCAACAGTTCAACACATCATTCGGGAATGTGTTGCAATTATTATCAAGAAGTAATAAAGATTGATGCTTTAGTTTGCAAATATTTGAAAGTTGCGATAATTCTTACTCAATCGGAATGAGCATCTTGACGCTGAATGCTTATTGAAAGGTACTCTTTTACCGCTTTTATTTTTTAGAAATTATAAATTATTATAGGTAAATTTTGAATCATCATCCCAAATAATTAACTTATTTTTTTAAAGAAAATTGTAAACTATTGCTGCTGTGTTTACTAATTTCGGCTTAGAATTTTTGAAATGTGATTATTTTTTTCCCCTTCCTCTCTGGTACTCGTGATCCATCGAAGATTAGGTGATTGTTGTTTGATTCTCTCCAATTCATTTGGTAGGATAGGGATCACTTCATCTCCTCTATAAGGTTTGATTTGTATGTATCTCCATTAAAATATTATGTGAGGTTGACCCTCTTTATTTTTAGCTACGTGTAGTTGATTTAAATTTTTTAATTTGGTTTGAGACTGATTATTATTTTCTATGCGTATTGTCTTGGTGTTGAAGTAAATGGCCTTTTGGATCATTCGAGTACAACTTTCATTAGGTACATAATGTAAGCTTATTTAAAACAACTAAAGGTTATTCCTTTAGAATCATCATTTGTTGTAACAAACTTCGTGATTATGGATGAGCTTGAGTTTATTTTACAATGACTCAAATTTGTATTTGAATACTATGAGTTAAACAATTCTTATATAATTCGGCACATGATTTTTCCCTGTGAAAATATTAATTCAGTTGCCAAGTCATGTATTGCCAAATATTTTAGTTACCAAATTCAAGGTTTTTGAATTTTAAAAAGAGAGGAAAAAGATAATTTAGGTAAGTTTTGATTTTTTTAGTTAAACAATTTCATAAATTTAGGTACGTGATTTTTTCACTATAAAAATATTTATTCAGTTACCTATTCGTGTATTGCCTAATATTTCACCTATCGAATTCAAAGTTTTTACTTGGAATTTTATTTTTATACGTAATTATGAGAATTAATTGTTGAAAATTAGATTTTTTATCACCTTAATCTTCACTACCAAAATATATCATATGCAAAACTTTTGTGCCTAATTTTCAGTTACTAAAATTTTGATATGTTTTGAAATTTAAGAAAACAAGGAAATGGTATTATAGGTAATTTAACCAAATTAGGATTTGTTACCCAAATCATTAGAAAATCATCATTAGCACATTGTAATTAATATTTTCCTAATCTAATTTACCAAATTTGACTAATTTGTCGGTAAGTATCATTTCGATAATTTTGAATTTCAAAACTAGAGGGAAAATGTACATTAAGTATAACATAACTAATTTAATTATGAATCTTGCACAAATATATTTAATTTAATATCCAAATTGATACTTGAATACCTTATTTCACATATTTTCCTTAAATCAATAGAGTGACCAGTTCTCTTCGATTATAATAGGTTCGCACCATTAAGCTATTGAGGATGTTTAACTTTAAGTTGTCTCTCTTGATCAACAAAGCAAGTTATGAAAATTTAAAGATTGGATTATGAAATTGTTAACCTTGAAATCCCTCTCGACTAGAGAACAAGCGACTCGATCTTTGTTTCTAATAGTGGAGGTCATGTTACCGAATTATTTTCATCTATTTACTTATATTTTGAGATTTTAGCATTCTCTAATAATATATAAGATCTATGATCGATATTTGTTATTCACCTATGTATTTCATAATAATGACATTTTATAATTTTAACATTATCATAATTTTTATGCGAGAATGTATTTTCTTACCTTAATCAAGAGGGTTTTTCCATTCTTTGAAAAGGGAGATGTGTCACTCTTTTATTTATATTCTTTAGGTAAATGAGTGATTAGAATATGACGAAATTTCAGTTAATTGCAGTAAGACTGTGCTTAGCACATGCTAAAAGACTAGTTAAAGAGAAGGGTAAATATAATTAGCATTTTTAATCCGAAATATTAAATTGCTAATTTGTTAAGTAAAATTTATTTTAACATTGTGATCGCTTTTAGTGTTTCAAATAATGAGAATAATGACTACTTTCTTTATAATTAGAGTGATTATCTTTCTTCTCAAAAATAAAAATAATTTTTTTGAGGGATTATATCTTAAGCCTAAATAAGAGTATTAATAAACCTCATTTTAAAGTTAACTCATTTTAACCCATCTAGAGCGTTATCTTCATCCTTTTGCATTTTATTGAGTTGACAAACTATGCAAGGTTACTTACTTTGTTTCTTCCATAGATTTTTTTTACATTTGATAGATTAAGAAGGGGTTAACTCTTTTTAGCCTGGCACTTAATGGGTTGCCAAACGATAGCGTGGGTGAGTTCCCCTGATTACACATATCCATCCATCTATTAATACAAGTATGGCCTCTGTACTTGTCCATGAACAGTAATTGTGAAAATGGGATGCCATGGTATTCCTTTTTAATTATTTATTGAATTTGTAGCAGCCTACTTTAAAACTTTTGCGTTCCTAATAAATTTTTCTATCCTGAAAATGTTACTGTCCTATGAATAGCATAACATCTTACTGTACGTGGACTTAGTATGCCCCTAGGTGCCCTCATAGAACTGGAGAGGATCAGGTTTTTTTTTTTTTTTTTTTTAAGTCAAGGATCGCAATTGTGTTTACTGTTTATTCAAATGTTAAATCAGATACATTTTTATATTATAGGTTTGGCTAAATATCAGAAAAACCCTCCTAACTTCGGAGGATTATCGGATATGCCCCTAACTTTGAAAATATTAGAAAAAGCCTCCTTAAATACAAGGATTATCAAAAAAACCCCTCTTTAACTTTTCATATTTTATCAGAAAACCCTTTTTAACTTTGAGATTTTATCAGAAAGCCTCTCTAACCCCTACTTTTAGGGGATCTTTCTGATAAAATCTCAAAGTTAAAGGGGGTTTTCTGTTAAACTTAAGCGGGTTTTTCTGATATTTTCAAAGTTATGGAGGGTTATTTGATAATCGTCCAAAATTAAGGGGGTTCTCTAATATATAGGTTTCACTACAACAAAGGTTATAAATTATGATATGTTTTTTGTCTCTACGTGACACATTGTTGTGTCGCACAAATATAGCGCGACATATACCAAAAGTGTAGTTAGAGCATGTGTGGAGAGCGTCTTTCTACACATGTGAGAATGTGTCACAAAGTCACAACATATATATATGTCGAGCATGGTGACACATACAAGTGTCACAAAACTCGTGACACATATATGTGTCAAAAGTGATGACACATAGTTATATCTTGACCATTAAAAATATAAAGAGTATCATCATTTAACACTATAACTTTCCAGAAGGTCACTCATCCTAGGATTACTCTCACCAAAGCTCACTTAACTATGGAGTTTTTTAGCTTATACATTATCATTAATGTTTAATCATCATTATAATTAAAATCTAAGATTTATTAGTTAAACCCATTAATAGATCTTCTCACAATCCATATTGGACTATTAGCCTTTTTCAATTATATTTAATTGTATATCTAATGACACAAATATGTGTCGTGATTTGCTACACTTTTTATTTGTGTCACTATTGTTTAATTTTTTGCAAATAAAATGACACTTTTATATGTGTCACAAAATAAGTGTGGACAAATACAACTTTTGTTGTAGTGTTTACTCAAACTAGATGCTCTAATTCTATCCTACCTTTATTTTAGCCCCCACCTCCCTTCCCCACCCATTCACGCACTTTAAATCTTCATATTTGTTCGAAAAAGTATCCAATAGGGATCGTCCACGACATTAAATGTGCATTTAGAAAATGTCAATCCTTAAATCTGTGCACGAATCCTGAAATCCAGTGATCTAAATATTAACATTTATTTGGTGCACATTTAATGCCATGGACTCATTTGCGCTTGATACTTTTAGTATGAATTTTAAGTTAATGGATTTTGGATTTTGGGGTGTCAATTACGAATATTGGCTGTTATTTAAATCGACTTAATGGGCTTGAGGATGTAATTACAAATTGATTCTTTAACTGTTACAGATTTGTCTTTATTGTTTTGGTTTCTTTTAGTTGTTTTGACCATGTTTATGATCATTATTTACCATGTTATTAGTGTCAGTGTCTTGGTCTCTGCGATCCATAATGAAACCCATTAATTATGGATATCTTCTCATAAAACGAGCTCAGCTCTACTACAATGACATGGAAAAAAAAGTTGGATTCAGATCCTCTCCAATTAGGTGGTAATTGGAGAGTGTCAAATTCTCTCAATCTTTACCATATATCTCAATTTCAATGAATGAGATAACGCCACCTAAGATTTTCACTACCACAAATAGTGGTTTTGACTGTAGTGGTTTCCAAGTTTACTGATGGTTTTCAAGACTAAAGCGGTTTTCAAGATAACAATAAAAATCTTATATTGCATGATCTCATCCATTGGGATTGAGATACACGGTAATAATTGAGAGAATTGGACCTTCTCCAATTACCACCTAATTGGAGAGGATCCAAATCCAAAAAAGTTTAACCGGAAAAGTGTAACCAAAATAACTCTCTTGCATTTTCGTTTTCTCTTGTCAAATTTGTATTTTATGTTTGTGTTTTGTGGGATCAAAATGGTGTAGAAATTATTGTATAGTTGGCATTACTCTTTTCTTAATGAATCATAACAGTCAATCAAGAAAATCTTTATCTCAAAAGTTTGAGCTGTACTCAATTTGCACCGAATTCAGTTAAAAATTAGCCATGAGAGAAGAGACTTCATTGTAGTTTATTTTGAGCTTATTTATCCTATAAACTACGCATGAGGATGACCTCTCAAAATTGCAATATAATACGAGAGCAGTTGGACTTGTCTGATTGCTAATTTATTGAATTATTCTCCAAGTTCACATCATCATAAGTTGGCACAATCTTGAAGTTGACTATTCTTACATAACCAACAAACTGTAGCTTAAATTTTCCAAGTCCATGTTCTAATGTTGCTATCAACTTCAAGTTGGAAGAAAGCCCAACTCCACCAAATATTTTCTCTCCTTCACTCAAAAAACTTTCATGTTTTATTTTTCCACACGGAAAGATTAAGGTAGGAGAGGACTTTGTTTCCGCATTAAACCCATTAAAGCCTCCGAGGGAAAAGATAATAGTGAGTACTGAACCATAACTTAGTTAAACTTTCACTAAAAATAATGATTAATATTGTACTAAAGATAAGTACGAATTGATGACAAGTTAGGTAGTAGATTGATTAATATTTCATCAAAATATTTAATATTAAGGAACTAACATTTAAAAAAATCCCCCAAAAATAATATTATTGTTCCAGCTCCTCTAACTTGGACTATGTGACAAGCACTTGGATCCCTATACGTTCCCATCAACTTGAGCCTTCTTTTGTCACTTTACTGTTAAAATTACCTTCTCAATTAGTTTACGCTTTTTTATGGAAACCTCACAAAGAAATAAATTAAGTCTTCCACTCTATTACCTTCTCAATGACGAAAAGGAAACCAAAATCATGTGACTTGATTAGAGGTGTAGTATTAATCACATAATTGATCACACGATCTCATGTATTAAGTGTGCGCCGACAGAAGTTGGATACTTTTGCATCTAACTTTCCAATTATATATATTCTCATTAGTACGGATAGCAATGCATTGGATTGATATTTGGATCTGCAAGATTCCCTCATAAATTTGTAAAATTGTAGAATTTACATGGAAATCCAATTACATTAGAATCTATACCCAATATTTCTCTCCAAGTATGTCAATAATTTCTATCAAGAATCAAAATAATGTGTACTAAGTTTTTGGTGGTATGTACTATACTTTATATTTTTCAACGCTAACAATCTGTGTTAGTTTTTTAAGCAAAAAATGGATTATATTAATAAGAATCAATAGAAGGTATATCATCAGTGATCTCATGAACAATAACCTCAAGGTGAGAAGAATTCCAATAGTAACACATGCTACATGCAGCTCTAAACTTTGCAATCGAATGAGCAACCTTGTTCGTCCTTTGTTTTTCTCATTATCGGATACTTCAACTTTTTTATCGATTTATTCTTTAAGATATAACATTCCTCATGTATATTTCTTCCTTAGAAAAATTATGACATGTAAGTGCTTAGATAAGCATCTACTAAGTAATTTTAATTAGCACCAAAACATAAACAAGCACCGGGAAAAAATTTAAACTGAAAAGATTAAATTATGTCAGTATTTTTAATTATCATCATACACGCTATGAATTACGTACTTTTACTTTTATGTTTTCCTTAAAATAGATCATAATCATTTATTGACTGACAAGTGACAATGTTCTTGTTGAAAAAAAAATAAAAATTCGATCGATTACCTATCTGCAAGGAATATGGATGAGAATGTCCTCTTTTGATCCGATCCAAAATGTGCATCTAATTAATTCAAGTTACATATATTAACTATTAAGGAACTAGGTCCATGTGTTAGTTGAAATTTACCATTAAAAACAAGTAATTCTAATTATAAACTATTGTAAATTACTATATAAAATACAAATGAAAGTTTAAGGTGAGGGAGTGCGGGGGCAAATGAATTAATAGAGTGCACGCGACTTGGTCCTTGCCAATGCCATGCAATTAAATTGCACGCTCCCATGTGAGCAAAATAAAAATGAAAATCATGGTAAATTACAACGAAGCCCCCTCATTTACACCCAGTTTCTCAAAAGGCCTCTACATCTATTTAATTTTAGAAGGGGGAAAAAAGGAAGGAAAGAAAGAAAAGTCTTATTTATTCCGGTCATAATATTGTATTTTTGTGACAGAATGTAATTTTTCTCATCTTTGAAGAAGATGATCAAGATCTATTACAATTATTTTAAGAAAAGTCACATTTTTATTCTACCTTTTTGTGTGTCATGGTTTCAAAAATTCAACATGTGTCCTCAACAATTTATAAGACATCAAAACTAACTAAAAGAACAGAATTGGAAAGATCTAAAACATTCTAACTACTATCCACTATTTGATAACTCCCCCACTCCTCACATTTTCTTATAGTAAGATACTTCATATCACTTTTGACAATATTTTTCTAGAAATCTATATTCATATTAGCATTGATTATTAAGGTGTTAAAAATATATTTCTAGAAATCTATATTCATATTAGCATTGATTATTAAGGTGCTAAAAATATTTTTTACAGACAAGTTTACCAGAGAACTAGTAAGATATAACTAGAAGTACAAAAAGTGGATGTAGAATTCAAATTTAATCCTTTCACCTACATTAAATTTTACCTTGAACTATCTAAAACTAAAAATGTTTAACAATAGATTTTTGCTTAACAACCCAAAGTGTTACTCGGATTTACCAAAAAGCCCATCTAGTTCTATATGTTCAATAAGCCTAGCATACAAAGTTTGTTTATATTTAAACCCAAAATATAGGATGCAAAGTGTATAGATCGTATAATAGGATATATATATATATAGATATATACTATAGGGTGTATAGCTGCATATTAGAGGGTATATGAGCTACACAATATAGGGCGTATAGCTACATACTTTGGATGTATATATCCTTTTTTTATACTAGAGAAACCTTGGCGAGGCACGAGGATCCCCCTAGACCGAAGCCCGAGTTCTACCATTGACCCTTACCAAGTACACTCCAGGTGTATGGGCCCCACTTTCCATTCTCACACTCCGGTTAGGCAGACGGGATCGAACAACGGACTTGGAGGGGTGTTAGTAGTATTACCACAAGGTCCTCAAGACACTTATGCTATGTGCGATAGTATATCTATATAGCTATACAGTTTTTATTCTATAATTTGGGTTTAGAGGTAAACAGACTTTATATATTGGCTTTATTGGAACATTTTAGAAGTAGATGTTTCTTCTCTCTCTTTTTTTGGTTGATAAATATGAGTAAATCTTTGGGTTTATATAGAATAATATATATATAGCTATACATTTTCTATTCTATAATTTGGGTTTAGAGGTAAACAAACTTTGTGCATTGAGTTTATTGGAACATATAGAACTAGGCGGGTTTTGATAAATGGGAGTAAAACTTTGATTTTATTAACAAAAATCCTTTCATTAAGGGAAATCTTTCATAGCTAGGAGGCTTTTGGTGATAAATAAATGATAAGATCCTTGAAAAAAAATGAACATGTATAAAGGCTTTTTCTGCAACTTACCAAAAAAAACAAAAAAAATTTCAAACCCAAAATCTTATCTACTACCCGTGTAGGATAACCATAATCTGTACATTTTAGAATTTTCCGAATCCACCAATCAACCCCGTGTTAGGATAAAATCTGCCCCGCACGAATCTCAAAGCCCCCTCAGCCGTCCAGCGCGGACACGTGTCCGCCACCTGGCCCTCCTACTAATCTCACTGACACGCCACCCCCAGTTCCCACCCCCCTTGAAAAGTCTCAAAATCAGAGACCCACCCTCCGACCACCAGAAACAAACTAGGGTTTTCTCTTCAGATCTGCAGGGTTCTCCCAGATCCCCCCCCGCCATGGCCGCGAGCTCGTCGTCCTCCTCCGCCGCCGGCAGCGATGGCGTATTCAAGAAGGTGGTGGTGTCCTACTCCTACGTGGCGATCTGGATCACCCTCTCCTTCACCGTCATCGTCTACAACAAGTACATCCTCGACCCGAAGATGTACAACTGGTCCTTCCCCATCTCGCTCACCATGATCCACATGGGCTTCTGCTCCTCCCTCGCCCTCCTCATCATCCGCGTGCTCCACCTCGTGGACCCCCCGACCTCCCCCCCGATGTCACGTGACCTCTACGTCTCCTCCGTCGTCCCCATCGGCGCCCTCTACTCCCTCTCCCTCTGGTTCTCCAACTCCGCCTACATCTACCTCTCCGTCTCCTTCATCCAGATGCTCAAGGCCCTCATGCCCGTCGCCGTCTACTCCATCGGCGTCCTCTTCAAGAAGGAGGCCTTCAGGTCCTCCTCCATGGCCAACATGCTCTCCATCTCCCTCGGCGTCGCCATCGCCGCCTACGGCGAGGCCCGGTTCGACGCCTGGGGCGTCACCCTCCAGCTCGCCGCCGTCGCCTTCGAGGCCACGCGCCTCGTCCTCATCCAGATCCTGCTCACCTCCAAGGGGATCTCGCTCAACCCCATCACCTCCCTCTACTACGTCGCCCCCTGCTGCTTCGTCTTCCTCCTCGTCCCCTGGATGGTCGTCGAGCTGCCCATCCTCAGGGCCACCTCCTCTTTCCGCCTCGATTTCTTCGTCTTCGGCACCAACTCGCTGTGCGCCTTCGCGCTGAACCTCGCGGTCTTCCTCCTGGTCGGGAAGACGTCGGCTCTGACGATGAATGTGGCCGGGGTCGTGAAGGATTGGCTTCTGATCGCCTTCTCGTGGTCGGTGATTAGGGATACGGTGACCACGGTGAATTTGCTCGGGTATGGGATCGCCTTCCTGGGGGTGGCGTACTACAATCACGTGAAGCTGCAGGCTCTGAAGGCCAAGGAGGCGCAGAAGAAGGCGACGGCGCAGGCGGACGAGGAGTCGGGGACTCTGCTGGAGGAGAGGGACGGGGAGCATCACCCGAGGAAGAACGACTCGCAGGCGTAGATCTGTTCCGGCGTCGGTAGATTTCGATACTCATTTCACTGCCACTCAATTTTTATCTTGTTTTAGTTCGCAAGTATTGCTATTGTTTTAGGCTATTGTTGGTAGTTTGAGGGAGGAGAGGGGATGTGGGAGAGGATGCGTCTTAGATTAGGTTGATTGTTGGTGTATTGAGATTTCTGATATGGTTACCAGTACCTTTTGATTATTATTTTTATGGTTTTATTCATCAAATCTGTTGAACTCCTGATCTGGGCATATCGTGGTATTCCGCTGATTCTAGTGATGTTGTGCTCAATTTCTTTACTTGTTTTCTCGATTTGATCTGCATCTTTGTTCTACTTTCTGATGTTTACTGCAAAGATCGAGCTTTTCAATGATTGCTTGGAAATTGAAACACTTAATAGTTTAAAAACATAATATGTTACTTGGAAATTGAAACACCATGTGGTCTAGATTGATTGTCGATGATATCGATGATGATCTGATAATCTATTGTATTGATAGATGTACATCTTCAATGTTTGGTCTCAATGTGGGATGTGATTGCTTGCTTATAACTAGCTTCCAACTCTCGCTACGCAATGCACTAGAGATGCATACGTCTACTGCAATGTACAATATTAAATCTGTAGTTGAATTTAACATTTGAGCTTAGAACTCCCATGTACACATGTTTGCAATTTCCTATGATAGAATAATTGCGATTATTTGCTTGCCCCTTCTGGTTGAGTTTAACTTTAATCTGTGAGAGTTGGCAACACTTTGTTGGATATTGCTAGTTCTCTATGCAGCATGATTTCTGATGGTTGTTCTGAGCAATAATATAGGCAGCAGCTGAAAATAAGCGATTTTTCTTGAGAGAGTAGACGGGGCTTCATGATTTCCAATTTAGCTCAACTAATGGCGTAGAATATGCTTTGTGTAAACTATGTATCACACTCTTGAAATGTCTATCAGTTTGCGTAAAACATGAATCACACTCTTTAAATGTCCATCATGCAGGCTTGTTGTTTCTTGTGGTTTTTCACCCTTCAGGCACAGGACATGTGAGCATATATGTTGATTGGAATTTAGATGCCCTAGAAAAAGAGTTGTGGGCGTATGTTTTCTTTACGAAAGTTTTGTACATTCATTCTATGGATATGGTAGGAGGTTTGATGATTTAACTCTGGATCCTTGAAATATTAAGCTTATTTCTAGTTGAGGGTTTAATAAGATCAATTCACAGGTCTAATTGAGTTATTAATCATGGCTATTGCACAGCCTTTTCATGGTGGATGAAACCTGAGTGGGTACAAGTGTTTATATATGTATCATTACCCTCAAATTTGAACTGATGAGGTCTACGATACTAATTTTTTCCCTAATGCTTATATTGCTAATAAGTAGGTGAAAATGTGATACCTTTTCCATATTAACAAGTCAAATAAAAAATGGGTCATTAAAACCCAGGAAACATAGGTTTGGAAAGTTACAGTTATTTGCTATATAGAATAGTGTAACCAAATAACTTCTTGCTTTTGGTTATTGTCCTAGTTTTAGTGTGTCAAGTGTGTGACATGTCTGCCTCCTAGCTGTCCAGCTTGGAAGGATTTTCATATAGACTTCTTCCAGCAACTATTGCACATACAGTTAATGCTTAATTTGGTGATTTTTCTTTTGCACTAGTGCCTCCTTGCAAAAGTTAAGAAATCCGACTTTGAGTTATAGATGTGGTTAAAATATCCCTGGTTCGTAGTTATTTTGAGATATCAACAAGTTCTGGAAATAAAATTCGAAGGAACATTGGAATGTTGGAGAGATCTTGAAAGAAGCCATTCCAAAGGGATCAAATAAAATGCTGCAGAATTTGTGGCATGGGAATTGATTTTAAGGAGCACTGATATACACAGATCGCAAAGTAGCATTCAGTCCGGTAGATCAGAAAGTCATAAAACCTATTTAAGTTCAAGCTGAACTTAAACCGCTCGTTAATGTGGTCAAGTAAACCTATTTACGGAAGCAGTTCTGAGGCCAGAGACAATGGCAGGAGATGGTGGTGGGGTGGCTGCCAATCGGCCATTCAGACCGTTTTCAAAGCATTTAATGAGGAAAATTGAGTATAGGTATCCATTCTGCTTCTAGTTATGGTCTTGTTTGGAAAATTCATCTTTATTTCCCTTGTAGGGTCATTATCTTCAGTTTTGTTTCTGTGTGTGTAGATATTAATATTGCTGACATGATATGACACATCAAGGAAAATCATAGACAGTCTGATAAAAACTACATAAGAGAACGACAATGGCATGGCAAGAAGTGTCGTGTTCTACGTAGTTGCAAAATAGGAGTGTCCGTGCTTCCTAGGTTTCACTAATATGATGATATTCCTTGCTATGTAGTATGTGACATCCGAAAATTTTTGTCATATTTTGTTGGCTGTGGCAAGCTAATTTATCTTTTTTTCATACTTCTAATATCTCGGTTCTGAATATTTTTGCGGATTATGGGACTGTTTAGGTAGCTTACTTTGAGATATTTTTATCTGGCAAATCTTGTGTGTATTCAGCTTAACATACCGTTATAGATACGGTCTGTATGAATTATTTTTCTTAAGGATTTAATTTTATGGGTTGTCGCAGTATATGACCTTGAGTGGCATTTTGTTATGGATTCAAACTCTCACTTTTGAGGACCTCTTTATGTATGCTGTTCATGAACTTCTTATTAGACATCCCTGGTGCTGTGGTGCATTTGTTTATTTTGAAACCTGAAAGTTATTTATGGACTAAATCTAACTTCCAATTGAGTGGTCTTTTTCCTGATCACCGTCCTTATGATTTTCTTAGCTGAGTTGTTGTCCTGTGTACTGACTGGTGTTTGTAGAGTTATAACTTGTTTGTAATCTCCTAGCACTCTGCTAGGTTTCATTGTATAATTCTCGATCTTATGAATATATGTTTGTTTATGCTATGTGAAATGCATTTGCTTATGTTCTGTGGATGATTGTCAATTTACATGAATCGAGTTACATTGGTGCTTGTAATGGGTTCATCACATATGTATATATCAAGTTGGTAAGCAAGTTTGCATCATATATATCAAGTGTTGAGTTGATGGGTGATGATTGTCAGTTTACATGAATTAGTTGTTGCAGGTGCAGTCAAGTGTATTTTCATGTTATATTGAGATGAAAATTGGACATTCACTGTATATTGTGCAGATTTATTTTCACATCTGGAAGCATTTCTGGACTGATGGATTTTGAGCTGAAACTCGTGGAGTACTTTTTGAAATGATTGGGGTCTTGATCACAAGAATCTTCTTAATATTTTCACATATTGCAATATTCTTCAGTTCAGGCTTTTAAGATTTTTTTTTTCTGTAGTTTCTTTCATAGCGCTGCTTCCTCTCCTTCATATGGAATATAAATGATAAAATTCTTTCCTCGAAATTTTTAGCTTAGAAAAGACTGCGACTTGTTGTCATCGACTCTTAATTTTTTTTAATTTATTTGTGTCATGGCATTAAATCTGAAGTTCATTTTGGTGAAATGAGATTGATACTATACTTCGACATTACATCGTAAGGAAATCTGCATCAGTTTACCGGTAGAATGAGCTTCTACTGTCCATGGCGAACGAGAATATTGGAAGGATGACTATGGAATGTCATTGTGTTCTCTCTCTCTCTCTCTCTCAAAAGATCACGGGGCGTGAAGTTTTTTTGAAAAAAAAAGTATATTTCAAACATGAGTTATTAGAAGTTGCAGGAAACCGATATAACTATTTTTATTTGAGAAAACTACCTTGAAAGATAAGAGTAACCTCCAGGCTGAAATTATTTCATAACAAAATCCTAAGAGAATATTGCAGTTAATATAAACATGGAATGGACTCATGCATTAAGCGTTTGTAGTCCAACGGTTAGGATAATTGCCTTCCAAGCAATTGACCCGGGTTCGACTCCCGGCAGACGCAGCCTTCTAAATATTATCTTTTTAATAACATGTTATTCGCGAAGTTTTCTTTGGTATCTTTTTTTCTTAAATATTTTTTTTAAAAAAATTTAAAGTATTTTTACAAGTTTTTCTTTGGCTGTTTTAAGGTATGTGGTGCCAACTACCAAAACTCTAATTAATGGAAGTCTTAATGGTGAGCAAAGTAGCGCTATGAGTTCGCTCTTTCATATTCTTGTTTATTGTTCCATCATTTTCTCTAATTAATGGTTGTTTTTTTTATAAATATTTTTAAATAACTAAATATTTTTGCAAGTTTTTCTTTGTCTGTTTTCAGGTATGTGGTGCCCGCCACCAAAACTCTAATTAATGGAAGTCTTAATGTTGGGCAAAGTGGAGTGATGAGTTCTAACTCTTTCATATTCTTAATTCTTGTTTATTATCCCATCCTTTTCTCTTAAAGGGGAATCTTACTATTTATTATCTTTTCATAGGTCAAATTAGGTTTTCTTTTCTAAAGAGACTCGACACTTTTCCGTTTCAACCGCATCCATTCAAATTATCATTTTTATTTCATGTGGGATCCGAAAAGTCCAAGTTGATCTTCTTTACTTGTTATAGAAGGATTATTTACTCGTGTTATCCATTTTATGTTCCTGATAGTAAAGGTTACAAAAAAATCCTAGTGACTAAATTTTGAATGGTGTTGAAGATATATTTTCAAAATTTCATAGAAGTTGTATTTTTCATAGATAAAATTTACAGGCGACAATCCAAAAATGTTATGATTTTAGCTTCACGATTCGAATGGTAGTCATTTTAGCTTCACATTTTTCCCTTTATTTATTTATTTATTTGTTTTATCTAGATCTCTTGGATGATGAACATATATCAAAGCAAATCTTGATGTTTCAAGGAGGGCAAGGAGGTATAATAGGTCTTTCTCTTCTCTCCATTCAAAGCTTCATATGCTTAAATTACTTTTCCTTAAACAAGTGACAAGTTTTATCTCACTTAGAGTTACATAGTTATTATGAAAATAATCAAACCACACATGTTAGCAAAACTCGATGAAAGAGAAAAGATCCAACTCCAAAGTAAAAGAAAAGTTTCTGTCATGTTATACCCAAGCTCTTTCATAATTTTGTTAATTAACATCTCCAAATATATTAAGTTGTTTTAAACAGCACACCATATCTATTAAGTAGTTGCCATGCTAGATTTTAAATTACTCAATTTTATATTAGGTCCCTCACTTTTTTAATTGCTCAATTTTCATATTTCTAATTTACATCTCTAAATCTATTGAATTGTTAATAACAATAAATAGTTGACTAACTACGCTTCAATCTAACGAGAGGGTGTTATCTCAAATAAGTAATATATTTGACGTGTGATTAGAAATATGAAGATTTGGGAACCTGTACACAAATAAGAAAAAAGTTTAGGGTGTATATGAAAACTCTAAAAGAAAATAGCAATCTTTTAAAGGGCATGTTTGTTTGCACGAAAATAGATATGAAGTAGATGAAGTAGATGCTACTTGTGCTACTTCCATATAAAAAAATTATATTTATTTCTCTGTAAAAACTACTTCCGCTACTTCCTTAATCACTGGCGTGGCCTCTAGCTGGCACCTCTATTATCTTGATTTGTTTTTCCGCCTTGGAATGTCCAGAAAGACGACGGAAGTAGATGTAGGGTGGGGTCCACAAGAAAATAATGATTCTCAAAATTATAATTAAAGATCTCTTCAGAAGTGATCAGATCCCTTTGGCAGTATCTTCACCGCCGACTCTCTAGCGTGAAAAGGTTCCCTCAAGCTCGCGGCAAATTTACTATTCACTGCCGTCTTCGCAACAAAATGCCTCCTTCCTTCATCCTCGTTCTTTTTCTTGGCTGCACCAAAAAGGTATTACAGTAAAGGTTAAAAATTTAATCTTTTATTGTAAATTCATGCAACATTTATATATTATTTGTAGAACTCTTTCATAAAGCTTGATCTTTTAGTTATGGTTCCTTTGAGACATAATAGTCAAAAAACTTTGGGGGGTTTTTTTTGGGTTCATGTAGAAATAAATCAGATTTTTTCATTAATTGCCACATATTTTATTTATGTTTTAAATTGAGGGATTTACATTAAAACCAATTTTATGAATTAAATTAACTAGTTTTTTTTCTCAATTAAGTTGATGGGTTGTAAATTATGAGATGAATCTTATTAAAATTTATTATAGATTTGAGATCATTTGAGACCTGGTATTCATTGAAGAATTTTCTTTATGTAAGGTTATGATGGATTCTGTAAGGTTATATAGGATACAAAGGGATCAATCATTGAATGGGGAAATTGCTATTTTTCAAGTAGTTTTTTATTATATTCTTTGATAAGAGTGGAGGCAATATTCTTCAATTTGAAAAAGTATTGATTTTTGGGGAAACTAATGTACAATCGTGTTTAAGCTTTCCAACTACTTTTAGGCTCTGTACTTTCAAATGCTCTTGTGCTTATGCATTAGTTTCATATCATTCTTCTTAATTGTACTAGTTTTCTTAGGGTTTTAGATCTTTCTGATATGCTCATTCATAGTCTTTCTTTTCACCTCTTGGTTGCTCCTAAACTAGTTATAATAAAAATATGTAATTTTCTTATATCGGTGAAATATATAGCATCTACAAGTGAAATGTAATTTTTATGAGTTTACTGGTATAATTGATTTTGCGAGAACTGGCCTTTCTTAATGTAAAGTGAATTTATCGAAAGAAAGAGTCATTCTTTACTTGTAGCATGAGAAAATAGATTTTAGAGATAACAACGCTACTAGGATGTGAGAATCATATTACTTTTTGTTGATGTGAGAAATAAATTGGCTATTTTTTATAATAACCACATGCGGTGA
This sequence comes from Asparagus setaceus, assembly GCA_012295165.1. NCBI lineage: Eukaryota > Viridiplantae > Streptophyta > Magnoliopsida > Asparagales > Asparagaceae > Asparagus > Asparagus setaceus. The sequence goes on along the minus strand of CM022704.1, from coordinate 10,793,312 downwards.
TTTTTAATTTTATAACATTGTTTTATTTGTTTTATGTAGAATATGAAACCTTCAAAAACTAGAGATGCTACACTAAGTTGCTATGCTGCATATATGGCGTGTATAGTGTGTGCTTACTTTATATTATTTGACAATAAAAGAGAAGTAACTCCTAGGGAACCAATAGAGTTGAGAGATTCACTGAGAAATGCTTATATGGGCCGATTGTTCTGTGGCGGCAGAACATTTGCATGACTACTTAAGATTGGATAGAGGTCCATTTTTAACCTTGTCCACATGTTACGAAAGTCTAGACTTCTTAAAGATACCATATATGTTTCCATCGAGGAGCAAGTTGCTATGTTTTTACACATAGTAGGGCATAATGCAAAAAATAGGGTTATTGGTATAAACTTTGTACATTTAGGCGAAACTATTAGTAGGTACTTCAATGCAGTCCTCGTGGCAATATTAAAACTGAGGCCTTTACTAATGAAGCAAGCGAGTGGTGAGGTATCCGATGAGATTCGTTGTAGATCAACTTGGTACCCTTGGTTTGAGGTAAAGTGGATTATTTTTCAATCCATTATATCTATACTTCATAAGGTAATATGTAATATAAAATGGCGAATTTATATGTTATATATGTTTAATGGTCAGAACTGTATTGGTATGATTGATGGAACACACATTGATGCGTCTGTCCCTAATAATATAGTTGCTCAATTTCATGGTCGCAATGATGGTCCCACACAAAATGTGCTTGCAATTATTACACCTAATAAGCTATTTTGTTATGTCATGGCTGGATGGGAAGGGTCAGCTAATGACTTTACAGTTTTGAGGGATGCATTGTCCATGCCTTCTCCAAAGGGATTGCGTTTGATAAATGGTAATAAAATCTAAACTAAATTATAAACTATTTTATTAGTTTAAAAAATATTAGTTAATAATTTGGTTTCATGTTAATATTGTAGATAAATATTATCTCTGTGATGCTGGATATACGACAATGCCTGGTTTTATTGCACCTTATCGTGGCGTGCGCTACCATCTTAAAGAGCAAGACGGTAGAGAACCATTGAACCATCGCAAGCTTTTTAATCTTCATCACTCATCACTTCGATCAAAGATAGAGAGTGCATTTGGCATTTTGAAAAATCGTTTTAAAATTCTAACATGTAGGCCCGATTTTCCATTTCAAACACAGGTCAATATTGTTATTGTGTGCTGCATTCTACATAATTATATAATGATGGTTGATCTAGATGATCGTTACATAACAGAAGATGTAGTTTTTGATGAAAGAGAGAGTGTATTTGCTAATGAAGAATCTGAGGTTAGCATGCTTAATTTAAGCAAAAGGGAATAGAAAAAAGTACAAGCTATTTGGTTAAAGAAAAGAGATGAAATGGCACAGTCTATGTGGATAGACTATTGCGCTCGATATAAGGAAGGGAATGAGGTGGAAATTGGATTAGGTGATTAGTATTTGTGTTTTGTATTGTTTTAATTGATATCACCAATATATCTTTGGATAATTAAGTGAACAAGTTTGTTTTTCCCCTATTATCAAGCTTCTTGAAAACCAAATTTTATGTATCTTTGACATTTCTTTATTGATATATTCTTTTTATGATGAGCTTCAATATCATTATTTCTAATTTTATAGTTTTTCTTTCTAATTGTCATAATGTAAACTTTATTCTTGTTGTCTCTATGAATATTTACAATATCACAGGACGATGGACAATCTTATACTATTATAAAAGTGTGTTGGATGTTAAAACATTTTCTTTTAAAAATACCCTCGAAACACATACATGCATACATCTCTCCATAATAAAACACCCTCTAGCACATGCATACATACATACATGAAGATATATACATACTTAATTTTTCATAACCTCCTTTTTATTACCATCAAATTATCATTTAACCACCCACTAGTAACATTCCTCCACTAACTCTTGACATTATACACTAATAATGAAAAATGTTTACAACTATTCCTCTTCCACCAAATCACTATAAATAACTATAAAATCTTATCAAATTTCTCAACCAGAATTCTAACTCTTAATTAAAATTTATTTAGATGGGAAAGAAAGGAGACACAACTACAGCACTCACAAACCGTAATAAGTGTGAGTGTGTCAATGGTAGCATCACCGGTGGAGTACGGTCAATTTTTGAATGTGAAGATGGTAATGGAAGCATCAATGTGATAATTGAGAGAGAAAAGAAAGGGTTGGTGAAGGCGACAAAGAAGTTGGTTCTGTATTTTATCAAAGTCTGCAACTGTTTCAATCATGATCTAATTGGTTTATTTTTTTCTTCCATCTTCATATATTTTTTGCCTTAGGGTGTAAATTGGTTTCAAGCTACTAGGCATGTTTGTAAATATGCTGAATTGTTTGTATAGTCTGGTTGAATCTTTCAATGCACTATGCTTATTCTCGGGATAAAGAAACCTTTGTCCATGGCAATGCATTGTACTTGTAGTTGCTTTACACACTATATGTATATGAGAATGTAAAGGGTTAATTTTCGTTCTATGGTTACTAAGGTAATAAGTTGCGATAATTTGGGTTATAAAGGAAAAATAGAAAGTGCAAAATGATGTAGTTAGTTGGTCCTGAGGATGCTTATAGAAGGGATGACTACTACAATTTTAAGAGTATTATTAATTTTACGCTATTATTCTACTATTAGATTATAATAGTTAATGTACGATAATTATAATATATATTAATATCGACAATTTTCGAAAACTCTTCTTAATGGCGTTAATGTTGACTTTGTTCTTTTCACATGTAGGTAAATTTATGCGAGGGTGATATTTTTGCAAATAAAAATTGTATTTCACGCTTTTAGGATTTTTTCAACAATGTTAAAAGTTAAAAGGGTTTTCTTGAGAACCCTAGAACTTAATGAAGTTTCATGATATTTTAAAAGTTTGAAAGTTTATTTGGAGCGTTTGTTGAATTTACCCTAAATAGAATGTATAAACTTATGGTAGGAAAATTGATTTGATATCTAATAGATTATCGATTGCAAATCAAACTAATTTGAAATACTATATATAATAAAAATATATATTAGGTACATAAAATTATCATTGCATATAAATAAGAAAATGGAAATACGTGCAATGCACGTGCACCATACTAGTAGAGAAAAGTGTGCATATGGGGGTAACATGACTGGATACCCTCAAGTCACTTCAACACTAGATTAAACTATATGTACATCTAGTCATTGTTTTGATTGATTACATAGTTTGTAAAAGCTAGGTATATGTTTGAGAGTTCTTTTTGTATCTTTGACTGTAATGACATTCCAATGATAAGGATAGACAATATTTTAAAGGTGAGAAGGGGGGTAAGCTCACCATGGTGTACATATCAACTGCGTCCTCTACTTCAATGGTAATCCAAACAAGAATAGTATGGAAGTAACATGTATTAATTACTTCCTAATAATATTTTCAATTGCTATCCAAATAAAAAAAGTAAATGAAGAGGAAGAAGTACTACTTCCACTACTTCTAAACATATATGAAACAATCAAAAAAAAAATACTACTTCCACTACTTCCTACTTCATAATTATGGAAGTTACTTTTTAAACCTACTTTTTACTTCTAATACTTATGTTATCCAAACGGGCCCTAAAGAAAACAAAAAGGGGGTTTTCGATATTGATCCATTACATCTTTAGTAATTTGATATTAGTCCTCAAAACTTCATATTTTGATATTACTCCCTCAAAACTTCATTTAGTGTTGATAATAGTAACTAAAGTTAGTTGGGGTTACAAAGGATAGGGTATATTCCGTTAACTTTAACCCTAGCATTAATTGACGATTATGATCCTCAACTAACCTAACCCATTAATACCCCACCAACCAAAACCCGTTAGTTATTGTACCTAAACCCAAGACCCATTCTCCTTTCTCTTTTTCCTCTCTCCCAACGGTCAAAAAACAGTGCACCCCAACAACAGCTATTTCAATTGGAGTTGGTTTATTAAATTCCAATGATTCTCCACTCCTCCACACTCCATTTATCATTCTTCAGCTTAGATCCCAAATTTATTTGAACTTAGAAGGTGATAATGGAGTTTTCGGGTTCAAACTCAATGGGTAATGGAGTTAGTGGTGATGGGGTTAATGTGAAGTGCTTTTGTGAATTGCCATGCAGGATAAGAACTTGCAAGCAAGGGGAGAACAAGGGTCTACAATTCTATGATTGCCCACAATATAGGAATGCATCAATAAAAGGTTGTGGGTTCTTTTTTTGGGTTAATAACAATAGAAGTATGATGATGAAAATGTCAAAAAAATTAGATTTATTGTCCAAGAAGTTTGATGAAGTTTTGTTGATGATGAGGCACCTTTTACTTGGATTGTTCTTGTTAGTGTTCGCGAGGAAAAATTGAGAAAATGTAAAATTGGTCTATTCTATTTGAAGAATAATGAATACAATCTCTCAAATGCAATCTCTCTCTCTAACTGACTTAGATAAAAAGAAATTACAAATTCCTCGATCGGTTGCCCGATTTATAAAAGAGAGAAGGATCAACGGAGACCCTTCCCTTTATTTAATCTGGGTTCTTCACGGTGGCGGTGGGAGCTTGAATCTTGTATCCCGTTGACGATCCGACCGTCTTGACTCGTGGGACGAGGTTGAAAAATAACTTCGCGAGAGCAAGTTTAGAACTCGGCGAGTTAAGAACTCTTTGATAGAGTTGATTTTAGAAAAGGATTAGTAATCCTTTTAGCCAAGAATGGCAGAGAAGAACTTGCCGTGCAAGTTTGAAAACTGTAATCGAGTTGAACTCTCTAGGAGAGTTGATGCCAGCAAAGGAGGTTTGATCCTTTCTTAAAAAAAGGACGCAGATCTTCGGTAAAGTCTTAATATCTCCAAATCCAACCGGTAGAAATCAATCGCCACCGTTCAGAATTAGGAAAGACGAGTGTTGAGGCTGCCCTCAAAATTTCACTCCGATCAGACCGCGGATGAAGATCCGATCGTCACGCCGATCCCTGCTGCGCAGAAGAAACCGTTCTCTGCACAATTGGCTTCGGTAAAACCTCAATATCTCCAAATCCAACCGGTAGAAATCAATCTCCACCGTTCAGAATTAGTAACGACGAGTGTTGAGGCTGCCCTCCAAATGTCACTCCGATCAGACCGCGAATGAAGGTCCGATCGTCATGCCGATCCCTGCTGCGCAGAAGAAACCGTTCTCTGCACAATTGGCTTCGGTAAAACCTCAATATCTCCAAATCCAACCAGTATAAATCAATCTCCACCGTTCAGAATTAGTAACGACGAGTGTTGAGGCTGCCCTCCAAATTTCACTCCGATCAGACCGCGAATGAAGGTCCGATCGTCACGCTGATCACAGCTGCGCAGAAGTGGCTGTTCTCTCCTTTGTTTTTTAGTGCTCCGGCCAAACCCTTTCAACCAGCCTCATTTGGCTGTGAAAACCCCCCATTTATAGGGATTAAAGGGGTATAACCACCCCCTTAAATTGCTCAATAATGGGGGTTTAGTGGGGTGTAACCGCCCCCCCTTAAATCTCTCAAACGGTTTAGGAACCGTTCAACTCATGTTTGAATGAGTCAAAACGCCGGTTCGCTCGAGCAAGCCTCGCCCGCATTTTAGTGCAGAACACAGGATGAACCTCCGCGTCTACGTTTTAACTAGGGCCGGGGTTGGAGGCCAGCGTTTTGAGCCGAGCGCTGGCCATGTGCTCCGCGTTTTGAATTGAAACGCTGGCCATGTGCTCCGCGTTTTGAATTGAAACGCTGGCCATGTGCTCCGCGTTTTGAATTGAAACGCTGGCCATGTGCTCCGCGTTTTGAATTGAAACGCTGGCCATGTGCTCCGCATTTTGAATTGAAACGCTGGCCATGTGCTCCGCATTTTGAATTGAAACGCTGGCCATGTGCTCCGCATTTTGAATTGAAACGCTGGCCATGTGCTCCGCATTTTGAATTGAAACGCTGGCCATGTGCTCCGCGTTTTGAATTGAAACGCTGGCCATGTGCTCCGCATTTTGAATTGAAACGCTGGCCATGTGCTCCGCATTTTGAATTGAAACGCTGGCCATGTGCTCCGCGTTTTGAATTGAAACGCTGGCCATGTGCTCCGCGTTTTGAATTGAAACGCTGGCCATGTGCTCCGCATTTTGAATTGAAACGCTGGCCATGTGCTCCGCATTTTGAATTGAAACGCTGGCCATGTGCTCCGCGTTTTGAATTGAAACGCTGGCCATGTGCTCCGCATTTTGAATTGAAACGCTGGCCATGTGCTCCGCGTTTTGAATTGAAACGCTGGCCATGTGCTCCGCGTTTTGAATTGAAACGCTGGCCATGTGCTCCGCATTTTGAATTGAAACGCTGGCCATGTGCTCCGCATTTTGAATTGAAACGCTGGCCATGTGCTCCGCATTTTGAATTGAAACGCTGGCCATGTGCTCCGCGTTTTGAATTGAAACGCTGGCCATGTGCTCCGCATTTTGAATTGAAACGCTGGCCATGTGCTCCGCGTTTTGAATTGAAACGCTGGCCATGTGCTCCGCATTTTGAATTGAAACGCTGGCCATGTGCTCCGCATTTTGAATTGAAACGCGGGCCATGTGCTCGCATTTTGAATTGAAACGCTGGCCATGTGCTCCGCATTTTGAATTGAAACGCTGGCCATGTGCTCCGCGTTTTGAATTGAAACGCGGGCCATGTGCTCGCATTTTGAATTGAAACGCTGGCCATGTGCTCCGCGTTTTGAATTGAAACGCGGGCCATGTGCTCCGCGTTTTGAATTGAAACGCTGGCCATGTGCTCCGCGTTTTGAATTGAAACGCTGGCCATGTGCTCCGCGTTTTGAATTGAAACGCTGGCCATGTGCTCCGCGTTTTGAATTGAAACGCTGGCCATGTGCTCCGCATTTTGAATTGAAACGCTGGCCATGTGCTCCGCGTTTTGAATTGAAACGCGGGGGGTGAGCCCCGCATTTTGCTTTGAAGAGATCAATACTTTGTTGTCGTGAAAGTCGTCAGCTTGTAACCTTCATTGATAGTGTTTCGCGGATATTGGCTGTCTTCAGTAATTTTTTTACAGCCTACAGTTAGTTGTTGTTAGAATTATGTAATTTTTTTTAGGGTTCTATGATGAACTTTGAGGTAGTTGATGTAGTTCGAGAAAAATTATTGAATGTGATGCAATTTGTGCAATCTTTTAAATGGAACTTGCAATTTGATTATTTTCATTATGCAATTTTTGGGGTTTTTAATATAGCTCAATGTAATTTGTGCGTAATGGAGATAATACCATACCATACATAATCCATAGTACATAATGTCATAATAAACAAGGTGCATTATGTACATTAGATCTGGGCAAGCTAAAAACATGGAGTATCTATGTACCTAAATTGACAAGATTGAACATGTATTATACACGCTTATTAATACATTATACACAATGTGATGTGTACACATAAACCAACCATATATATATTAAAAGTATAAGCATTAACAAGCTAAATAGCAAAAATAATTTCTAAGCAAGTTATAATGTCTAACATGGCCAAACATACACAAAATACCATATATGCACATAAACATCGTGTTACAAAGTTTAAGCACACAAAAATTAAGCACACAAAAATGTCATGTACAACATTAACACGGATTTGAACACCCTCCAGTTCACAAAATTGCCATGCACAACATAATCATGAACTTAGATATCAACATTGCCATGTACACAATAAATATAGACTTGCATAGTAATCTAACATAGTAATCTAACACTGCTTGTAGGTTTTTCTTTGTGTACATGGTCCAAAATGGATAAAATTCCATGTACACCCTGAAACACATTAATCAACTTCACAAAATATGACAATCTTCTTGTTTACTCACAAATTTATAGTTATTGTAGCTTAGCACACATCCTAGTACCAGCTAACATTGCCAAATCCAGAGAAATCTCATGAATCCTAGGTTGGCATGTTGGAATGTTGTTTGTCATGAGCTTGTAGCCTGGGAGGAGGTTGCTGGTTGTGTTGGTTGATATGTGGTCCATGTTGTAACTGGTGGAGATGAGATTGGTGGTTGTGTTGGTTGACTTTCCCCTTTTGTGACTTGCCTCTTACCCCTTCCTCTCACAGCATTCAACTTTGACCTGCCTCCTCTTGATCCACCACCCCTACACGCAAATAATACACATTAGCAGCCAACCCTAAACTATATGCAAAGACTTAATTTTACATCACCTAGAGCCTCTTGCATGTACTTGTGCATATGGTGCAAACTGACCATCTCCGCCCATGCTAATCGGTCCACCATAGCTACATGTTCATGATTAAATAATATATTAGCAATTGGTGTAGCACTCCTTGTAAGAGTTCATGAAATATGAAAACAATTAGGATAGGAGACTATTACCTTGGTGTAGCAGCTCCTTGTGTATGTTCACTACTCCCAGGTGTCTTATTGATAGTTCTTGCACATTAACTTGTGATGGCCAAGTCCTTGACATTTACTACACTTGTGCACTCTTTTGCTAACTTTTATTGATAGTCTTCTTCTATCTTGATCATCTTCATCTTTTCCTCTTATCCTCTTTTTCTTTGGCCTCCCCCTTGGTTTCTTTGTATGTGGGCAGGTTATTGTGAAATCCTTCACATATGGTTCTCACTGATCTCTTGATGGCATAACCCCTACACTCTCTGCATAAGCAATTCTACACCTACAATTAAGTTGAAACATACAAGTATCGGACACTAAATAATCAAGTGATAAAGTAAATGAATTCAAAAAATTTAAACTATAAGATTGTTGCATGCCTTTGGACAGTGAATAATTGGTCACAATATTGAGTCCAATCTATATTTCTAATAGAACTAATGTAACTTACAACATGTATGCATGACAACCCTGTGATCTGTCATTTCCTACAACTGCATGTCATATCTACCAAGTTGATGACCCTCCTTTCATACTCATTCTCGACTTTAGCCTCATGTTCATTATTGTGTCTGACAGAATACCCCCTAGTTTCTTGCTCATCTCTTGACAATATCTATCTGCATATGGTACTAATCTTCCCTTCCATCTCATCCCTGCTTTCTCCTCTTGTTGAATTTTTTCATGATTTTGCATCTCAGTTTGTCCACAAGTTCCACAACAGGGAGGAATCTGACATCTAGTATCCATGAATTAAAAGATTCTGACAAGTTATTCACTATATAATTGTTTCTTGCATGATCAATGAACATAGCTCTGGACTAAATAAGTTTATGATTAGATATCAATTTAGTGTATGCTGTATTAGACACTGAATTCAATACCCTCATGTGCATGCTGAACTCTTCAATTGTGTATGCCCTTGCTGCATCCCATAGTATTTTCTCAAAGAAATTTTCTGAAAAGTCTTTTTTAAAATTCTTCCATAGATGCCTTACGCATACTCTATGCTCTGCATTAGGAAATACAATTGAAACTGCATCTAAAAGTCCCATCTGTTGATCACTCATAATAGTTAAGAGCCCTAGGGATCCTGGAATGCAACATTTAAATTTTGTAGAAACCAGTGCCAACTCTCCCCACTGTCACCCTCAACTATAGCAAAGGCCACATGGAACAAACCATAATTACTATCTAAGGCAGTGGCTTTCAGGAGTGTACCAAGTTATTTAGATTTTAGGTGACACGCATCAAGGCCTATGAATAGCCTACAACCATCTCTAAAGCCCTATATACATGCATTGAAAGGCACAAATATTCTCTTAAAAGAATAGTCATATTCAAGCATCACATCAATATGACTTCAAGGATTTTTCCTTAATAGCTCATGTTTTAAAGTTAGTACCAAGTCATATGTGGCTTTTACATTTCCAAAGAGAATTTCTCTAGCCTTTTTCTTGCCCCTCCAAGCCCTATTATAATTCACAGTCAGCCCATATTTCTCAAGAATTCCCTGTATAATATCCTTTGGATTGATATTAGGGTTTGACTTAATATCTTTTAGTATCTTGTATGCAATCCAATAACATGTAGCATGTTCATTATGAAAACTATTAACACCAACACAACTATGTGGGCCTTTAATCCCAGTTACCTCCATAGTTTTACCATCACATACCCTCTTGCATCTCAATTTCCATTCTCACTCCTCCCTTTTGCATTTATCTACCAGCCTAACATGATCATTTTTGACATATACATGTAGGCAATAAAAATTACCTTGATCCCTGCACAAGCAACTCGGAACAAGCAAAAGAGCTTAGGGGTTCATCTGAGTGAAGTCAGGCCCACCCGAGGAAAGTCGGGCCCACCTAAAGGTTAAGTTCACCTGAATGCTTGACTTTACAAAATAGACAAAAGTGCTGATATCTCTCAAACCGGAAGGAATTGGGCAAAATGACCGGAGCAAACCGAACCCTGCGGGTGGGTTTGGTTGGCTCCGTCTCGTCGAGATAGTCGATTTTCATATATAATTCGGCCCAATTCGACGCACGGTTTGAAAGTTACGACTGTTCTTCGTAGCATGTTCGGAGCTCGCCAGAGCAAGTTCGCCTGCAAAGGAGCTTAGCTCGCCTCAAGAGCAAGCTCGCATGAAGACCTGGAGCTCGCCTGCGTGCTTGAAGCTCGTCTGCACAGGGCAAGCTCGCCCGCAAGCTCGCCTGGAGGGTTGAAGCTCAAGCTCGCCTGAAGGCATGAGTTCGCCTGAAGGCCAAGCTCGCCTCGACACTCGTAGGCATCAAAATTGCCAAGAACCTCAAATATGACTAAATTATGAGAAGATCGAAGGACAACGTCGTCGAAATCTCAAGAAGCCAACACATAAGAAGATTGTGTCTCGCTACTAGCGAGACACTTGTTGGTGCCTCGCCACGAAGCGAGACATTTTGATGTGTCTCGCAACTAGCGAGACACTTGTTGGTGCCTCGCCACGAAGCGACATTTTGATGTGTCTCGCTACTAGCGAGACACTTGTTGGTGCCTCGCCACGAAGCGAGACATTTTGATGTGTCTCGCAACTAGCGAGACACTTACTTGTGCCCCGCCAAATGCAGACACCCGTAATACTTAAACGGGCTCTTGAAGGGTCTAAATCAATGCCGATGGGGCCCACTTGACTTTATAAAACAAAGAGACGCTCAGATACTTTAATGGGCGGTTACACGCTGAAAATACCACTAGGCGTGATTTTAGGGCATTTAATCGTGCCTTAAAGCGTGAAACCGTTACAACGGTGAAGGGCGACAACGCCTCGCCGGTCGGCCGGCGACCCATCTGCCTGTAGCCCGGCGAGGCAGCCGACACCGCCGCCAATGAAGCGAGGCAAAGATAGCCGAGGCACTCGAGCCGCCGCTTAACCGCAAATGTGGAGCACTTATGACTTGTGTTTCTTCAGAGGGCACGCTTCCAAGGACTATAAATACCCCCTACATCCACTTGGCGGGGGATCGGCATTTTGGCAATCGAGATCAAAGAAATCGAGCTTTTGCAAGGAGAGAGAGAATCCAAGCTTCCAAAGTTCAAGAACACGATCCACACGGAGATTCCTCGAGTTTAAGCTTTGACTTATTCTTGAGAAGAGTAGATATCTTACTTTGCTAAGATATTTGCTTAAGTTCTTGTTTCCTTTGCGAAGCATCAACTAAACCCCGTCGATTCGACGATCGCTGCTCGGTGGTCCACGATTACGCTGGCCCCCAAGACAGAAAAGTCCCACAAAAACAGGAGATCTACACTTGTAGTATCTTTTGTTCGAGTTTGTGAGAGAGTTACTCAAATTTCTTTGTAACTGAAAATTAAGGTGTAATTTTCTTAAGTTTTGTAATGGAAACGACAAAGAAATTAACTTTCGACCCAAACACGATGGCGACCATTGGGAGCCAACGGTCTCGCAACTAGCGAGACACTTGTTGGTGCCTCGCCACGAAGCGAGACATTTGATGTGTCTCGCAACTAGCGAGACACTTGTTGGTGCCTCGCCACGAAGCGAGACATTTGATGTGTCTCGCAACTAGCGAGACACTTGTTGGTGCCTCGCCACGAAGCGAGACATTTGATGTGTCTCGCAACTAGCGAGACACTTGTTGGTGCCTCGCCACGAAGCGAGACATTTGATGTGTCTCGCTACTAGCGAGACACTTGTTGGTGCCTCGCCACGAAGCGAGACATTTGATGTGTCTCGCTACTAGCGAGACATTTGATGTGTCTCGCTACTAGCGAGACACTTGTTGGTGCCTCGCCACGAAGCGAGACATTTGATGTGTCTCGCAACTAGCGAGACACTTGTTGGTGCCTCGCCACGAAGCGAGACATTTGATGTGTCTCGCTACTAGCGAGACACTTGTTGGTGCCTCGCCACGAAGCGAGACATTTGATGTGTCTCGCTACTAGCGAGACACTTGTTGGTGCCTCGCCACGAAGCGAGACATTTGATGTGTCTCGCAACTAGCGAGACACTTGTTGGTGCCTCGCCACGAAGCGAGACATTTGATGTGTCTCGCTACTAGCGAGACACTTGTTGGTGCCTCGCCACGAAGCGAGACATTTGATGTGTCTCGCTACTAGCGAGACACTTGTTGGTGCCTCGCCACGAAGCGAGACATTTGATGTGTCTCGCAACTAGCGAGACACTTGTTGGTGCCTCGCCACGAAGCGAGACATTTGATGTGTCTCGCAACTAGCGAGACACTTGTTGGTGCCTCGCCACGAAGCGAGACATTTGATGTGTCTCGCAACTAGCGAGACACTTGTTGGTGCCTCGCCACGAAGCGAGACATTTGATGTGTCTCGCTACTAGCGAGACACTTGTTGGTGCCTCGCCACGAAGCGAGACATTTGATGTGTCTCGCTACTAGCGAGACACTTGTTGGTGCCTCGCCACGAAGCGAGACATTTGATGTGTCTCGCTACTAGCGAGACACTTGTTGGTGCCTCGCCACGAAGCGAGACATTTGATGTGTCTCGCAACTAGCGAGACACTTGTTGGTGCCTCGCCACGAAGCGAGACATTTGATGTGTCTCGCTACTAGCGAGACACTTGTTGGTGCCTCGCCACGAAGCGAGACATTTGATGTGTCTCGCAACTAGCGAGACACTTGTTGGTGCCTCGCCACGAAGCGAGACATTTGATGTGTCTCGCTACTAGCGAGACACTTGTTGGTGCCTCGCCACGAAGCGAGACATTTGATGTGTCTCGCAACTAGCGAGACACTTGTTGGTGCCTCGCCACGAAGCGAGACATTTGATGTGTCTCGCAACTAGCGAGACACTTGTTGGTGCCTCGCCACGAAGCGAGACATTTGATGTGTCTCGCAACTAGCGAGACACTTACTTGTGCCCCGCCAAATGCGACACCCGTAATACTTAAACGCTCTTGAAGGGTCTAAATCAACGGGGAATCAACTCAAAATCACAAAGTTTGGGTCGAAGTCAACGTCAAAATTGGCTCAAGAGTCCGCCGCCGTAATTCTTCACCGAGACAGTTGAAGCCGCCGCTTAACCGCAAATGTGGAGCACTTATGACTTGTGTTTCTTCAGAGGGCACGCTTCCAAGGACTATAAATACCCCCTACATCCACTTGGCGGGGGATCGGCATTTTGGCAATCGAGATCAAAGAAATCGAGCTTTTGCAAGGAGAGAGAGAATCCAAGCTTCCAAAGTTCAAGAACACGATCCACACGGAGATTCCTCGAGTTTAAGCTTTGACTTATTCTTGAGAAGAGTAGATATCTTACTTTGCTAAGATATTTGCTTAAGTTCTTGTTTCCTTTGCGAAGCATCAACTAAACCCGTCGATTCGACGATCATTTCGGTGGTCCACGAATTACGGCCCCCAAGACAGAAAAGTCCCACAAAAACAGAGATCTACACTTGTAGTATCTTTTGTTCGAGTTTGTGAGAGAGTTATCAAATTTCTTTGTAACTGAAAATTAAGGTGTAATTTTCTTAAGTTTTGTAATGGAAACGACAAAGAAATTAACTTTCACCCAAACACGATGGCGACCACGATGGGAGCCAGCGGTCTCGAGCCCGAGATCGTTGTGTCGCGTGCGGCGATCAAGCCGACCTTATGGTCGATGGATCGGATTATTTCTTCGATCAAGCCAAGTTCGAAGAATATCTCTCCTCTTCTTCATCGAAGTCCTCCTCACCCGCAAACATCGGAGGATCTCATCGCCTAAGAGGGAGGTTCGTTTCATAGATGCGCAACGATTCTCGCTCGCTGCAACGGAGGCGATTTCTCTCAACAACACCGGTGGATTTCAAAGCCGGAGCTCGCTCAAGTTGACTCCTTTCGAAGAAGGAGTCATTCAACAAGATTCAACCGCCGCCAAAAGCGCAGGCAACCTTCCATGCCTTAGCGAAAATTTGACATTTCCGCCTTTCTTCCGCCCTACCGAGGTATCAACAGCTAAGTCCGGAACTGCTAACTTCAGTGTTTAATCGCCTTGGTCCACAGCTCGGAAATAAAGGCAAGGTACCAATGAAGAAACGGTTGAGTTACCCCGTCCAGAAGAGTCCTGAGCAAGCTGAAATATCTCAGGTCTCCAGAATTACAATTGCATCTCGTTTGAGCATCCCGCAAGGGGTCCGCGAGTCTACTAAAGGGAAGAACTCGAGGCGTGTGATTCGTGAAGTCACAAGAGATGATAAAACACTTGTGATTTGTACCAAGACAACTTTAGCGGATGAAGTTAAAACATCAAAAGTGCTTCCCAGGTCGAATGATCGACGCCTCCAAAAGAAGACATGTCCTCCAGTTAAGGATAACGTTATACTTGGGGGTGAAAGTACAACCAGTGACAAGCCACATCAACTGTGTCATCAGGCTGGGGGTAGTAACACACGAAAGAGAACGATTGATGAATTAGGTTGTTCTTGCTCGTGTGCACAACTAATCAAGACGTTGTTATCAGGATGTGCCTGTTCCGAGTCAAACGCTCAATCACAAAGAGCTTCAGTATTCGAGAGGCTTTCCTTGCCAACAACGGAAGATTTGAAGCCGGAGTCAAGACGACCCCGAAGAAAAAGAAGATCTGCCATTCATCGGGATGAATTCCCCGAAGTCACCATTAATATGGTGAACAAAGGAAAAGGGCCAGCAATGGACGAGGACCCTGACTTCACTCCTGCAGGAAAAGTCAGCACCCGAGTTTCCCAGCAGATGTCTCGATTACAATTGCGAGCTACAAGACGCATTGACTATAGAAGAATGCATGAAGGAGAGTCATCCGAAGATGAAGTTTCCGACGCCTGCTCAGCAATAGCTTCAGACGGTACTGTTTCAAGTATGAGTCGTCACCGTAGGGAGGCTTTTACCATTACTCCCGATGTCCTGGCTCAAATGTTACAAGAAGCCTTAGCCAAGCAAAGAGAAGAGCTTAAGGCCGAAATGAGAACAGAGATGGAGCTAGCCATGCAACAGATGAGGGAGTTGCAAACCCATACAGCTGCACAACCTGGGTCTAGTCAACAGCCTGGATCTAGTCAACAGCCTGGATCTAGTCAACAAGGTGGAGCTATCAATCTTGATACCCATAATGTCGAAGACAGTGATTCGGAGATAGATGAACACATTTATGCCGATAAACCTCCTAAGAAAAAGGTGTTCGCTACCCAAAGCGGAAGTGTTCCAATTCCTCTTACTAGGAATCATCCAAAACAAGCCGAGGATGAAAATGAAAAGATGAAGGAGCTTGAAGGCAAAATTAATGCTTTAATGATCGCCACGAGGTTAAGAAGACGGAATTCGTGTCCATATCCAGAGATTGGGATTCAATCCCTTACCCGCCGAAATTCAGTTTGATTAATTTCACACCTTTTGACGGGAGGGGTTCGCCTACACAGCACTTGATCTATTTCAAATCTCACTTGGGGGTGATCTCGGGAAATGAGCCTTTGATGATTCGGTCATTCGTCGGTACCCTTCGGGAGTCAGCCTTCGATTGGTATCAAGACTCAAAGCCGGAGCATTAACTGTTGGAATGACATGGAAAGCTCTTTTCTCAGTAACTTCTTTGATGATGACACAGAAGTTTCCATTGGAACTCTCCTAGACGAGAAGCAGAAAAATGGGGAGACAATTGACACATTCGTTAAGCGCTTCCGCAATAAAGCTATGAATTGCAGAGATCCACCATCGAAGAGTTCATTTTGAAGACTTGCCACAACAATCTTTCTATAGAATTGTTGGAAGTCATGGGGGTTGCACCACCAACCACTTGGAAAGAATTGAAACTCAACGGTGAAGAAGCAGAACGGTTCATCAGAAGGAAGAAGAATGAGAGAGGTGAACCCACAACAGTTCCCTCCAAGCCGAATTTTGTGCCCCGTGGCAAAGGAAAGGCGCAAGCCAATGCTGTTGAAGCAAATCAGGCATTCCAACAGCAACAACAAGCGTCACAACAGCAGCAACCGCAATTGAGGTTTCAACAAAAACCTCAAGAATTGCAGAAGGCTCCGGATACTAGATTCCAAAAGAGCTATACTTTCAAAGAGGAAGAAGTGCCAGTTATCTTCAAATACCTCTTGGATAACAACAAGATCAAATTGCCTCCAATCACAAATCAAGAGGAGGCTAACAAGACCTCGGACCCCAAGTATTGTGCGTACCACAGAAGGGTCCATCATCCGACCAAGAGTTGTTTTGTTCTTAAAGACAAAATTCAAGCTCTAATCGATGCGGGAATCATAACGGCGAAGAAGGAGAAGAAAGTTGGTTCAAATATGGTGGCCATCAACTTTGGATCTCTACCATCCATGCCATACTTACAGAAGATTGTCCCTGAGGTTGAAGTTAAAACTGTTAATGATGATCTACATGGGCAACGTCAGAAAGGATTGGTATCATACACAGCTCCTAACGGCGAAGTACTTTGGATTCATCCAGATCTTATTCAAGATGAGCAATGGACGGGGTCTTCTTCAACACGGAAGTCCAAGCGTAAAGGCAAGCTCTGTGCTCATATTTCGGCAATTCCGGAAGAGGGTGATGAAAAAGCTCCAACTCTTTCGTCATCTGAAAATGAACATGAAGTTTTTGTGACAGAAGGTAACCCAGCTTATGCTACCAGAAGTGGGCATGAATTCAGTTATCAATACCCCGAGAATTCCGATTCGAATGCCAAAACTCTAACGGAACTGGGGGTGACAATGACTCCACCTACACAATCTGAAAAGCAGCAAGAAGTAGCTAAGGAGGATACAACCAAGCGTAAAGATAAACAGCCTCAAGAGATGCAAGTCCCGAGGCAGTCCCGATTTAATCATCCGATTAGGAGGGACAAACCGGGGAGTTCAGGCTCGTCATATCGTTTCGACGTTATGACCCAGTTGGCCAACATTCCAGCGAGGATAACTCTTTACGAGTTACTACGTCTTTCTAAAGAGACTAGAGAAGCCTTACAGGAAGCTTTAGCTGATTCAGAAACTTTTATCACTCAAGTCAAGCAGGTTCCGGAGAAAACCGAACACTGCAACTTGGCGGCAACCCAATTCCCTTGCATAACCTTTACCCGAGAGGATATGCAGGTGAAAAATTCGAAGCACGACAGGCCATTATATTTCACTGGGTACATTGGCTCGATTGCTGTCAACAGGATTCAAGTTGATCCTGGATCTGCAGTCAGCATTATGCCACTCCGGTTGATGTATCATCTTGGAATTCCGGCTAGCAAGTTGGCTTCTACAGGCACGGTGATTTATGGATTTAATACCAGCGGGTCCAGACCTTTGGGTAAAATCCGGATAAAGTGCCAGCTTGGAGATCTCAAATCTGAAGTTACATGTTATGTAATCGATGCAGAGACTTCATATAACCTACTATTGGGTCGACCTTGGATCCACGGTAGCCTTATAGTCCCATCCACATTACATCAGTGTTTGAAGTATGTCGACACTGATAATGTGGTCAAGACGGTGGTCGCGGATAAGCAACCATTCAAGGGGTTAGAAAATTATTTTACTGACTCTCTTTTGTATGGTGTCAATCCGACATCAACCATCGCCCGTGGTACGGACAGCGGTAATGAAGGCGTCTGAGGCGGGCTCGATTACGATGGAAGCTTTGTATTTAATGACATCGAACCTCTTGTAATCGATCTTGACGGAGCTGAATCGTCAGGAGAAAGTTGTAACTGGCAGCTTGCTGATGAATATATAATAAATGATGATTTAGAGTATGTACATAGTGTTGATACTGTAATGCAGGTATTGTACAGGGATCATGATGTACATGTACCACTCTCATCGTTGAATCAGGTGAAGAAATGCCTTCAAAGTTCGACGGAATCAACATTCCTCCTTCCTTTGAAAGATGCAAAGCAAACAATCTTTGGAAAAGGAAGAAAATCTCCACCACAAGATTATTGTGAGGAATCTGAAGATAGCAACGATGATCCATGCAAACATTTTTCCAAATATAGCTCACAAGCACCATTACATGAAGAAATGGGGATATAACCGTTACGGACCGGTCTTGGTTTGGGGCGGTGTTGGATTCGCCTCGACCCTCTCATGTTCCGAAGGGAAAGCCCGATCGTTATTATGAATATAAAAGGGGTCTGGGCTATGTTTCTTCATCCTCGGCGAATCTGTTGGCAAATTGATGATCATGACAGCCCGTCAGATTCTTCAGCCTGGGATTCGGATTTTAGTCTTGGCGAAATGTTCAAGGGGCTAATGTCCAATATGACCACAATAAGTCCTACACCGTCTGAAGAAGATGATTATTTACCAGAATGGGAAGACCCTTGGACTTTCCATCTGAATGTTCGATTCGTGATAGGTTTGAACAAAGAGAGCCGCCACCAAGATGCAGCTTGTTCGCTAATATGGGTGACTAAGATAATCCAAACCCATATTCATGAGTGGTAGTCTTCTTCCAGAAGAAAAAGAGGAATTGATTTCTCTTGTTCGCGAATATATTGATGTATTCGCCTGGAATTATGAAGACATGCCCGGCTTGATCCGTATAGCAAAGGCACCGACTTAATATCAAGCGAGAATCTAAACACGTGAAACAACAACAAATAAGATTTCGGCCCACAAATCATGGAAGCAATCGTAGCTGAGGTTAAGAAACTCATAAAATCAGGTTTCGTCAGGGAAGAGCAACATCCAGATTGGGTGGCAAATATTGTTCCTGTTCTAAAAAAGAATGGGACAATTAGAATTTGCATCGATTTCAGAGATCTAAACTTGGCATGCCCTAAAGATGACTTTCCACTCCCCATCACAGATGTCATCATAGATAACACGTGCGGGTTTGAAAGAATGTCATTTATGGACGGTTCTCTCGATATAATCAAATCAAGATGCATCCCGACGATGAGAAACATACCTCATTCGGGCCTCTTGGCATCTTTTGTTATACCGCTATGCCCTTTGGTTTGAAGAACGCAGAGCTACTTATCAACGGCAATGACAAATATTTTGAGGATCATCTAAGAAAGACCGCCGAATGCTATGTTGACGATTTAGTAGTGAAAAGTCGATAAGGGCGATCATATTAAAGATCTCGTGATGGTATTTGAACTTATGCGGGTCATCAATTGAAGATGAATCCAACTAAGTCATTCTTAGGAATGGCGGTGGTAAATTCCTTGGTTTCATTGCCACGCCAAAGGGAATTCATATTGATCCAGACAAGGTGAAGGCGATTAATGAATTACAACCCCCGAAGAATCTCAAAGAACTCAGAGGGTTGCAAGGGAGATTGGCTTACATAAGACGGTTTATTTCGAACCTTGCGGGCAAGTGTCAGCCGTTCTCCAAGCTAGCCAAGAAGGGTGTTTCATTCGTTTGGGATGATGCTTGTCGGCTTTTGAAGATATTAAAATATATCTATCAAATCCTCCCCGTTTCGCCGTAACCAAATCGTGAAGGCCGTTCTTGATTTACGTCAGAGCGACCAACCATTCATTAAGTGCTTTATTAGCACAAGATGATGATAACGGTCACGAACAAGCGGTATACTATTTGAGTCGGACAATGGTGGGCGCTGAATCCCGATATCCTGATATCGAGAAAGAATGCCTAGCTTTGGTATTTGCAGTCCAGAAAATGCGTCATTACTTGGTCGGACAGACGATACATGTTATCTCAGATGTTAATCCAATTCGAGTATTCATGACACAACCAGCTTCTTTGAATTGGCGATTAGCGAGATGGGCATTACTCCTTTCGCAATACGACATCCACTTCAAACAGCCAGGTCGGTGAAGGGACAAGCGATTTGTGATCTTCTAGCCGCCACACCACGATAAAGCTATACTTTATGAAGATTTACCCGACGAAACCTACGAGGTCAATCACACTTCTCATGAATATGTGGCAATTATATCGCCGACGAGCGCCCCGCAACCAATGTGGCGAGTGCTCACGGATGTTCTAAGATTTCCGAGTCTGAGTTGTCTTAGTTTCCTGAGAAACACGTGATGCCTCGAGCTTATTCGCCGACCGAGCCGTGCTCTAATAATGTAGCTGAATACAATGCGTTACTTATTGGGCTCGCTTTGCTAAAGAGCCGGGGTCAATATCTCAAGCATTCGGAGATTCTCAACTCATAGTTAAGCAAATTCGTGGAGACTATGAAGTTAGAAATCCGGATTTGATCCCATATCATGAAGCGGCAATAGAGATGGCAGAATCATTCAAAAGTTTCTTCATCGAATATATACCACGGCTTCGTAATGCTTATGCCGATGCATTGGCAAAGATCGGCCGCTTCATTGGCGCAACCTCCTCAAACAGAGCAATTCACACCGTGGAGGACACACCAACTTTTCATACCGTAATATATTTTGATGTCAAGGAAACACATGCTACTTCAACAGACTCAACTTCGAGATTGGCTTTCCTATTATAGATTATGTCTTACACGGTATTTTACCTAAGATATAAAAGAAAGGGAATCTATCCGAAGAAGAGCACCGAGATTCTACTACAACGCAAAGATTCAACACTTTATCGCCGCGACGCACGATGGATTGTTATCCGATGTCTTTCACCAAGGAAGCGTAAGAAGCACTTAAAGAAGCACATGGCGGTACTTGCGGTGCGCATCAACCCGCCCTAAACCGAGATAGACTAAGAAGGTTAGGCTATTATTGGCCGACCATGATTAGAGATGCAATCAATACGCCAGACGATGTCACGCTGTCAAATACATGCAAATTACATGCATCACCACCGTAAGATCTACACCGTCGGCTACTTCTTGGCGTTTGAAACATGGGGAATGGATGGTAGGACCCATATTCCCCGTCGACAAAGGTGATCGCTTTATTTTGGCAATTACCGACTACTTCTCTAAATGGGCTGAAGCAATTCCGCTCAAAGAAGTCAAAACGAGCACTGTCATCAAATTCATTAAACACCATATTATCTATCGATATGGTGTTCCGAGACGAATTGTGCATGACAATGGTCCTCGCTCATCAAGAACGCTTTGTCGATTCTCGCGACAAGTTCGTAATACAAGACGTTATTCACGCCTTATAATCCCACCGCAAATGGTTTAGCTGAAGCCTTCAATAAGACTATCATCAAGATCTTAGCAAAGCTAGTCAAAACCAATAAACGCGATTGGGATGATAAGCTTGGTGAAGCTCTTTGGGCATATCGCACAACAGCCAACACATAACAGGTTCGCTACCCCAAGAGAAGACACAACGGGTTCGCTACCCCAAGAGAAGACACAACGGGTTCGTTTTAGCCCCAAGAGAAGACATAACAGGTTCGCTGCCCCAAGAGAAGACACAACGGGTTCGTTTTAAGCCCCAAGAGAAAACACAACAGGTTCGCTACCCAAGAGAAGACACAACAGGTTCGCTACCAAGAGAAGACATAACAGGTTCGCTACCCAAGAGAAGACACAACGGGTTCGTTTTAAGCCCCAAGAGAAGACACAACGGGTTCGTTTTAAGCCCCAAGAGAAGACACAATTCCAAAAGTTTATGTATTCATTACATAGCCGATTATATTAAATCTACGCCTATTTATGCGTAGTAGGTGTTATTCCCGCCCTAAATCGAATAAGTCGCCTAACACACGCCACGGTAGTCAATTCCGTGATAATTGATAAAGCCTACGATTCAATATCGTGAGCACAAAGTCCAAAGAATTTATTCTTTTAGCACAACGTTATATGTAGAACGGACTTAGATAATCTACATGCTAGCCCAACTCAAACGGTAGTTGGTAAAGGCATATCAAATCCGTTGATGGCTGAGGGTTTGCCAAAAATCCTATTGAAATTATGTTTATTTGTTCAAAACAGAATAGATGAAAACATGATAAAAGAAATTTTATTTCATGTAAAAGTGAATTACAAAGTGTTGGCAAAAGCTAACAAAAGTGTTCTATGAAGATATTTGACGGCGGCGGATCTGTTCTTCCAGCTCCGAAAGCTCAGTCTGGTATTCTTGTTCCAATTCCTTCTCGAGAAGGACTCTAGAAGCATCATTAATAGTTAGAAGTTGAATAATCTTCTGATCCAGTTCAGCAGACCTTTCATCAGATGCTTTCAATTGTTCTGCCAGTTTGGAGCGAGTCTTCTCTGAACTAGCAAGATCAATTTTCAGGAGAGCACGCGCTTCTTCGACATCTTCGAGAGCTTTCTTCAGGCGAGCGATCTCAAGGTCGTGCGTCTCGACAGAGCGGACCAAGTCAGCATTGGCTTCATCCCGTGTATTCAAGCTTGCCCTTAGACGCGCGGATTGGGCTTGCACTTGCTGTAGTTCTTCTTCAACAGTTCTTCGCTTGGCTTCTCTAGCTTGTGTAATAGACTCAACTCGAGAAGAGATATAAGAAGAAGTACCCCCGGACCGAAGTCTCTGAAGTTTACTCACTTCCTGTTCTAGCTGGATCAGATCTTCTGCAATGGAGTCGCCTAAGTCGTGAAAACCTCCTCCCTTATGATATTTACATGCCGATCGAGGAGCCGCTTCGCTGAGCTGAAGGAAGAACCTTTATTCACTACCTTTTCAATCAATTTATTGAGAAGGAATGTGAAACCATCAAGCTCTGCACTGATGACCATCTTCTCTGGATCCTCATCCGCCATTAAAGCTTTAATTGTGTCATACAAGATGGAAGGAGCCAGAAAGAGAAAGTGTAAGCTTCGAGGATTCAACTCAAATTTAAAAAATCAAGATTGGAAGATATACCGATACGGCTAGAAGATCCTCCACAGAGTTGTTTCCACACTCATCAATCCAGCTTTGGGGAACCACCGGGTTGATTCAATTTCGTGTTGATAGCCGGTGGTCCCGGTGAATAATAGGCCTTCAATTTGAGTTGTTTGCTCCATAGTTGGTTGTTCGGCCTCGGAACCACCAAACCGATTCAGTTCGCTTGAATAGTTGGTGGTCCAGTTGAACAAACAGACTCTCAACAAAGGATACAATGATGGACTCAAGAGGAGAACAAGGGTTGAATCTCCAACACGAGACCGCAGGAGTTTGTTCTACAAGAGTAGTAACGAAGTCTTACAGGTGAGAATACCATCAAGTGTCAATTGTCCGTTAAAAAGACTGACAAGAGTTGGGCGATAAGACACGTACCGACAGAAGAGCTAGCTTCTACAGTAGATTCCCTCTGAGTAGGTTCCGATAGCATCTCAGAAATCAGATGTGGATCAAATTCGAGAAAGAGATCATTTGAGCTAAGCTTTGTTCAAATGACCCTCAAACTCTCTTCATGTGCGGGCTCCGTTGGCCTCGGCTTTCATTTGTGACATCAACAATACGCTCTGGGTGTTAGTATACACATATCTACATATATGAGAATCATAATAACATATATGTACATACCAAGAGCCGGTTCCGTGGGTTCAGTAGATTTATCAAGCTCTCCTTTGAAGCTGCTTCTCCCTCAATCTGCTCTTCCATCACTGCGATTCTGATGTATTAGTGCTTCAATTCAATGAAGGGAGAACAAAAGTAAAGTTCAAATCTCATACCGTGAGTTGGCTCAGTCGGTTAACGCTATGCCATTTCTTGGAATTTTTCTAAAAGAATATGAAGCAAGTAGCAATAAGTGGAGGAACCAATTCAGACTCTTTCATGATTCTAAGTCGCCATCCAGATGAAATGGTCGTACCTGCAGCAGCACCCTCAGAAACCGGAGGGATGTCAATGTCAGCGTCTGTAGTGGTATCGGGAGCGTCCTGATCCATAGTTTCAGGCATTGGTATCTCCAGGCTGGGATCCTCATAAGTGAACGCTTGGAGGAGAAGGTTCACCGAACCTCGCCTTCTTCAGATAAGAAAAAATGGAATAATTAATAATCATAGATGAAATGGTAAAGTCTGACATGATGAATACGAGTCATACCTTCTCTTCCGAGCGGAAAATCAGTGTCTATCACCTCAGGAGTTGGTAATTTTGGGGATCTCGTACGACAAAGCCTGTGTGCGACCTTCTTCGTACGCATTAAAGCTCGGGCGATAGAAGTGGAAGTATGAACGGTCGGTGATGGACGAGCCCTCTTTCGGAGTATAAGTTCGGGCGTTTCTTCTTCTTCTTCTTCCCCTGTCTCGACCGTCATCCGGTGGGGATAAGTAAGAACGACCTTCTGGCGAGGCCGTTTCAAAGGACGCTTCGGAGGAGGTGGAACACGAGAAGAGGGTTTGACTGGTACATCCCGTCGAACTGGAGAGCGGCGAGGCGATGGCACTACAACTTCGCCCGACTGACCGGCTGACTAACAAATTTTCTTTTCTTCAAGTGTGGATCAGATAATCAAATTCTCTTCTTCACTCTCTTCTTGGGTGACCTTCTTCTTGCCTTTTGATTTCGTGGAAGGACGAGCTCGCTTGGGGAAGCACGGGTTGGTGTAGGCTCTGTTATGTTCTACTTCCGTGGGGCGTTAGCTGCAATGAGCCATTTGCGATAGGAAAGTCATCCAAGCTTCGCTCTACAGCCAGGAGATCGAACTTAGCATTGGTGCGTACCGCTTATGTTCCAATACCAAGCGCGGGCACCGTCAATAAGACCTCCATGAGTCTTCATTCCCCGATTTGAATTCCCGATGTAGATCTGATCGTAGCCAAATTGACGGGAGAAGCGGCATGGGAAATAAGGCTCGATATCGCAGGAATTCTTCACCCGGAAGATCAGGTAACCAATGCGAATGTTCATTAGCCATCGGAAGCAACCAAGATCCAGAATAGTTCGGCTTCCGCTAGGCCCAGCAGCATCTATAAGCACTTCATCATATCGGCCTGAAAAATTCGGGAAACATTTGAAGAATTCCCAACTCTTGGCAATTCTGAATTGGCGAGACGCCGCACTAATCGCCTCGCTTCCACTTACATTCTTCCAAGATCTCAGAATAAGGCGCTCATAATCTGCTATGTCGGGCCGCCATCGATCCGACGATGGAGCACGAGCCGTGCCATCAAATAAGTATACGGCAGCTCTACTTTGACTACCGGGATGTCGCTAGAAGACCCTTTACCCTTGTGGAGAAAATCGAAACTATCCGCCGGAGTCCCCATGAATGTCCGCCACCATCGCCGAAGAAGAGAAAGGCGACGACCGTGACCACCGACTACCGGGAAGAGCACTTCTAAAGGCGTGGCATCCAAGATTGGTACGGACTACACACTTCTTCAACCGTGATAGCCAAGTAGCCCGCCAAGAGAGTTTGTGGCTTGATCTCGCTTTTGTAGCCGCCATAAGAAAGTCTCAAATTTCGCCCCTTTAGGAATTTTGCCTCAAAGATATGGGGTAGTGAAGGATTGGGCATTTATCTTTGCAATCGCCTTGTTGATGGCGTAAGGAGTGGAGGTTTTCTCGCTCGCTACATCCTCGCTACCCTCTAAGTTCTCGAATAGATAATCGGCGAATCGCTTATGGCTAATCAAGGAAGCCTCCTAGCCTTCACGCCCACCGCCGCTATTGCAGCCTTGATAGTGGCAAGTCACCCTACGTAATATCATAAACAGATGATCTCTTTCTTTCATTTCAATCGCCGATTGACGGAAAATATTCTTGATATGGTGCTTCACCCATCTGAAGACCGAAACCTTCATCATCTCATGAAGTGGTAGACCCAATTCCCCATTTTTCGCCAAGAAGGTGTTGGTATTCGGTTGTAGATTTCAAAGAATGCGAGGAAATGATACGGTGGGAGGAATTCCATACATGCTAGCACGGATGGGAACATATAATCCACTTTTGAGTTCCCGACTCCATCGGTCGAGAACGTAAGCCGCCATCCGTGTCCACCATCGGTCGGCAGAGAATGTACCCAACCAAGCACCGTGAGATTTCTTAGGAGGCAACTCCTTCCTATTTTGGCCAAGCGATTCTTCAATGTGTCAGCTTTGACCATCAGTTCATCATGAGGTGGGCTGTCCTGACCCACAAGGCCCGGGTAAAGTGCCCTAATATAGTTCTTGTCGCTAGAACCTGGAATTGCGCCCTTGCCGATATATCCGCAGTATGCTCCAAATCTTCGGTCGGTCTCGGGACATATTCCTCTTAACTGATAAATTGCGCAGCCGCAAGAGTGAATGATGGCGGGCAAACGGAGGTAAATAAAGATTAGAGCCATCACCTTCATACAGCCATGGTTCAGTCCGAACAGATAAGGCTTCTGGATCCGCAATGTAATCCCCAATAAATAACCGGACTTCCTCATTATCTCTCGTGGATCCAAAGATTTTTGTTAGTGGAGCGCCGGTGATCATTCTTCAGAATCGCGACGATAACCATGTTCTAACGCCCAATAATTCGAGGCGATTTGGACCGAAAGCAGGAGCATCACCACTAGTGGCATCTCTTGAGAAGAGGAAAACACGAGCCGCGGCAATCCACTTGGCTCATGAACATTGAATGCCGTAGGGGAAACTCAACCGCAGTACACATATACTTATAAGTGCCGAAGTTAAAATTAACATCAAAATGGCTAAGTGTTGGGACACCGACCGCCAAAGAACGAGACAGCTCAAGCCGCCGCCAAACTCTTTGAGCGAGACACCTCATCTTGCCTCGCTCAAACTCTTTGAGCGAGACACCTCATCTTGCCTCGCTCAAACTCTTTGAGCGAGACACCTCATCTTGCCTCGCTCAAACTCTTTGAGCGAGACACCTCATCTTGCCTCGCTCAAGTCCTTTGAGCGAAACACCTCATCTTGCCTCGCTCAAGTCCTTTGAGCGAGACAGCCTCGACCGCCTCGCAAACACGAGACAATCGAAGCTTTGTTCGTTGATTTGACAGATGTTCTGGCTATGCAAAACACTTGTTTTAGCCCAGATCCACACAAAGGAGGACCTCGACACTTCTCAAATGCCTCGCAAAGGAGAACAAATGAGGATTTTATACAAAAATGCAAACTTTTCAACCCAAAATAAGTGCATATATCGAGAAGAACTCACCCCCAAAAGACGAGGCAGTTGGTTCTTCGACATCAGAGGTTTGAGGAACGGATTTACCCTTGGGGACACGAGATCTCTTGGGAGACATAGTAAAAGATTTGATTTTGGGCTTGAGAACAAGAAAAGGTCGGTTTTTTGATGAAACTTAGAGCAAGAAAAGCTCGAGGAGGCCTAGGGTTTGATGAAGAGGCTTCGGATCTGACAGAGGATCAGGAAAAAGCTCGGTTTTGTGAGGGAGAACTAATCCAAACCGACGAAATCTCAAAGAAACCGAACGAAACCCTAGATCTAAAAGAGAGATCTTTGGGACTAATTTGAGGAGTTTGAGGGGATTCTTGGGTTAGTAGAAGATCAAAATAGGGTTTGGGAAGGTTTGAGAAAATTTTGAAGTACAGGAGGCGGGATATCGTATAGGGTTAAAACCCTAGGTATCGGGTTTATAAAGTCTGGGCACCGCCTCACTCTCTTTGAGCGAGACACTTTATGCTGCCTCGCTCAAACTCTTTGAGCGAGACACCTCATGCTGCCTCGCTCAAGTCCTTTGAGCGAGACACTTTATCTTTGCCTCGCTCAAGTCCTTTGAGCGAGACATCTCATACCGCCGCCAAACCCCTTGAGCAAGATACTCGATTGCCTCGCCGCTTCAAGTGGGACAATCCCGGATATTGATAATTATTCTCCGTGACGGATTCAAGGCAAGATATTCAAGATAAATTGGTTCCATACTACATACAGAAGCTTTCCTGGAAATCTGATATTCAGAAAACCAGACGACGCTTTTTCTCTGAATGATTCCCAAGGCATTCAATCGCAACCCAAGTGGTGACTTTCAAGATGAAGATGATTAGTCCAAAATCGACTTCGACATTTCAATTCATTCAAATACAAATGCAACAGCTTATTGATCCCAAAATATGGTCAACGATGACGCCAGAGCCGTGGTTCGAGAAACCAAGCAAAACACGGCCTCTTCTACAAAGTTCAACGATAAGCGAAGTAATCGCATCTTATCCAAAGTATTCCGCACTTCGATAAAATACGAGGAGTCTCAAAACTTTGGAGGGGTATCTCAGAGGCATCAAAATTGTCAAGAACCTCAAATATGACTAAATTATGAGAAGATCGGCGACAACGCCGCCGAAATCTCAAGAAGCCAACACATAAGAAGATTGTGTCTCGCCACAAGGCGAGACATCGGTTTGTGCCTCGCCATGAGCGAGACACTTGTTGGTGCCTCGCCACGAAGCAGACATTTTGTGTGTGTCTCGCCACGAAGCGAGACATTTTGATGTGTCTCGCTACTAGCGAGACACTTGTTGGTGCCTCGCCACGAAGCGAGACATTTTGATGTGTCTCGCAACTAGCGAGACACTTACTTGTGCCCCGCCAAATGCAGACACCCGTAATACTTAAACGGCTCTTGAAGGGTCTAAATCAATGCCGATGGGGCCCACTTGACTTTATAAAACAAAGAGACGCTCGTGATACTTTAATGGGCGGTTACACGCTGAAAATACCACTAGGCGTGATTTTAGGGCATTTAATCGCGCCTTAAAGCAAATAAACCGCTATAACAAATGGTGATTACATCGCCGCCATGCCGAGTAGATTTATACCGCCGCGCCGCCAGGTAGCCGACATCGCCGCCAATGAAGCGAGGTAAAGATAGCCGAGGCGTACCGAGCCGCCACGCTTAACCGCAAATGTGGAGCACTTATGACTTGTGTTTCTTCGAGGGCACGCTTCCCAAGGACTATAAATACCCCCTACATCCACTTGGGCGGGGATCGGCATTTTGGCAATCGAGATCAAAGAAATCGAGCTTTTGCAAGGAGAGAGAGAATCCAAGCTTCCAAAGTTCAAGAACACGATCCACACGGAGATTCCTCGAAGCTTAAGCTTTGACTTATTCTTGAGAAGAGTAGATATCTTACTTTGCTAAGATATTTGCTTAAGTTCTTGTTTCCTTTGCGAAGCATCAACTAAACCCCGCCGATTCGACGATCACGCCGGTGGTCCACGGATTACGCTGGCCCCCAAGACAGAAAAGTCCCACAAAAACAGAGATCTACACTTGTAGTATCTTTTGTTCGAAGTTTGTGAGAGAGTTCTTGAAATTTCTTTGTAACCGAAAATTAAGGTGTAATTTTCTTAAGTTTTGTAATGGAAACGACAAAGAAATCAACTTTCGACCCAAACAAGCCCCAAGCTCGCCTGTATGATCTAGTCTTGCCTGAAGACCAAGAGCTCAAGCAATAGCCGAGTCGCTCAACTTGTGCTTGAGCTTGCCTACACTGTAGCTCGAGATCGCCACCAATGCTCGAGCTCGCCATCCATACCTGGCTCGCCTGCTTGGAAGCCCGCCTGAAGGCCTGAAGCTCGCCTGCAGACCCTTGGTTCGCCTGCATGCCAGAGCCCGCCAAAGACCAAGCTCGCCCGCATGCTTGAAGCTCGCCTGCATAAGGCAAGCTCGCCCGCAGACTTCCCAAGACCGCCCACTTGAAGCATGGGAGATGTCACATCCCATAGTGGTCACATTCCACAGAGGGCATGGTGCTCCTCACCCATTAGTGGTCACATCCCACAAGTCAAAGGGATGGTACCATAAAGAGTATGGCTCTCCTCAATTGGGCATGGCCATAGCCCACAAATCAAGGAAGTGGCCATGCCTCTCCTTGCCTATTTATAAGCCATCAGGGGCTTGGCAAAGGGGGAGGTCGGAATCAATTCTCGATCCGAGACTCTTGGCTCTTCGCAAACTCTTGCATGCTAGCCTCGAGCACAAATTCGCCTTGGCAATTCATCAAGCTCGGTAGAACCGAACTCCATCACGGAGCTTCTATCACAGATCGAAGCTCGACCGCAACGCCGATCGAATCGCCCAAGGGAAGCAAACTCGACTTCGAGCATCGAGGGAGGCCCTACCGCCACCGACGAACCCACGTTAAACAAGAAGGGCCTTCCCTTCGCTTCTGTTGTAAAAAGACCTATTCTTGATTTGTAAACAAGCAATTCAAATAATACAAATCCGAGAGGAGATTTTTACACCAAACAGAAGATGGCGACCACAGTGGGAGTAACCATTTCCTCAACCGAGATGGTGGTGGCGCAATTCGACGACATTGCGGAAGGGACAACAGTCGAGTCCCTCGTGATCGAGTTTGAGGAGTACTTATCTTCATCCTCCCCTAGCGGCAGTGCATCTCGCAAGTGCTACAGAGTCGCACGTGTGGTCCAGCCCCAAGTGACGGAGGCAACCATGCCCGAGCTCGCCCGAAAGCAAACGCAGGGGTTCTGCTCCCCGAGGCAGTTGAGGCTGACCAGAAGACCAAGCACGGGTGCGAGGTTCCCAATTCTGGCGAGCTGCGCCAATCAGGCGAGCCCACCTACTCAGGCGGGCTTTGCTCCATTAGCCAAGTTTCCAATCCTGGCGAACTTCGCAAATCTGGCGAGCTCAGCAATACAGACGAAGTTCCACACTCTGGCAAACTTTGTAAATCTAGCGAACTCTGTAGTTCGGGCGGGTTTCATAAAACAGGCGGCCTTCACCAAGCTCGCCTAACAGCCCAACTTCGTCCGCAAGCTGACCTTCGCCAAAAAGGCAAAGCATCAGCTCGCCAGATCGGCGCACAGCACCAAGCTCGCCCAACAGGCGAGCCTCACCAGGCTGCACCTCGCCAACACACTCGCGACTCGCATGTGGGTGGCTTTTCCATCCGTTACATCGCTGCCGCAAGCGTCCGCCTCGACGACGACGACGGCTATTGCTCGGCAGTGGCAACATCTCAGGCTTCAAGCTCTATTCAGGGCAGAAGCGTGGAAGTGCACATGACCGACATCTCGGATGAAATATCCAGGAGACTCGGCGAGCAACAAGCAACCATCAACTCTATGAAAGAGACGTTGGAGCAGCTTCTGAGCGAGAAGAAGAAGAAGAAAGGGAGGACTTCGCGGACTTTGCGGAAATCCTCAAAGCGTAAAGAGCGGATGCCTACTCCTCCTCACACATCTTCTGATTCCTCATCCGAGTCATCTGGAGGAGCGTCATCTTCGGGCCATAATCCAAGAGACGAAAGACTTGACGAGCTCCAAAGTCAACTCAACGCCTTGAAGCTCCAGAAGAGCATGAACAAGCTGGGGGTGGCCAGACCATATCCAATTGAATGGGATACGGTGTCCTACCCGGCAAAGTTCGAGCCATCGACCTCCCCGCAGCTCGATGGCAAGGGTTCTCCTACCCAACACATTTACTACTTCAAAGAATCGACACATAATGGGAAACGATCCCATTATGACTCGGTTATTCATTGGCACCCTCAAGGGGTTGCTTTTGAATGGTTTCGCAGATTGGAACCTCGGGTCCATCACTTCTTTGGAAGGACATGGAAAGGCTCTTCATGGCCGATTCTTCGACGATGACACAGAGTATCTATGGCAACCCCGCTAGCCGAAAGCGAGGAAGAAAGAATCGTAGCGCCTTTGTTAAGAGATTCAGAACCGATCACCGCGTCTGCGGATCGATTTCCGAGGCCACTCTCATCGAGATGTGCCTAATAATCTCTCCATCAACATTTTGTCTAATATGGGCTCGCCGAGCTCGCCGTGGAAAGACTTAACCCGCCAAGGAGAACAAGTCGAGCGTGCTCGCCGCATGGAGGTTGAAGAGCTATTTGAATTCCGAGGAGGGGACGACCAAGATACCTTGGTGGTGGCGACCGCTTCCTCATCAAACCTCTTTTCAAGTAAGCCCCTGAGGGCATCTGCAGAGCTCGCCAACGCGGAACCAAGCTATGGGACCGATTGCGAAGACTTGGCTACCATCGGTCAAAGATGATCGTTGATGCTTATATGCGTCAATCGCCGGAGGACCAGCATCCGACGGCAAATTCTTGAAGAAGTACTACCCGTAGTCTTCTTTCAAACTCCCACTAAGTTATCATGTTAACAGTCACATCTGATAACTAATTCCCTCCAAATTCCCTCGCCAATCCTCCTCAACAGGATGGCGGGTCCCCTAAACTATCATGTTAACAATCACCTCTGATAGTTCCCTCCAGATTTTCTCCGTCGATCCTCTCCAATAGGATGACGGGACCACTCCCACTGTCACGTTAACATTACACCTCTGACAAAATTAACTTACTAATCCTCTTCAATGGGATGGTAGGTCCTCAAAGTCGCTCCGATCGCGACAATCTTGTCGGGTTAACAATCACCTCTGGCAAAATCAACTTACTAATCCTCTTCAATGGGATGGTAGGTCCTCAAAGTCACTCCGATCGCGACAATCTTGTCGGGTTAACAATCATCTCTGATAAATTCCCCCTCCAATCCTCCTCAACAGATGGCGGGTCCCCTAAACTATCATGTTAACAAATACATCCGATAACTAATTCCTCCAAATTCCTCGCCAATCCTCCTCAACAGATGGCGGGTCCCCTAAACTATCATGTTAACAAATACATCCGATAACTAATTCCTCCAAATTCCCTCGCCAATCCTCCTCAACAGATGGCGGGTCCCCTAAACTATCATGTTAACAAATACATCCGATAACTAATTCCTCCAAATTCCTCGCCAATCCTCCTCAACAGATGGCGGGTCCCCTAAACTATCATGTTAACAAATACATCCGATAACTAATTCCTCCAAATTCCTCGCCAATCCTCCTCAACAGATGGCGGGTCCCCTAAACTATCATGTTAACAAATACATCCGATAACTAATTCCTCCAAATTCCCTCGCCAATCCTCCTCAACAGATGGCGGGTCCCCTAAACTATCATGTTAACAAATACATCCGATAACTAATTCCTCCAAATTCCTCGCCAATCCTCCTCAACAGATGGCGGGTCCCCTAAACTATCATGTTAACAATCACCTCGCAAAATCAACTTACTAATCCTCTTCAATGGGATGGTAGGTCCTCAAAGTCACTCCGATCGCGACAATCTTGTCGGGTTAACAATCACCTCGCAAAATCAACTTACTAATCCTCTTCAATGGGATGGTAGGTCCTCAAAGTCACTCCGACGCGACAATCTTGTCGGTTAACAATCACCTCGCAAAATCAACTTACTAATCCTCTTCAATGGGATGGTAGGTCCTCAAAGTCACTCCGACGCGACAATCTTGTCGGTTAACAATCACCTCGCAAAATCAACTTACTAATCCTCTTCAATGGGATGGTAGGTCCTCAAAGTCACTCCGATCGCGACAATCTTGTCGGGTTAACAATCACCTCGCAAAATCAACTTACTAATCCTCTTCAATGGGATGGTAGGTCCTCAAAGTCACTCCGACGCGACAATCTTGTCGGTTAACAATCACCTCGCAAAATCAACTTACTAATCCTCTTCAATGGGATGGTAGGTCCTCAAAGTCACTCCGACGCGACAATCTTGTCGGGTTAACAATCACCTCGCAAAATCAACTTACTAATCCTCTTCAATGGGATGGTAGGTCCTCAAAGTCACTCCGATCGCGACAATCTTGTCGGGTTAACAATCACCTCGGCAAAATCAACTTACTAATCCTCTTCAATGGGATGGTAGGTCCTCAAAGTCACTCCGACGCGACAATCTTGTCGGTTAACAATCACCTCGCAAAATCAACTTACTAATCCTCTTCAATGGGATGGTAGGTCCTCAAAGTCACTCCGACGCGACAATCTTGTCGGGTTAACAATCACCTCGCAAAATCAACTTACTAATCCTCTTCAATGGGATGGTAGGTCCTCAAAGTCACTCCGACGCGACAATCTTGTCGGTTAACAATCACCTCGATAGTCCGCACCGTCATTCCCGCAAATGGCGTTGTCCGATCGATCGCCATACTCAAACGCCCCTCGAACGGCTCGATCCTTTCCGAGCATTCTAATATATTTAGAACAATCGGTGAGTAGTGGCCTACCGTGCGATGTGCCACTATCTTTGGGTTCGTCTTTGCCCCAAGAAAAGACAAAGTCTACACGCCGCCAATCCATCGTAGCCGCTTGTTATTAAATAACAACTGAATCTATGCCTCTCTGACATAGGGGATTTTATCTCGGTCCCCCATTCGAGATTAGTCTACGTCAAACACACGTGGCCGGGTAGTCTATTCCCGTGAAAAGACGGCTTCACGATTCAACATCGTAGCACTAAGAGAGTTAACTCTCTTAGCACAACGTTACATGTGGGACGGACCTAGACAATCCGCATGCTAGCCCGATCCAAACGGTAATCGGTAAAGGCACATCAAATCCGTTGATAGCTGAGGGTTTGCTAAAAATCCTAGAGGGCGATCATTAGCCGCGAGTGAAGAATTCAACTTTACCGAGTTCGTTAGAAGGTTCCTCGCTCCGTCTACACGGCGACCATTTTGCAGGATTTCATATCCAAAGTGTTCCAGACCACATTCGACCACATTCAGGTCTGAAAACTTTGGAGGGTTCTCAGAGGCAATAAAATTACCTTGATCCCTCGCACAAGCAACTCGGAACAAGCAAAAGAGCTTAGGGGTTCATCTGAGTGAAGTCAGGCCCACCCGAGGAAAGTCGGGCCCACCTAAAGGTTAAGTTCACCTGAATGCTTGACTTTACAAAATAGATAAAAGTGCTGATATCTCTCAAACCGGAAGGAATTGGGCAAAATGACCGAGCAAACCGAACCCCGCAGTGGGTTTGGTTGGTTCGCCTCGCATGCCGAGCCCGCCAAAGACCAAGCTCGTAGGGTCGCGCTACCTTGCCAAGATGCTTGAAGCTCGCCTCGCATAAGGCAAGCTCGCCAGACTTCCCAAGACCGCCCACTTGAAGCATGGGAGATGTCACATCCCATAGTGGTCACATTCCACGAGGGCATGGTGCTCCTCACCCATTAGTGGTCACATCCCACAAGTCAAAGGGATGGTACCATAAATAGTATGGCTCTCCTCAATCGGGCATGGCCATAGCCCACAAATCAAGGAAGTGGCCATGCCTCTCCTTGCCTATTTATAAGCCATCGTGGGCTTGGCAAAGGGGAGGTCGAATCTGAATTCTCGATCCGAGACTCTTGGCTCTTCGCAAACTCTTGCATGCTAGCCCGATCCAAACGGTAATCGGTAAAGGCACATCAAATCCGTTGATAGGCGAGGGTTTGCTAAAAATCCTAGAGGGCTTATCATTAGCCGCGAGTGAAGAATTCAACTTTACCGAAGTTCGTTAGAAGGTTCTCGCCCGCCTACACGGCCACCATTTTGCAGATTTCATATCCAAAGTGTTCCGCACCACATTCGACCACAT
Organism: Asparagus setaceus; assembly: GCA_012295165.1. Classification (NCBI taxonomy): domain Eukaryota; kingdom Viridiplantae; phylum Streptophyta; class Magnoliopsida; order Asparagales; family Asparagaceae; genus Asparagus; species Asparagus setaceus. Next base: position 10,757,643 of record CM022704.1, on the reverse strand, counting down.
TCGTGTCCGAAAACTTTGGAGGGTTCTCAGAGGCAATAAAATTACCTTGATCCCTCGCACAAGCAACTTCGGAACAAGCAAAAGAGCTTAGGGTTCATCTCGAGTGAAGTCGCCCACCCGAGGAAAGTCGGGCCCACCTAAAGGTTAAGTTCACTGAATGCTTGACTTTACAAAATAGATAAAAGTGCCGATATCTCTCAAACCGGAAGGAATTGGGCAAAATGACCGAGCAAACCGAACCCCGCAGTGGGTTTGGTTGGTTCGCCTCGCATGCCGAGCCCGCCAAAGACCAAGCTCGCTCGAGGGTTGAAGCTCAAGCTCGCCTCGAGGGTTGAAGCTCAAGCTCGCCTGCATAAGGCAAGCTCGCCAGACTTCCCAAGACCGCCCACTTGAAGCATGGGAGATGTCACATCCCATAGTGGTCACATTCCACGAGGGCATGGTGCTCCTCACCCATTAGTGGTCACATCCCACAAGTCAAAGGGATGGTACCATAAATAGTATGGCTCTCCTCAACTGGGCATGGCCATAGCCCACAAATCAAGGAAGTGGCCATGCCTCTCCTTGCCTATTTATAAGCCATCAGGGGCTTGGCAAAGGGGAGGTCGAATCAATTCTCGACCGAGACTCTTGGCTCTTCGCGAAACTCTTGCATGCTAGCCTCGAGCACAAATTCGGCCTTGGCAATTCATCAAGCTCGGGTAGAACCGAACTCCATCACGCCGGAGCTTCTACTGCGTACTGAAGCTCGACCGCAACGTCGATCGAATCGTCCAAGGGAAGCAAACTCGACTCGAGCATCGAGGGAGGCGTCCTACCGCTACCGACGAACCCACGTTAAACAAGAAGGGCCTTCCCTTCGCTTCTGTTGTAAAAAGACCTATTCTTGATTTGTAAACAAGCAATTCAAACAATACAAATCCGAGAGGAGATTTTTACACCAAACAATACATAATTAAAATTCTTTTTATTGCTGTGTTGTAGCAATGATACTTTCAAGTGTTTCATGTCATTAAACTTCAGCCATTCAAAGAATTCGGGATCTTCTAAATCTATGTTGTAAATAGCTCCCTCCATAGATCCTACAATATCTAACTCATCTTCACTTCCCCCTTCATCTCCAGAACTATGAACTGAATGATATTCATCTTCACTAACACAATCATCAGCATCATCTTTGCAATCTTCACGCTCAATGAGTTGATCATTTCTAACTTCTGCACTTATACCTCCTTGTTCAATGTGTTCATCTCCTATGTTAGTGTTAGTGTTCAAATTATAATCATCACCATCTACCACACCATCATCAAAACCTCAGTTAAAACCTACATCACCATAATATCTATCCAAATCATCCTCTGCTATTCCCATATTCACAAACCTATCATCATTGAACCCTGGATTTTCTTCCTCATCACTTGACAATTGATCTATATCTATGTGAATTATCTTCTTTGATTTAGATGCACCATATCTAGTAGGATTTCTTCTCCTATAAGACACTGATGTCATCATACTAATGCTTGGAATACTCTCAAGAGTTAAGAACATTTCAAGCTTCTTCTTCTTCTTTAGGTGATTTTTACAACACCCATAAAACCCATTAGTCTTGATTCTAGCAAGATTTATTTTAGTGAAGTTTTACTAGCTTCTACCCTTAATTTCTTCGGTTTGCACACTCATATTTTCTCCTACCAGTTCTAGGTATATTCCTTCAATAACCATTATACCTAAGAACTATTTCAACAACACCCACCTCCATCAATATCCAACAAAATAAACCTACGTGTAACCTATAAAGCCCACATTCAAAAACTCAAATTGATAGAAATTAGACAACATTGAAAACTAAAACATGTAATGAACAAAAATACATATTGACAGAAATTAAACAACATATAAAACCCACATTCAAAATATTAAATTTACAGAACTGTAACTAATTAAACCTAATATTGAACAATATAAAGCTACATGCAATAAACAAAACCAACATTCAACAAGGAAATATGACAACATAACTAATTAAACCCTAATTCAACAAGGACATCACACGAAAATATGATAACAAAACTAATAAAACTAATTAAATTAAAAAGCATGCAAGACCATAAAACCCATTAAACCATAATTGATCGCTAGCCAAAATTAGGGCTAAATTGCTCACTGTCCTATATTAGGGATAAATCACAAAGGGATCCATGTCATTTCACTGAAGACCAAAGACCGCTTATTATTCTTTTTCACATGAAACCATGAACAGGGTATACCTTTTTGAATGTGTTTTTTCGTGTGGTTGTTGAAGATGATGACATTCCGTACCTCTTCAGTGAGTGCTTTTACATGTGCAGATAGCTCTCCCCCAATTGTTCTATTTTTAGATTCAAAGTCAAACTATATAGTAGGATCAGATCAACTGAAGCACCTGCATCCCCTAGTGGGGGGCATCTTGCTTAGCGGATGTAAGCGAATCACGATCTTATTCTGTGGAATAAACCAAAACAAAACTTACTTCTACCAAACCACTACAAAAACCATAGTTTTAAACCAAAAAAAAAAAAAATAATACACATATATACACCTTCACAATTGCTTAACTATTACTTCCCTACAGCCAAATCTTCAAGAGTTTCTTCGTCTTCAAACTCCATGGAATATGTGATTTTGGGGCAAGAATTGGGTGATTTTGGGGTTAGATCAACAAAGGGCGAAAAAAACCCCTTTTCACCAGAATTGAGCGAGAATCGAAATGAGGGATAGGAAACAGTGGTAAGTTAGGATATTTTTTCAGTGGGAGGGGTATTTTAGTAAATAGCCAACCATGATTAGTGTTAACCAACCCATGGTTGAACGTTTTTACCATTGACCCTAACAGAAGGACTATTATCAACACTAAATGATGTTTTGAGGGGCTAATATCAAAATATGAAGTTTTGAGGGACTAATATCATATTACTAAAGATTTAAGGGATCAATATTGAAAAAACCCAAACAAAAACTTAAAAAGAAAAAAGCTTTCTTTTAAACGTGCGTGTTTCATTATCATTTATCTCAAATCATAACATGGGGGCTTTGCAAAGATTAAAAGCACTGGCTTGCAATCTTGGTCTTGGTGAAAAATGGAATGAGTACTTACTCGTAGTTCGGTCCTGAAGATGGGCCTAAAATTGGATCTCCCAATGGATTATAGTCAAAGCATTGGTCAGGGCCCATTCTAGTTCATTTCTTGAAATTAAAACAGAATTATATGTGAGACCATTTTATTCTTACTTTTAAAAGAGGCGGTGTGTTTGGAGGGGCTTGTTTATATGTTTGTCAATTTGAACCCCAATATTTCAGAAAAATGAACTTTCATACTCTTCGATTTGGGACTATTTATTTTATATTAAATTCAAATGACATGCTTAAAACATGATTTGATTTGATCATTATAAACGCGTTCCTAAAAATGCGAGAAACTTACTGGAAACATACAAAATAATATGTGTGACTGTAGAGATTAATAGTCTTGACTACTTTAGGAATATTTATAATAACTACAAGGATGTAAAAGACAAATCTAGATTGCGTGTTAAGCAGTGGGCTGAGTTTAACTGAAAAATAAACATTCCACAAGTAGTAGAGGATACCAAAGTACAATTTTCCGAGATGTCAAGTCCACAAAAACATTCTTTGCGTTATAAAAGTTCAAATTGGGTAAAATGTTGGGTATCAAAGTGCAATTAAGCCATCTCAAAAGTCGTGGTTTGGAATTTCTTGTATAGTTTACTTTCGAATCTCATAATTGCCCCCTCGTGGTGATTGGGAAGCGGAAAACGGTGCCACGTGTCCCGAAACCCCAGACTTCCCCCTCTTCCGTTTCCGCCCTTTTCTTTTCTTTCTATTCATGGCGGAACACACCTCGGACGCCAGCCCCACTTTTAAATGCGGTTTACTCCCCCACCCTCGTGCACGACAACAAATCCGAGCGAGCAACAGAAACGAGAGATTATAAAAAAGTACCCAAAAAAAAAGGGAAAATAATAAAAATTCACGAAAGAAAAAGGTTGGAAGAGGCGCAAATCGAGAGCAATTTCGATCCCGTCCCTCAAAACCCTAACCCTAATTTCTCCGCGCCGAATCGATCGGTTCCTCAGGTCAGTAATCGGATCTCCTGCTCTCTAATCCCTAATCCGTTGTCATTCTTGTGTCCATTTACGATTCGAGGTGCATCGATTCCGATTTCGTTTCGTGTTTCGGTTTTATTTGGTGTCGGATCGATGGATTTGGCGTTGCGCGATTGTGTCGCGATCTAGTTCCGGTTCTGATGTTGAAATTAGGTTTTTTTTAAAGGAAAATTCTTGTTCTTGTTATATTAGTGGAAAGATCGTGTGTTTTGGGGGATTTTGATGGATCTGTTGGTTATATGGATGATTTTAGAGAGGAGGGATCTGGATTGGGGTTCTTGAGGATTTTGATGTCGGTTGTGTTAATGTTTGGGATTGAAATTAGGAAATTTGTGCTATTTTTTAAAACTTTCTTGCAATGGAGTTTAGGGATTGGTTAATGTGCTATGCATTTTTTGCATTTTAAGAGCTAAGGTTTGTTCTTTGTATACGAGTTCTATGGTGGTGGCTTGATCCTTGGTGGTTTAGTTGCTTATTACCTGTTTTTCTAAAGCACATTGTTATTGAAATACTGGTATATGATGAGACAGGATTAATATGTGGCCGCAACAAAATTTATGTTATAGAACCTACTTACGTGTGCTTATGGAGTTGGTAGGATGATCATCTTCTTTCATTTGCATTATACGATTTATGAAAGGGAATCAGATTGAAATTTCAATTTGAGTTTTCAAAAGGTTTGATTAATGAAGTTACTAAGCATAAGAGACTGACTGGGGTTCTCCTACTATGAGGGGTTCTTATTTTTTAGGTACTAATTAAATAAGTGCACTAGGAAGGTTGCTAGATTTAGTTATCGTAGTAAGGATGCTCTGTTGTATGGATAGTTCATACTTCCTGTTAGAGAGTTGCTAAATTTACAATTTATTTTAAACGAATGGTTAATGCAGGAATGACAAAGTTAAAAGTACAATTTGATTTAGGTGCACTTATATAATCTGTTCATTTTAATGATAAAGAATGTAAAGGATAATGAGTCAATGGGTATCTTTGGATAACTATTCATAGCTATAATAGAAGTTTGTTTTTTTACTATTTTGAGTATGGTGTTTTTATTTAATTCTTTAATGTTTCTAATTCATTATATAGCTTTGTATATATTGTGGGTTTTAAGATTTTTTATACGTGGGTAGAATTCACACCCATATTCAATGTCCAGATTGGTGCGACATAGTAAGGATGATTCACGACTTAGGCCCACCTTTAGTCCTCCTTGCCTCTATTTATTACTAACTAGTGCATTTAGTGTCCTCCGTTGCACATTAGCATACCATCTTACTGCAACAAGGGCTTAAAGCCGATCCTTGATGCCAACCTATGATAATATGAATTGGCTTTTCCTCTTTCAATTGTTTCGCCTTAGTTGTTTCTCCATAATGTTAACCAACTTCTACAAGCATCATATCTGCTAGATACTTGTTTCTTTTCTAAAGATTCACTATTATCTTTCTTGGTGCTCTATCATGATCTTGTTCTAGATCAATAAAAACTATGTAGATTTTTTTCCTTGTCCCTGTACCTCTTTGTGAATCATTTTAATATAATAAATAGATTTCATAATTGATCTTCTCGACATAAAATTAAGGCTAATTAGCATTTAAATACCTTATAGTTGCATGACTTTGCACTTATGTACCCTATCTTTTATTTTCTGACATTTAAATATCCTGTTATTTTTAAAGAGCACGTTACTATGTTAGGTTAATTAACTGGAATATTCCCCAAGTATTACAATGTACCTTTCACATGTTAAGAATTGGTCAAGTATACCCATAAAGTTTTATGAATCAATTAAAATACCCATCTTACTCTGTTGAAAATATGTTGAGAGTTATCTTTATGTGCTCCTTTAGGAGTAAGATGGGGTGTTTAGTTGATTCAGGCAACTTTAGAGGTATAATTTACGAACTTTAGAATGTATAAGTCCCATACTATATGTTATAAGATTTGTACTTCAAAATTAAATTATAATTTAGTTTATGACGTTTACGCTTTGCTTCATAAATGGGTCCAACATTTTGCCTTGCGCTTTCCGTTTTAAACATTGATCAAATGATGTAAAGTTTGTCAATATGCCACCAATTTATGATGTAGGATTTATATGTAGGATGAGCGATGATCATATGACACTTGCTGGCTTGAATTTTAGTAGAAATTCTTATTGATGGTCATTTGGTTTCTGCCGTTAAGTTAGATTGCAGAAGTTCTAGTAAGAGTGTGTTTGGGAGTTTACTAGGGAAAGGGAAGAGAAGATAAAATAGGGAAAGGGAAGGTAGAGAAGGGGAGGGAAAATATAATATCTTGTTTGGGAGTTTAGTGAAGGGAATGGAGGGAAACTTGTTTCATCATGTTTGGGAGTTTTAAACATCGTTAATAACTATTTAGAAGGGTAGAGAAGGGAAGGGGAAGGGAAATTTGGGTTTACCTTTGTTTGGGAGTTCCATTTAGAAGGGTAGAGGAGGCGAATGAGGGGGAAATTTGAACTAAAATCTTACCCCCCAAATTGGGGGGTAAAGAAGGGGAAGGGAAGGAAGGGAAAAAATTTCCCTTCCTTCCCTTTCCTTAGTCATCTCCCAAACACACTGTAAGGGAATGGAAGGGAAAGAAAATGTATGATAATCAAATCTCAGATGTTGATCCATAGTGATAAAAAGTCGAACATCGTGAATAACTATTTCCCCTCCCTTTCCCTCTACACCCCAATTTGGGGGAGAACAAATAGTGTGTTTGGATGAGGGGTACCCAGGGTAAGGAAGGAAAAATAACACTGAACTCTGTTTGCGAGTTTTTTTAAGGAAGGTAACAGAGGGTAAGGGAAGTAAAATTTTCATTAAAAAATTGTGGTTTTTGTTCCCCTCCAAATTGTGGTGTAGAGGAGGATAGGGAAAGTAAACTTAAAAGATATAATATTTGGCTCTCTATCACTATGGATCAACGGCGGCTCAGATTTGATTATGAAATCATTTTTTTCCCCTTCCTTTCTCTTAGTTAGAACTTACAGACATGATGAACTAAGTTCCCTTCCATTCTCCTTACTAAACTCCCAAACAAGATATTATATTTGCCTGCCCCTTCCCTATCTTTCCTTTCCCTATTTTACCGTTCATTTCCTTCCCCTCGTGAACTCCCAAACACAGTAAAAATGACTAGATTCTTATGTGAATTTTCCCTTCCCTCCCTTCCATTACACCTCTCAAAAAAACTCCCAAACAAAGTGAACTCTCGAATGTTCTTCCCGTACCCTCTCCTACCTCCATCCAAACACACTGTAAAATTCATATCTACCATGTGATACAATCTTTGTTAAACCTGGAATAGCAACTATATAAATTACTAAGGTTCTTATGTGTAGAGCGTATAGACAAACACAGATTTTCGTAGGTCGCCAAAATTATGAGAACTCCAGATTTTACCACATTACTATTAATTCTTTCAAGAAAATAAGTAACTTGTTATTCTCGTCCCTTGTGCTTTCCTTTTGGAAATTGTGGATATTTTTCGTTTATATTTCCATCATGGGAATACATTTTACCATCCAAATGACCTTGGTCAAAAAGTATAAGTTTCAACTTTAAAGATCACAAGAGATTTGATTATGTTAGCCAATAAATCAACCAATTACGAAAAGTAATAAGATTATAATAAATAGAGCAAAGAGGATTAGAGGTGGGCCCATGTTCTGTAGTTGTTTGCTTAATGGAGGAGATGATCCTTAATAGAATTTGATGGAAGAATAGGATTGGTGTAGCCGACCTTAATAGTTTAGGATAAAGGCTTTGTTGTTGTGTTGCTGTCCATAATTGTTATTATCATATCCTCTCAGATTTTGGGTAGTTATTCAGTTTACGTTAGGAATTTAGAAGAAGAAGAAGAAAAATCGTCAAGGTTTACAATTCAAGATAATTATCATCTTGAAATCAGATGTGATAGGAGACCCTATATACTGTAATAAGATATTTGATAGGAAACCTTGTGTAAAATATGTTTTGAGAAATTTATGTACCTCCTGCTAGGATTTGTAGAAAGGGAAGTGGTCAAGTTAATTTATTTCAGAAACAGAAGGAAACACTAGCTTACATGAATATTGGTGAAGTATATCCACAGCCAATCTAAAGTTTTTCTGTATATAGCATTTACCTTTTCCTTCCATAGGAGAAATGCATGTTTTTTAAGAATCTATAGTCAAGTAGTTTGACTTATTCAGGTTACCTCGAGCTTTACTAGTAATGAAAATGTTAGTGCAACGTGCCAAAAGACATTATTCAAATCATCATCATCTGCTGGAGCCATCCCAAGACTATGGGGATGTACTGTTATTAAGGACATTCTGCAGGCGGATTGAAGCACTTTAATGGTTGCCTGATAACCATCTTAGTACCTTTTGAAATTGAATCAGTACTCAAGGAAAGTTGGCATTTGGGTAGGAGGTTATACTGTAAAGCTGGTGCAGGCACGAGCATTCCTTACTACTTTCAAGAGGCTCCCAAAATTGTCTCAAACTTCAGAAGGGTTTGGGGAAAAGGAAGAGATAAAATGAAATATGGAATCATGATGTAATTGAAGCATGATTTTACTTCAGAATTAAATGATCCCTAACTACTTGCTATGTGTCTCTCTTTACAATATTAATATGTTTCAAGTGGCGTTTTCTGATGATTTCATATTTTGGTGCATCTGACATTTGTTTATTAATTGCTCTTGATTCGCATTTTTTATTTGTTTAGTTTCAGTTCGCCTGGAGGGTTAATGTATAAAATAACATGTTTCTGGAGATACTTTTCTTGTACATGCTTTGAGAGGCTGCACCATCCTGACACTTGTATGCAGTTACAGTTGATTTATTCAAAATCTAAAGGCATGCCTAATGATTAGAAGCCTTTTAATTTCTTTTTCACAATCCAATCAGGACTCCTATGATTCTGTAGCATCAATATTCTCTTCCTCACTTTTGCCAGGAACACAAGCATTTTGTATGCAAGCTACTTGACTGTAATTGATAAATAATTTGATGTTTGTTATTTTGAGTATTTTTGTCATTCATTTCCTTTTGCTTGAATTGCTGAAAAACTTTCCTTGTTTAGCAGCACTCATGTAAGCTGCAACAATTTTTATTGGTTACCCAGCCTAACTTTAACAGCTACCTGCTATATGCTGCGTATTCCTTTCATATTCTTTTTGGAAATTAATCATGTATGTCTGAGATATTCATGTCACTTTCAGTTTTTGTGAGATGTCTCCAGCATCGAAATCCAAATCCAAAGATAAGTCAGCTGCAAGGGCAGTCAAGGAGCAGCCAAAATGTTCAAAACCCTCTGTTGCATCTGTAAATGGTGGGAATGGAGTTACAGCAGTAAGTGGATACAATCCAATCTCGGGTACATTTCATGCCCTTGAGACTCTTCCAACGATCGCTACGCCTACAACACAAAGCAATGGTCGATTTCGAACCATAGATGAAACAGATGAGCATTCTGGTAGTTCACTTGTTACAACAGCTGAATATGACTCTGTGTCCAATAATGATAGCTGTTCCGGTGAATCAGAAGACCAACAAAAGGAGAAGAATACAGTCAGCAATACATCTCAGTCGGTTCCTGGCTCTGATATTGACAAGCGAGAAAAGATAAGACTGAAGAACGAGAAAAAGCACCAGAGACAGAAGGAAAGGCGAGCCCAGGAGCTTCATGAGCGCTGCTGTAGCTACCTAACATCACGAAAACTTGAATCGCTGGCTCAGAAGCTTGTGGCTATGGGCTTCACATCGGAGCAGGCAACCATGGCTCTCATTCAAAATGAAGGCCGTGTTGATGACTCAGCATTGTGGCTTCTTGAAGGGGGCGAGGAAAGCAAACGACAAGTTGCATCAAATCTTGACGGAGCTAGTCCCAAGCTTGACATAGCAGATGAGCTAGCGAAAATTGCTGAGTTGGAGTTGAAGTTCAAGTGCACAAAGCAAGAAGTTGAAAGAGCTGTTGTTGCCTGCGAGGGTGATTTGGAGAAGGCAGAAGAGACTTTGAAGGCACAGAAGCAAGAAACTGTAGCTGCTCCTACAAACTCTGAATCAGCTGCATATAGTAGTAGGTTACCAACCTCTAGCCAGAACTCTACTACAAGAGCACAAGTGAAGGGAGTCTCTCCAGCAAATGTCCAGTTACAGAGAAGGGATGAAAGGGATTTAAATTACACAAAGTCAACGATAGCAGGAGCAGCTCAAATGGAATCAGCAAGCAAAATTTTGCAGCATCCCACCTTGAGAAAAGTACCATCTAAGCAAGATTGGACGAAATCACAAGCTGTAGTTCCTCCTCTAGAAAAGAAATATTCATTGCAGATTGCAGCGGCACAAGCAAAGGCAGAAACCCGTTATATCTCTCCCGCTGGCAATGAAATCAAGCCAAACTCACTTCAAGGAACATTGAGAGAACCGATCTTCATGATGCAGCGACCACAGTCAAATGACACAAGGGAAAATCTCCTCCCAGTGAGTGTCGGCCTCAGTGCTTCAGCTCCAGCATCAACTGGGTGGTATCCCAATATGATGAAGTTTGCCAATGGGGATTTTGGGCAACAGCTGAGGCACTTGGCCTTGGCTGGGTCTAGTAATCCTCAGCAGTTTTATCCCATATCATCTTCATACACAACTACTACTAGGTCGTTATCCTCATCGTCACTGTCTATGCCTTCTTCATCGCTGGGGCTATTCACCGGTTGGGGATCTTCTGGGTCTTCTGGCTCATCATCGCCTGTTGACTGGAGTACTCGTGGGTCGATACCTCAGTGTGACTATACAAGCATAGATTGGAGCTTGGATTCGACAGAGTTGACATCATCATCATCATGGTCATCGTTAATAAAGGGTGAACGGTTGTATGATAATTCATGGCATGCTTCATACACACCATCGCAATTTGCTGCTACCGTTGAGCATCCTGCACAGTCTGCAGGATCTCGAGAGTGGACCTCTCCATTTGCTGGGAAGGACCTCTTTAGGGTTCCTAGGCAGTTTGTTACATCTCCATCTCCATAGGAGATGATGGACATTTGGAAATGGTGACAGGAATAAAATGGAAAATGGAACTAAATGGTTGAAAATTGTTTTTCTGTTTTGCTTTGAAAAGCTGTGGTGATCTTTAGTCTCACATATGCCTGTTGTGCTTGTTTCTTGCTTGTCTCTATGATAATGCTGAGTGCAGTAGTAGAAAGGGTTGAGGGTGGCTCGTTAGTAAGTACTAGATTCAGGTGTAGGCTGCTGCTGAGAAAATTTACCTGGATTTAGCTTCATCATAATCCTGCTATTCTAAAGTTGTTTAGATAGTCATAGTCGGATTGGTGGACTCTTATATTGTTTCAATTAGAGTCATGATAACTACACTACACTCATACACTATATTTTACACTACACTCACATAAGGATGGGGTCATAATGACTCATCACTACAACTTTCAAGGTGGTGAGTCATCATGACCCCACTCTTTGTGAGTGTAGTGCAAGAGAGTGTAGTGTAGTTACCATTTTCCTTTCAATTACATCTAAATTTTAACATAAACTTTGCCTGGTTATTGTTGTGAAAGAGGAAGTTGGTGGGATTGGTTAGCTTTGTTTTGGCGAGAAAAGAGGAGATAAAAGGGAAAGATGCAACAAATCTCTCAGCAAACTTCATCCCAAAATCTGTCAGCAAAATTCATCTTCAAACATCAACGACATCAAAGAGAGAAAGAGCTGAAGTTTAAACACTAGCTTACGATGGAATGTGCGAGTGACGTTATTTATTAGCTCCATCATCTCCTTTTTTCTTTCCGGCATTTTGGAAAGCTACTGTTTTATGGCATGAAGGTGATAAATATTGGCATAGATTGAGAATGATGTAGCTTATATATCTGTTACACCATCTTTATATTTGTTAAAACCTTGATAATCCATCTATACATTTGTTACATCTCGAGTATATTCGCAAATAATAGATTGCAGAGCACCAAATAGATGTCTTGCTCGTAGCAAACCATCAATCCATGCTCCTGTAAGTGAGAATGCAGTCATTAAACACCACAAGTCAATTGATAGAGTCAGAATTGCCACTTAGAGCAAAGTTGACGACGTCTCATGAAATTTAGGACACGCTGGAAGGAACCACCAGATGCAAAAACACTAACTAAATGAGGACTGAGATGAATAAATGGCTTGCAAAAACATGAATAGATACACTATGAGCACTTGTCATGTATATGCCCCCCTCCTCTTATTTTCATCTCCTACCATAAAAGAGCATCACTCTATTTTCCTAGATAGGTTTCTGCAGCCATTCATCTACTTGACACCATCATCAAATGTTTACTATAAGGTAAATTACACTAAACCCCCAAGAACTTTTAGAATTTTGCAGTATATCCCCAATAGCTTTCAACATCGCACTAAACCCCCAAAAAGTTTTGTAGAAACCCCCAATAGCTTTTGGGTAAATTACACTAAACCCCTAACAACTTTCAAAATGACTTTTTATGTTGTTTTTAGTTCGAAGTTATGGGGGTTTTCTGCAAAGCACGGAAACTTAGTGGGGGATTTTTTGCAATTCCATCAAGTTATTAGGGGTTTAGTGTAATTTTGAAAGTTATTGGGGGGCTTACTGCAAAATGCTGAAAGCTTTTGTGGGTTTAGAGTAATTTACCTTTTATTATATGCTCCAACCCACTACTGATAGATGTCACTCAATGAAAATGTCATCTCGCTCATGTTTTACTCAACTTGCATATTCATGTACAGTTGGAGTCTTCAGTGAAGGATTCTAGCACCTGTTACAATTTCCCAAGTAGAACTTCACTGGACCTTTTTGTTCAACACTTTAATAAGAGAGATCATTAGGGAGCTGTTCACTGTAAAAGTTTGTTTTATGAGTTGGACTCTATTTGGAGATTTTGGTTACGGTGCCTTGAGACTCAATGAACAATCATTTTCTCCATAAAGTTTGACATGCTTAGCATGTTCCTGAGGTCCATCTCACACTCATGTCGCCAATATCATGACCTATAATCTACGCTGCAGGGTTGACATTTTATAACACGTACGCACTGGGTTCTTTAGGAAGGAATGTCATGTAGTACTGCTAACAAGGTTTACAGATTGTGTCTATTCTCTCCAATTTCTCTTATGCGAAACTGAGTTTAGTCATGTTGAGTCAGGAGTTGAAATTCACCAGATTTTCAGCACTTACGATTATCGAGAAGAAATCGTCAATGCGTTTATATAGAACTTGAATTCTCCGCTCTCCCCCATGTCATGCAGGGCATACTTGCTAGTGTTCAATAAATCGGACAACAATTAGCCATTCAAAATTTCAAAGATAAAAAGTGCATGTACACATCCTAATACAAGGAACACCTGATATATAACGGGGATATACTTACATCGGTATCCTCTCTTTAATATCAGCAACTTAGTTGCAATCAATTACACAAGACTTTGATAACAATTGTGAAGCAAATAGTCATATGACTCCTTCGCAAGTTGTTCTACAACAGGGACTTTATCCCAAATTCTCTCCTCAGCTTTATTTGTCTGCAATGGAGGCAAAGAGAAAACACTAACTGTTAACTTCTACTTCTGATCTCCTTTAAAGCACTCAAAGCTGGGACTTTGCTCCTCATGTATAAAACTTCCTATGTATTTAATCTCATCAAGATCTGGGATCTTTTCAATGGCCAAAAGAGGATATTGGTGTCTTTGACGGATTTGCATTACTATTTTTGCCTTTCTACTTCCTCTTCTTTGTCATTGTGAGAGGTTGAAGGCTTGTTTTAGGGAAGAGAATGTCGAGCATGGATTCACATTATTTCATGAGCTTGAACAGAAGATGGGTGGTGAAAATAGATGCAGAAGAACTCGTTTGATGAAGGGTAGCCCGATGAGTGATCTAGTTCTCTTGTCATACTCCTTTAGAATCTTCACCATTCCTATTCAAATACCAAGGAATATAAGCATAGCCATGAAAATCTACTAATTTGACATAGCAAAATGTTTCCTCCTGGAGGCTAAAGTCATACCAAAAAATAAAAATAAAAATAAAGATAGAAATAAAAATAAAAAACTAAAAAAAATAAAAGATAAATAAATAACACCGAGAGGAGAGAAATCTCTCTCTTTGGCGCCTTTTTAAGCTTGCAACCTATGACTACTACTATCATAACATTCATAACCAATAGTTTTATTAGAAAGTTGGAGCCAGAAGCTCATAGTTACATGAAGACTAGTAGTCCATTTCACAATCCCAGCTCAACTTTTCCATGCAAGAGATCTAATACAATGATAATTGGAGGATCATCTCTTACATTGAGATCGTCTATATATCATAGATGGTCACATATTTTGCCTAAGAGTGACATGGGCGGGAGTTCTAGAAGCAAGTATATATAAAAACAATTATGTGGACTATAATATCATATGGATGAAAATAATGACCTTCTCATACTTGAACTATTGCCATGAAAAAAAAAAAAAATCCAAATTCAAGGGAGTGGACTGTAAATAGACACCCAGGTCTAAATCTCATGGGGCACACATATCAAGTGAAATTTAGGAAAAAGGGTACTATTGTTGAAAATAGTTTAGGTTTCGTCCCAGGCACTCAATCTGTGGGAGCACGTTAGAGTGTAAAGTTATAACTTTGAACCCCACCAGTCACTACTTATTCGGAGTTTTGGTGTAGTGGAAGGGAATTTAAGAGTTTTAATATCATTTTTATGTACTTCTTTTTGCACTATTTTATTCAGTCTTAGAAGTACAATTAGATATAAATTTGTTTTTATCATTTTAAATGCTATAGGATATTTTGTTAATTATTCATGCACACGAACTCAGTGAGCAACGTATAGAGTCTGAGAGATACATAATTACATATAATCCTTTTTTTTAGAACTGAATGGTTTTAAAGGCGAAAAATGTGTGAAGTCAGGGTAAGGGATTGGATGCTAACTTTTCTAAGTGGTCTCAGCTGCTCGGCAAGTGAGCATACATGCTATTCTATAAAATACATTTTATATCAGAAAGAGGATCCTATTATGCACATGATAAAGCTCTGCAAGAGTATTCTAACGACATCATGATTCTGAGTGAAATAATGGTAATTTGTGACATCATATGTGCAGAAAATCATACTTACATAGGAAAAACCACCACTGGTCCAGGGCAGCAGCTATAATTTCCTTTACCAAAAGAACAAGCACCGCATCCTGTCAAGTTTCAGGACCAAAGAAATTACCAATTATAAGGTAACTATATGCAGCCTCAAGTGTTTTTTTTTAATAAAAAAGAGAGTTAAATGAAGAGAGGAAGATGTACAAATGATGGCATCGGTTTATAGTTTACATCAAGGAGAGTCTAAAAAACTATCGAATATGAAAACTACTGAGCATTGATATGAGAAGCCCAAATTTTAGCAAGTCAAGCTGAATTAAAAGTAATATCTGCAGCTTTGAGGTAAAAATTAGTTGATTTCGCTCTTTACAAAAATATCATAATATATGCAGCCTCCAGTTATAGGAAATTTTGTCAATAATATCACATATCAGCTAAACTTTGATCTATTGCCATGAAAAATCCCAATTCAGACCGTTGCACTGTATATAGAAACGCTTCTTCTTCATCATGGAGAAAATAGAGTACGTAGAGATTCAATGTAAAGCAGTCCCATAATGTAAAACAACATTTAAATCGATCTCATAAACCTAAATCTCGTTATTTGTCTCAAATATTCAAGCCATGGGTGAAAATCTGTAGATATTGGTTGAATATTGTTCATTCTAGAGTATCACAGTTACAGTTTTTCTGGAGATTGGCGATTGCAATTGAGTTCTTTCTAAGAAAGCGATATGAACAATTGCATTTTTAGTTAAATAGTCAGGAAAAAAGACTGTCGTCAAAAAAGAATCATTAGCAGTTCATAAAATTTAGGCTAAAAAATAGAGTTGAGACAACATTTTTGACATCAAACAGGTTTAAAATTGAAGTAAATGTTCCAAAGATGATATCAGAATTGTATCATAATGAAATAATATAAAGCATTCAATTCTCAGAAGAAGGGAAAAAGAAAAACATTAAATTTGCGCCGTAAGCGTATAATAGTCACAATCCTTACTCAAATTAGGGCTTCGGCCAATGAAGAGAATGCATACCAAATTAGGGCTTCGGCCGTATAATAGTCACAATCCTTACTCAAATTAGGGCTTCGGCCGATGAAGAGAATGCACACCAAAGCTAGGGTTTCGACCAGTAAAGATAGCGCCTCTCCAAATTAGAGCCAAAATTTGAAAATTCTAGGGTTTGGAGATCGAAATATCACCGGCTTGGCAGCAAAAATTAAAACACGGACCGTTCCTCGATTTGTGCGTGTCATCCTCGTGCAGGGGTCATGCTAATCTTCTCTGTATCGTTCCAATTTTACCGAATATCTCCGAAGAGACGATACATCAATATAAATTAGGTCTAAATAACAAAAGTACACAGATGCATTACACATTAGGCCTAAATAGAGTATAATGCAACATATTAGATAATTCTGGGGAGCCAGCAAAAAGGACATAAATAATGACTCTACAATCAAAAAAAAATGCATAAGCTACCAGTTCTCATTAAGGTTCAACAAAAATCGCCTGTGGAATAGCCGCGGAACGCAGAAGGATGAGGGGAAAAAACCTCAGTATTTGCAAAAAACAAAACAGAAGTTTACCTGAAGAATCAGAAGATAGCTCAAAAAAATTGGAACCTTTCCCAATTTATACATGTCATCCTTGAGGAGGAGCCATGCTAATCTTCTCTGTATATAGTTCAAATTTTATCAGGTGCCTCCGGAGAGACGTTAGTATTAAGCACAAACGGCAGTATGAACACAGTCGATGTGGGACTACATGACAGTCGTCCAAATTGGGTTATTTTAATGGGCCGCAACCGGAATGTTACAGCGTTTACTTTTATGAGCCGCTATGGATGGACTCAATGGGTCCAACTATTGACCCATGTTTAATCAAGTCGTTGTCACTTGAGAGAATTAATGTACTCTTTTCATGAAAATTGCATCGATTAGTTCTAATAGTCTCTCCATTAAGGCAACAATCACAACTCACTTCCAGCCCCAATTTCAAAAGAATTGAGCATGCAAGCTTTGCTTAATAAAAGATGGATTTTATACGTAAACATTGCAGAGAGATCATTCAACCCTGAACAAATTAAGAGGAGCTGACAACGCTTGCAAACCAAGAAGACGGAAGAAGGCGAAAAACAATGTAGCGTACACCTTTTCAGCTAATATAACAGGTCTCTGTCTTTACAGTTCATAGGCAAATGAAATACGTACAATTTCTCTTCGCTCAAAGACAATTTAACAAAAGTACTCACTTCTCTCCGCCCGGAGAATTAAGATGAGAACCAAAGTCGAAAATCATATTAAGTAATCTGGACGATATCTGACTGGAATAATATCCTTCAGCCCCAGGAATATCTCCGGCCTCCTCTACTGAGCAACCTATATTCATTGTTCTCAGAGATGTTTTGCTCTCCAATCAACTGCAAAGTTCTCATCGTCATCATCACTGGAGGAGTCATCGCTCGACTCCTTACCCTTGAATGCTGGGCTTTTCTGCCCTCTAGCAACCTGCGCAGCCTTTACCTCCACGAATTGCCTTTTCATCATTTCCACTTTCTCTCTGTATGCCCTGTGGTAAGTTTTGAAGAAGAAACATCAGTGATAAATAAAGAAATTGTTGGATAAAGTAACTAATTCAGTAGCACAAAGCCTAAATACTCACTGCTGTTCCAGTGACTCGAACTCTGCCCTAATTGTTGCAGCATCGATCTGTAAAATCAATAATACAGGATGGTGTTAAAGTTCAATTTATAGCGGGCAAGGATATCTGCTGACAGAACCATGATCAGAAATTCTCACCTCTTCCTCTTCAAGACGGTCATCTACACCCTGCAAGTCATCTTGTATTTCCTTCTCAAATTCTTTGTATGCATCACTGCATTAAAAATACCATACATATTTTTTTAGTTCAAATCAATATATGTCCTGATGCTTGTAGCAAAATGAAGGGCATTTGCTGTCTGACATGCAGAACTGTTACAGATAATAAATAATAACTAAAACTTGACAAGTAATAGAAACTACGGCTACAGCTATCAGCAGCAACAATGAAATAATCAAATGAAAGAAAAAATCCGATTCGCCTCATCCGTTAATATGTACATGTACCTTAGTCCTCTTTTCAAGTTTTCTACAATCTGGGTGCAAAGATTTATAATGTATTTGGTACAAAAAGAAGGGAAGAACAGTAGTATTAAAGAGAGAACCATAACAAGGGCTTCAAGATTCTCCGATAGGTATAATAATTACAAAACAAAATTTTAAAATAGTAAACTGCAACAGTTCTTTCGAAGAGAGTGAAATCAAATAACCATAGACAGAGGCAAACCTAGAGAACATGCTTAGAGAATCTGTACATAATTAAGATTTTAGAGTTTCTTGTTGATAATGCTCTATGTAATCACATTTTAGAGTTTCTTTTGATAATACTCAATTGCTAAATAGGAGATTTCAATTTTACATAACTATTAAAAATCTAGGAAATAGGTCACATCGAATGACCAAAAAATTGATTCAGCAAAATTATAATAAATTAAACATGGAATTATCATCTTAGAGAGAAGCCTTAAAATAAAAGGAACTTACTTAACGTCGACCTTAACAGGTTCAATGCCACGAGCTCGTTGGTCTTTCTCTTTGTCGTCGAAAAAACCTTCAGGCAGCGGTCTTTCACCTTTTGTGGACTCCAAACCATGCGACTGTTCAGATGGTTCAGGGATGTCATTTAACTTTATACTTTCATCCCTTTCTTTGTCATCAAAGAAGCCATCAGGAAGTGCTTCCTTTACTTGTTTAACTTCTAATTTTTTTGGTGCTTCAGTGATTTTGTTGGAAGGCTGACTTTTAACACCTTCACTGTTAATAAAAGAGCTTTTCTGAAAAGGTCCATCTGCATAATCCATCATCTTTGATCTTTTACCAAGTAAGTTTGATGGTTTATTTTCATTTCTAACCATACCAACCAGATGATCATTGGCTGGGCTACTTGTTTTCACCCCAGATTCTGATACCTCCAAATGATGCTCTGCAATAGAAGAAACATCTTGCTTTTATGAGGAAGATCAGATGAACCAAACAGCAGTTAAAGCTAAGGCATTGCGCAGATGTTTGCTAAGTAGTGGTTGGGATGATACAAGTTATACTTGCACCGGAGCTTTAATAAAATTTCAACCGACATTATGACAAATTCCATAGCCCAGGCTTGAATATCAAAATGCATTCCAGTACAAAAACAACACTAAATGACTGATTTCTTGACAATAAAATTTGTACTTTCAAAGGATGATGATATTACTAATGATTTTTCTTTGTCAACTAGCTTACTAAAGTGCCTAACTTTTGATGAAAAATTAAGTAATCCACAGAATGATGACATAACCAGTGAATGTTTAGTCAAACCTTAAATTTCAAATTACATATAATTTCATCATGTCATTTAGCAGTTAGTTAAGAGTTTGAAATTATTTATCCATGTGCTTAGTATGCCAAACATCTGTGACATGTTCATGGTCATGTTTAGGTAACAAAAGCAAATGAGCCCACCGCTCCTTGAAATGCCTGACATTTCACAAGTTACCTGAATTCTAATAATACTGTGCAATTCTAAATACTTCTCCAATGCTAGTGTGAGACTTTCAAGCACTCCTTTAACACCTTCACTGTTAATAAAAGAGCTTTTCTGAAAAGGTCCATCTGCATAATCCATCATCTTTGATCTTTTACCAAGTAAGTTTGATGGTTTATTTTCATTTCTAACCATACCAACCAGATGATCATTGGCTGGGCTACTTGTTTTCACCCCAGATTCTGATACCTCCAAATGATGCTCTGCAATAGAAGAAACATCTTGCTTTTATGAGGAAGATCAGATGAACCAAACAGCAGTTAAAGCTAAGGCATTGCGCAGATGTTTGCTAAGTAGTGGTTGGGATGATACAAGTTATACTTGCACCGGAGCTTTAATAAAATTTCAACCGACATTATGACAAATTCCATAGCCCAGGCTTGAATATCAAAATGCATTCCAGTACAAAAACAACACTAAATGACTGATTTCTTGACAATAAAATTTGTACTTTCAAAGGATGATGATATTACTAATGATTTTTCTTTGTCAACTAGCTTACTAAAGTGCCTAACTTTTGATGAAAAATTCGTAATCCACAGAATGATGACATAACCAGTGAATGTTTAGTCAAACCTTAAATTTCAAATTACATATAATTTCATCATGTCATTTAGCAGTTAGTTAAGAGTTTGAAATTATTTATCCATGTGCTTAGTATGCCAAACATCTGTGACATGTTCATGGTCATGTTTAGGTAACAAAAGCAAATGAGCCCACCGCTCCTTGAAATGCCTGACATTTCACAAGTTACCTGAATTCTAATAATACTGTGCAATTCTAAATACTTCTCCAATGCTAGTGTGAGACTTTCAAGCACTCCTTTAACACATATCAGACACACTAAGACGAGAGCTTCCTTTCATTTCTTTTAAATTAATATGAGAAAACGCAAAATATTAAATTAATATAAATAAATCCCAGATGTTCTGTCCTGATGTTCTAACCTCCAAAACATATAAAAAGTACATATCTGCATCCAAGCAACATGGTCATCCTTAACTGACATCAAACCTAACTTGGTACCTCTCATTCTTATCCTATTTTCAGAGTCTTGGCATCCACAACAGCATTACTACTCCAACAATTACTAACCTTCGACCAGTTCCATAACAACTAAATGTTACCTATCTATCATCGTGTTGTGAAAATTTTCCCTGAACTTCATAGGTAAGAGTCATCTACACTATCTTGAACTGAGAAGTATTTAGAATAACTGATTATGCTTCAACTCTAAAAGGTATACTCTTTACCATGAACTGAGAATAACTGATTATGCTTCAACTCTAAAAGGTATACTCTTTACCATGAACTGAGAATAACTGATTCTGAAAAGACTTCTTCAGGTAAGTTTATCGAAAATGGACAACGAAGCCCTAATTTGGTATGCATTCTCTTCATTGGCGAAGCCCTAGAATTTAAAGAGAAATGTACAACGGCTTCAGGTAGGTTTATCGCCATCAATATGAACTGAGAATAACTGATTCTGAAAAGACTTCTTCAGGTAGGTTTATCGCCATCAATATGAACTGAGAATAACTGATTCTGAAAAGACTTCTTCAGGTAAGTTTATCGAAAATGGACAACGAAGCCCTAATTTGGTATGCATTCTCTTCATTGGCGAAGCCCTAGAATTTAAAGAGAAATGTACAACGGCTTCAGGTAGGTTTATCGCCATCAATATGAACTGAGAATAACTGATTCTGAAAAGACTTCTTCAGGTAAGTTTATCGAAAATGGACAACGAAGCCCTAATTTGGTATGCATTCTCTTCATTGGCGAAGCCCTAGAATTTAAAGAGAAATGTACAACGGCTTCAGGTAGGTTTATCGCCATCAATATGAAGTATTGTCCATCTCTTTGGGGATTTTCGATAAGTTGTTCTTTAAATTCTACAGAAAAGATTTTGCATTAGGTAAAGATACTTCTTCAGGTAGGTTTATCGCCATCAATATGAACTGAGAATAACTGATTCTGAAAAGACTTCTTCAGGTAGGTTTATCGGCCATCAATATGAACTGAGAATAACTGATTATGCTTCAACTCTAAAAGGTATACTCTTTACCATGAACTGAGAATAACTGATTCTGAAAAGACTTCTTCAGGTAGGTTTATCGGCCATCAATATGAAGTATTGTCCATCTCTTTGGGGATTTTCGATAAGTTGTTCTTTAAATTCTACAGAAAAGATTTTGCATTAGGTAAAGATACTTCTTCAGGTAAGTTTATCGAAAATGGACAACGAAGCCCTAATTTGGTATGCATTCTCTTCATTGGCGAAGCCCTAGAATTTAAAGAGAAATGTACAACGAAGCTTCAGGTAGGTTTATCGGCCATCAATATGAACTGAGAATAACTGATTCTGAAAAGACTTCTTCAGGTAGGTTTATCGGCCATCAATATGAACTGAGAATAACTGATTCTGAAAAGACTTCTTCAGGTAGGTTTATCGCCATCAATATGAACTGAGAATAACTGATTCTGAAAAGACTTCTTCAGGTAGGTTTATCGCCATCAATATGAACTGAGAATAACTGATTCTGAAAAGACTTCTTCAGGTAGGTTTATCGGCCATCAATATGAAGTATTGTCCATCTCTTTGGGGATTTTCGATAAGTTGTTCTTTAAATTCTACAGAAAAGATTTTGCATTAGGTAAAGATACTTCTTCAGGTAAGTTTATCGAAAATGGACAACGAAGCCCTAATTTGGTATGCATTCTCTTCATTGGCGAAGCCCTAGAATTTAAAGAGAAATGTACAACGGCTTCAGGTAGGTTTATCGGCCATCAATATGAAGTATTGTCCATCTCTTTGGGGATTTTCGATAAGTTGTTCTTTAAATTCTACAGAAAAGATTTTGCATTAGGTAAAGATACTTCTTCAGGTAAGTTTATCGAAAATGGACAACGAAGCCCTAATTTGGTATGCATTCTCTTCATTGGCGAAGCCCTAGAATTTAAAGAGAAATGTACAACGGCTTCAGGTAGGTTTATCGGCCATCAATATGAACTGAGAATAACTGATTCTGAAAAGACTTCTTCAGGTAGGTTTATCGGCCATCAATATGAACTGAGAATAACTGATTCTGAAAAGACTTCTTCAGGTAGGTTTATCGGCCATCAATATGAAGTATTGTCCATCTCTTTGGGGATTTTCGATAAGTTGTTCTTTAAATTCTACAGAAAAGATTTTGCATTAGGTAAAGATACTTCTTCAGGTAAGTTTATCGAAAATGGACAACGAAGCCCTAATTTGGTATGCATTCTCTTCATTGGCGAAGCCCTAGAATTTAAAGAGAAATGTACAACGGCTTCAGGTAGGTTTATCGCCATCAACACTGTTTTAAAAGCCTCCGCCTAGTCCGCCTAAATGCGCCTAGGCCTAGGCGGTACCTAGACCGCCTATGTGCCGCCTAAGCCTAAGCGGTATCTAGGTCGCCCACCTAGATTTTGAGAGTATTTAATGGAGTATTGTCTGCTTACGTGGACTGCACCCTTTAGGCCTTGATCGTGATTTTGTGTTGAATATCTTCCAACCTCCTTCAAACTCCTTTAACCTCCAAATATGAACACCTCCACTATCTCCTCCGACCTTTAGTAAAACCTCCTTGACCACCACTTAAATGAAGAACCGCCTAGACACCAGTCAGGCACCTAAACTTTCTATAACGTTGATATTTACTATCAATTATTGTAATTAAAAAAATTTAAAAAAAATTTCCTAGGCTTTAGGTGTCGGGTCCAACGTCTAGGCCTCCTAGCGCTTTCTATAAACTTGTAAGTTATTATTTTGGCTATTTAGTATTTAAGTATGCATAGTTTATTGTGGATCTAAGATTGCTATCTATATTTATTTTTTTTGCAAATTTATATGAATTTAATACATATTTTTATCAATTATTATAATTAAATAATTTAAAAATAGCCAACCTAAGCTAAATGCATCTAAATCTAGGCCGGCTTAAACGCCTAGTCCGCCTAGCCTATACGTAACATTGGCCATCAATATGAAGTATTGTCCATCTCTTTGGGGATTTTCGATAAGTTGTTCTTTAAATTCTACAGAAAAGATTTTGCATTAGGTAAAGATACTTCTTCAGGTAAGTTTATCGAAAATGGACAACGAAGCCCTAATTTGGTATGCATTCTCTTCATTGGCGAAGCCCTAGAATTTAAAGAGAAATGTACAACGGCTTCAGGTAGGTTTATCGGCCATCAACACTGTTTTAAAAAGCCTCCGCCTAGTCCGCCTAGGCGTACGCCTAGGCCTAGGCGGTACCTAGACCGCCTATGTGCCGCCTAGCGCCTAGGCGGTATCTAGGCTGCCCACCTAGATTTTGAGAGTATTTAATGGAGTATTGTCTGCTTACGTGGACTGCACCCTTTAGGCCTTGATCGTGATTTTGTGTTGAATATCTTCCAACCTCCTTCAAACTCCTTTAACCTCCAAATATGAACACCTCCACTATCTCCTCCGACCTTTAGTAAAACCTCCTTGACCACCACTTAAATGAAGAACCGCCTAGACACCAGTCAGGCACCTAAACTTTCTATAACGTTGATATTTACTATCAATTATTGTAATTAAAAAAATTTAAAAAAAATTTCCTAGGCTTTAGGTGTCGGGTCCAACGTCTAGGCCTCCTAGCGCTTTCTATAAACTTGTAAGTTATTATTTTGGCTATTTAGTATTTAAGTATGCATAGTTTATTGTGGATCTAAGATTGCTATCTATATTTATTTTTTTTTTGCAAATTTATATGAATTTAATACATATTTTTATCAATTATTATAATTAAATAATTTAAAAATAGCCAACCTAAGCTAAATGCATCTAAATCTAGGCCGGCTTAAACGCCTAGTCCGCCTAGCGCCTTCTGTAACATTGGCCATCAATATGAAGTATTGTCCATCTCTTTGGGGATTTTCGATAAGTTGTTCTTTAAATTCTACAGAAAAGATTTTGCATTAGGTAAAGATACTTCTTCAGGTAAGTTTATCGAAAATGGACAACGAAGCCCTAATTTGGTATGCATTCTCTTCATTGGCCGAAGCCCTAGAATTTAAAGAGAAATGTACAACGAAGCTTCAGGTAGGTTTATCGGCCATCAATATGAACTGAGAATAACTGATACAGTCGTCGTATATATCATGTAGTCCTTTAAATTCTAGGCAGTTTAGAATCTGAAGCTTCGTTGTACATTTCTCTTTAAAAATCTTTTCTGTAGTATCTTTACCTAATGCAAAATCAGTGCAAAAAACATATATGCCTAGTAAGATATTTGTTCTGCAATTTATTAAACTTCCTGTATGCAACTGTATCAGGACTTTGATCGTTAGGTGACACTTAAATCCACAGTCGTTCCACTTGCAACAATATTATCTGTCACCCCCATGCTTCTTTTCTAAGCAAGAAGGTAAAATTTCAAGTTGCAGATTGTCCATTTAAGTATGGATTAATACCTCATGGCAGTACTAATTCTGGAATATTTGCTGAAACCATGTGGAGGTTGTGAACTTCAGAGGAATACCATATGGAGGTTGCAACAAGTTAAGAGTTTTCATCCTCCCCTTTCCACCATTGCTTCCAAAAGATGTATTCTTTGGTGAAGGCAGTGGAGAAATAACCTTAAACTATATGTATTATAAGAGTACAAGTTAGCTTGTCAAACTCCATTTGCAAAACTTGACCATTCGACCAAAGTTTGGCATCCCGTATTATTATTCCAATACAAGGATTCATCAGTTATGCGATCTAAATAGATTTTTATATAAGATCATTTCCATCTTTCATTAAGTTCAAACGAACCTAAACTAACATGGCGGAAGAAAAAAGAGAAACCATGAACAGGTACCACATCTTTTTAACTATTCATACATGATAATGATAAGATGTGGATGACAGAAAGAGCAAAGTAAAGGTAATTTACCATCCTTTTGCCTTTTTGTCACCCGATTATCAAAGAAGTTTGAAGGCAGCGTGGATGATGGCCGGGCTTTAGGCAAGTCTGCTGGTTTTTCTACATTGACTTTATTTGATTGAGTTATTCCTGCAGCAGCAGCTTTGACATTTTCAATAGCCTGCATTGACATAAATGCGATTAGAATATGTAAATACCTTAACTACATAACCACAAAACAAGTATATGCTAATAAAAATCTAAATTCACGCATCATAAAACTACAATCATTGATAAAAGGGAGGAGAGTCAATGTATATCCAAGATGGGAAGATTAGTACCACCATTCCATAGCTTCGTTTCAGACAGGTAGATAATACAAGATAAAGTTAGGAATAAAAAGAAAGCAAAAGTTGCACTAAACCAACAAAGAATTTGTTGACAAATTTAGGAACAAAAACTTTGGGATAACTAATTTGTTGGTAATCGCATGCTCTTTCCCTTACTTCAACCAAAGAATAAAACCCACTATTCCCTATACTTTGTTGGCACAACAGTTTCTAGATTTTATCTAGGATTTGACGTAAAATACTGGAAAAGCGGCTCCCCCTGATTTCTGACGCCACACATTTTTACAAAGTCGTTAATAGATAACATCCCATTTTCAATACCGAACATGACAGAGACATATGCAGCAGTCAGTACAATGCAGAAGGTACCTGGGGTTTGGTTAGGGAGAGGGACGGGAGAATGGGACAGAGGTTGTATCCAGCACACACCACAGAGAGGTATCTAGACAAACCACCACTTCCGATGCTAGAGATGACCGGACATGTGTGTGATGCACAGGTAGTGATAGGGCTGGATTTGGATCTTTCCACACATTTTTTTTCTTGTGGAAGATATGTTAATCGTGATTCTCATTTCCTAAGCAAGAATTGCTAGTTTCATTGTCCTGTTAGATTCTATACCATTCTATCCAGAGAAACTCAATGAGACAGTACTGAAATATATAAAGAGCCTTTAAAAAAACAGAATTTACTATATTATCACCATTAAGAAATCCTATGCGAGCCTTGTTGAGGATCATGGAACGTCAAGAATGCAAAACAAGTCGAGAAGGCATGTAATACTATATACATAACAAACGTTGCAGCCAAGATGGCCTTCTACACACCTGGCCAGAATCTAAGCATGCAAAAACCGTTATCATTGGTTAAACTGATCAAGGCGGAAGCAGCACAAACAGCAACATGAAGCAGACCATCTTCATATGAAAGTTTCAAAATACCACTAATAGACCTAAAATTCCACTGACATTGAAACCTCGTACAGAAACTTAACCAGAAGCACACTTATCAAGAAACTTATATTCAGTTAGTGCTAGATGACATTACCTCATGATGCTTCCGGGAAGCTTGGTGTGCAGGCCACAATGATTCAGATTTCAAGACGACATTGCATACTCTACAAACAGGCTGGTCGTTTTCGTTGTACCTACAAGTTTAGAAAGCTTAAGTCAGAACTTTCTTTCTCAATAGTATCACTACACGCACGCACATAAACCCGTAAGTAATATGTAAAGAACTTTAGGCACTTAACAACAAGAACCAATGTAAAAATGTTGAACCCAAATAATATCAATTACAACAAAGCCGTATCCCAAATTTTTCGGGTCGAGTACATGAATCTTATACTTCCGTTCAGTTCTATTATGTGGATCATCTCCTCCATTTAGTTAATTATCAGCATTTTATAAAACCAAAAATCATACTATTTCACTTCAAAAACACCTCCTCTTTAATGAATAATTGATAAATACAATCATAATAATCAAATCAAAGTCGGGGCAGTTAGGAAAAAAAATGACCTCACAAGGGGAGAATCGATGCGCTTGTCTCGATTTTGGGAAGACTCTCTCAGCTTCGATCGGAACAGCGCCTTTCTCTGCGCTTGTCTATCCATCGCCAAATCCTCCCTCGCTGCAAAATCACACCTAGGGTTAGGGTTAGGGTTTAGAGAGAGAAGGCGGATTTATACCTCAAAAAGGAGTCGATGGATTGGAGGTTCCGAGAACGAAGGGGAATGGAGATTGTAATTTTACAGTGAAAGGAATTTGCAAAAATATAACTTGAAAAAATGAAAACAAAATAGAAAATTTATGTGAACGAATTACAAAGATGGGCTCAATATGAAGCAGGCCGGCCTTTTAGACATGATCCTAAGCCCATATTTAATTGGCTGAATTATTCAGCCTTAATGGGGCCATAGCCCGCAGGACAGCGTTAATTTTTTTTTTCTTTTTTTTTTAAGTTGAATCTAAGACCGTGGGAGTCATATTGGAACCTCCTAACTATTTAGATCACCTTTGATAAGTTTGAGTAGTGTTAATTTGAGTATAAAACTCTAAAGAAAATTTGCCACATAAATTTGGTTATGAAAAAGTTGTAGTATGAGAATTGGTCTTTTCATGTAATGCAAATTTTGACACGGAAATGCTATATGGAGTATGTAATGAAAGGATTATGATCCTCTTGAGTCTTCACTAGAAAAAGAGTAGCTTTAGAGTATAACGGTTAATGTTTTAGTGGATGGTTGAGATTTATTTCAAATTTTAACACTTTACGATTAAAAATAATGATCTCATCATTATTGTTTCAGTGGAGACAATCTGAACCCTACTAAAAACACAAATAGTATTGTATACGTTTTCAAGATCTAAAACGGAAAAGAATGTGAGTTGGATTCGAAGATGTGAAAGGGCGGGAAATGAAGAGGATGCACCTCATTACTTTAAAAAAAAAAAAAGGTGTATCCTACAATCAAAATTACAAGAATGAGGAAGGAGAATTGGGAGAGGAGACTCAAGATCACCATGCAAAGGAGGCTGGAGTTTGTTTCAAATGCGTCACCAACCAATGCAAAGAAATACATTGGTATGAATGAGAAAGGAAGTGGAATTATAGTTGAGGAAATCCTTGAGCTTGATGGTGAGATGACTAACAAGAGATATATATATAAAGCGGACAAGATAACCAAGAATAAATAGGTGATGGATAAAGAGGACAGTGAAGGGCACAAATTTGACCTATCGGTATGCAGCCCCGCCGGTTGCAATGAGTTTACTATTTTGGAACTGTCGGGGGCTTGGAGGCTCTCTCGCAGTTCGAGCCCTTCTCGACCTCTTCAAGGCCGAGAAGCTAGTAGTAGTTTTTTTTAAGGGCATGTTTGGTTTGCTAACAACAAAAGATGGAAAATAAAAACTTCTAAAAAATCACATTTCCTTATATTTCTTTAGATTTCCTAAAAAAATGATGTGTTTAGTTTGTTTCACATGGAAAACAAGGCTCTAGAAATATACCCCTATCAATTTCCTATGATTGGTTGGGGACAAAAAACTTGGGAAACAATAGTATCAAAGTAACAAAAGTACCAAAAGCAATTTTTTATTGTTTAAAATTGATTTCCCATTGATCTCTGAAATTGGGCTTGGAAAATTTCCTATGTGGCATGAGTTTTGAACACCTGATTTCTCCCAAAAACAAACGAAACAAACACTAGAAACGAAATGGCCCCAACTCCTAAATCCTATGTGGCAAAGGCCCAATTTCCTCAAAGACCAATTTCTTAGGCTTTTTTGGAGAAACAAAGGGGTCCTTATCTAAAACAAAACTTCAAATGAGGGAATGGGATAAGTTGAGACATGTGCTTAGTTATCACAATTTATTCTATGTTGATAGTGAAGGAAGGAGGGGTGGACTTGCGATGATGTGGCTTGACGAAATAAATCTTGAGATTAAATCTTTTTCTCGACACCACATTGATGCTACGGTAGATGGGTCAAAAGAACAAAATAGATGGGGGATTACAGGTTTCTATGGACATTCGGAGGTTCAACATTGAGATCAGTCATGGGATATTCTATGTCGAATTGCTAGGCCAAGTAATGAAGCATGGGGTTGTGGGGGTGACTACAATGAAATACTATTTAATCATGAAAAGAGTGGTGGCAATAATCGTGTGACAATCCCTTTTCTCTCTAATGCTTCTTTTGTAGGTGGAATTTCATGAGCAACTCTCCAAATAAAATTGCGGTAGCGGTTCTGTAGAGATATGGACCACAGCCTCCTCCAAAATCCCTCAATCATATAATGTAAATGATGGCGACGAGACAAATCAGTGGAGGCTCGAGATTCACATTCTAACTAGTAGGCTGAACTTACTGAAACGTCCCTTTCTTCTGCACATACCAGATAGCTTTGTCCTCGGGCATTGACGGCAAAAG
Organism: Asparagus setaceus; assembly: GCA_012295165.1. Taxonomy (NCBI): domain Eukaryota; kingdom Viridiplantae; phylum Streptophyta; class Magnoliopsida; order Asparagales; family Asparagaceae; genus Asparagus; species Asparagus setaceus. The sequence goes on along the minus strand of CM022704.1, from coordinate 10,727,539 downwards.
CGATATTTTGAAATTTTCCAATGTTTCCTCACCATCAAAAATATCCATCACCATATCATAATCCCATTGTCCTGTTTCCTCATCCATGAGAGCCATAACACGTACATCATGATAATCCGATGATGTCGGAGTTTTAATTAATTCACAACCAATCCATTGATCACCCCATACTCAAATTGATTTTCCATTCCCAACACGCCATTGCAACCCACTCTTCAGTAAATTTTGAGCACTCCATATGCTCTTCCAAGTTGCTGATGCATTCCTTGAACATTATGCTTCAAGAACCATCACATTATGGAAATATTTTGCTTTCAAAACTTTTTCAACAATAGAGTTAGGATTTTGGAGGAGCCTCCATCTTTGCTTGACAAGCATAGCACGGTACTAATAAACTCTTTGTTATATTCACACTGGAGAGAGAGAACCAAACCAAGATATGCCACTGTTATGTAACTTTCTCTTTCATTTTAAACCACACAAGTTGCTTACTTTCAACACCTTTTATATCTGCTCAAGTTGAAGGGTTGACTACTAAAGTTTAGGCACCACTAATATATAAGAATGTGTTCTGCTTACTAGTGGAATTTTTTAGGTCAGCTGCCACATGTAAACTCTTTTAGTATCATTATTCATCTTGAGGCAGCTTCAAGTGACATTATAATAAGATGTCACAGCTTGAGGGAATTTTCAGAAAGGACTATGAGAGCATAAGATCTACAGCCCTTATTATGGTTAAACTAATAACACATCAAAAGTTTAAAATAAGAATTAAACATATTAATTACAAATGAAACAAATAACATCACCATCAGCAACAAATAGTTCATTCTAATTTTTTCAATCAGATACATGAATAATTTTTAACATTCACTTTTTTTAAAGTTACCTTTACTTTATGTCTTTATCACTAAAACCCTTCCTTATTTTTTTTCCAACTTTCCTGAAAGCATTATAATCTTCATCAGAACAAATCTGTGTAAGATGAAACAAGCGACGAAAACCACTAGCAAATGTTCGAAGGAAAATTTTATATTGATTAAATTCCTGAATCAAAGTCTTGAAATTAAAGGAGGAAAAAAAATAGACGAAAAGAAACAAATACCGAAGAAAGGCAACTAATCATATAATGAAAGCCAACAGTAAGTATTATCCTGCAACGAAGGTTTCAGGTTGCTGATGACGACATGTCAACTAGATATTTTAAGAGTAATAACGAGCACACTATATTATAATTAGAGAGTATCCTAATCACAACCGATATAAAATCTATTACAAGATAAACATATATATGAAGCACAAGGTAACAACATAAACATGACAAATACTATTACAAGATGAGACTGTGAGATTCACAAATATAGAAGTACCAGAGTTACTAATATTCCTTGTTCATGCATATTCATGAATACATCAAGACATATACAGACGGTGCATAGATCCCTATGTTCTGTTTAGCTGAAGCACATATTCGAGAGGGCGCATTCTGGAGAAAATAATGCTTCTGGCTTTTTCTAGCAAAAGAAAAGGTCAGAATCTTTAGCTATGCTAAAATGTCAGCTGGTAGAATGACCTCCATAAATCATTGATCCTTTTGAGGATCAACATGTACATGGGTATGTACATATGCATGTATGTATGTATGTACACATGAATATATGCGTGCATGTACATATCGGATCTGCCACTCTTTCTCTGAAGTAAAGAAAGTTGAATTTGAGCTTGTTGATATGTGCGTGTGTAGCTATAAACTGATCAGTTCCTAAGATTTTTTATCCTCATATTTTTAAGTAAAATTTTGATAAAAAAATCTTGCGTGCTTCTGGCTTTCTTTGTACCTATAAATATTTTGTTTCAATTATTGAATATTTGTAATTTTATTGAGTTTTTGAATGTAGTTATTGTTATGACAGCCTAAGCTGATCTGAATGAATCTTGCTCGACGAAAAGTTTCCTGTTATATAACTTATATAGTCCTGAATGAGCTAAGGATCAAAGCCAAAAGTGTTTCAACTATTGAATATTTACAACTTTTTATAGAGCTTTTGATATTAATATCCTTGTGACAGCCAAACCCGACCTAAATAAATGTTATGGGGAAAAAAAATCCTGTTATGTAACTCATATTGCTGAAAGAGCTAAGGATCAAAGCAGAAAGAGGGGTAAACAGCTCAATCCTCTCATCTATCTAATAAACAATAAAGAGGAAAGTGGAAAGCAATCGGAGACCTCAGAAGAAGGAATCAGGTGGCCCCAGCGATTCTGATTGAGATTTTTCAGTTGACATTTTCTAGGGAAAAAGATCAAGCAATGTTTTGATTTCCTATCCTTTCTTTGGTTGGTGAATTTTGTGTGTGGAAATCGTGTCTATATGTGTGTGTTGATGGTCATGGTGACAATATATAAGAAAACAAAAAACAGAAACTAGATTGCACATAGTTTCCCGATCTATAATTGACAGTGACAATAATGGATAAGAACAACCACCACCTCCCAAGCTTTGTCCCTAAAAAGTGAGTCAACCGTATGAAACTATCGTTCCGTTCATTTCAATGCTATCCAACAAATACGATAACATTCAATATTACAAATAGTGACAAAAGTGTATGTATTGTCGAAAACCGACACCACAAATTAAGGATATATACCGTAATGACCTAAACTAAGATTCTTAGACCTCCATCTGTTTCTGTAAGCTACCCCAAGAAGGTTCATCATAAAGGTAGACGTTAGCTCAGATCATTTTTTATCCTAGCAATCTCAGAAGAAGGTAACTAGGTAAGTATGTTCTAAGCTATTGTTAAATATAAGATCAATGGGTGGGTAGTGACTCGGTAATGTTATAAACTAAAGCTTGAACATATGTTTAAGAACCGAGTTACCCAACTCAGGCACAATTACTGGTGATGCATCTGAAAGTCATATTGTAGAAATTACAAACTTTCCCCAAATTTCTACAGGTCCAAAAAGTGGATACAAAGATTAAAAAACTAACCTCGCAAGTTTCAACGACAGACCTAAACTAACCTTACTTCTTCTTAGAGAACATTCAGATATACGCCGTTTGAATGAACAGGAAGGAGTAAAATGTTGAACGAAAAACAGACGGGCACAAACAGTTAGGTGCAAACATTCTTGCATTGGGGGTAAGATGCTACATAATTACATGTAAGTATATAATTTCTCTTGGTCTTCTAAAGTGTTTGCTTTAGTAAACAAATTTTATAATACAACAGAGCATTTTCAGTATGCTAATTTTTACTTCACATAAAAAATAAAATAAATTAGGTGCTCTTTCATCTATACAGCAGACAATATCACAGATGAGTACAGGAGAATTTGAACTAGCAAATAGAAAATCGAGAAGATAATATAAGAAAACACAAATGGACCATATTTTCAAAACATTGCAAGAGAAAATCCTCGTTAAAAAAAGCAAACTCTCATTGCTCTGTACAGACTAACTTCCCTAACACATGATATGTAGGAAGCTTTCTCCATCTATATAACATTATTTGCATTGATACTATTTCTACACACATCAAAATCACAAAATCTTCACTCAGATGCTCATTGCTAGTGAACAAAAACACTGAACCGCGTAACAAAATTGAACAAAATTAAAAAGACTTCAAGAAGCTCAAACCTTTAAGATTCACTTTGCTTGAGAATTGGGTGTCACCAAATTCCTCATATCACCATTCAAATTGATTTGACAATCAACAACCGGAGGCATGCAATTCCCATCCCAATCAAGCATCTCCCCATTCAAACCAACACACTGCATGTTCTCATTACAAGGTAAACCACCGCACGGTTTTTGAAACGGATAAACACCCAATTCACCATCAATCTTTGCCCTTAGATCAACTAAAAGGCTCCTCAGCCTAACAACCTCTGCTTCTAATGCCGCTTGTCCTTGCAATCTCCTTGTCAACTGCTGATTTGTAACCCTAAGTTTCTTGACTTCCTCTTCCAGGTAAGCTGCATGTGCTTTCTTTTTCTCCCGATACTTTCGTACAGCCTCTCGATTTCCTAAGGTTTTTCGAGGCTTTGTACGATCCTCTTCTCTTTCACCTTCGGCTGATGCAAACACTTGGGTGTGGGTGTGGTAGCATGTGTGGGTGTGGGCGGGCGCCGTGGGGCCCGGGGGGTTGCAGGTGTGGGTGTGGGTGCATGTCGTGGTGTTCATCAAGAATTCATCGACGTTGTTGGACATGTCGGAGTTTGACATAAGTAGGTGGCCTGAAATATCAAGCTCTCCATCATCCATTCTTAGAATTTGGAGAATGAACTGAAAAGGCTTCCAGTTTTCCCCGTCTAACAGAAAATTCGACAAAAATTCTAACAATTTGAAACTCTTAGCTCGACCATTCAGTGATTTGCTTTAAGAACTCTAGGTTATCAGTCCAGTCGAACCTCACGAGGTCAGAGTTGGGTGCTTAATCAAGAGCATCCTGACACAAAAATTCAGATTAAATACTGAACCATAAAATCAGGAGTTATCAAAGGAAGTTCAACATTTCAAAGCTCATACACAATTGAATAATCTAAGCAAAACCCAGCTGATTTAATCTCATAGGTAATAAATAAGGATATCAAGGGACTGCCTTTCCAACAGAAAATTGCCAGATACAAGACTTTAACTTGAAGAGTCCATCGAGGCTTCTACAAAAATCTATTGAATTCTACTTACAAACACATGTAGAAATCAATCAGAGAGATTCCAAAAGCTTCAATCATTTGCCCCAATTCAATCTATTAATCTAAAAATAAAGGATTTCAGAGAATTTTGAGAAATACCCAGATGGAGAATCGTGCGGAAATCTGGAAATCCAGTATCAAGGAGGGACCTTGGCGCAATAAAACGTCGAATAATTCAAAGAGGCATCTGCTCTTTTTCGTATGTGAAGAGGTAAAAAGTGCGAGAAAGAGAAAAGAGGAAACTTTTTAGTTTTGCTTTCTATTCCCTTTCATTTTAGAGAGAGAGAGAGAGAGAGAGAGGAGAGAATCTAGTAAAGAAGGGATGAGGTGAAGAAGAGGCGGTGGTCTGATGGGAAATTAGAAAGAAAGATCTGTTGATGTGGTTGCTTCTTTTTTCTACACTTTCAACGGTGAGATTTTTGTTTTTCTTTTTTTTTTTTTTTCCTAAAAGTTTTGTATCTTGAGAAGCAAAAGAACAGCGTTGGTTTCTATAGAGGGGATCATGAACAAATAATGTCAGGTTTTGGTAATTTTTATGTGGCCGGAATAAATCAGGGATGTTGTGGGCCGTGGGCGTGGCCCAAGTTTGCGCCTGTAGGCATGAGAACTTTATCAAACTATGTGTGTGCCTCACATGTGAAAGAGAAACTTTTCTACTTAACACTTAAATCATAGTCATAGATATCTATACTATTACTATACTATTATATTATTAAAAACTTAGTAAGGATAATAAAAAAAAAGTTTAAAGGATATGAAAAAGTTGTCTCACTAAAGACATGCGTGCGCCTCGCATATAAAAAAGATACTTTTCTACTTAACACTTGAATCATAGTCATAGATATCTATACTATTTCTATACTATTATCTAATCTAATACTATTATAAAAGTGTGTTGGTATGTTAAAACATTTCTTTCAAAAATGCCCTCCAAACCACATACATGCATACATAAAATACATGCATGCATACATAAAACACATAAATGCATAAATAAACCATACTCCTTCAAATCAAACACATACATACATATACATACATATACATACATACATAAACTATGCTCTTTCAAATTCTTCTCATAATCTCCAATCTTATTAAATCACATTAATTAAAGGTTTTATAGTATATTATAGCTATTCTTTATTATAGTTATATTTTATAAACTATAGTACAACTATTATATATTATAGTTAGATATATCTATTTTGTATTATACTTAGATATTAATAAACTTTATAATCATATTTTGCAACTATACTCTTTCAAATTCTTCTCATAATCTCCAATCTTATTAAATCACATTAATTAAAGGTTTTATAGTATAGTATAACTATTCTTTATTATAGTTATATTTTATAAACTATAGTATAACTATTATATATTATAGTTAGATATATCTATTTTGTATTATACTTTAGATATTAATAAACTTTATAATCATATTTTGCAACATGATGTTTGGGTATATATTGATTGTTACATAATACTAATAGTGGTAAATACTAATTCATGATAAACTTTAATTATTCATGTTATGTATGCTCAAATAACATGAATAATTGCGGGTTGTTATTAATAGTACTATAAATATTATTTACTATGTTTATTGTAATTAAATTCATTATAACCCCATAACCCCCACTCAATAATAATACCTATCAATCCATTTGAATTCCTATCATAACCCCCAACCATAATTAAATCAATTAATTATGTTGTTATAACCCCCATTAACAATAATAATATATATTAAAGAAAATAAACTCCTCTAACAAATAACCCATCACTCAACACCCAAAAAAGAATCCACTCCTCTTTTTTCCTAGAGCACCTCTCTCACCAACCACAATTGTCGCCATATCCGGAATGCTACTACACATGATTTTTGTATGCTTCTCAAAACTTATGAGATCATTTGGTGAGCTAATCTTCTCTTTGTTTATTTTGAAGAAACCTTACAGATTTTTTTATTTAGTTTTTGAATATATTCAGAGAAGGGGAAGCAAGTTTCCATCACGAAGATAGGAAATACTTTTAATAATAAGATTAACACTGAGAGGACATTGAGAAAACACTAGAGCTTGAGTCACAAGGCCATGAGAGATGCAAATGATTTTGGAGAAGAGGGAGATTGAAGGTGAGAAAAAGGTAAGAAAAGTTTATGATTTAAAAGTTCGAAAGTTTCGTATGTTTGTATTTTTTCTTTTAAAAAAAATCATTTTTGCTACATATAGTGGTATTTTTCAACTTGAGCAGTTTAATTTTGAGGCATCATAATAATCACTCTTTATTTAGTATATAATTCTATCTTCTGCTTATTAATTTATTTTGTTTACCAAGGGACATGCTATATGCTTCAATAGACATTGTGTGCACACCAATCGAATGGGTCCTTCTGAGCTCATTAAGCATCTACGGATCATGAAAAAGGCCTAAAACAGGACGAGAAGCAACCACTACTGCAAAGTCAAAGTAACTGAGTTACCAAATCCCGCAAACTTACATGTATAGTATTGTCTGTAAAATAAGAACAAATCATATATTATTCAACAATAAGGTCATTTATGTTGTGCCTTGCTCATTTTAGAATTTTCTCACTTTCCTTAAAACTGAAATCAAGATATTTAATCAAGCCCATCATACTTTATTCTCTCCTTTCACTCGAATTTTCTCCAACAAGATAGATTTGGTTTTTCTCTTAAATAGAATTAGAGTTCTTTTTCCTTATTTTTGACTTTTTAGATGAATGATATATAGTTTTCAAAATAAGTTATTGCTTTTGATTGCCCAAGCCAATTGTTTTATTGCCAAAAGAATGCTTTTAACGTATTTGTAATTTAAGCATTTGAACATTAAATCCCTTGAAATATGATTCTTTTGGACCGAAAAAATGAATTCTTGTGGAATTCAAACATTACGAGTCATAGATTTAAACATTTTTCTTTATTTTGAGCGGTATATATAGATAAAAAGATGTTTTCTAACTAATTTGAACATGAGATGTTTGCTTTTAAATTTTTTGCAGAAATCAAGCTCTCTCTTATGCATGCAAATACATATACAAAAAGAGAGAATCTTCAATTTTCTAAAGAACCAAATTCAAGTTGGTGGCAATTTGCGATTTTTATAAATGTCTTCATAATTTGAGAATTGTGCGAAATACCCAAAATGCTTTGGGAAATCGCTTTGAGAAAAGTACATAGAACTTTGAAGATTATAGAAATACCAAAAGCTTCCATACATTTCATATTTTAAAGAAAAGTTTACGAACTTACAAAAAGCCCAAATTTTTTTAGAAGCTGCGGGTTTTAAAAATTATAACTTAAATCTGAGATATTAGTATAAATCAGATAACTATATTTTATTAAAAGTATATTTACCTTTCATAACTGCATAATTACTATAGCAAATTTGCATATAAAACCCTTAAAATCTGTAAAATTGCTAAATAGAATTATGTTCTTTGAGTTTTACAAATAGAATTACGTCTTTTAGGTATTCCAAATATTTTGAAAAGACCCAGTTATTTTCATATAATTATTATTATTTGCACCATTACTATTGCACCATTATTATTCAGTATTATACTATTATAAATGTAAATTGGGGTGTTAAAATATTTATACCTCAAATACCCCCAATCTACTCAAAATACCCTTATTGCCTCCAATCACCATCAAATTTCATTCAATTCATTCTATTTGCATTATTATTATTATTATTGCAATAAAGATAAGAAGTAATATTAATAATTAAATATAATATTATTAGTTTTATTATATTTTTTATGAAAAATAGTATAAGGTATTAAAATGTTATATCATAAATATATAACACTATTATATAGGATAATAAAATTATAAGTAATATTTATAAATTATTCTTAGAAATCTAACATTTAATATTTCTCATAATCAATAGCTAAAATTTATATTGTATTCACATAAAATGAGTGCATACACGTGCAAAGCACGTGCACTATACTAGTACTATTCTAAAAGTGTGTAGCATGTTAAAACATTTCTTAGAAAACACCCTCCAATTTGAATATATAATTGTAAAAGTGTCATTTACATTGTCATGGATTCCAATGTAATTTTCTTTTTATACACATACATACATACATCAACACACACATACATAAACATAATTCATGTATCCACAATTATGTTTACGTTTTAAATATTTTCTACCCACGTTCAAGCCACAATTCAATAACCAGTTTTTTGTAACTTACTTTTCTCCAACCCCATAAATGAGAGTAAAAATGTATGCCTTCATTAGCAGAGCTCATGATTTGTATTTAATGTTTAATATTAATTGGTAAGATGGTAAGGTGGTAACGGTTAACAAAGAAGAAACGAAGGAACTCTGAGTACCTTTTCAAATTCTTCTCACTTATCTTTCTTTTCATGGAGCATTTAATTTTTTTCCCCTACCTCTTAACTCAACCTTCTAATTTTCTACCTTCCATCTTCTCTTTCTTAATCACTATTACTTAATATATATACTAATTCCACTTCATATACAACTCTGCACGAAATTCAAAACTCACAGATTGGACTTCTCTAAATTCAAAGATCAAAACAAATGTGCTCTTACTAATGTAAAATAGTTTCTCATGAATTTCAATCATTTTTAATGATTATTTTTCTCAAATTTTGCAGGTTAGAGTTTGATTTTTTTTTTGAGAGCTAGCACCATTTATCTTCAATATTAAATGAATGCGATGGTACAAGATTATTTTTTAATACTTATTTTCCTCAAAGTTTGCAGGTTAGAGCTTGATTTTTTTGGAGAGCTAGCACTGTGTATCTTCAAATTTATGGGAATAAGGTTTCGACAATTAAGGTATAAGATTTATTTCTAATTCACTTAGATGCTCTTTTTTACATAAAAAATGAGAAATTTATTTATTAATATATAGAGTTTTTTTATTTGAATAGAAAGCGAATAATTTTGCTAAAACTTGATCTGTAGCACCAAATGAGAATGACCTTTTTTTTCCTATTTCTTTCTTGATCCGTAGCCTTCTTTTCTTCACTTTTGTCAAATTAAGCATTTATTTTGTTCGTCTCTTATTTCAACCTTTCAAATCCCATATCTCCAAGTTCCAAGCTATATAATCTTAGAGGCTGGTGGAAGTTGGAGGAAGTTCCATTGTGAAAGAAATGGTGACAATGGACAATGTGATGATGTCAAAGGTGAAGGAGGAGCTGGGGTGTGGTGGAGAACATTCGAGGATGAAAATGCAGCCATTGGATATTCGGAGGATGATGGTGCATGTAATTGTTGAAGATTAGGACTGATATTGAGTACTTTCAGTTTGATTCTCGATAAGGTTTTGCTAGAAAAAAATCCTTTTTGTTGGTTCTCTCTTATGTTTACATTGTTGTATAGTTCTTTCAAGAGGTCTAGAAATTAGTTGATTGCCGTGGACAAACATTTAGGTAGTGTGAAAGAGTTGGAATGTGCTTAGTAGGATGCATAATTAACTTCGAAATTGTGTTTGAGATGTTAAAATTTATGAAAATAACACCTTCATTATCAAGTTCCATTTTTCATTCATTTGTTGCAAGTTATCAATCAATATATAAGAAAAGAAAAAAACCTTTGATATGATCAAATTAATATGAAGAATGTGAGGATATTATCAAATGAATTAAAAACGCAGATTTTTCATGATCATCATTATACTGATTGCTCAAGTATATTAAAAGTTAGTTTTCCTCGGATACAAAGCACAAAAATTTGCAAGTTTAAAATTTTATATTTGACCAAGATAATTTCACATTGAAAACCTACCCCATCATGTTAATATTAGTGATGGTATTATGTGATGGTTTATGAAAGACAAAAACAGCAAAACAAAAATAAATTACAAAAATCATGTCTTAAGAGTAACTAATAAATGATATTCAAAGTTATAAGAACAATATCTTATAAAACTTATTGATTATTGATGATTTTGGTAGAACTACCAATATAATAACAAGAAAAAAGGAGTGACAAAAAAGCACCACAGGAAGTTGATACCTCCTTTTCTTAATTTATTGAATATTTTGCATGGCATCATTAGAGAGTGCATTAGAAAATATGACAAGTATGTCTACGTGCAAGGCACGTACTTTATACTAGTATTATTAAAAACTTAGTAAGGATAAAGAGGGTGTTTGGGAGGGCTTAATTTTTTAAGCTTATAAGTTATGCTAGCTTTTAATGGCTTTTAGCTTTTATGATAAAAATGTTATGAAAATTGTTTGGATAGAATAGTAATTTTTTTGGTCAAACCTAGCTTATTTAGGTGAGCTTATAAGCTAGTTTTTGAAAAGCTAGGGTATACCAGCTTTTCAAAATGAGACTTATAAGTTAACTTAATTGATATTTTACCAAACGGGTAGATATGAAAAAGCTAACTTAAAAGCTAGTTTGACCACAAAAAAAGCTCCCCCAAACACCCTCAAAAAAGTTTGAAGGATACGAAATAGTTGTCCTTCATCTCACTAAAGACGTGAGGATAGTTTAATTATTTCACATAAATTTTAAATTGTAATTTCAAAATAGATTATTTCCATTCTTTTTCCTTTCTCTTTCTTTTTCTAGAATATTTTAAAGCATGACATGATATAGAATTAAAGATCACAAATTAAATATCTCAGCATTATGCGTTATATATGAGATATAATGATAGAATGACAAACTTATTTCCAAGAAAAAAAATATTAGATATAAGTAAACACAATGCAAACAAATATTAAAATTTTTCTATATTTTAATGCAAATATTATCAAAAGTTAAAATATATCTATATACTTAGCTTAGTAATAACTAAATATAATAATTTAAAGATAAAATATGAAAAGCCTACTTATCAACATTATCTTAAAACAGGATTTTTTTTGGAAAATTATCCACCCTATTGTGATATGCACTATTTCTTTTTGAAAAGCCTATTGACACTATTGCACGTGTATTTGCACGTGCCATAACAATAGTTACTCTATGGCCATGTTTGGATTGGGGACTTGTTTTATCCGAGATTAATTTAACTTACAATATTTCTAGATTATAATAATCCAAGAAACTATAGTAAGTTAAATTTTTAATAATCTGTTTGGTTTAGCTTGTTATTAACAGAAATGATCTAAACGTTATCTATTTGTGTATCACTGCAAAACATGGAGATTCAAAGTTTTTCCTTCTTTTTGATCACATGGAAATTCAAAGTTTTTATTCTGTATTTTCCCTGTAAATTTTCTTGTATGAGTTGGTGGAAAATAGATTTGAAACAATCTTGACTTCAGATAAATTTTGATATAAAAGTGTTAATTGTACATACACCCCTCTATAGCATTATAGCTTTCAGTTTCAACCTACAATCCTTGTAGCTTCGTTTTGGCAGGTATACTCCCTGTATCTACATACATTGGACTAAGAAAAGAGAACTTATAGGTGTACAAGTTTCTCTCTTTAGACTACCTGTACAAGTTTCTCTCTTTAGACTACCGACTGTCTAGTAAACTGATTCACATAATTATCTTTTTTCCCCCTTTATTTGGGGAATGCTATTGACAAGCAAGGGGCTAAAATTAAATGTCCCTTGCAATTGTTGGGAAAAAGGTCTGCTGATGGGAACCAAAGCCTAATTTAGTAAAGGGGTTGGTTCCATAGGCAATCATTTGTCATGCAAGGAAATAATAATGGAAAGCTGTGGAAGAGTCTAGTCAAGGGCATGGGTCTGGATATCAAAAACCAAAAGTTGTGATTGAGTAAATCTAGGGGCCACACGCACAAAAGGATAACTACTGCTTGTAGGAAAAAATTGGCCAAGGCATTTTACTCAACATTTGTGGGGGCTTTTTAACCATTAAAAGTCTTAAAGATGACTATTTATTTGCTACTATATTTGAGCTAGAAATGGGATGCCACAATGTTTCCTATAATGAACTTTGACACAGCAGATTTGAATTATATTGTGTACTTAGAAAGGACAGATAAGTGAAATAAATGGAAAATCTTTCCCTAGGCTAATAGTTAATCTTGCCACTATGGCCGTGCAATCGGTCGGTTGGTTCGGTTTTAGCCAAATTTTGTCAAACCGAACCGAACTGTCTATCATTCAAAATCGAACCGAACCGATTCAAGTCGGTTCGGTTCGGTTCGGGTCGGTTTGTTTGGTTTTCACTTGGGTACAATTCTCTTGCACTATGTGCATCAATCGAGAAAAAAAATCAAAAAAATGTTAGGATCAACATTAGGGTTTAAGTTTCTTACTTCCAAAGTGGATTGGTCGAAAGTAGAAGAAGCGAATAGAGAATAGAGAGGTAGAGAACTCGAGATGATGAGAAGTCCTAGAATTAGAGAGGACACCGTTGTCGGGGTATTTCGTCGCCGTTAGGTTGCGTGATATTAGGCTACTGCGAAGCAACTCTATATGAACTATGACGGGTCGGGTTTAAGTGGATGCGGATAGCGATTAGAATGGGTAACACAATTCGGTCGGTTCAGGCGGTTCGGGTTGAAAAAATTTCAAACCGACCCGAACCGAACTCTAGTCAAAACCGAACCGAATTGTCAAACTTCGACCGGTTCGGTCGGTTTGTTCGGTTTGAACCGAATTATGCTCACCCCTACTTGCCACCAAATGAACTCGGAGTCAAATTCGGAAAAAAAACAAAAAAAAGAGAAAAACTTCAACACTTAATCAAATTTAGAGAACTACTTTAGGTACTTGATAAATAATTGAGTACTTAAGTCTTTGAGCCCAGCTCCTACAAAATTAAGTGATAATCTAATATCTATGTCATGTTTGAAAACTTGTTATTATAAAAGCATGTAGGATTAGGATAGAATGTCAAATGTCTAAAATATCCACAAAGTTCTCACACAAACCTGAAAATCAAAGGGAAATATAGATGCAATCCCTACCAAGTTAGAAAGCATATACATGGCAAAAATAACTTGTTTCTGCATGCCTGAAACTAAGAAAACATGTCCATCCCAAATCTAACAAGGGAAAATAATTGAACTCTAATCCCATATCAAATTATTTCTTGATATCGTTCTTATATCCCTATAACCAAATTTGTGAGCATTGTCTTTGTTATTCCTTTCGAAGTGCAAATGAACAGGTAGAGGTTAAGGCAAACATGAAAGATTATAAACATACTCTTTCTAAAGTTTATTTAATTATGTCGTCCCTTGATTGCCATCACAACATGACGTTGACGCACCATCAACCTCCGCCACCGCCTCGGACTCCCCCCGTCCTCTACGCAATTTTTAGTAACAGTAAAAGTCCTTCTATCATTGGACGATGGAAATAACTAGGGAGAAATCATATGTAATTTTTAGGAAAGTTAAGAGGCAAATGAGTATTTTCGAGCCTAATTCTTATTGGAAAATAGTCCTTAGAATATAATAACACCCCCTTCCCTTTCTTTATTTAGTCCGAAACCTCTTGATTATTTTATTTTATTTTAAAGGACTAATTAATCTACCCTAATTTCCTCTAAAATTTTGATCCAAACATCCCATTATTTTATTTTAAAGGATAAAAGCTTATTATCTTAAAATAATATTCAATCTAAACATGACCTATAAAGATTATCGTGAGGGTATTGCAAAGTAAAGGAGCGTCACTTTAATCCCTCACATTCCAAAAACAATTTTCCTTTACTTTTTGGTGTTTCCCTCACTTTTATGGAAAAGTATTTTTGTGTTTGTTTAGATCAAAAACATGGAGAATAATTACTTTCCACTATTTTCTTTAGTTTGGTTCAATTTGAAAAGAGAAGAAAGTAGTAGATGTGTGAATATATTCCCTCATTTTCTAGTATTTGGTTCAAACTAAAAAAAGAAGAAACCATAATTGTGATTACCATGGTATGCTTACCACCCAAATAGGATAAAATTATTGCCAAACATAAGTGGGGTGAGAATACCCACCATTTGAGAGACTAATTCCAAAATATGAACACTGGAGGGAGGAATTTTAAAATGTTTAACGATTTGAGGGACTAATTTTAAATATAAGGTAGTAGTTTGCAAAATTTTTAAAGATTTGAGGGACTAATTTTAACTAATTATGAACATTTAAGGAAGTAATTCCAAGTCTTTAAATATTAGAGACTAATTTTAAGTTTTATGAACCCATTTGAGAGACTAAATTCAAAATATGAACATTTGAGGGAGGAAATTCAAAGTGATTAAAGATTTGAGGGACTAGTTTTAAATTTAAGGTAGTAATTTGCAAAATGTTTAGAGATTTTAGGGACTAATTTCAACTAATTATGGACATTTAAGGGAGTAATTCCAAACTTCTAAAAATTTGAGAGACTAATTTTAAGTTTGATGAAGTAATATTTTTAAAATTTTAAAGGATTTGAGGGCATAACTGCAAGTATTTATTAATTGACTGACTAATATCAATATTTAAGAGGTTGATGGACTTTTATGAAAATTATTTACCAAATTAGCACACCAAGGTTAAATGAAGCCAAAAAAATATATAATAATTGAGAGATCACGGGACTGCTAGTCTAGTGAATTTTGCAGAAAAAAAAATCCTCGGGACTGGTAGTCCCGTTTAGTTGCTGGACGTGCACAAAGACGTGCACGCACAGTAAACGGGACTACTAGTCCCATGGATTTTGTAGAAACAAAATCCACGGAACTGGTAGTCCCGTGGATTTCCTGGAAACTCAGTTATTGCACAAGAGTTAACACAACGTCATAATTTAAAAGATCTGATCGGATCTTAGATACAAGAAAGCAACAAAAGCTTCAAACATGCAACATATACATCGTTGCACACAAGAAAACATGCACAATACACATATTGACTACCTTTGCAAAATAACTCAATTAAACACATACTATGAAAAAATTCAAGACCAATGGGCAAAACCTAAGCTTATAACAGTGCCAACAGTTGCATACATGAAAGAAAGCAATAAGCTTCAAACCTATACAACAAACAAAAAACCTTGCACGCGAGAGAACATACACAAAATGGCTATAGCCCAATGCAATACCCCGAAAAAACCCAAAAACCAGAGTCTCCGAGCTCTACATCTGCATTGAGCTACACAAACTTACACCCAAGTCCCACTAGGTAAAGGCTTAGCGGACACATCTGTATCAAGTCCGAGCACGACTTCTCCGCCCTCGCCTCCTCCACCTCCCCCTTGAGCTCCATCCCCAGCTCCTCCTCCAAGTCACATCCGACGCTGATATCAACAAAAAAATCAAAACACCACGACTAGTAATTGTATGCACATCGCGGCAACACATATAATCTCCATACACCAAACTATCATAATAAAACCTAATAACACTATTCCAACCGGTGGCCGACAGAATAGTAGAACTAAAATGGACATATTCCACATCAGTGGATAACCAAATAGATGAATCTATAGAAAAGGAATCAGCTTAAAGAGAATATACTTCCCAAAAGGCTTAGAAAGCTTGGAAGAAAATTGGTCTTGAACGGAAAACATAGAATTTTCTATGAGAATCTGGACAAATAAAAGAGTATTTTCCATGTTAATTAATTAAATCGTCAACGATGCAGATTGGTTTGATATATTAGGAAAAACCTTCAGTTAGTTATTAGGATGATAGGCACCGTGGTCAAATGTCCTTGTGCTTGAAAGTACAATTTTCTACCTGACTATTAAAAAAAATAAAATAAAACTAAAACATATGCATAGACAGTTAATTTGATAACCATTCTACATACCTGTAGCACCTTTGATGCGTTCAAAATCTTCATAATAAAAAACATCACCATTAGCTATGACAGGAATTGATAATGATGCTACAACATCAGCAATCTCACTCCACTTTGCAGGATCCCTTGGCCTATCTTTAACCAGCCTACATTTATATAAAAAAAAATTGAAAATTTTAACTGCTAACAATCAAGTGAAATAATTCTAAAGAAGTGAAGGCTAGAAGATCAAGATGCGACTACAAACTGCACTAAAGTGTGAAGCATATGCTCCAAGTGAGAAACATTCATTTTACTTGTCATAGAAGCGTAACTAGTGACTTTCTTAACTGGTTTCTGGAGAACTGTTCAGAATAGTCCTATTTAATATGTTCACACGTGAAATGCAAAGAGATAGCACTATCTCATAAGGGGAAAAAATCATAATCAACTGAATTTGAGCAAAAATACAAATTTGATAGCAAAGCAAATAATCTAGTGACGCTCAAATCTGTCGTTATACTTGGCATGTCTTTTCACTCGACAAAGACTTCATTCTAGCTCATTTCAGAATTTGGATACAAGATTTCTTCAAGATTATGTTAGTCCTTTCACAAAAGTTGATTATGAGTCAACAAACATCTAGCTAAACTACGGTTAGCTGGAGGAGACAGAAAAGGACATGATAAGTGCGTAATGTGACACATGCACGTGATATAACTCCCATAAAAACATGGGAACTTATGTGTCTGCGTGTGCATATACCTGAATTACATACGACAAAACTAAAATCAACTGTAAGCTTATTACATTAAAATTCTTCAGCAAATTTAAGAAGTCCTTCAAAATGCAGATAAAATAGTACTTCCACATGAACTTTCTTTTCTAATGTGTCATCAATTTGGTCAAGATAGTACTTTGTCTACGATCTCAAGCCAACTTTCGCAAATTTAACCTGAAATAGACTTGTTTCTATTAAAAAGATCATCAATTTGGACCTTGCAGGATTTACAATACAATAGATCTGAAGATGAGGGGGAAGGAGAAATAGGGAAAGAGGGATTAGAGGCGGGAGAAAGAGAGAGAGAGAGAGAGAGAGAGAGAGAGCGGCGACGAGATGAGGAGGCGGGAGAAAAAGAGAGATCTGAAGATAACCGTAATTCCCGAGGTACATGCAGACTATTTTTTGGGCGATTTTTCTCCGAAGTTTGGCTCCTAGAGGTGGAAAACACCCATTCTTTAAATCCTAGCTGACAATCACTTTCTCTCCCTCTTTCCCAAGCTATTATGGCCAACCAAACATCAGATTGAGGGGGTGGGGAAATAAGGAAATTTTCCTATATCAGTTTTGTTTTAGACCACTTTCTTCACTTTTTGGACCAACAAAACATGCCCTTAAGAAAGGACGTCAAAGCAAGGAGTAATTGTGTCATTTGTCACGAGCGGGATCACAAATTTCAAGGCTTCTCTCTCACTTGGGTCTCTCTCTGCCTCTTTCTCTCATGTGGGTAACAAATTTTTTTAAAAATGGTACTTGAAACTATAGTTTAAGAACTAGAAATTTATATTTTTCATAATTATTTTAATAAAATCCCGTGACCCTCTCCTCTCCCCAAACCCTCCTCCCTCTCCCTCTTTCCCAAGCTATTATGGCCAACCAAACATCGATTGAGGGGTGGGGAAATAAGGAAATTTTCCTATATCAGTTTTGTTTTAGACCACTTTCTTCACTTTTGGACCAACAAAACATGCCCTTAAGAAAGGACGTCAAAGCAAGGAGTAATTGTGTCATTTGTCACGGCGGGATCACAAATTTCAAGGCTTCTCTCTCACTTGGGTCTCTCTCGCCTCTTTCTCTCATGTGGGTAACAAATTTTTTAAAAATGGTACTTGAAACTATAGTTTAAGAACTAGAAATTTATATTTTTCATAATTATTTTAATAAAATCCCGTGACCCTCTCTCCTCTCCCCAAACCCTCCTCCCTCTCCTCTCCCCAAACCCTCCTCCCTCTCCTCTCCCCAAACCCTCCTCCCTCTCCTCTCCCCAAACCCTCCTCCCTCTCCTCTCCCCAAACCCTCCTCCCTCTCCTCTCCCCAAACCCTCCTCCCTCTCCTCTCCCCAAACCCTCCTCCCTCTCCTCTCCCCAAACCCTCCTCCCTCTCCTCTCCCCAAACCCTCCTCCCTCTCCTCTCCCCAAACCCTCCTCCCTCTCCTCTCCCCAAACCCTCCTCCCTCTCCTCTCCCCAAACCCTCCTCCCTCTCCTCTCCCCAAACCCTCCTCCCTCTCCTCTCCCCAAACCCTCCTCCCTCTCCTCTCCCCAAACCCTCCTCCCTCTCCTCTCCCCAAACCCTCCTCCCTCTCCTCTCCCCAAACCCTCCTCCCTCTCCTCTCCCCAAGCCCTCCCCCTTCCCCGTGACCCTCTCTCCTCTCCCCAAACCCTCCTCCCTCTCCCTCTCTGCTCATCCCTGCCATGAGCCCTCTCTACGATCATTGACCCCAGCCAGCCGCCAGTTAATCCCAGCGACCATTTCGGGTTTGATCTTTTAAGTCTTTTCTTGAACATTGCCTTTTATTTACTTTTCATTTTTTTTCATTTTTTAATTCTGATGGCATTTTTGTTTCTAAATATAAATCTATATTTTTTGTAAATATAAATTCTGCATATTGATGTTGTATTGTAGAATCCTGAATATAAATGTATTTTTGTTTCTAAAGGCTTATTTACATCAATCCAATGGATACTGAAGACGGTTGCTCCCATGTTGTTGATGAACAAATCTCTCAGTTAGGTAACCTAGTTGTGCCAATTGTTGATGAGCACCTAAAACCGAAAATAGGAATGACTTTCGGCAATTTAGAAGACTGAAAAATTCTACAAAAATTATGGAAAGGCCGGAGGTTTTGATATCCGTAATAGCACAACAAATTATGGGAAGGATAGAGTTAATTTGCAAAAGTTATGTTTGTTCGAAAGAAGGAGTGTTAAAGAGCAAATCGTTGGATATTCGACGATGTGGTA
This sequence comes from Asparagus setaceus, assembly GCA_012295165.1. NCBI lineage: Eukaryota > Viridiplantae > Streptophyta > Magnoliopsida > Asparagales > Asparagaceae > Asparagus > Asparagus setaceus. Next base: position 10,708,094 of record CM022704.1, on the reverse strand, counting down.
CAATGAGAACAAATTGTAAGGCCTTGATTCGATTGAAATTAGACAAAAACATTGGCATATGGAGTGTCTACAAGTTCGTGGAAGAACATAATCATACAATTACTTCACCGAGTAGAGCACATTTTCTAAGGGGAAACCGTGAGGTAACAAGTGCGAAGAAGACATTGATAAAGCAGTTTGGAGAGGTGAACATTCCAACAAATAAGCAAATGGCCTTCTTTGAAAACTCTAGTGGAGGTTTTCATAGAATTGGATGTATTGAGACCGATGTGAGAAATTATGAAAGAGATTTGAGAGAGGAGAGGCGCGGTCATGATGCACAAATGATGTTGGATCATTTCAAGTCGGAACAAGAGAAGAATCCTTCATTTTATTATGTTTATGAAGTTGATGAAGAGAAGCGCTTAACTCATTGTTTTTGGGCGGATGGCATTGCTAGAATGAATTTTCAACACTTTGGCGATGTTGTCTCCTTCGATGCCACGCATAACACAAATCAATATGGCTTGGTATTTGTGCCGTTTGTAGGCATAAATCACCATTGGCAAAGTGTTTTTTTAGGATGTGGCTTTATCCCAAACGAAGAGGCGAAATCTTTCGTATGGTTGTTTAACAAATGGGTTGAAGCTATGGGTCATCCTCCTTCGGGCATGATTACAGATCAATGTCTTGGCATATGCAAGGCAATTGAAATAGTTTTTCCAGAAATTCGGCACAGGTTTTGCATTTGGCATATCTTGGACAAAGTCCCGGAAAAGTTGGGCAAACTGGCTTATAGATCGGAATTTATGAAATCTTTCAAAGAAAATATTTGGGACTCCGAGACTGCTAGCTCTTTTGAAGAGAATTGGGTTTCAATTCTTAAGAAAAATGGATTGGAAATGCATGATTGGTTAAAGGATATCTATGAAATTAAGTGAAAAATGGGCTCCGATTTATCATAAACAACATTTTTGGGCCGGAATGTCTAGCAGTCAAAGAAGTGAAGGGATGAATGCATTGCTTAAAATGCACGTATCAAGGAAAAATTCACTTCATGAATTCGTGACCATCTTTCAAAGGGTCTTGGCGAGGCAAAGAGAGGGGGAGCTTAAAGAAGATCATTGCACAGTGGAGAAAAAGCCAAAATTGAAGACTTTGTGGTCAATGGAAAAACAAATGGCCCAAATCTACACGAAAAAAATCTTTTATATTTTTCAAGAAGAGCTTAACTCTAGCTTAATGTATAACATTGAGTTGGTAAAAGAAAATGAAATAGAAAGTACTTTCAAATTGAATTTTTGTGGTCATGATGAAAGATTGAGACATATTATATATTGCAAGACAACTAACATGGTCCATTGTTCGTGTCTCATGTTTGAATTCAAGGGCATTCCATGCCGACATATCTTGGCATATCTTAAAATTACCAATCATAGTGAGTTACCGGAGCAATATATTCTAAGAAGATGGTGCCGAAATGTCAGAAAAAGGGTTGTTCTTAGAGATGGTAATATTATTGGAGATAATGCCACAATTAATTTTGCTTCTCGTTTTAGTGAACTAAATTGCTTAGCTAATGAAATGGTGAAGAGGGCTATCTTCTAATGATGCATATGAATTAATGCGTGAAATGATGATGGATGCTATTAATAATGTACAACGTTTGAAACTCATCAATGATGAAGAAATTGGACAAGGTGTGGAAGGAGATTATATGAATGCGGAGTGTTCTCAAGATATAGTTCATGAACCAAGTCAAGCAAGAACAAAAGGAAGGCCTAAAGGGAAGAGGTTAAAGCCATTGAGAGAGATCCGCAAATGTCGGCCTAGGAAATGCAATTTGTGTGGAAAGCGAGGAGAAAATCATGATAGTAGAAATTGCCCTCTAAGGTTATCAAGGTAGTGCATCATTTGTTTTAGTAATACTAATGCTATTATTTTTTAAAACTTATTTTAAGTTGGTGCAATAATCTTTAATATGTCTTGCTATTTTGAAATTTTTTTTAGTGATTCAATGGAACAAGATAATATTGATGAAGCCACTGAAGATTTAGAAGATTCCTTTGATGAAGGTAAAGGTTAATACATACGGAATAACTCGTACATTGCCATTTTTTAATATAATGTGATTTTTTAAATGTGATGAAGCACTTTGTTTATTGATTTTTTTAATACAGATGAAGTTCTCACTATTGCGTGAAGTTTGATCAAGGTTGGCGGAACAAATCATACCACTATTGGTGAGACCAGTTCTATATTTCGTATCTGTTTCAACTTGTTCTTATGTTCTGTTCATTTTGATATTCAATTTGTTAAAGAAAGATTGAAACTTGTTCTTATGTTCTTTTGTTCTGTTTCCTATCTGTTTCAACTTGTTCGTATATTCAATTTTTTTTTAAATGTGAATTTCCCTTGTCAACAGGAAAATCCCAGGATGAAGCCATGAGCGACTACATCACCAAGGTGAAGCGATTCTTTGGAAGAAGTTTCTGCACAAATTGAGCTAGCGTAGTTTTAAAATGTGAAAGTATTATTATTTACCTCTTTGCAGTAACGATTTGGGGGATTGATTTCAGATTTGAATGGTTTGAGGGATTGATATCAAAATATTGAAGATTTTAGGGACTAATATGGAACTAATCCTTTGTTTATTGATGCATTTTGATAATTTGTCCCCATCATTGGTGTAATTATTGTTTACATAACTATTATTGAGGCTTGTTCTGTTATCTTAGACTCATAAGAAGTTATTCATGGGTATAAATATGTATCATCTGGTACTATATATGGGCGGAGAATCCAATCCGATGCAGATAAACCAAATAATTTTGTGTTGGCATTACGAAAGTGCGTTCCTAATCCAAGTTGGATTGGATTTCGAGATTCTTGGTTGGCTTTTTTCTGTTGGGTAAAAGTATTAATGTATTCTTTTGATTTATGTTTGCATCTTGAGCCTGTATATGAAGATGGAGGAACTTAAAACCTCACAGGTTATGGGAGTTAATTCTCAAAGATTGCTGATGAATTTTAAATGGTGTTAATGTCGAGAGGTACAATGGAATACCATGAGAAAGACTCAGTTGGTTCAATTTATCTTATGTTGTGTGTGTCTATGAACTGAGAGCCCTTGTTAATGCTGGCTGATTGTTAAAATTCAAAGTTGCGTCTATTGATTGACTCATAAGCCCTTGTGATGTAGTAACAGTGCACAAATGGAGTAATTCGGGGATTTGAGGCTGATTGAATATTGTCAACATAAGCACATCACCATCAAGGAAGTAAACATGGTTCTTCACATGATATCCATGGTGCCCTGTTTAAATTTTCCACGGCGTGACGTATAATGGGGAATCAAGCTCATAATCTCCCGATTCCAACACCATAAATATAGCTAATCACACATTATGTCTACTCTTGTGAACCCGATCAGCATTTGCCGTTACCAAGTTAAGTCGATCGTGCTTATTTTAATTAATTCCCTGTAAATCACATGCATCACCTCTCTGTTTACTCTAATCAAGTAATACTCTGTTTTCCAATCATCCAGGATTAAAAACATGCATCATTCTCAAAATGTATGCTAGCTTTAAAGAATGTAGGCATATTTAATACTTCATTTGTTGTTGTTGGTGTCCACCTACTAGCAGCCGTCATGTCTTTTGGGTGTTGTGTTTTTTTTTTCCTGGTGTTGGATCATGCATCTCTCAGCTGCATCTTCTAGCAATTCTGGATTACATTAGCAATCAACCGAACGATAGCAATCTTAAGTAGAAAACACTTCCCCCACTTCCTGCATGAGCGCCAACTTAAGGTTACCTCATTCAACAACTTATCTAAAGTTAATTAACATAAAGTCCATTGCATGAGCGCTTCTTTATGATTACATTTGTATGCCAACTTCCTGCATACTCAGGCAAGAGAAACATATACAAATCCAAGGCTAATGATCAAAGTCTCTGTCAAATACAAATCTTACTCAACCAATAATACATTCTTACACCCTACTTAGCACAAACCCAATAAAAATACCAAATACAAATCCAAGAAAAATACCAAATAAAAGAACAAATACAACAAGCTTCAACAAATCCATAATATCAATCTCAATCTTTCTCTTTTCCCGCACTTCTCCACTTGACACGGCTCTTGAAACTTGCGGCATCACGCTCGACTGCTTCGTCTGAACAACCTCTGCCTTTGAACCTTCAAACTCCTCTTCATCAGACACCCATTTGAAGAATCCACAGTTACTTACTTTCCAATTAGCGCATCCCAAAAATAATCGACCAGGGTTCGTCTTAGTTCCAGATCTGGAGAGTATAGCCCTCCTCCCACAATGGCACAACAGCCCATGACGAGTGCTTGAAGATGACTCCATGATCCGCGTCTATAGATACAGAAGTTTGCACATTTTGAACACAGAAAATGGCAAAATTACACTAAAACCGAACATTCTCATTCTCTTTTACCTCATGCCCATTGTATCATTATCATCTATCATAAAAGAGAGGGAGGAGGGTTTGGGGAGAGGGAGGAGGGTTTGGGGAGAGGGAGGAGGGTTTGGGGAGAGGGAGGAGGGTTTGGGGAGAGGGAGGAGGGTTTGGGGAGAGGGAGGAGGGTTTGGGGAGAGGGAGGAGGGTTTGGGGAGAGGGAGGAGGGTTTGGGGAGAGGGAGGAGGGTTTGGGGAGAGGGAGGAGGGTTTGGGGAGAGGGAGGAGGGTTTGGGGAGAGGGAGGAGGGTTTGGGGAGAGGGAGGAGGGTTTGGGGAGAGGGAGGAGGGTTTGGGGAGAGGGAGGAGGGTTTGGGGAGAGGGAGGAGGGTTTGGGGAGAGGGAGGAGGGTTTGGGGAGAGGGAGGAGGGTTTGGGGAGAGGGAGGAGGGTTTGGGGAGAGGAGAGGGAGGAGGGTTTGGGGAGAGGAGAGGGAGGAGGGTTTGGGGAGAGGGAGGAGGGTTTGGGGAGAGGGAGGAGGGTTTGGGGAGAGGGAGGAGGGTTTGGGGAGAGGAGAGGGAGAGGGAGGAGGGTTTGGGGAGAGGAGAGGGAGAGGGAGGAGGGTTTGGGGAGAGGGAGGAGGGTTTGGGGAGAGGGAGGAGGGTTTGGGGAGAGGGAGGAGGGTTTGGGGAGAGGGAGGAGGGTTTGGGGAGAGGGAGGAGGGTTTGGGGAGAGGGAGGAGGGTTTGGGGAGAGGGAGGAGGGTTTGGGGAGAGGAGAGGGAGGAGGGTTTGGGGAGAGGAGAGAGGGAGGAGGGTTTGGGGAGAGGAGAGAGGGAGGAGGGTTTGGGGAGAGGAGAGAGGGAGGAGGGTTTGGGGAGAGGGAGGAGGGTTTGGGGAGAGGGAGGAGGGTTTGGGGAGAGGGAGGAGGGTTTGGGGAGAGGAGAGGGAGAGGGAGGAGGGTTTGGGGAGAGGGAGGAGGGTTTGGGGAGAGGGAGGAGGGTTTGGGGAGAGGAGAGAGGGAGGAGGGTTTGGGGAGAGGGAGGAGGGTTTGGGGAGAGGGAGGAGGGTTTGGGGAGAGGAGAGGGAGAGGGAGGAGGGTTTGGGGAGAGGAGAGAGGGAGGAGGGTTTGGGGAGAGGGAGGAGGGTTTGGGGAGAGGGAGGAGGGTTTGGGGAGAGGGAGGAGGGTTTGGGGAGAGGAGAGGGAGAGGGAGGAGGGTTTGGGGAGAGGGAGGAGGGTTTGGGGAGAGGAGAGAGGGAGGAGGGTTTGGGGAGAGGGAGGAGGGTTTGGGGAGAGGAGAGAGGGAGGAGGGTTTGGGGAGAGGAGAGGGAGAGGGAGGAGGGTTTGGGGAGAGGGAGGAGGGTTTGGGGAGAGGAGAGGGAGGAGGGTTTGGGGAGAGGGAGGAGGGTTTGGGGAGAGGGAGGAGGGTTTGGGGAGAGGGAGGAGGGTTTGGGGAGAGGAGAGGGAGAGGGAGGAGGGTTTGGGGAGAGGGAGGAGGGTTTGGGGAGAGGGAGGAGGGTTTGGGGAGAGGAGAGGGTCACGGGGATTTTATTAAAATGAGAGAGGTATCTTTTACAACGTTCTTTGTCACGAAAAAGTTTTCATCGAGAAAAGTTCTCTATATATATATATATATATATATATATATATATATATATATATATATATATATATATATATATATATATATATATATATATATATAAATACTATGAACTTAAGTTCATAATAAATAGTGGTGCACCAACTTTTCTAACCACTCATCTTGCTTTGGGATCTGTGAAAGATATAAAGCCCACTTTGAGATTTGTGCATCACAAATCTCAAGACAAGATGAGTGGATAAAAAGTTGGTGCACCATTTCTTTATTATGAAACTTTATATATATATATATATATATATATATATATATATATATATATATATATATATATATATATATATATATATATATATATATATATATATATATATATACATCACAAAAATAACATGTAGAACAAAAGAATTTTTAAGATAAAAATTTAAAGTTAATTGCGTGTATTTGCGTCTTTGATATCTATACTACTTTATTAAAAACTTAGTGAGGATAAGGAAAAGTTTGAATGACATGGAAAATTGTCCTCTATCTCACGAAAGATATGAGGGCAATTTAGTCATTTCACACATTTTTCCTTTCCTTTTCTTCTTTTTCTTCATTTCTAGAACTTTCTAAAGCATATAATAGAGCTTACTAGTTTAATATGTTACATTATATATTATAAGAATATATAAATATGAAATAATAAAATTATTTTTATATTAATAAATACAATAAAGATAATAATTAAAATTTCAATATATTCCAATATAAATATTATCGAAAGTGCATATCTCTTAGCTTAAAATAAGTAAATAAAATAATCTAAATATGAATTATGAAATAAAGACTATTCTTAATGAAATTTCTAGAAAAAATATATTATTTCTTAAATTAAAATATATGTCAGAGGCAATTTCAAATTAGGTAAGATAAAATATCACATATAAATGAACAAATATTGAAAAAAAATCTAAAAATATATATGATACTTTAGGATATTAAAGTAACCCTTTTATATAAAAATTAGAATAATTAAGTTTTAATGTCATTTGCATTACATTTACACTTGCAATAATGCTAATTTATAGAAACAAATCATAGTCATAGATATCGTTAAAAGAGAATCGTGTATTGTATATGAAGAAATCCTTGTAATATGAGGTGTGGCTCAATATCAACCAAATTGATAAAAGAAAAACAGAAAATCCTTATAACAACACTTGGCTAAGAGATCATACCACATTGTTTGTATCTGAAGAAATCCTTTCATATGCATACCCATTAACTTCTTTTTAAAGTACAACTAAAATCGTAGTAGTTATACTACATGCAAAATTTTCGTAATCCCTCACTTATTGTCTCATGCTATTTTTAGAGAAGAAATTTAAATTAGTCTATTAAATTGACTAGTTTTTGGTAATGAACAAACTATTCCTAAATAATCGGTTGAGTATTCATATTTATATTCATTTTAAATCTTCGAATTAAATTAATAAATATAAAATAAATAACATTCATATGGTTGGGATGTTGATTTTTCCATCTCTCCTCTCTTCTTTAGTTGTAATCCACAAACCATGTGTTAAAAATATATTACCGCTATCAATCTGTTAAAAACAGTATCTTATAATTTTAATGTAAGTCGAAACTACTTACATTTGAAGGAGGGAGATTTTTTTTTTCTTTGCTGCAAAGATGAACATAGTAAATGTTGAAACTATTTATGCGAGGAAATAAACTTCAAATCCAGTACTCCCGCCAATCAACCGATAGAACTGAAGCAACACATAGTAAGGGCTCCCTCCACATTTTTCCATCCGGGCTTGGGACCGGCATTGGCAGTGTTAAGCACAACTACTACATATTAGAACCCATACATATTTCACAACATCAGAACACTCAAAAACATGACATCAAACTGAGTAATAACCCTATCACAACATTGCTCTATGCTGGCAAAATTTCAACCACACAGGAGATATAGTAATTACCAAAATGTCCCCAATAAGTGCCCATGCTTGGATCAAAATGCCTCGTACATTGTGGGATGCTCTTATAATATTCGTACTCATCAAACATCCAATCCATTATAAGAGGAAATTAACACAAAAGCATCCTTAATGGTTATAGTAGAAGGAAAGTATGTCATTCATATAGCCATCAAATAGCTGTTATACAGACACAATGGCAAAGAACACAGCCACACGCGCAATGGAAAACATCAATATCATTTCATTTATACATCTCACGAAAACTTACACGTGGTGTGAGAACCTATGAGTGCATGCATTCCCGCACTTTCGTACACATAAATACATACATGGAAACCCATAATTGCGTCCAAATACAACAATACAACAACTAACAAATACATCTACAACCACGAGCAAGAAACGCACACTAATAGCATGCACGTAAAGTGAAACTATTAAGACAAACAGACAAATTGCATGAGTAATAACAAGCAAAATGTGTGTGTGGGGAGGGCAATTAGTACTTCATGATCTAGACAACACATTATATACAGTACGTGAAGACAACCCGGTTTTGCCAGAAAGATAAACAACCCAACATTTTCATCACACAACCAGCCACAGCATCTGCCTATATCAATAACACAAGTTGCCACAATCACAATCAAGTTCACAGCAAATTGACATATATCATAACAGACATTAAGACATGCTTAAACACACACAAAACTACATCAGACAAAGATGTGCACAAAAAATAAGATACATCTGCACAACCGAAAAAGAAATAGTAGTAACAAATTACTCTTTTGGACATATATCTGAAAGAACCACACGTTTAACCAAATAGAAAATATATCTGAAGAAATTGAGAGATCCAGAGGCATGAAAGTAGAAGTTAACCTAGAGGATAAGACACATACAACACACACAGCTGAGTTCATACATCAGAAACAAAACAAACAAGATATAAATTTCCAGCTCTGAATTTACATCTCTCTAGCAATCAAGAGAGAGGTATAAGAAAATACTCCTACTAATCAACTACAAACCAAAATTGTTAAATAGCTCATAAAAAATAAGCAACAAATTTCTGCAAGACTCTTCACATAAGTCAAATTGTGGAGAAGCTTTTCCCGCACATATGAAAAACAATCTGATTACTTCAAGGACAGGTAAAAATGGGCACAGAAAACACTTAAATGTAAAAACTTTAAAAACACACATATTTATAGTTAATTTATGGAATAAAGTATACATGAGTCACGAAAAACTTAAGCACAGATAAAAACTTTCAAAACACACATATTTATAGTTACTTTATGGAACAAAATATACATGATTCAGGGAAAACATATAGACATCAGAGTAGAAATTTTCAATAATTGTGAAACGAACACATAAATGCACCACTAAATCTAGAAATGCCGTGCAGGTAACTATTACATGCAAAAAAATAAATAATCAAAGGCCAGGATACAACAAAATAATTAAAAAAACATGCATTTCAAATTTTTTCACAAAACATTAATATAACTTAAATGTAAAATTGTGACTTGCCATCAATGGCATATGAAGCATTCCTCTGGGCAGATTACGCAACAAAACTCACAAAAAGCATAACCCAAAAAACACAAATAAGTATCGTATGTTCTAATGAAATATTGATATCTTATATGGTATATAATATCAATTAGTAATGAAGAAACCTACAAATAGATTGCTATCCGACATCTTCTCCACTTAGTTGATCTAATAAGGGCTTTCACATGCTATAAACTGAAATATTTCGGAAAGTTCTGAACAATTAAATTTTCTTCAAGCTACGAGGGGGAGACGTTCCAAAATACTTATGAAGCATATTAAGCATACTATCAACGACTCAAAAGACACAATCTGAAAGCAAAGGAAACGTATTAATTGAATAAAACACAAGACAAATAGATCATTTTCCATATATTTCCCTTAAGGCTACGAAGAATTATATAATTTACGCATGTGGCTCATATAAGTATTATTATGAGACAACACATGCAATCTCTATCCTTGCTATCATAATCATAAAACTGAATTAAACAGATTCTAGTCATGATAATTATTGGGAAACAAAGACTTTACAGTGCCTAACCCAAGATCTCCAAGTCTTCAGGAAGCCCAAATGACAACCAAGTTAACAGAACAAGAAAAAAACAAGGCACATCTACGAAGTAATGTGAATAAATAGAAACAGAAAAAGTTAGTCAATCCAAACATGGATGCTAAGACCATCACAGAAGAAAAACACTAAGCAAGCAGGTAAAACAGGAACCTAGAAAAGAAAAATTCTGCAGAAAACAGGGAAAATTACTTATAATCATAGAGATGACACCAAATAAAGTTAGGAATTAAGAAAAGTGGACTTGTAGCAACCATATGTTGGCACGTTGCATTAGAAAATGGACAGCAACCTTACACAGTTACACCAAATCCACATGCAAGTTGACATAAAATCAAGCCCTCTTCACATAACAAGCAGATGACAGTCTCTTTGTTCTTCACCCTTAAATTAAACTTGTAAATAGAAATTTTAAATCAAAACTGTCATACGGACACATAAAACACGTATGACACATAAAACACAATAATACCTTAAGCAATTTTCGTCCAGACTATTACATGCCAGCACAATAATCTGGACATTGACAAAAGAAAGAAAGGAAAAGAATTGTGTTTCTATCAAACAGTAATTTTACTTGGCCTAACATCTTTATATAAATACAAAGACATAATAACATGTAAAATGCTTGTGCCTGTGGTATACAAGGAATCCCCATAGGCCGGGGTACAACAGAAAACGAGAACATAAAACTTTTTTGTGCGTTACTAACCAAATACACAAGAACAGGTGTTGCTTTCCAAGATCTTTTTTTTCACCATTTTATAATATTCAGTGGAAGTTGCTTACTATACGCCGATTACTTATCTTTTTCTAAGAGGGACAATAATTTGAAGCACCCGTCAATATATTATTTTAATTAAAAGCACATACTTTAAGGAGACAAGTCAAGGAAGCACATCATTACAAGGGGACAAGTCAAGGAATCATTAAAGTTTTTAAAAAAGAATTATATTCTAGCATGTTGTTCAAATAATGTGCAAACCTCCTACGATACTTCATCTAATATCCTACATCTCTTCATCTATATAGGTTGTTCAATTAAACTAAATAAATTATGATGATTGACAATTATCAGGCAACAATAAACTTACAGTGCCTAGCCCATGGTTGCTCCGTTAAAAGATGTCAAGGCCTCCACAGACTGCTTAAGCAATTTTCTACACGCCTACACCAACTGGCAGATCAAAACCATAAAAAGAATTATTGGGCACCAAGAAACTCACAATGTCTAACCTAAGAGTGATCTGAATGATAGATCAAGTCTTGGGACTTTTGAAACCAAAAATTTGAAACCAAAACGACAATGACAAGCAAGGTAGTCTTCATCATCTGCCCGATCAGACCTATAGAAGAAGTACGCAAAACAGAAAACTCGCATAATCAAATAATGTGCAGAATCTGCAGACTTCCTATGATACTTCATCTAGTGTCCTACATCTCTCCATCTATAAATCACAGAACTGAACTGAACAAAATACAGTAGGATAACTACCGGCATTGGGCAACAAAAAACTCAGTCCCAGGCCCCTAGGGTGCTTCATAGATCTGAGTCGACGTCCTCTGGACATTTCGAAACTGAAACTACAAAATGATAGTTAAAGCCATTCTATACAAACAGGCAGATCAAAAACATAGAAAAATATTGGGTAACAGAGTTTACAGTGCCTAAACGTTGTCTCAAGTCCTCAGAACTTTCTGAAACTGGAACTCCCAAAATGATAATCAAGCTATCTTTACAAACTGGCAGATCAAAATCATCACCCAAGGTTTTGCTCAATAAAAGATATCTTTTTGAGGCCAAAACTCCCAAATGAAAATGAAATTGTCAAAACCATAGAAGAATTATTTGGCAGCGAAAAACTTACAGTGCCATACCAATGATTGCTCCATAAAATAAAATAACCTCAGGACTTTTATGAAACCAAAATTCTCAAATCTCAAACAAGCTAGTCTTCACCATCTGGCACATCAAAACCATAAGAAGTATTGCGAAGCAAAAAAATTTGCAGTGTCAAATAATGCTTGAACGAACGCCCTATGACACTTCATCTAGTAACCTGAATATCTTTTTTATCTATAAATCACATATTACAGTATTGTTAATTATTGCCCAACAAAAAATTTACAGTGCCTAACATAAGGTAGCTCCATAAGAGATCTCAAGTTCCCAGGACTTCTTGAAACCGAAACTACCAAATGACAAGTAATTTATTCTACCATATATATATATATATATATATATATATATATATATATATATATATATATATATATATATATATATATATATATATATATATATATATATATATATATATATATATATATATATATATACACTGCTTGTGCACTCACACACACTAATTACTGTGCACCAAGAAACTTAGAATGCCTAACCCAAGGTCATTCCGTAAGAGATCTCAAGTCCTCACAACTTTTTGAAACCAGAACACCCAAATGGTAAACAAGCTACTCTTCACCATCTGTTAGATTAAAACACATAAGAACTATTGGGCAACAAAAGAATTAAAGTGCCTCACCCATGGTTGTTCCGTAGAAGATAACAAAAGTTATTCTACAGAAAATGTAAAATCAAAACCGTAGATCAAGCGACAAAACTTAACAGTGCCTCACCCATGGTTGCTCCGTAAAAGATATCAAACCCTCCTAGCATTTCGAACTCCGAAATGACAAGCTAGTCTTCTCTATCTGGAAGATAAAAACCCAGATGGGAAGCAAAAAGCTTACAATGTCTGACCTAAGGTTGCTCCAAGAAAGGTCTCCAGCCCTATTAACCTTTTGAAACCAAAGCCCCAAGATAATAATGAAGCTATTCTTCACTATCTGGCAGTACCATCGAAGAGGTACAGGGAAATAAGAAGCTTAGTGCCCAAGTTTACTCCAAAAGACCATATTGTCCTCAAAAATTTTTGAGACCAAAACTCCCAAATGACAATCAAGTTATTATCCACCACATGTCAGATCAAAAGCATAGAGGAATTATTGGGCAACAACAGACTTACAGTGCATACCGAAACAAGCTAGTCTTCACCATCTGGCAGATGAAACAAGTATTGCCGAAACACAGCTTACATTGACAAATAATATGAAAACTTCCTACGATACTTCATCTAGTGTCCTAGATCTCTCATCTGTAAATCACGGAACTAAACTAAACAAATGCAATATGATAATTATTGGGAAACAAGAAACAGGCAGCTTGCAGAGCTTAACCCAAGGTATCAAGACCTCAAGATTTTTTGAGAGAAACTCCACTTATGATAAAGCTATGATAAGGGAATTCTATGCCAACTGGAAATCAAAACCATAGAAGAACTATCAGGCAACAAACCCAAGGTTGCTTATAAAAAATGACTTCTCAAAACCAAAGCTCCCAAATGGTAAACAACCTACTCTTCACCATCTGTTAGACTAAAACACATGAGTACTATTAGGCAACAAAAGAATTTCAGTGTCAAATAATGAGCAAACAGTTTTTCTCAAAAAGAAAAGAAATTAATAATGAGCATACTTCCTATGATACTCAATTACTCACTGTTTTACACCTTTATTTATAGTGAAGAAATATGACAGAACTAAACGGAACAAATTATGGTATGATTAGACATTGGATAATAAAAAGCTATGATAAAAGACTCTACCAAGTGGCGGATAAAAGCCATAGAAGAACTATCAGGTAACAAAAAATTTACAATGCCTAACCCAAGGTTGCTCATAAAATATCAAGTCTTAGGTTCTCTTTTTTTTTTTTTTTTAAATAACAAGTCCACAGGACTTTTCAAAATCAAAGCTCCCAAACGATAAACAAGCCACTCTTCACCATCTGGCAGACTAAAACACACAACTACATAGCAAAAAAAAAAATTCAAAGTCAAGCAATGAGCAAACCTTTTTTCTCAAAAAGAGAAAAAAATAATAAAGAGCGAACTTCCTATGAATACTAAGTGTGTTCTACACCTCTATCGATAGTGACCAAATATGGCAGAACTGAACTAAACAAATTATGATTTATGATATGTTAGATATTGGGCAATAAAAAGCTTACAGTGCGTAGCCCAATATTGCTTAGTAAGACATGTCAAGTCCTTGGACTTTGAGACCGAATCTTCCAAATGCTAATCAATTCTACACCAACTGGCGGCTCAAAACCATAGTAGAAACTATCGTTGCGCGATTCCCCGGACCCCCCTCGAACCGTCGTACAGTTCCTGCGAACCGATTCCCTGTACATTTGCAAACTGATTCTCTCCGATACACGAACCGGTTCCCCAAAATTAGCGTACCACTTACAAATATGCTAGATGCAAAGTTTCTTTAAGTGCATGTGCGCAAGATGCAATGCAATGTGTGCAATTAAGTGACGGGAGACACACAATAGTGTATGAGCCGATAACTTTACTGAAACTAAACATGTATGTTAATTAAATGTAAAACAAAACTATGATCCTAAAACAAGCTCTGTGAAGAGAAATAAAAAAACAGAACAAAGAAACAAACTCCATCAAAAAGAAGTATTTAAGTATTTTGTATGAAAAATATTAAAATTCATAATTAGCTTTCTAGTTTTCTACTATATACTTTGAAAAACTTTAAGCTCACCCTAAAAAAATTTACAATGTACCACTAACCAAACTTACATACTGAAGCAAGCTACCCACTAACGAATCTAAATTTTCTAAGTGGCTTAATTACACAATTAAATCTTGTGACACCTTTCGTGCAGCGTCTTGTGTAACGATGGTAGAAACATTGGGCAACAAGAAACTTTACAATGCCTAAAGCAATATTGCTCCCTAAAAGTGTCTTCATGACTTTTTCAAACCAAAATGCAACATCTGCCCATCAAAATATACAGAAGTATTGGGCAACAAAGGGCTTACAGTGGCTAACACAAGTCTCCGCTGTGACGTTTGGAAGATGAAACTCCCAAACAACAATCAAGCTATTATGCATCATCTGGTTGATTAAAGCCATACAATTATGGGGCAACAAAAACCTTCCAGCGCCTCACCAAAGTTTGCTCCGTGAAAGATCCCAACTAACAATCCAAGCTATTCTTCCAATCTGACCGCTCAAAACCATAGAAGAGGTATTGAAAAACGGAAACACAAAACTTACCCTAAGGTTACTCCTTAGACCATATCAAGTCCTCAGGAATTATTGAAACCAAAACTCCCAAATGACAACCAAGCTATTCTTCACCATCTAGCAGGTCAAAACCATAGAAGAAGTATAATGAACCAAAAATAACAGACTGTGACTAACCCAAGGTTGTTCTATAAGCACTAGTAAAAAGAGGCCCAACCCTAACGGGTGGATCAAACCGCTGGGGTAGGTTTTAACAACCCCAACGATTCCCACAGCTGAGGCATATCTGTTTTCGCTGAAAAAATTGGGGGGAGTATCCCCACACAATTATTTTACCCAAAAAAAATAAAATAAATAAAAATAAAATAATGTATTACACCCAACGCCCTGTTCTCTCTCGTAATATAGAATTGAATAACTACGATCGATTCAGAAAAAAAGAAAATAAACTAATAACTAAAGAAGAAACAAAACAAAAAAAAGTAAAAGATAATTAGGGTTAGCCATATTCACTCATATATATTTATAATTTTGCCCACAGTGACTAAATTTTCTGGATCTGCCCCTGCCCATGCATATATGTTTGATTTTAATTTTGTTTTGCATTATGATTGATTTTTTTATATAATACATCACTAATGTTCCACAGCTAGTATTCCAACATCTACATCCATCATTAATGTTCCACAGCTAGTAGCTAAAGCCGAGGATGATTTGCGAATCCCCCCTTACAAGTAAATTTTGATTGTAATTTTGCTTTGCATTATGATTAATTTTTTATATAATACACATCTAGTAGCTGCGGCCGAGGATGATTTGCGGACCACCCCTACACTATACCATCTGGACACTCGATGGGTTAGTATCATTTAATGTATGGATATCATATTAATTTCATATTATTTTATCAAACAGTACTTACATAATCTTCTTTTGTTGTCTAGTTGGAGGGGATGCCTCTGCATCCACATCAGCAGCTCGTCCTCTACACCTGAGAAACTACCATCCTAATCGTGCTGCTAAACAGGCGGAGAAGCGTGCTGAGAAAGCTGGAGGTATATATTTTGTATGCATTTCATTAAGATACTTGCTAGTAATAAAACTAATGTCAATAGTTCTTTTGTAAATTGCAAGTGTTAAAATCCTATTAGGACAGTTCTCAGTTCTCATTCAGGTCTTGTTGTTGGGAGATTAATAATTATCACCGAGGTTTCTAATCAAATGAATTTGCAGTTTTCATAAGTTCTATCTTTGGTTTGTATATTCACAATTTAGGCCTACATCTCATCCTCAATGCTGCTAGATTTATCTGATAGAGGTTGCCATAAGCGATGAGCTGGCCAGAATATTTTAAGCTTTGAAAATCCTATTATGACAAATTTCTATTGACCAAGACAAGTCTCATACTTAGTTAAATTAAATGTGTGTATCTATGGTTTTTTTTCTGTGTACAAAGTAAGAAATAAACCTTTCCCTGAACACTTTGTTCCATATTTTGTATATTTTGTGTTTGAGTGCAAATAGATGATCAATAGTCTTTTTGTTTCTTTCGGTATATCTGATTTTTTGATTATCTTGTTGGGAAATTATTAGAACACTAAATGAAACACAGTCAAGCCACGATTGGCTTCTTATGTCTGTAACTTCGGACTCACAATCTCTCTCTGTCTCATACACACATGCACACGCTCTCTCATATACTCATGTTTTGTCGAGCTCTCTATCTACGTTTGTTATGTTTTCTAATCTTTCATGTGACACTTCTTATTTCTGTAACTTCAGGTCTGTTAGTGCATAAAGTGTTGAAATGTATTTCATTATGTAGTTTGGTCAGTTCTTAAGTTTGAGTAAAATTACATGCTTGCAGCTGCAATAATTTTAATTTGGAGAATAAAATATACTATTAGTGCTAGGGCTATAATTTGGATTGGGTCTAATCTTGTTATATATTTTTTAGATGCAAGCCTGCTAGGGACATCTCAGAAGACTCGAGGGTCAAATAAAACCCATCGATTGAGGCCCGATCCTGAGAAGAATGAACCGGCAATCCCTTTGCATTTTGACGAGTATTTCCGCATCACTGGCCCCAATGCCGAAAGATTTGGATAGTAAGTGGGGCAAGTGAGCCACCAATTCACGAACTATCCACTTCATAAGAACTAGGGCTCAGATCATGAGCGTTTGTTTGATAAGTTCTTCCTCCAAGCTATGGTTTAAATACATTTTGAATTTGCAATATCAAATTAATTTAGTATCATTTAGTACCTGTCTAGTTTTATACATTAATTGTGTACCTATCTAGTTTAATACATTAATTTTGTTAAATATGCAGAAAGATTATGAGTTTCTGCCTATAAATCCATATTGTCCTCTCAACCTTCCTGCTATTTATCGAGACGTGAGACGAAGATGCAGGAGAGTCCGAGGCAATCGGAATCAGGTGAAGGAGTGTTATGAACAATGGCTATAGACTCCCGAAGAGAAGAGAGATGATATTTTCAAGTAAGAGGTGTTCTCAGGGATCGATAAAAGATGGTGGGATAACCTGTGCACGTTTTATTCTTCTAATAGCAAGCAAGTATATGTGATCAAAATGGTTAACAAACGATTCAATGTTTAGTACGTATTTATTTTCGGATCGCAATATAAATCTTACATTATGTGTAGGCGGAGGCAAAACGCAATAAGGATAATCGGGAATCAAAGAAGCGAGGTCAAGCAACCTATACGGGTGGCTCGAGGAGTATGGTTCGGGCAAATTAGAGTGGTAAAATTAATTCTTAAAGAGTTTTTAAAAAATGCATTTCTTATTTTATGATATGATATATTATACGTATATATGCATTTCTTATTTTATGATATGATATATTATACATATATATGTTTTGGTGAATTACAAAGAGCTCAGATCGAAGAATCGGGTGGTACTTCTAGTGCTGATCCGTTGGTGCTAAAACGTGCACCACCAGTTTACCCGTTGGTGCAAGATATAGCACCAACGGGTTTAACCGTTGGTGCAAGCCTTAACACCAACGGTTATAACCGTTGTTGCTAATACTTGCACCAACACTAACCGTTGGTGCTGGTTTTTTTTAATTTTTTAAAAATAAAATTAATTAATTTCTTGGACCAACGGCTGCAACCGTTGGTGCAAGTTTATCACCCGTTTGGGCTGAATTAGCCCCAACGCGATTTGCCCCAATAATTATTTTTTTTGCCCCGACGATAACCATTAGGTCAGGATCAGCCCCAATGGTAAAAACCATTGGGGCAGGCCTCCTTTGTAGTAGTGAAGTGAGATTAGGTCTACAGGACTTTTTGATGAGACTCAGACATGATAATTAAGCTATTCTTCACCCTCTCCTGTATCAAAACCAAGGATTACTGGGTAACAGAGAACTTATAGTACCTAACCCAAGGTTGGCCCATAAGAGAAATTCTTCATGACTTTTATAACTGGAACTCACAAAGGAAAATCAAGATAAATCTGGCAGATTAAAAGCGCAGTAGTATAGAGTGACAAAAAACTTACATTTTAAAAGTGCAACAGAAATATATAGAAACAAAAAACATTCAGTGCCAACTAGAGTCGAAACTTTCAATTATCGAAAGCAAAACTCTAAAATGACAATAAAGCTATTTTACATCAACCAGCTGATCAAACCACAGAAAAAGTATTATGCAACAAAAAACAAACAGTGCCCAAGCCAAGTTTGCTTTCTTTAAAATATCAAGTCCTCAAGACACAAACTAATTTTTTTTAGAATTAAGGGAAAATTTTGAAACCTGTCTGTACATAAAATTAAGGTGGATTACTTCATGCAGACGCAAACCAAGGGAATATGGAGAAGCTACTGCAAAGACCAATAAAGAAACTATTATCTAGTATGTGCTTCAAATAATGTGCGGACTCCCCATAATATAATGACCAAATAGCAGAACTGAACTAAACAAATCCCAGTGTGAAATTGTTTGGCCAACAAAACAACTTACAGTTAAGAAAACCAATGTTTCTACGGTCAGCCATCTTGAAACCGAAACTTCCAATTAAAAGTCGAGCTAATCTTTGCCACCTTATTTCAAGTCCCCAAGACCTTCTGAAACCGAGACTCTCTCTCTCTCTCTCTCTCTCTCTCTCTCTCTCTCTCTCTCTCTCTCTCTCTCTCTCTCTCTCTCTCTCTCTCTCTCTCTCTCTCTCTCTCTCTCTCTCTCTCTCTCTCTCGCTATTCTGCAATTTGGCAAATCTAGAACAAACCAACCAAGAATATAGACTATAGGATACATAAAATCCAAAATTATTTCATTACCATATGGCACCAATCTTCATCCATGTCGCAAAACATAATGTCTAAGATCCCACAAGAATAACGATAAGTGAACAAGAAACCTAGTGAGGCAGACAACAAAACAAATAACGATATAATCAATCTGAAATCGAGATACTAACCATGGAACAATCCGTGTACTAAACATATTTATGAGCAACCAAATGGCACAAGATGGAACAAAAATTTAAAACAATTATAAAGTCAGCGCTAGCATACCAGATACCCCAATAAATTTGATGTCCAGTCCACCATCCTAAGGTAAAATATCAACCAAAAGAATGTGATAAGTAGATCAAATAAATCTAAAAGAGACAACCAAGCTCCAAAATAATCAATGCCCAAAGTATAATCAAAATAATTAGAACGGTTATAAGGTCAATTTTAGCACACCAGATTATTAGAACTGTTATAATTAGAACCGTCATAAGGTCAGCGTCAGCACAACACATTACCTAAAAATAAGATAAGAATCAAAACGGTTGAAATCAAGATCCAAATTCCACATCAGTGCATAACTATATTCAAGATTAAGATCCAAATTGCACAAGAAAAACAAAGAAAGTAGAACAATTACAAAGTTAGCGTTAGCAACTTAGCATACATTTAAAATTTGAGATCAAATTAGCCAATTTAAGGTAAATACATAGAAGTATAAACAAAAAGCTTACTCGTCTAAAAGCATAAAAGAAATAATAGGAAAAAACAACTTATAGTGTCAAAACTTATAAATGAAAATCAAGACGAATCTGGCTGATCAAAATAACAGAAAAACTTGTAATAAAAAAGTATAGAAAAACTTACAATTTAAAGCCTAAAAGAAATATAGGGAAACAAAAACTTATAGTGTCAACTAACAAGCAGAGTTTCTAATATTGATAGCAAACCTCCAAAATGACAATAAAGCTATTCTTCATCACCTGGCCAATCACAGAAGAAACATTGTGCAACAAAAAAAAAACAGTGTCTAAGCCAAGTTTGCTCTGTAAAATATCAAGGTAATATGGAGAAGTTAGCTCTTAAAGACTGCAAAGGCCACTAAAAAATTATTATCCAGTATGTGCTTCAAGTAGTGCGCGAACTCCCAATAATATAGTGTCAACAAAATCACAGAAATGAATTAAACAAATCCCAGTATGAAAATTATTTGCCAACAAAACTATTTACAGTTAAGATAACCAAAGAATTGCCCGACAAGAACCTTACGATGCCCAACTCAAGATTGTTCCATAGACGATCTCAAGTACTCAGGACTTTCTGGAAACAAGACTCTCTATTCTTCAGTCTGGCAAATCAAAACCATTGCACACACCAACGAAGAAACTTAGGACACATAAGAACAAAAATTGTTTCGTTACCATGCGTCACCAACTTTCATCCATACTTGCAAACATAATGTCTGAGATCCTCAAAGAATCATGATAATTAACAGCACCGTGACCAGGACTGATCCAATTAACCAAGCGCTAGCATACCAGATGCCACAATTGAGATCCAATCCGTTATCCTAAGGTAAGATATCAACCAAAAGAACATAATAAGTCAGATCAATAGAGCACGCAATAAGGAAATCGATTGGAATGAAAAAATCTGAGCTCCACAATAATCAATGCCTAAGTATAATTAAAAACAATTAGAACGGTTATAAGGTCAATGTTAGCTCACCATGTAATTAGAAATGTTATAGTTGCAAAGGTTATACGGTCAATATTAGCACATCAAATTAGATAAGAATCAGAACAGTTATAACTAGGAAAGGTTATGAGGTCAGTGTTGGAACAGTTATAATTAGCACACATCAGATAATAATTAAAAGCGCTTATATAGTCAATGTTAGAAGGTCAAATACCCTAAAAATTAAGTAAATTAGATTTAAAATAGTGATCTAAATTCCAAATTCCAAATTATCGGCACCTAACTATAATCAAGATTAAGATTCAAATTGCACAGGATAAAAAATTAAGACAATTATAAAGTCAGCATTAACATACATACATCCTAAAATTAGAGATTAAATTAGCCAATTTAAGGTAAAAGCATAGAAGTACAGGGAAACAAAAATTATAATTCAACAGCGTAAAAGAAATATAGAGAAACAAAAAACTGAGCAGTGTCAAACTCACAATGAAAATCAGGATGAATCTGGCAGATAATATGGAAGTATAGAGAAAAAAACTTCCAGTTTAAAAGCATAAAAGAAACATAGGGTAACAAAAACTTTGTGCCAACTAACAAGCAAACTTTCCATTACTGAAAGCGAAAGTCCCGAATGAAATTAATGCTAGTCTTCATTACCTGGCAGATCAAAACCACAGAAGAATAGTGCAACGAAAAACATACAATACCAACGCCAAGTTTGCTCACTAAACATATCAAGTTCTCAAGACAAACTAATCTTTCTTCAAGCAGACAAATCAAGGGAATATAGAGAAATTAGCTTTTAAAAAACTGCTAAAGCCAATAAAAAATTATTATGTAGTGTGCTATGCACAGCCAAATCATCACGGAACTGAACTAAATCAAGTACTATGCAACCAAATCATCACAGAACTGAACTAAACATATCCGAGTATGAAAATTATTGGCCAAAAAAACAACCTAAGATAACCAAAGGTTTCTACCGTCCTCAGCCTTCTTAAACCAAAACTTCCAAATTGAAAATCAAACTATTCTTTGCCACCTCGCAGATCAAGAAAATAAAGGAAGAAGTGCACAACAAAAATCTTACAATGCCTAACACAAGATTGCTCCATAGATGATCTCAAGCTCTAAGGACTTTCTGAACTCTCACTATTAATCAGTCTGGCAAATCAAAACCATAGAACAAACCAAGAAAGAATATAGAACTTAGGATACATAAACCAAAATTATTTCATTACCATATATCACCAACTTTCATCCATACTAGCAAACATAATGTCTGAGATCCTAAAAGAATCACAATAAATTAACAGTGCTATCGCCAGGATTATCTAATAACCTGACAAGGCAGACATTAAAACAAAACATGATAAAATCCATCTCAAAACGAGACGCTCACCGCATAACAATCAGTGCCCTAAACATATTCAAGAACAACCAAATTGCACAAGATGAAATCCTATTACCCAATAATCAACCCTATTACCCAATAATCAATGCCCTTGGTATAATCAAAATAATTAGAGCGGATATATAAGATCCATGTTAGCAACCCAGATAATCAAAACTATTATTATTAGAACAGTTATAACATCAATGTCAGCACAGAACGTAACCTAAAAATCAGATAAGAACCGGCGCGGTTAGAACTACAACGATTATGAGGTCAATGTAAGAACGGTTATAACTAGCACATCAGAAGATAATAATGAGAATGGTTACAATGTCAATGTCAATGTTTAGCATATCAGATGCCCTAAAAATTAGAGAAATCAATCTAAAATAGAGAAAAAATTCCATAATATCAGGATGTGTTTGTCAACTCCACGAAACTTGTTTTAGTTGATACAAGCTTGGTCAAATATCTTGTTTTTTAGTTTGGAAAAAATTGGGCCCATGTTGAACTATTTTGTCAAAAACTAGGATCCGAATTGCAATAGATAAACAAAAAAATAGAACAATTACAAAGTCAGCATTAGCATACATATATCTAAGCTTAGAGATCAAATTAGCCATAGAAGTATAGAGAGACGAGAAACTTACAGTTCAAAAGTGTAGAGAGACGAGAAACTTACAGTTCAAAAGTGTACGAGAAATATAGAAGTATAGAGAAACGAGAGACTTACAGTTCAAGAAGTGTAAGAGAAATATAGAAATATAGAAGTATACAAGGTAAAAGCATAGAAGTATAGAGAGACGAGAAACTTAGAGTTCAAAAGTGTAAGAGAAATATAGAGAAACAAAAAACTTAACAATGTCAAACTCACAAATGAAATCAAGATTGAATCTGGCAGATTAAAAGCATGTCAGTGTAGAAACAAAAACTTACAGCTTAAAAGTGTAACAGAAATATAGAGAAACAAAAAATTTACAATCTCAAGTATTGTGCAATCTTTCTATAATTGAAAGTAGAACTCCAAAATGACAATAAAGCTTTTTCTTATAACCTAGCTGATCAAAATCACAGAAGTATTGTGCAACAGAAAACATACAGTGCCCTAAACCAAGTTTTCTCTCCAAAACAAATCAAGTCCTCAAGACACAAACTAATCTTTCTAGAATAAAAGGAAAAAATGGAAACACCTGTCTGTACATAAAACTAAGGTGAGTTACCTCATGCACAAGAATCAAGGGAATATGGAAAATTTGACTTTTAAAATAATGCAATGGCCTATAAAAATAATTTATACTCTAGTATGTACTTCAAGTAATGTGCAGACTCTTTGTAATTTAGTGTCCACCAAATCACAGAACTGGACTAAACAAATCCCAGTACGAAAACTTATTGGCTAACAAAACAACTTACAATTAAGATAAAACATGTTACCACTCACATTTTATCTCTTCTACCAATGTATTCAAGTTGACTATTTCTGTTACTACCATGTTCAGCGTCAAGCTTAGTATTTAGAGCACATAACCATACGTCGAACCCTTCTACAAATATTTCTCCTTCTACAATGAATTCTTTGTTTGGCGGGTAAACCCTACCCATGGTGAAGGAATCTTCAGTTATTAGTTTGTCAGGACGAGCTGCTCTTCCTTTGATTGAATATAAATCTGGACAGGAAACACAACCAGACCAAACTCCTAAAATTCTCCTCTTTGCACATATTCAAAATACCTTGAACTATCTTCAAACATTCTACACTAAAATAGTCTGCATGTTCAACTGAAGCTGCAAATAACATCTTCAATGCTTCTATACAATCATTGATCACAACTAATAGATTAAATTCAAAATTACCGAGCACTTCAAACAGACCCTCTTTTATAGAGGACAGTTTTGTAATTGTTGGATCATCTGCTTCAAGATCACACAACCAAAAATAATTGAGACTAACAAAATTGAAGCCTTTGTAAAGGATATTTATGGTTCCTCCTTTGACATAACCTGTACGGTTCCTGTAATTAATGTTTCTCGAGCCGAATGACCCGTCAAAGCATACAAAACAGAGTGTCTTCGCTTTATCATAATGATTCACAACAACTGCAAGAGCATGAAGAGTTGCGTGCTTGCCATTTCTCATGACCACTTCGAAAGCAAAGGGTTTTCTATCAAGAGATTTAGGAACAATTGATAGTGGGAGTGTTGAACCAAACTTTTCCTATGGCCAATCTGGTCGAAGTCCAATCCAGAAACCCACATCACCATCATCATTAATTGAACTCGCCATCCCCATCGGGAATTCGCTAGAGATATCATCTTAAAAAAAAAAGTCTTTTTCCTCTTTCATAGACTCATAGTCTCCTTTCAGCCCTTATAATCACTGCTAGAGATATCGTCTTATGTCGCAACCACCGCTAAAGCTGCCTCCAATCATAGTCCATACTTGAAAGAAGTTAATTTGTCTTTCATTATTACGGTTTTCTAATATACTATTTACAAATTAATATACTAGATGATCATCTCTCTCTCTCTCTCTCTCTCTCTCTATATATATATATATATACACACACACACACACACACACACACTTGTATGTGTGTGTGTATATATAACACACATACAAGTATATATATATATATATAAACCTAAAAAATCAAAACAATCACACACATACAAGTGTGTGTGTGTGTGTGTATATATATATATAGAGCAAATCTCCTATAAACTTAAGTTTATAGGGAATAATCATACACCAACTTTTCTAACCATTGATGTTGCCTTGGGATCCATGAAATATATGAAGCCCATTTTGAGATTTGTGCATCTCTTGATGGCACAAATCTAAAGGCAACATCAATGAATAAAAGTTGGTGATACTATTCCCTATAAACTTAAGTTTATAAATTCTCTCTCTCTCTCTCTCTCTCTCTCTCTCTATATATATATATATATATATATATATATATATATATATATATATATATATATATATATATATATATATATATGAAAGAAGTTAATTTGTCTTTCATTATTACGGTTTTGTAATATACTATTTACAAAATCATATACTAGATGATCCTCTCTCTCTCTATATATATACACTTGTATGTGTGTGTGTATATATAACACACATACAAGAATATATATATATATATATATATATATATATATATATATATATATATATATATATATAAACCTAAAAAATCAAAACAATCACACACATACAAGTGTGTGTGTGTATATATATAGTGTACCCTTACTTTTAATAGGAGCGTTAAATACATGAACTGTATAGATTATGTCAAAGGAGGAGCCATAAATATCCTTGATAAAGACTTCAACTTTATTGGTTTCAAGTATTTTCGGTTGTGTGATCTTGAAGCAAATAATCCAACAATTGCAGAACTGCTCTCTATAAAAGAAGGTCTGTTTGAAGTGCTCGGTAATTTTAAATTTGATCTATTGGTTGAGATCAATGATTGTATAAAAGCATTGAAAATATTAACTACAACGTCAGTTGAACATGCAGCCTATTTCAATGTAGAATATATAGTTCAATGCATTTTGAACATGTACAAAGAGAAGAGAATTTTAGGAGTTTGATCTGATTGCATTTCTTGTCTAGAGGCATATTCAGTCACAGGAAGAGCATCTCATCCCGACAAACTAGTAACTGAAGATTCATTCACCGTGGGCAGGATTTACGCGCCAGACAAAGAATTTATTGTAGAAGGAGAAATATTTGTAGAAGGGTTCATATATATGTATATAAAAATATATTAAGAGAATCTAGTGAAAGATCTCATATTATTTTTTGTTTTTAATATAGATTTGTTGTTGTTTTTATTATAGATGAGTCTAAATTTGATGTACTAGTTAAACAATGAGCTAGATTTGACCAAGCAATAACTATTATACTCAAGATTGCTCCATAGACGATCTCAAGTACTCAGGACTTTCTGGAAACAAGACTCTATTCTTCAGTCTGGCAAATCAAAACCATAGCACACACCAACGAAGAAGCTTAGGACACATAAGAACCAAAATTGTTTCGTTACCATGTGTCACCAACTTTCATCCATACTTGCAAACATAATGTCTAAGATCCTTAAAGAAATTTGAGATTAACCAAGCGCTAGCATACCAGATGCCCCAAGAAATTTGAGATCCAATCCGCTATCCTAAGGTAAGATATTAACCAAAAGAACATAATAAGTCAGATCAATAGAGCATGCAATAAGGAAATCGATTGGAATGAAAAAATCCGAGCTCTACAATAATCAGTGCCTTAAGGATAATTAAAAACAATTAGAACGATTATACGATCAATGTTAGCACATCAAATTAGATAAGAATCAGAACAGTTATAACTAGGAACAGTTATGAGGTCAGTGTTGGAACAGTTATATTTAGCACACATCAGATAATAATTAAAACACTTATAAAGTCGATGTTAGAAGATCAAATACCCTAAAAATTAGCTAAATTAGATTTATAATTAGCACACATCAGATAATAACTAAAAGCGCTTATAAAGTCAATGTTAGAAGATCAAATACCATAAAAATTAGGTAAATTAGATTTAAATAGTGATCTAAGTTCCATATTCCAAAATATCAGCACCTAACTATATTGAAGATTAAGATTCAAATTGCACAAGATAAAAAAATTAGTAACAAATTATAAAGTCGGTATTAACATACATACATCCTAAAATTAGAGATTAAATTAGCCAATTTAAGGTAAAACCATAGAAGTATAGGGAAACAAAAACTTATAATTCAAAAGCGTAAAAGAAATATAGAGAAACAAAAAACTTAGCAGTGTCAAACTCACAATGAAAATCAAGCTGAATAACATTGGCAACTAACAAGCAAACTTTCCATTACTGAAAGCAAAAGTCCCGAATGAAGTTAATGCTAGTCTGCATCACCTGGCAGATCAAAACCACAGAAGAATAGTGCAACGAAAAACATGCAATGCCAAAGCCAAGTTTGCTCACTAAACTTATCAAGTTCTCAGGACACAAACTAATCTTTCTTGAATAAAGGGCAAAAAAATTAAAACACCTGTCTCTGCATAAAATTAAGGTGGAATACTTCATGCAGACAAATCAAGGGAATATAGAGAAATTAGCTTTTAAAAAACTGCTAACGCCAATAAAAAATTATTATCTAGTGTGCTTCAAGTATTATGCAACCAAATCATCACAGAACTGAACTAAACATATCTGAGTATGAAAATTATTGGCCAACAAAACAACCTACAGTTAAGATAACCAAAGGTTTCTACCGTCCTCAGCCTTCTTAAACCAAAACTTCCAAATTGAAAGTCAAGCCATTCTTTGCCAGCTCGCAGATCAAGAAAATAAAGGAGGAAGTGCACAACAAAAACCTTACAGTGCCTAACACAAGATTGCACCATAGATAATCTCAAGCTCTAAGGACGTACTGAACTCTCTCTATTAATCAGTCTGGCAAATCAAAACCATAGAACAAACCAACAAAGAATGTAGAACTTAGGATACATAAACCAAAATTATTTCATTTCCATATATCACCAACTTTCCATCCATACTTGCAAACATAATGTCTGAGATCCTAAAAGAATCACAATAAATTAACAGTGCTATCGCCAGGATTATCTAATTAACCATCTGAAAAAAAAATAAACAAGAAACCTGACGAGGCAGACATTAAAACAAAACATGATAAAATCCATCTCAAAACGAGACGCTCACCGTGTAACAATCAGTGCCCTAAACATATTCAAGAACAACCAAATTGCCAAGATGAAACTAAACAGGTAGAATGATTATAAGGTCAGCACTAGCATACCAGAAACCCAAGAAATTTGAGAATTAATATGCTGTCCTAAGGTACCAAATCACAGAACTGGACTAAACAAATCCCAGTACGAAAAATTATTGGCTAACAAAGCAACTTACAGTTAAGATAACCAAAGGTTTCTATGGTCCTCCAGCTTCTTGAAACTGGAACTTCCAACTGAAAATTAAGCTATTATTTGTCACCAGGCAGATCAAAATCACAAAAGAAGAATTGCAAAACAAATACCTTACGGTGCCTAACTCAAGATTGCTTCATAAGTGATCTCAAGTCCTCAAGACTTTCTGAAACTGAAACTCTGACTATTCAATTATTATTCTTCAGTTTGGCACTAAGTTACACGAGTAGGGGGTATGGGTGCTGGTGGAGGGGTGGAGCCAGGAATTTATAACAATGGTGTCACACAAAATTACCCGCCCACCCGCGCACACACACATAAAGATATTACTAATTTTTCTTTATAATCAGAACTTTAATGAAATATAAAAAACAAATTTAGCTCAACATAATTATAAATTTTATAATTGACCAATCATTACATAATAGTCTTGTTCGAAATATCCTTTTCAGTGTAAGTTGCAAATTAAATTTTGGTTCATCCACTGTCATCTATCTTCCTTAAAACTGATGTTAGCTCTTTGACATATGATATCTCGGAGTCGAGCCTTTTAAAACAACCAATTATCTTTATACAAGATCAGTTTATTTAGGCTTGGGCTACTCGCTGATTTAAATGGTGTTACTTTTGTAATTAAAGTCATGAATTAACCTATGTAGTTAAGTCATGAATTAACATATGTAATTCAGTCACATATAAGAGGGTGGTGTCACCCTTATATGTGCCTCCTCCTCTGTGCAGATACATGTGCAAAACAAGGCATATTTGTAAAAGGTAGGGTACAGGGACATGGCTGCACATATATACATACATATAACAATAATTTATATACATACATATAACAATAATTTACATGAGATCAATATTATCTTTTTGTTCATATGTAAAAAGGTAATGATCTTTTATGATATAGATCAATAAATTAGAAAATTGCTCATTTTTTAACTTGATATGTCCAATAGACCCTCTAAAATTATAGTTTTGAACTAGGTACGAGATGAAACTAACCCGACCTATGTCCAACAAGTTTCAAGAAGTATACGTGAAGTGGAGGATATATTTCAAGAAGTACATGCCAAGTGCATTGATTTAAAAAATGTATTATATAACTGAATACACTTTGAACAAGTGTAAGCAGATATCCAAGTAGTGTCCATTGAAGTTTCAGTGTTGGGTACGGGTACGACAAGTACGGCTCTGGATAAAATTATCCATGCAACATAGGTCTGGCAAATCAAACCATAGAACAAACCACAAATTAACGGAACTATCGTCATGGGTATAAATCAATGTTCGCACATGATATAATTAAAACTGTTATAATGAGATCGCTTATAAGGTTAATGTTAGCACAGCTGATAACTCAAAATTTTGATAAAATTTAGTTATAACTAGAACACTTATGGGGTCAACGTTAGAACGGTTATAATTGGCACACCAGTTAGAATAGTTATAATTAGCACACCAGACAATAATTAGAACGATTATGAATTAACAAGTGACTAATGTTAGGGTCGTGATTTGGTAATGGAAATATTAGAAGCATAAAGATGAATAGGTTAGAAAAATCCCTCATATCAAATACTGGAAGTGACTAAGTCTATGTTCGCACAAGATAGTATATCAACAACTAGAATAACATAGAAAGCAATTCCATGGCACGAAGCCCAAAACATTAGACTAGCAAAATGATTATCACATTGTATATCATAAGATGAACCTAATTATAAAGTAACAAGTAAACACTACAATATACAATAAACTTGGCCATAGATATCAACAGAACCAAGTATTGAAACATTGAATCTTTCAAAGCAAAATCTTCAATTATTCTTTCAATTAAGACTATAAGAAACTCCAATAATTCTTTCAAATGCAAATCAATAGTTTCATCTTATATATGGAATTACATGATAGATATTGAAAAGTGAAGAAATCATACCTTTGTCTAACTTACTTGCTTTAATTTATATACCTAGATAAATTTTATTCATCTCATATAAATGTCGTTTGTGTAAATTTGAATTATTTTATTCAAGAAGAGAGCTCGTATAAAGTCTAACTTGAAGTCTTAAACATATTATATATTAGAAATGACAAAATGTCCCCTTGTTCCTCAAGTTCTGATTTTGTAATAATTTCTTCATGTAATGTATTAGATACATATATATATATATATATATATATATATATATATATACTTAGAATATTTATAACAATTTTAATAATATATAATATTTTGTTTTGAATTTGAGATATAAAATATCTTAATTTTAATTGTAGCAATTAACTTAAATGGACGGAGGAAGGAAGAGGGAACAAATAAGAAAAAAAACAAAAGGTCTTTTGACATCTCTCTTATAAATTTTAATAATATATAATATTTTGTATTGAATTTGAGATATAAAATATCCTAATTTTAATTGTAGCAGTTACTTAAATGGACGGAGGAAGGGAGAGGGAACAAATAAGAAAAAAAACAAAAGGTCTTTTGACACCTCTCTTACCTCACCTTATAATATTAATTAATGTAAAATTACAATTTTAACCTTCAAATGTCTATCTAAGAGGAGAAATTTGCCTACCTCTCATCCATTTTTCGCTACCCTCACTTAAATCATTATATAGTAGTATAGATATGAAGTTTGCACATATGATTCAGATTAACCAAAGATATGCTAAGCATATTAAATTAAGTGCATACTACAAATACATCTGAATTATTAAGCTATTAGTAAATACTTAAACTGAATGCTTAAGCTAATAACCAAAATATAAAACGATGGCCTTAGTACTTAGAAGCTAATAAAGTACCCAAGTTTCTTCGACATCCTATTGCCTTTACAATGAAAACATGTAATGCATAATATGCATTTATATCATAAATAAGTAAAATCGCGGCAACTTTTGTGTGATTATTTTAAAGAAATTTTCATGGCGCATCATAAAATATATATTTAATAGCACTACATCATTATCATTACTAACACGCTGTTGTAAGACATAATTACAATTATAATGATCTATGTACCTCAAACAATTTTCTTAGTTGTACAATCAACTTGACATAACAAAAGAAAAATAAAAAAATTATCTTGAATTGGAGTATCCTACAAATATATAGAGGCTTATCCGACATATCAACATCTGCATCTGTACTTACTTTACGGAAGAAAATATATCACGATTCAAGAAAAACTTGTAAATGTTCTAATAGAAAATTTTTAATAGAAACTAGTGATACAAACACATAAATGCACCAATAACTTAGAAATGCCTGTGCAGGTGACTATTACATGAGACGCAACAAATAATTGAAGGCTAGGATAGGATACATACAACCAAAAGAAAACATGTATTTAAATGTTTTGTAAAAACATTAATCTAAATTAATGTAAAATTGTGACTTAACATGACACAATCAACTGCCAGGATACAATAAAAAGAGCATGTATTTAAATGTTTCTACAAAACATCAATATAACTTAATGTAAAATCATGACTTAACATCAATGGCATACAAAGCGCTCGTTGGGGCAGATTATACTATTGTATGTTCTAACGAAATATTGATCTCTACTAACTCATACCATGTCATTTAATAATAATAATAATAATAACCTTAAGAAAAGACCTTTCCATCCAAGATTCTTTCTACTTATTTGATCTACTGTAAAAGAGCTTTTCAAATGCTATTATAAAGCTGAAATATTCCAAAAAATGTAATTAAAAATTATCCTCTTAGAAAAGAGAGGGAAACGTTTCAAAAATGTATTAAGCTTACCATCAAAAGACACATATGATACCGAGGAAACAGTGTCAATGCAAAAAAATACATAACAAATAGATAATTTTCCATCCATCTATTGCTCTAAAGAAAGAAAACTTATATAAGCATGTGGCTCAAATAGAGTATTGTGAGGGCAAACTTCCTACGACACTTGTTGAGATGATTTATATTGGGAAACAAAAACTACTTATGATGATGATAAATATATAACTGAATTAAACAAATTCTAGCGATGATAATTATAGGGGGAAAAACTACTTACAATGCCTAACCAAAGATTGATTTGTGCAACACCTCCAAGTCCTCAGGAATCTTGGGAGCCCAAATAATTTTAACCTGTATGGATCGGAACCATAGAACAGACCAACAAAGGACATATTATACATAAGAACAAAGCTAGCTTTTTTACCATCTAGGGTGCCAAGTCTATACAATCTGTAACCAGCACCATCTATACTTGTGAAATAATATAGAGATCCTAAGTAAGAACAATTAAAAACACTAGAAACAATTAAAAACATTAGATAAAATATAACACAAAAACCTATAAATCAAATCAACAGGAAAAATTTGAAGAAAAATTTATTAGAAGAAACTTCTCAAAATTTTATTGAAACTATTAATTAGAAGAAACTTCTCAAAATTTTATAGAAATTATTAAAAGAAACTTCTCAAAATTTTATAGAAATTATTAAAAGAAACTTCTCAAAATTTTATAGGAACTCCTCAAGATTTTATAGAAAATTTCATTCAATAATACTAGAAAATATTCTGATAACTTACAAAGAAATTAATATAAGCCTCCAGTTTACCAACCAAGAAGATTCCCCACAAAGAAGGAATATCTTGGTCTACAAAGAGAAAAAAAGCAATTACCAATACAACCTCAATGGATGCAGCATGTTCCAGTAGTTGTGGCGTGAAATTACAAGAGTCAAAAGTAGCTTCATGTAGATAAAAAGCGACAAAGTTGAGACAGAGGAAGAGTGTGAAAGAGAAAGTAATCAGCACTCGGATGAAGAAAATTTCAGCACAGATCAGTATTCAAAATAGTAAGACTACTACGAGATATTCTGTCAATGGAATCTATATAACCAATCTCCTTCACCCAATCCTCTATTCAAACTGACTTGTGTGATAAAAAGTTGTGACAACCGAGAATTGAAAGAAGTGACATATGGATACAAAGAGATCTCTTTCTTGAACATAAATTTCAGCAAAGCTTCGCCAATGATGTGCAGAATATATATAAAGGAAAGAAACAGAAGACAGGTAAAAGTTGAAACTGAGAGAAGCTGACATGCAACTCCTGTGCATAAACTGAAACTTAGTCTGTTCACAGAGCAATTCAGCTGGTACAAGCTAATGATTTGAAAAACATGTATAGAATAAAAAACAGAAGACAGAAAAGATAGCAACTTGCATGAACTGAAATTTTAGCCTATAGAGAGCAACTAAAGCTGTACAAGAAGTTCTATTAAATGTTGTTAAAAGTCAAAATTTCACAAATACTATCTACACCATGTCTTCATGCCTATAATACAAATGTTCGTTTATAGAATCTATGTAAACATTCTCCTAGGGCTTCCTTTTGAACTATCACTTATCCCTATGTTGTTTATTTTGATACATTTCACAAGTACCTTAGCATGAGGAAATAAGAAATGCAACACTCCATGCATTTGAATATTAACATACACATCAGTACAACAAAAATCAATCTCAGGTCAGGGATGCTCAAAAACTATGATAATTCATGGAGCTATTGCTAGAACCGATCTACAACCAATGCACTATCAATGAAAGAAACTACAACCATTAGCACCATTGAGGCCAGGATCATATTTGTATGGATAAACTAATCATGGAATCAACCTACATCTAAAATTAAACCAAAACTCTATAGTGAATAGCGTCGACGTTTTCCAGAGCAAGTTCCTTTCAGGCTTAAGAACTAAAACTGCACAAGATGACTCTTAAGATCAGGTTAAACGTACCCCACTACAGAGAAAAAGAGACACCGAGGAGAGAAAAAGACAAGTAAGGTCAACGATAGATTGCCTGGTTTGTAACCAGAGATGGCGGTAGCGCATGTTTTCTAGAAAAGATGATGGCACTTAGAGATGATGCCACATCTAAGTAGCATGGAAACTGGTACAGGTACCGGTACGGGTGCGGAAACAGGACACGACAAAATTGTAAAATCTAGGATACGGAGACACGGCTACATAAACATGTTAAAATTAATAATTTATATAAGATCATTGACAAATATTTGACAAGTATTTTAAGTTAAAAACATATATAGTATAATTGAGTATATGTTTGAAAAAAATGTATGCATACATCCAAGGAGTGTCCGTGATTTAGGGTATGGATGCGAGTCGGGTACGTGTCGGGTACAGGTACGGCTTCCTCATAGGAGCACCTGGGTAACATAGCGGCATATGGTTTCTGAAAAAGATGATACCGCAACTTGTAACAAAAATTCATGTTAATCAATTATTTTCTAAGAGTTGTTACAAGTTATGGCCACAATTATATACCAAAAAGACATTTTTTTTCATGAGCTTACATCATAGTTTATATGAAAGTAACAGAATGTCATATGGAAAAATCATGACATAACACTATAGCAGAACAATTTCTGATCTGATACGCAGCTAACATGAAATGTAGTTTTTTCACCTAAATAGAAGTATCAATACATGCTCTGATTTTAATGACATTTAGAAAAGGACTAAGTATGAAACTTCAGACATTTAAACATGAAAGAATATTAATAGCAAGAAGTCGCCATAATTTGCTGTGATCCAAAGGAGGGAGCCTTGAGAAACTATTAGAACTGGTAATGGTTACTGCAAAGATAATCCATCTCAACTAATAAAGTATTACTACAAATTCACATAAACAGAAGAAACTATATTAAACAGAACAAAACCTAATCAACAGAACTCCAAACAGAACAAGAAAGAACAACAAGGCACACCTACAAAGATAATGTAATAATACAAATGGAAAAAATGGTAATATGGATGCTAAAACTAGCATAGAAGAAAAACACCAAGAAATGAAGGCAAAACAGGAACCTAGAAAAAGTGAACTCTGCAGAAAACAAGGAAAAATACAAAGATAATACCAAATAACCCATGAATGTTGAATAAAAAATGGACTTTTACAATCATATGTTTGAATGCAGCATTACAAAATGGACAGCAACCTGCTGCCAAATCTACATAAAAGTTCAAAAAAAAAACTCACATAAGTCCACAGGAAGTAACCACATAATGTCGCCACATGGGAAAACTTAACATGTAGACTCTTGACACCCTCAATTGAATGGTCCACCTGGACCACTTCTGTTGTACATGATGATTTTAATTCTTCTGATTTCTACTTCCACAACTCAAGGATATAACCCTAGTAGCTGTCTACCAGAATGGATTTCTGCTAAACTATGACAGTCTCCATGCCCTTCACCCTTCTAAATTTCTCCCTTTAGTAAGGCATATGCTTCTATGAGTACAAGATAAGAGAATAATTTCGAATGGATTCTTGTGCAACTTAATCATGAATGCCTTTATGTCCTTCGACCACATATTTTTTTTCCCTTCATTAAGAATTAAGAGCGACGTGACTTTAATATACCAGAATGAATTTCTGATGGCTGTCTAACCCCAGTTGACACAATAAGATACCACCCTCAACATAGATCAGACCAAGCAAGTGATACATCACTCAGATATAAGCAGAATAGAAGGTTCGACAGTACCAAAGCACCTCTCCCAAACCAAAAGTCCAACACTAACCAATAGTAGTAGTAGATATCATATCAGCTTCAAGCCCTCTAGAGGGTACATGTTTCTGGAATACAGGATCGACAATGCAAAAATCAGATATATGAAAAGAACGCTGATCTCACGTACCAAACACTAGAATATCAACCACCGAACTCTTAACCACAGAAAAAGGTAGCCACCGTGATTTCGATATCTATCTCATGCAAACAAAGCTCCAGACCACAGAGAATGTAGAAAATATCATCAAACCTGACAAACTAGTTGAAAGATCACCACCCTGACACACCCAGAAGATCTGAAAAATGCCCATGCCAAACTGGCATGATGTAGATGAGGAAAGCAGAGATCTCAGCGATCAATTAGGCTGCCTAATCCAGGTCATGAACTGGATAATGCAGAATTACGAATGTCTCTTTCTCACCAACACTTTTTATGTTAGTCTGTGGAACTAGTCTGTGAAAGCTAAATCTTCTGATAACAAGAAAGGAAATCAACATCTTCCTACCACCGGAACAGATATTCATTGCATTCTTAATCTCCACATGAGCAGATGACTCCACCTCAGACAGTTCACAGTATCAATTAACAGCACAATCTAAAGTTCTATTTCATTATTGATTCGACCTAACTTCTTAACTATCACTTTTCTGAACTCATTTCACTTCATTCATCGTTACAGCTGAAACAAATATCTTGTCTAACTAACAATGACCATGAAGCAGATGAATTTAACAGTTATCATCCTTCCAAGTTTTATCTTGTCTAACTAACATTGACCACAAAGCAGATAAAATTAACAGTGATCACCCTTCAAAGTTAGGCAGTACAGACTCCAAATGCATCTCTTAAAATCTTTTATTGGATTTGGTCTGATTGAACCCAGACCATCTTATCTTCCTACACTAGTCTACTGTGTGTCTGCATTTAACCAAGTAGTTGATTCTGTAGCCTGATTGTCCTTCATCTGCACTTAGCCTTGAACAGGACGCTGACAAACGAAAAACAAGAAAAAGAAGTGCGGTTCCACCAAACATTGATCTTGGTATAAAATTGTGATAATAATAGCCTAACAATGCTCGTGCATGTGGTATACAAGGACACTCCATAGACCAGGGTACAACAGAAAACAAACAAAAAACATAAAACACTTTCCAACATTTTTTGCACCATTTTATGACCTCCAGTTGAATTTTCATACTATATGCTGATACTTGTGTAAGAGAAAAAATAATTTGAAACAACTATCAACACATTATGCACATTACTTCCAACGAATCAAATCAAGAAATCATAAAGATGTTAGCTTTAAAATACTCTAATTGCCAATAAAAGAACTATATTCTAGCATGTTGGCCAAATAATGTGCAGACCTCCATCTAGTGGCCTACATCTCTCTCTATATATACAGTGTCGAAATCACAGAATGGAACTAAACAAAATTATGATATGATAATTCAGGCAACAAGAAACTTACAGTGCCTACCCACAGTCGCTCCACTAAGATAGTTGAAATCACAGAATGGAACTAAACAAAATTATGATATGATAATTATCAGACAACAAGAAACTTACAGTGCCTACCCACAGTCGCTCCACTAAGATACTTACATATACGGTGACAAAATCACAGAATTGAACTAAATTAATTTCTGATATGATAATCATCGGGCAACAATAAACTTACAGTGCCAACCCACGATTGCTCCACTAAGATATCTCAAGTCCTCGGGACTTTTTGAAGCCGAAACTCCCAGAGGATGATTAAGCTATTCTACACCAACTTGCAGATCAAAGCCATTGAAGTATCGGGCAACAAGAAACTTACAGTGCCTAACCCAAGGTTTCAGGACTTTTTGAAACATAAACTCCCAAATGATAGACAAGATATTCTTCACCATCTGCCAAATCAAAACCATAGGACAATTATCACACAATAGAGCTTACAGTGGTTATGTGCCTACTAACCCAAGGTTGCTCCCTTTAATTGCATCCGAGTCCTCAGAATTTATTGAAAGTGAAACTCCCAAAATGATAATCATGCTATTCTTCACCATCTAGCAGATCAAAACATCCGTAAAAGATATCAAGACCTCAGACCTCTTGAAACAGGAACTACTAAATGTCAAACTAGCTAGTCTTCACCATCTGCTACCATCTGCCAGATCAAAACCATAAAAGTACCATGAGACAGAATGGATTAAATCATGTGTAGACTTCCTATGATACTCCATCTAGTGCCTACATCTTTCCATCTATAAGTCACAGAACTAAACATATGATACTCCATCTGGTGCCTACATCTTTCCATCTATAAGTCACAGAACTAAACTACACAAATTACAGCGTGCCAAACCGAAGGATGCTTCATAGGAGATCTCAACTCCTCGAGACATATTGAAACTGAAACTACCAAATGTTGGTTAAAGCTATTGTACACCAACAAGAAGATCAAACCATAGAAGTCCATAGAAGAATACCCGTAAGATATTCTTAAGCAGATCAAATCACAGAAGAACATCCGTGAAATATCTCAAGT
Organism: Asparagus setaceus; assembly: GCA_012295165.1. NCBI lineage: Eukaryota > Viridiplantae > Streptophyta > Magnoliopsida > Asparagales > Asparagaceae > Asparagus > Asparagus setaceus. The sequence goes on along the minus strand of CM022704.1, from coordinate 10,669,412 downwards.
CCAGCGAACTTTGGCAGATCAAAATCATAGAAGAGGTACAGGAAAACAAGAAGCTTACAATGCCTCCCCCAAGGTTGTTCAATAAAAGATGTCAAGTCCTCAAGAATATTTGGGAATCTCAGACCAAAATTCTCAAAAGATAATTAAGCTATTCTCCACAACTTGGCAGATCAAACCCATAGAATTATTAGGCAACAAGAAACTTGACAGTGCTTCACACAAGGTGCTCCATAAGAGATATCGAGCCCTCTAAACATTTTGACACCAGAACTCCCAAATGACAAGCTAGCTAGTCTTCACCATCTGGCGGATCAAAACACAATAGAAGAATTATCGGGCAATCAAAACCCTATCAAAGAATTATTGCACAATGAAAGATCTCGAAACCTCAGAAGTATTTGAAACCAAAGCTCCTAGATGATAATCAAGCTATTCTTCACATCCCGGCAGAGCAAAACAATCAAAGAGGTAGGAAACAAGAAGATTACAGTGCCTAACCAAAGGTTGCTACATAAGGAGTGTAGAACCTTTTGAAACCAAAACTCATAGATTATAATCAAGTTATTCTTCACTATAAGATTATAATCAAGCTATTCTTCACTATCTAGCAGAACCATCGAAGAGGTATAGGGAAACAAGAAGCTTACAGACAAGAAGCTTACAATGCCGAACCAGGTCGCTCCATAAAACATATCCTCAGAATTTTTTGAAACTGAGACTCTCCAACACAATACAGTTGTTCTTCACCATCTGTCAGATCAAAACCATAAATAATGGTTCAGTAACAAGAGACTTACAGTGCATGGCCCCTGGTTGACATTGAATTTATCAAGAGCTCAAGACTTCTTGAAACTGAAACTGCCAATGTGCACCATCTGCCAGATAATAAAAAGGAGGTACAGCAAACACAGACTTACATTGTCAAGTAATGTGGACAACTTACATTGCCAAATAATGTGCAAGCTTCCCATGATACTTCATCTAGTGTCCAAGATCCCAAAACTACAGATCACAGAACTGAACTACACAAATACATAGGATATTGTTGAGCAACAAAACACTTACTGTCCAAGATCCCCAAAACTACAGATCACAGAACTGAACTAAACAGATACATAGGCTATTATTGAGCAACAGAAAACTTATAAAGTTAGGCCCAAGGCTGCTTCATAAGAGATCAACTCGCCAAGACTTTGACCGAAAGTTCCAATAATGATAAAGCTATTACCAAGTAGCAAATTATCGGGCAACAAAAACACAGTGCCTAACCCAAGGTTTGTTCATAAAAGATATGAGCTCGGGACCATCTGAAACCAAAGCCTCCGAACAATGAACAAGCCACTCCTCACCATCTGGCAGACCAAAACCACAGAAATAATGCAAAAACAAAGACTACCAGTCTCATGTAATGAGCAAACTTCTTATGATATTCTTGATGTTCTTCACCTCTGTGAGCGTGTGCCAACAAATATCACAGTATCGAACTAAACAAATTATGCCATGATAACTATTGGGTAATAAATAGCCTTACAGTTCCTAGCGCAAGGTCGCTCCGTAGGCATGTGAAGGCCCTGGACTTTGAAAGAGGAACTCCCAAATGATAATCTATTCACCAAACTGGCAGATCAAAACTATGAAAAGAATTATTGGGCAACAAGAAACTTACAACGCCTAACGCAGACATCGCTCTGTAAAAGAGTCCTCGTCCTCATGATTTTTTCCAAACCAAAACTCCTATCAAGCTCTTCTTCAATATCTGACTGATCAAAACCATAGCAGAATTATTGGGCAATAGAAGGCATAAAGTGCCAAACACAAGGTTTCTCCGTGATGTTTTGAAGCTAAAACTCCGAAATGACAATCAATCTACTCCTTCACCATTTGATTGATTAAAGCCATAGAAATTGGTGGCAACAAAATGCAGCCGTAGAATTCGCCGGTGGGGTGTTTGGGGCGGGGCTGTTCTTACATTGCATAACAATAACAAAAGGATAGCACAAGGCTGCTCTGTGACGTTTTGAAGCTAAAACTTACAAATGAAAATCAACCTCTTTTCTTCACCAACTGGGTGACTAAAAAGCCATAGAATTACAGGGTCAATGAAATGCTTACAGTTTCTAACCAAACGTTGCTCCATGAAAGATCTCAAGTCACGACTTCTCAAAACTACAACTGATAATCCAAGTTATTCTTCACAATCTGCAAGCTCAAAACCAAAGAAGTATTGGGAAACAGAAACACAACTTACAGTGCCTATTCCAAAGTTCCCTTGTGGAACGTATCAGGTCCTCAGGCATTTTTAGAACCGAAACTCCCAAATAAAAAATCAAGCTACTCTTCACCATCTAGCAGATCAAAATCATAAAGGGGTATTATGAACCAAAAAAACCATGAAAGAAAGATAGCAAATAATATTAAGTTATCAGGACTTTTTGAGACCGGGACTCCGAGATAATGATTAAGCTACTGTTCACCATCCGCTGGATCAAAAACCAAGGATTACTGGTTGACGGTGCCTAACTGAAGAATGATCCTTAAAAGATTTGCAAGCCCTCAGGACCTTTCGAAACCGAAATTCCCAAAACAATAATCAAGTTATTCTTCACCATCTGGCTGACCTTGCTGATTAAACCATAGGAGATAACAGAAAAATTGCTGGCAATAGAGAACTTACAGTACCTAGCCCAAGGTTGCCCTGTTAAAGATATTCTTCAAGACCTTTGAAAGGAGAACTAACAAATGAAATCAAGGTAAATCTGGCAGATAAAAAGCATAGAGCTATATAGAGACAAAAAACCATCAGTTAAAAAACGTAAGAGCAATATAGAGAAACAAAAAAGTTAGCGTCAAACTCGCAAATAAAAAGCAAGATGAATTTGGCAGATTAAAAGCATAGAAGTATAGGAGGAAAAAAGAACTTCGAAACTTCAAAATGGCAATAAAACTATTCTTCATCACCCAGCTGATTAAAACCACAGAAGTATTGTGCAACAAAAAAATATACAATGCCTAAGCCAAGTATTGTGCAACAAAAATCAAAACAAGTCCTCAATAACACAACCTAATCTTTCTAGAATAAAGGGAAAAAACTGTACGTACATAGGATTAAGGTGGATTACCTCATGCAAACAAACCAAGGGAATATGGAGAAGAAGTTAGCTTTCAAAAATTGCAAAGGCCAATTAAACAAACCATTACCTAGTATGTTCTTAAGAGTAATATGTGAACTCCCTATGATATAATGTCAACCAAATCACAGAACTGAACTAAACAAATCCCCGCATGAAAATCATTGGCCAACAAACTCCTATGTTCCTTTCATTTACGGTATTTCCGAACAAGTTCCCAGATGACAAGCCTAAGGTTATCTTATTGATGATATTCATGATAGTGACTATATCCATATTGATGACGGTGACAATATTGATGATGACCTTGATACGGAGCTGCTAACTATGACGAATGTGCTAACTATGTATATGATGCCAAAAATAGACCGATTTGATATCACCCTTCAATTCGAATTAGCAAAAGCAATGTCTCCATGCATAATATGGATTCCAACAAACAGTTATGAATTCGACTCAAATCAAAATAGATAGATAAACCCCTTGATTCAAGAACAATTACTGATTACTAAGACTTTGTTTTTTGATAAAAAGGATTCAAGTTTTTGGTTGGTCAACAACTACAGATAATAATTAATAACTATTGATTCTCAAATTAATAACTATTGATTGTTGAGAATTACTCTTTAATTTAAACCAGTAGATTTGCAATTTGGGTCGTATCAAATATATGACTGGGTTACCCGATATTGTAATCATCGTTGATCAACAAGAAGAATATACAACTCTCCGAGAATGTGTCATTTTGGGAATTCCGACAATTTGTTTAATCGATACAAATTGTGAATCAGATCTCGCAGATATTTCAATTCCAGCCAAACTTACAGTTAAGATAGCCAAAAGGCTTCTAACGTCCTAAGATGACCAAAAGGCTTCTAACGTCCTCAACCTTCATGAAACCGAAGCTTCCTGACCAAAAGACTTCTAACGTCCTCAACCTTCCGGAAACCGAAGCTTCCTAATTAAAAATCAAACTATTCTTTTCCACCTGACAAATCAAAATCATGAAAGAAGAATTGCACAACAAAAACCTTAGGGTAACCAATAAAGAATATAAAACATAGAATACATAAGAACCCAAATTACTTCATTACCCTATAGCACCAATAACGACAAAATCCATCTCACCTAATTGAAAATCAAGCTATTCTTTTCCACCTAGCAAATCAAAATCATAAAGAAGAATTGCACAACAAAACCTTAGGGTAACCAATGAACAATATAAAACATAGAATACATAAGAACCCAAATTACCTCATTACCCTATAGCACCAAATAACGACAAGGCTACTAACATCCTCAACCTTCATGAAACCGAAGCTTCCTAACCAAAAATCTTCTAACGTCCTCAACCTTCCGGAAAATGAAGCTTCCTAATTAAAAATCAAACTATTCTTTTCCACCTGACAAATCAAAATCATGAAAGAAGAATTGCACAACAAAAACCTTAGGGTAACCAATAAAGAATATAAAACATAGAATACATAAGAACCCAAATTACTTCATTACCCTATAGCACCAATAACGACAAAATCCATCTCACCTAATTGAAAATCAAGATATTCTTTTCCACCTAGCAAATCAAAATCATAAAGAAGAATTGCACAACAAAACCTTAGGGTAACCAATGAACAATATAAAACATAGAATACATAAGAACCCAAATTACCTCATTACCCTATAGCACCAAATAACGACAAGGCTAACCAAATAACGACAAAATCCACATCAAATTCAAGACAGTAACCACGTAACAACCAGTGCCCTAAGCATATTCAAGAACAACAACCAAATTGCATAAGATTAAACTAAATGAGTAGAACAGTTAAAAAGTCAGCATTGGAATACCAGACACCGCCCATTAGGACAGCAGTAACCTAGAAAATAGATAAGAATCGGAATGGTTATAGCTAGAACAGTTAAAATGTCAATGTTAGAACAGTTAGAACACCAGATAATAATTACAATGTTGATAAGGTCAATTTTAGCAAATCAGATCCCTAAAAATAAGATAAAAATTGATCTAAAATAGAGATCCAAATTCCATAATATCAGTACCTAAACATATCCAATATTTGGATTAAATATCCAAATCGCACAAGATAGACAAACATAAAAGTAGAAAGATCATAAAGTCAGCATTAGCATGCATATGTCCTATAATAGGAGATCAAATTAGCGAATTTAAGGCAAAGCATAGAAGTATAGAGAAACAAAAACGAACAGTTCAAAACGTAAAAGAAATATAGAGAAACAAAAACTTACAGTTTCAAGCTCACAAATGAAAATCAAGATGGATCTGGCATATTAAAAGCATAAAAGTATAACAGTTCAAAAGCATAAAAGAAATAGAAAGTTATTCCCTAAAAGATTTGCAAGCCCTCAGGACCTTTTGAAATGGAAATCCCCAAATAATAATCATAAAGTCAGTGTTAGCATGCATATGTCCTATACTTGGAGATCAAATTAGCGAATTTAAGGCAAAGCATAGAAGTATAGAGAAACAAAAAACCAACAGTTCAAAAGCGTAAAAGAATTATAGAGAAACAAAAAAACTAGCAGTTTCAAGCTCACAAATGAAAATCAAGATGGATCTGGCATATTAAAAGCATAAAAGTATAACAGTTCAAAAGCGTAAAAGAAATAGAAAGTTATTCCCTAAAAGATTTGCAAGCCCTCAGGACCCTTTTGAAATGGAAATCCCCAAATAAAAATCAAGCTATTCTTCACCATCTCGCTCATCAAAACCACAGGAGACAATAGAAAAATTACCGCACAACAAAAACTTACAATACCTAACTCAAGGTTGCCCCGTAAAAGATAATCTTCATGCCTTCAGAAACAGGAACTCTCAAATGAAAATCAAACAATTCTTCAACACCAGGCAGATCAGAAGCATACAAATGTAGAGAAACAAAAAAAGCTTACAGTTTAAAAGCATAGAAGAAGTGTCGAGAAACAGAAAAACTTACAGTTTATAAACGTAGAAGAAGTATAGAGAAACAAAAACTCTAGTGTCATTTAATGTGCAAAGTATCTATCATTGGAAGCAGAACTCCAAAATGACAATAAAAACTATTGTTCATCGTCTGGCTAATCAAAACAGCAGAAGTATTATGCAACCAAAAACTAACAATGGCTAAGCCAAGGCTGCTCTATAAAGAAACATCACTCACGACATAAAACCATTTTTTAAAGAATGGAGGGAGAAAGTTTGAAACACCTGTCCATACATAGAATTAAGGTGTATTACTTCAGGCAGATATACCAAGCGAATACGGAGAAGGTAGCTTTAATACCCTGCAAAGGTAAGGTGTATTACTTCAGGCAGATATACCAAGCGAATACGGAGAAGGTAGCTTTAAGACCCTGCAAAGGTGAATAGAAAAACTATCATCTAGTATTTGATTCAAATAATGTATGAACGCCCCTATGATATAAGATCAACCAAATCAGAACTGAACTAAACAAATCCCAGCATGGAAATTGTTGGCCAACAAAACAACTTACAGTTAAGCTAACCCAAGATTTGTATCCTCATCCCTTCTTAAAAACCGATCTTCCAAATTGAAAATAAAGCTATTCTTTGCCATCTGGCAGATCAAGATCATAAAAGAAGAATTGGATCATAAAATGCATAGTAAACTTATATTAAATTGCTTATTGAACAAATGTACAGAATTAGGTGCTGCTTTCCGACATTTGTTTCCGCATTTTATGATCCTTCTATAGAAGTTGCATTACTATATGCCAATACTTCCGTAACAAGGAAAATAATTTGAAGCACCCATAATTACATTATGTTAAAAGCACATAACTTCAAGCAGACGAATCAAGGAATCATAAGAAGTTAGCTTTAAATACTGCGATGGCCGATAAAACAATTACATTCTAGCATGCTCAGATAATTTACAGACTTCCTGTGATACTTCATCTGGTGTCTTACATCTCTCTATCTATACGTGTTCACAGAATTGATAACTATCAGCAACAAGGAACTTGCAGTGCCTAACGCACATTTGCTCTGCAAAATAGATAAATCTCCGGACTTTTTGAAACCGAAACTCCAAAGATAAACAAGCTAGTCTTTAACAAAGAGATAAATCTCCGGACTTTTTGAAACCGAAACTCCAAAGATAAACAAGCTAGTCTTTAACATCTGAGATAATTATCAAGTAACAAAAAGCTTATTGTGCCTGCTAACCAAGGTTGCTCCATTAAAACACATCAAGTCCTCAGAACTTTTTGAAAGCTAAACTGCCAAAATGAAAATCAAGCTGTTAACCATCTGGCAGATGAAAACCATAAAAGCGGGGTATAGGGAAACAAAAGCTACAAGGTTTCTATGTAAAAGATTATCAAGTCCTCAGGACTCTCTGAGACTAAGAACTTCCAAATGACAATTAAGCTATTTTTCACCATCCACGCCATATAAAAAACATATAAGAATTAATGGGCAAGAAAAAACTTACAGAGCCTAACACAGGGTTGATCTCTAAAGATATCAACGCTCAACAGGCAAGAAAAAAACTTACAGTGCCTAACAAAGAGCTGATCCGTAGAAGATATCAAGAACTCAGGACTTCTTGAAACTGATGTCAAACAAGCTAGTACCCATCATCTGGCAGATCAAACCTATAGAAACGTATGGTGAAACAGAAAACTGCAGGATCAAATAATGTCCAGACTTTCTATGGTACTTCATTTAGTGTTCTACGTCTCTCCATATATACAAATCACAGAACTGAACTAAACAGATTACAGTATGATTACTTTTGGGCCAACAAAAGACTCACAGTGCCTAACCATAGGTTGCTTCATGGGAGATCTCAAATCCTCATGACATTTTCAAACTGAAACTACCTCACAGTCCCTAACCAAAGGTTGCTTCATAGGAGATCTCAAATCTTCATGACATTTTCAAACTGAAACTACCAAATGAACACCAACAGGCAGATCAGAACCATAGAAGAATATCGGGCAACAGAAAGCTTACAGTGCCTAATCCAAGGTTGCTCCGTAAGATATGTCAAGTCCTCAGAAGTTTCTGAAACTGAACTGCCAAAATGATAATCAAGCTATCTTCATCATCTGGCAGACCAAAACCAAATATCGCAAAACAAAAAACTTGAAACATCAAATAATAAGCAGCCTTCCTATCATACCCATAGTAGAGCATTCTACACCTCTATCGATATAGCGTGCGCCGACAATATTGCAGAACTGAAGGCAATAAATTATGGTATGATACGTATCCATAAAATAAGAAGCTTACAGTGCTAAAACCAAGGTTGCTCCGTAAGACATGTCAAGTCCATGGGATCTGAACCGAAACACCCAAATGATAATCAATTCTAGGCAACTGGCAAATCAAAAACATAAATGAATTAGTTGGCAACAAGAAGCTCACAGTGCCTACCGCTATGTTGCTCCATTTAAGAGTCCCATTACTTTTTCAAACCAAAGCTCCAAAATGACAATCAAGATATTCTTTGCCATCTGGCCAATCAAAATATATAGAAGAATTATTGGGCACCAAAGGGTTTACAGTGTCTAACAAAAGGCTGCTCTGTGACCTTGGTAGATGAAACTCCCAAACAACAATCAAGCTATTCTTATCAAAGCCATAGAAAAAGCTTCCGGTGCCTAACAAAAGGTTCCTCCGTGAAATCCCAACCGACAATCCAAGCTATTCTTCACAATCTGGCAGATCAAACCTGTAGAAGAGGTACTGGAAAATGGAAACACAAAATTATAGTGCCTAGCCCAAGGTTCCACAAGTCCTCAGGAAACCGAAACTTCCAAATGACAACCAAGCTAGCAGGTCGAAACCACAGAATAAGTATAATGAACCAAAAACAACTGACCGCACCAAACCCAATGTAATTCTGTAAATGATAATTAGTCCTCAGGACTTTTTGATACCAAGGCTCAGAAGTACTAATTAAGCTATTCTTCACCATCTGCTGGATCAAAACCAAGGACTATCGGGCAACAGAGAACTTACAGTACCTAATTAAAGGTTGTTCCTTAAAAAGTTTGAAATCCCTCAAGACAGCCAAGCTATTCTTTACCATCTGGCTGGTGTGGATGATCAAAACCATAGGAGACAGAGAAAATTTGCTGGGCAACAGAGAACTTACAGTACCTAACACGGGGTTGAAAGTAAAAGATATTCTTCATGACTTTTGAAACTGGAACTCACAAATGAAAATCACGATGAATCTGCCAGATTAAAAGCACAGAAGTATAGAGAGACAAAAACTTGCAATACCAACGCATAAGAGAACTATAAAGGGGAAAAACAACTTACAGTGTTGAACTCATGAATCACAATGAATCTGGCAGCTCAAAAGCATAGAACTATAGAGAAACAAAAACGTACATTTTAAAAGCACAAAAGAAATTTAGAGAAACGAAAGACTTACAGCGCAAACTTTCTATTATTGAAAGCAAAACCCCAAAATGACAATAAAGCTATTCTTCATCAACTGGCTGATCAAAACCGCAGAAGCATTATGCAACGAAAAGCAAACAGTGCCGAAGCAAAGTTTGCTCTCTAAAAAACATCAAGTCCTCAAAATATAAACTAGTTTTTTGATAATTAAGCGAAAATTTGGAAACAACTGTCTGTACGTGAAATTAAGGTGGATTAATTCATGCAGACAAATCAAGGGAATATGCAGAAGCTAGCTTTGAAAAACTGCAAAGACAGACAAATCAAGGGAATCTGCAGAAGCTAGCTTTAAAATACTGCAAAGACCAATAAAGAAACTGTTCTCCAGTATGTGCTTCAAATAATGTGTGGACTACCTATAATTTAGTGTCAACCAAATCAGAGAACTGAACTTAAACAAATCCCAATATGAAAACTATTGCGCAATAGAACAACTTACAGTTAAGAAAACCAAAGTTTCTACGGTCCTCAGCCTTCTTAAAACGGAAACTTCCAAACTGAAAATCAAGCTATTCTTTCACCTGATAGTTTGAAGCCATAAAGAAATGCAAAACAAAACCCTTACAGTGCCTAACTCCAGATTGCTCCATAAATAATCTCCAGTCCTCAGGACCATCTGAAACCGAGATTCTCTCTATTCTACAGTCTGGCAAATCAGAGCCATAGGACAAACCAATAGAACAAACCAATGGAATATAGAACATAAACCAAAATCAGTGCATTATCATATAGCACCAACCTTCATCCATCTAGTAAGACATAATGTCAAAGATCCCAAAAAGAATCACGATAAAGGAACAAGAAACCTAGTGAGGCAGAAAATAAAACAAATAATGATAAATGATGAACAATTTATTGTTCACCATCTTGTTGATTAAACCAGAACTCCTACCTGATCCAAACTATTCTACAATCTGGCAGCTCAAAACCATAGACGAAGTAGTCCAAACAGAAAAGAACTGGTAGTTCGTAACCTAAGTTTGCTTTGTTAATGATAAAGTCCTCAGAGCATTTTGAAACCCACTCCTAAAAATTACCGAGCTAATCTGCTAATTCAAAACCATGTTAGGATTACTGGGCAACAGAGAACTTACAGCGCCTTACGGAAGGTTGTTCCTTAAAAGATTTGAGCCCTGACCGAAACTCGCAAATATTATTCTTCAAAATCAAAGACCGATAAAAAAATTATTGGGCAACAGGAAACATACAGTATCTAGCCCAAGGTTGCCCCATAAAAGATATTCTTCATGACTTTTGAAACGAGAACATCACTAATGAAAAACAAGTTGTTCTTCATCATCTGGCAGATTAGAAGTATCGAGGTAAAGAGAAACAAACTTGCGATGTAAAAGTGTAAAGCACAGACAAACAAAAAAAACTTGCAGTGTCAGTCAACTAATGTCCAAACTTTCATGTAAAAGCGTAAAGCATATGGAAACAAAAAACTTGCAGTGCCACTCAACTAACGTCCGAACTTTCTATTATTGAAAACGGAAGTCCAAAATGATGATAAAGCTATTCTTCATCGTCCGGCTGATCAAAACCAAAACTTACATTGCCTAAGCCAAGGTTGCTCTCTAAAAAATATCAATTCCTCAAGACATAAACTAATCTTCTGAGAATAAGGAAGAAAAATTGAAACGACTGTCTGTACATAAACTTGTGCATAACTTCAGGCAGACCAATCAAGGGAATAGAGAAGTTAGCTTAAAATACTGCAAAGGCCATTAAAAAAAACCATTATCTAGTATGTGATTCAAATAATGTGTGAATTCTCTATGATATAGTGTTAACCAAATCACAGAACTGAACTGAACTAAACAACTTACAGTTAAGCTAACCAAAGGTATGTACTATGTACTGTCCTCGGCCACTCTTCGAACCGAAGCTTCCAAATTGAAAATAAACCTATTCTTTGCCATCCACCAGATCAAAATTCATAAAAGAAAAATTGGACAGCAAAAAATCATACAGTGCCTAAATTGGACACCAAAAATCTTACAGTGCCTATCTCAAGACTGCTCAGGAGATGATCTCACGCCTTCAGGACTTTCTGAAACTGGAAATCCCTCTGTTCTTCAGTCTGGTATATCAAAACCATAGAACAAACCTAGCAAAATCAACGGCACTACTACCAGGACTAATCCCATTAACCATCTGAAAAAATCAACAGATAAACCTAGCAACAATCAATGCCCTAAGCATGTCCAAGAACGACCAAATCACATAAGGTTAAAGACAGATCCTAACTCCAGCACAATCAGCACCCTATAGTACAATCAAAACAATTAGACGGTTACAAGTTCAATGATAGCACACCAAATAATTAGAACAGTTATGAATTAGTGCCGCGACAAATAGAATGGTTATAAGAATAATACCATAGTTAAATTTAACATGCCAGACATCCAAAAAAAATTTTGATCTAAAATAGATCCTAATTGCTCAAGACCAAACAAAATAGTTAGAAAGATTGTAAAGTTAGCATTAGTATACATATATATCCTAAAATCAACAATAAGTTAGCCAATTTATGGTAAAATATTAAGTCAATTTATGGTAAAATATTAAGATATCGATGAACATCGATCTAAAATAGATATCCTACATACATTCAGGATCGAGATCCAAACTGCACGAGACAAATCAAAATAAGTAAAAAGAATATAAGGTCAGCGTAAGCAAAACTAGAGCCCTAACTCCATAATAATCAGTACCTTTCACACAAGATGAATCAAAACAAGAAGAAGATAAGGTCAGCGCTGGCAAATCTTAGGCAAAATATCAAAGAAGCCATAGCGTAAACAACGGTAAAATCAATATAAAAGAGAGTTCCTAACTCTATAATAATCATTAATCAGTAACCTAAATATATTCAAGATCGAGATCTAAATCGGACATGATGAAACAAAATAAGGAGATCGATAAAAATTAGAGAGCCAATAGCCAGTCAAAGGCTAGAATCAACCAAAAAAAAAAACCTAATAAATCGTTTGATCTAAGATCGACATCCTAATTCGATTATAATCAGCGCCTGTAAACAACAGAAGATTCTGTGATCAGAAGTTACCAGAAAACTAAAGATCCAAATCTAATCTTTAAAATATCAACCAAAAAACCTAAAAAGGTAAGATTAATAGAATAGAAAACGATAAAATCGATCCAAAATTGAGATCCTACCTCAATAACGATCAGTGCCCTAAAATTATTCAAGATCGAGATCCAAATCGCCCTAACTTATCATCCAAATCGCCCTAACATATCATGGATCAGTATAGAGATCCTAATTTCATAATAATTACTGGATTCATGATCGGGATCGTACCGCATGACGAAACAAAAAAGAACACAGAGCTGGTCTCAGATCGGAAGCTACCAGAGCCCGATCCAAGAAAAAGAGAGAGATGGAAAAAAGAAAGGGATGCCCTGTATGTTTATGGGGGATTTAAGTCGGTTGAGGGGTTGGGCGGTTTGTGGTCGACGAGGTCGGTGGAACGCGGTTTCCAAAAACACACGAGGCGTGCAGAGTTGGGATTTCTTGTGCGCTGGGATTTCTTGTGCGCTGCCGAGGACCGAATAGGAAAAGGTCAAAGTTGAGAAGTTTCTAGCGGGGCTCACAGATTACATTAATTTTAGGCTTAATCTATGTCTATATCTATATCTATATCTGTGCTATTAATAAAAGAGAATATTTATGTCAAAATTTTTATTTTATTTTATTTTTTGCCCTCTAAAAATTTAATAACTTGCAATTATACTATTAATTGTAATTAAACTTTAACTAATTATTCAAAACATCTTATTAATTATGGACCTCCTCACTTTCCCATGATTTAGGCATTCACTAAAATGTAATTAATATAAATACTTTATAATGATAAGAAAATTTATAAAACATATTATAATTTATATAAATAATTTTTAATCATAATAAAATAGTATAAAATAACCAGTATAATAAAATATTTTATAAAATAACTATAAGTAATTTATTAAATAATATATTATTAAATTGTTAGATGCCTATTTATAAATTATAATAAATACTATTATAAACAAAATAATACAGTATTAAACATTCTTAAAAAGTATATTATTGAATAATAATATAGTAAAATTGTGTAAATATTTAATAGTAAAATAAAATAATTATTTTAATATTATAACCTAACTATGAATTACACTATTATTTAATACATTATAGTAAATAATAGTATTATAAGTATACTATATATAAATACTAGAAATAAGAATAGTTATAAAAGCATATAATTTATTATCATTATTCTACGTTATAGTTAAAAAATTATAATTATATATTATAATATTAAATAATTATTTAATTTGTTATAAATATCTAAATAAATTAATATTAAATTATAATAATATCCAAAATATAAAAATTACTCATACAATTCTTTGTACACAACTTTACTTATTAATATAAGAATTTATATTAGTACAAAAGTCACTTCATAATTTTGCACTCAAAGAAAAAGAATTCAAAAAGTATGTCCACGTGCAAAGCACGTGCATTATACTAGTTGCACTTAAATACCCTATAGTGTCCCCTGATTTGCACTTACATATCTTCATTTGTTTTTGACAGCACCTCTCAACCACCTACATATTGGATATAACTAAAAGTTTTCAACCTTTTACTTATCTATCCTCACTTGTCTTTCATAAGTTTTAAAATTGTGCATGTAAATATCCTAAAGTTTTTAAAACTTGTATTTAAGTACTCTCGTTACTAATGCGAAAAATCACGAAAACTCTCATGTAATGGTCACATGCTAATTTTAAAACTTTTTAACACTTTGGTTTTGTTAAATTTATTGTTAAAATTACAGTGATTATTTTAAATCTACCCTAATTCTATTTTAAAATAGGATTTGAATATGTCTAACAAGAATTCAACAAATATTAAGAGTTAAAACGTTCTAAAAATAGCATGTGAGTGATGCGTGAGAATTTTCGAAGGTAAATTCTCTCGTTTGCATAAGTAAGAGTATTTAAGTGCAGTTTTTAAAAACTTTAAGGTATTTAAGTGCAAGTTTTAAACACATTGGGCACCGTTTGGTTGAGCCCAGGACTAGGACTGGGATTTAAAGTCCTGGGACTTGGGTCTAAACCTATGTCTGATATTACATAGGATTGGGATTAGAGTGGGACTAGGACTTTGCTTTAAACCCCAAAATTGGTTTTATCCAATACCCACCCCCCCCCCCAGGTATTAGAGCGATCGGGACTAGGGCTACCTCTTTCGCCTCTCAAAAACATGATCGCCTCCTTTCTCCAAAAAAAAACTCATCGCCTCCGATCTCTTCCCTCGAGCTCATCTCCGATCTCTCTCCTCGAGCTCGAGCTCGAGCTCCACCTTCGATCTCCTCTCGCGTGGAGCTCGAGCTTCACCTTGGATCTCCTCTCTCCTCGAGGCGTGAGATCTCCTCTCCCCTCGAGCGCAAGCGCCACCTTCGACCTTCTCTCAAGTGCTCAAGGATCGGATCACCTTCGACCTTCTCTCAAGTGCTCAAGGATCGGATCGGAAACCTGTGGATCAAGTAAGAAGAGGAGGATTAAAAAGGGTGATGGAAACGAGGAGTTGAAAAGTGCCGCTACTATTATTTGTCATAGCATTGAGAAGTCGGCTATACAACTTTCTTCAAGAGATTCTGAGATATCGAAGAAGAGGACTGATGTTGTTAATGAAGTCATGAAGATGACTTCCTTGACTGATGAAGCAAAAGTTAGAGTTTGTGGGAAGCTTGCAGTGAAGGAAGAGTGGGTTGAGCTTTTTTTTAGTTTGCCAACAGTGGAGATGAGGGGAATTTTTGTGTCCCAGATATTGGATGGATCCATATAGGTAATTGTGTTATTGATACTAGAGTTTGGAACTCCTTTGAGAAATATTTTAACTTTTATATCGGATTTGGTAATTATGACATTTTTCTATGATTCATTTTTTGCTAGAAACATGAATTATGGCATTCTTTGTGTAAATAATATAATTTTCGTTTGTGTTTCAACGGGTAGATTGAAAATTAAAGGTCGAGGCATTACAAATTGAAGATTGAGGTATTCATACCCTGTTTCAACCATTCTCTTAAACCTTTTGTTATGATAGTTATAGCAATTATTATAAATTCTATTTATTTTTTCTGATACCCCGTTCCATTAGGTGGAAGTGCAGCATTTGAGTGACTATGCCAGTTTAGCAACAGTGGTGACATTGAAGTGGAGCCTAGTAGTTGACATTTCTGCAACCATAGGTGCTCATGGTGTTGCCTTTGGTGGAGAGGCATGCTTCGATTTAGCTCTAGGAGCGTTTACTAAGTACAATGCAGTATAGAATTGGTAGAACGCAACAATTATTAAATTTGTTCCAACTGCGTCATGCAACATTTTTGTATATGACAGATAGAGGGGTACAAGTAAATGATATATTTGTGCACACCATCTTTGTGAATGTTGGGCTATTTGATTTTGGATATTAAGCATATAAAATATTTTCTTCTAGTTATGTTATGTAAGTAATTGAAGGAGTGTTGTTAAGTATTTGGTGTTATTACATCCGTGAAATTTTTGTTATAGTAATGATATTTTTGGCATCTATTTTAGTTCATTGAAAAATAGACAGGTGATTGCTTTCTGATTGTTACTCTGTAATCATCTTTAATATTATAATTAGATGCATTTAGATAGGTCCTCTTGTTATATTTTCAAAGATAATTAATTTTGTTGATTATTTTCTTGTTTATAATTGGGTTGTATAAAAACTTTATTCTCTAAATTAAGAAATAAGATTGTAAGGTGAAAAAATAATAGATGATAGAATTTGTAATCCCAATTATAGGAACCAAACGTGGGATTAGGATTTTGGGCATCAAAATCCTAAAGACTGTGAATGTGTAACCAAATATGGGACTAGGACTTCTAATCCTAGTCTCATCTAATCCCAATCCCAACCTAAGTCCTAGTCCTAGTCCCATCATGAACCAAACGATGTCTTATGGTATTTAAGTGCAAGCTTTAAAATATTTAGGATATATAAGTGCTACAAAAAACAAGTGAGAGTATATAAATGCAAGTTTTAAAAACTTTAGGATATACAACTGCTGCCAGAAACAAGTGATTATATATATGTGCAAAGTAAGGGTGTAATTAAGCCTACTTGGTGAGAGCCAAATTCCAATCATCAAGCTTTTTCCTTTTGTCGGTAGGATTTATCATTTTATACTCTTGTTTAGATAGATTAAATATTAAAAAACAAAATAATTTTACAAAACTTTCACGAATTTGATGAGTTTTTAAACAAAACTATCATAAGTTTATTATTAAATAGAATTAGCAATATTTCTATTGTTAATGATATTAAAAACATCTCAATATCCACAAAATTCATAAGGTTATATTAACGCAGCGCGGAACTGATAAACCTTGAAATCCACCAAGGGCTACTCTTTGAATCCACAAAGAACGATCTCCGAATCCACGAAGAGCTTCGAATCCACGAAGAAAATATAATAAGAGAAATTTATTGATAAAAAGATATTATTCGTTGGGGTTACATATCTCTTCTTAAATAGAAAAGCAAACCGGAATCCTAATAAGACTAGAATTACAAAGAAATAGAAAGTATTAAATCCTATCCTAAAAGACTCCTATAATAGAGAAAACAAATCATGAATCAAAATTGATATCAATGTACACACGTATATTGTAGTTTATGTCTAGAAAATCTTTCAGAAAGAAAAGATATCAATGTATATGTGCATGTATTTACATGTTCTGTGTGTGCATGTGCACATATTAAAAGTATGCTACAAATGAGCAATGTGTAAAGTTTGTAGGTACATGATTGAGCATTGTAACCTTAAATGTGGACTAGATTTAGTAGGTTACTCTAGTTTGCTCCCTATACTGACTTCTGATCTGGTTACTTTTATCATGATGGTGGAATAAAGTGGAGAGATCTTAATGCTTTTTATTTTAGAGGTACACCCCTTTCTTCAATAGTAAATCAAGTATTTGTACAATGTCTACCACTTTTACAAGACTTTTATAACCCACAGACACCAAGGGGATAGATGCTTGTGCATTGTTATGCAAATTCATATTAAGCAATGACCAATTAAGTTCAACTGATAGAACTTCTAAAGTCCGGTTTTTTCCTACAATCTATATAATCTGAATAATTAAGCAAGTGCTTTGTTATTGTTCCTTCTCTTGTATTTTTTCTACTTTTACTTTCATGATTCATTGATTTATCCCTTGCCTTTGTGTGCATTTATTATGTGTCGATAACATGTATGTGCTTCTTATTTTCAGAATGAAGTCAACTCAAACTATTGAAAAGAAAAAGAAAAGGACATGGACACCACAAGAGGATTTAAAGTTGATTGACGCCTTGCTTGACCTCACCAATAGTGGTATTTATAAGGCAGAGAATGGATTCAAACCCGGGTGGAGTCTCTAGCTAGAAGAGATGTTGCGTCAACAGTGTCCGGCATCTAATATTAAAGCAAAACCCCACATCGAGTCACGGTATAAAGTGCTGGGGATAGAGTTTGTGGTTGTCCATGATATGCTTGTTGGGACATCAACTAGTGGATTTGGAATAGATCCAAATACCGGGGTGCTTGTTGCTTCTGATGACGTGTGGGAGACATATTTAAAGGTAAGCAATTTTCGAGTCTCTTGTTGATTTATAGGCCTATAAGCAATTTTAGCAAATGGGTTGAAGATGTTTATTTCCGCATGTAATCCTGATGACATAAAACTGTTATGTAGTTATGGTGACATATTTGGCCATGCATTAGTATGAATAGGTGAATCGATTGAAGTAGGGTAACGCACTCATAATTATGAGCTTTGTTCACTCTAATATTAGCTATCTCAGACATTGTGTTTCTACACTGAAACTTGAAGTTATAATAAAATTGAATGTTATAATTTTATGTTTCAATAAACCCTGCAGTTGAGTTTTCTTTTTATGGCCATAACCTGCGCATTTATTGAGTTATCTATTTAAAATGTGCTTTTTGTTAAAACTCAAACTTGGATAGCTATCATAAAATCTTTATCATTAATTAAAATTATGAGTTATAATTCTATTTTTAACAATTTATATATTGAGTTAAGAGTATGAGGTGAGGGAGCAAATTAAACTGAGTTCCTGTCCATTTATAGTTTGGAAGAATCTGTATGAAATTACTTCTCTTTTAAGAAAAACCATATGAAATAACTTAGTAGGTACTAAATTACTTACAAGACTAATACTGGATTGAAACAGGTAGCCAACATTATAACAACTATTGTATCATTAGGTACACATAGATTTCACACACATGATAATTCATGACAAAGATTTCTGAACATTACTAAAAGGCAGTAGTTGCCCATTATTTTTCATCCTTGAGACACAGTCACACAACTGAAGGCTTTATTAACATATATTTATAGATCTATATAATAGCCTTCCTTTAAAAAGATCTGTGCTGCTAAGTAGTGCATCTCTTCACGCAATCATCAACGCAGGCCTCCACATCTTTCCCTTCTGTTGAGTCGAGAATCAAAACTTACATTAGTAATCATTCCAACTTCACATAAAAGGAACATAAATTAAGAAAAAAGAAGAAAAACATTTTATTTTACCTGGGTCAAGATGTGCACATGAGGACTTAGCACACTCAAAGCTGCAGTTAGACTCAGCCTGAGGTGGGGCTGGTGGAAATACCGGTGCAGGTACATAAATGCATAGATCATACCCCATTACGGCCAAAAATATCTGCGTATGTTTCTTCATTTTTTCTACTAAATGGTTAGAACCCAGATTAAAAATTTACCCTGTTACTTTGCAATCAGCTTTTCGAGGAACAGTATCAAGATATTTGAAAGTTGTTCTTGTAGACCTTTTGGTTTCAAGTCATCCAAAAGGATGCTCACTGTGTAAGTGATAAAACTGCTAGTTTGTAAAGAACACAACAAAATCCTTTGTAAAGAACAGTTTGTCTTGCTATTCATTTTCACACTGCAGTATAGTAAACTGCTAGTTTGTAAAGAACAACTAACAGGAATATTCTCTAGTCAGTATCTTATTAGTCTTAGATAATTTTATCATCTAGGCTTCTTGCAAGAAATTTTACGGGTAGCACAAGAAGAGAATGTAAAATTTCAGCAGTGTCAATAAGCTTTCAAATTCAAGTATATACAACTTCCCTGAAAAGTTTGATATGCTCCTAGTAGTTTTAGCACTCCCTTGTATCAGATATAAGCTTCCACATCATAATCCAAAATAGAGATAGATCTCATGTACTTTGTTCTTTCACTTGATGGAGAGCTTAACATAAACCTCTTGATAATTACTATCTGATCAAGTTTTACCTATCATCTAAATTTAAAAGATAATTTCCAGTTTGTCTCTTCGTTAAATCTTTCGTTGTACTTATTCATATGTGATGTTCATATTTCATGTCTATTTGTTATTGTTGTTTGGTTAATTTTCTTTTTGATTTTTTTTGTTGATGTGGATCGTATAATAACCATGATCTTTTTTAAAATTGTAGTCTCACAAAAATGCCGGAAAGTGGAGGAACAAGCCTTTCCCTCACTATGAAAACCTGTGTAAAATTTTCGGCAAAGATAGAGTGACTGGACAAAATGCTAAAGCACCAGCATATTTGGTAGAAGATTTGGATATAGAAGATACTGACGATTGTGCGTCTGCTTCAGCCTCAGCCTCTATCACCTGTGGCTCAAGTAAGAAGAGGAGGATTAAGAAGGGTGATGGAAACGAGGAGTTGGAAAGTGCCGCTACTATTATTGGTCATAGCATTGAGAAGTCGGCCATACAACTTTCTTCAAGAGATTCTGAGATATCGAAGAAGAGGACTGATGTTGTTAACGAAGACATGAAGATGACTTCCTTGACTGATGAAGCAAAAGTTAGAGTTTGTGGGAAGCTTGTAGTGAAGGAAGAGTGGGTTGAGCTTTTTTTTTGTTTGCCAACAGTGGAGATGAGGGGAATTTTTGTGTCCCAGATATTGGATGGATCCATATAGGTAATTGTGTTATTGATACTAGAGTTTGGAACTCCTTTGAGAAATATTTTAATTTTTATATCGGATTTGGTAATTATGACATTTTTCTATGATTCATTTTTTGCTAGAAACATGAATTATGACGTTCTTTGTGTAAATAATATAATTTTTGTTTGTGTTTCAGCGGGTAGATTGAAAATTAAAGGTCGAGGGATTACAAATTGAAGATTGAGGTATTCATACCCTGTTTCAACCATTCTCTTAAACCTTTTGTTATGATAGTTATAGCAATTATTATAAATTCTGTTTATTTTTTCTGATACCCCGATCCATTAGGTGGAAGTGCAGCATTTGAGCGACCATGCCAGTTTAGCAACAGTGGTGACATTGAAGCGGAGCCTAGTAGTTGACATTTCTGCAACCATAGGTGCTCATGGTGTTGCCTTTGGTGGAGAGGCATGCTTCGATTTAGCTCTAGAAGCTTTTACTAAGTATAATGCATGATAGAATTGGTAGAACGCAATAATTATTAAATTTGTTCCAACTGCGTCATGCAACATTTTTGTATATGACAGATAGAGGGATACAAGTAAATGATATATTTGTGCACACCATCTTTATGAATGTTGGGCTATTTGATTTTGGATATTAAGCATATAAAATATTTTCTTCTAGTTATGCTATGTAAATAATTGAAGGAGTGTTGTTAAGTATTTGGTGTTATTGCATATGTGAAATTTTTATTATAGTAATGATATTTTTGGCTTCTATTTTTATTCATTGAAAAATAGACAGTGATTGCTCTCGATAGTTACTTTGTAATCATCTTTAATATTATAATTAGATGCATTTAGATAGATCCTCTTGTTATATTTTCAGATAATTAATTTTGTTGATTATTTTCTTGTTTATACTTGGGTTGTATAAAAACTTTATTCTCTAAATTAAGAAATAAAGTTGTAAGGTGAAAAAATAATAGATGATAGAATATGTAATCCCAATTGTAGGAACCAAACGTGGGATTAGAATTTTGGGCATCAAAATCCTAAACACTATGAATGTGTAACCAAACATGGGACTGGGACTTCTAATCCTAGTCCCATCTAATCTCAATCCCAACCTAAGTCCTAGTCTCAATCCCATCGTGAACCAAACGATGCGTTAGGGTATTTAAGTGCAAGCTTTAAAATATTTAGGGTATATAAGTGCTACCAAAAATAAGTGAGAGTATATAAATGCAAGTTTTAAAAACTTTAGGATATACGACTGCTGACAGAAACAAATGATGATATATATGTGCAAAGTAAGGGTGTAATTAAGCCTACTTGGTGAGAGCCAAATTCCAATCATCAAGCTTTTTCCTTTTGTCGGTAGAATTTATCATTTTATACTCTTGTTTAGATAGATTAAATATTTAAAAAAATAATAATTTTACAAAACTTTCACGAATTTGATGAGTTTTTAAACAAAACTGTCATAAGTTTATTATTAAAGAGAATTAGCAATATTTCTATTGTTAATGATATTAAAAACATCTCAATATCCACAAAATTCATAAGGTTATATTAACGCAGCGCGGAAATGATAAACCTTGGAATCCACCAAGGGGTGCTCTTTAAATCCACAAAGAATGATCTCCGAATCCACGAAGAGCCTCGAATCCACGAAGAAAATATAATAAGAGAAATTTATTGATAAAAAGATATTATTCGTTTGGGTTACATGTCTCTTCTTAAATAGAAAAGCAAACTAGACTCCTAATAAAACTAGAATTATAAAGAAATAGAAAGTATTAAATCCTATCCTAAAAGACTCCTATAATAGAGGAAACAAATCATGAATCAAAATTGAATTTGTTTCCTAATCTAATTTGACTCTAACATTGAATATATTTTCTAATCTAAATTGACTCTAATTTTAAATATATTTCCTAATCTAAAGTGACTCTGACTTCTCCATAAATTTGCTCGTTATGCGTCCTACATCAGTCTCCCCTTGTTGAAAGAAGCTCGACCTCGAGCTTATATATGCTTGAATAGTAGCTTCATTAATAAACACTTTTCTTCTCCTGCATCGATCAGCATCAGCCTTATACTTGTTGGGGGAGAAATCTGGCCCAATCTAGAGTTGATGGGCCTTAAACAGAAGTTAGGAATTAATTTTAATCCAAAGTTATAACTATTAGGTATTGACCCAAACTCCTATTTAAACTCATCACTCTTTCTTATCTTATCCGATGTAGGACTATACTCACATATTAATCACCTCAACAACTTCCCCTTAATTTGTGAGTGTAGTTCAATTCAATTATAATTCAATCTTCCAAGAGATTTACTAACTTTTGCACCACTTCACTCGTGGGCTAACTAATTCACTAACTCTTGCACCACTTCACTTGTGGGCTAACCAGACCATGCATTCAGCACATGGCTATCAAACATCCGTAGGCTAACCAGACTATATCACTTCTACGGGCATCCGTATGGGCTTCACATTGGACTTTAATCTTATTTTGCTCTGATACCATTTGTTGGGGGAGAAATCGGGCCCAATCTAGAGTTAATGGATCTTAAATAGAAGTTAGGAATCAATTTTAACCAAAACACTATAGCTGTTATGTATTGACCCAAACTCATATTTAAACTCATCAGTCTTTCTTATCTTATCTGATGTGAGACTATACTCACATATTAATCACCTTAATAATACTTAGCATTGATTTTCTCCATCTGTTCTTTTACCTTCTCAGCTAGGGCTTCTTCGGAATCAAACTTTTGAATGAATCTTTCCCACATTATTTTAATGTGACTGACGGCATGTGGATCTAAAGATGACTTGACAAACTCCTCAAAATATGTTTCATGTTGCTTCTCATATTCTAGTACTGAAAGTATCATCAAAATCTTCTTGAAATTATTCACAACTTTTACTTCCAGAGAAGAAAATTCTCCTTCATACCCCATACACAATTCTTTCATCTCTTTTGCCTCGAGCCCTCCACCAAATAATTCACACATATTATCAATTGCCTCACTTTAATTTATCTTTCTCCTCTATCGGGACAACATCAATATGTGTAATATTGCTCACAACCTCTTTGAGAATATCATGCATAATATCCATCTTCACTATCATATCACCATCAGTATCATGAATCTCATACATAACGAGTATTTGCACCTTAGGATGAATTTTAGCAAGGGTAGGTTCTCCTTTTCCAGTTACAACCAAGTCATAGACCTCTTCAGATTGTTTCAAATTTTCTGCTAAAGCCTCGTTGTCTATCACCAAAAGTTTCTTTTCTTTAGTAGTCTTTATCATGCATGACTCCTTGTCGGGAAGAGACATGAGTGCAATTCGACGTCCATCCTTCTTGAAGATACAAGCATTGTCTTTACTCCTGTGGGTGGCACAAACATCGAACTGCCATGGCCTAACTAAAAGCATATGACAAGTATCCATCTCGATCACATCACACAACACCTCATCGACATAGTTGCGACCAATAGAAAAAGGTATCCGACACAGCTCATCGTTCTGCACATCATTGCCCTTGTGAATCCAGTCGATCTTGTAGGGAGGTAGGTGTTTCTCTGTCTTTAAACCTAACTTATTCACCATACGCTGAGAGATAAGATTCTTGCTATTGTGATTGTCAATGATAACATCACAAATCTTGTGCATCACAGTGCATCTCGTGCGAAAGATATTATGCTCATGAGGTGGTTCTTTTTTCTTTGTTGCTACTTCAATGCTCTTCACAAATCCAGATTCTTTCTCGAAGATGAATTGAGGTTTTTTAGTTTTGCCATAATTATAAGTAGTTTGATAACTCTCTAAAAACATCCATGATGAAGGTCCTTTGTCATTCTGCTCAAGTTCTCGCTCCACCTTCTTCGCTAGACGAACCGTGTCAGATAAGATAAAAAAATCTTTTAAAGACATCCGACATTGTTTGTAGTTAGAAGGCAAGAAACGGTCTCTCAATAATTTCTTCATCTTTGCCCACGTTCGAACCGGATCCTTTCCTTGATGGTATCGATTTATCAATACTTCATCCCACCGCGCAGATGCTTTTCCTTTAAATCTGTAAACCACTAATTTAACTTTCCAATCTTCTAGGATTATCTCATACTCAAAATATCTATCCACTTCATCAATCCAATCAAGAAAATCATCAACATAAAACTTTCCATTGAAGGATGGTATCTTTAATCCTCTAGCATCATAGTTCTCCTTTCTTCGGTAGCCTCTATGATCATCACTGAAGGATTTGTCTTGCAGAGTTGGATCTCGTCTTTTGTAACCATCAACGCCATCTCGAACTCGTTCCGGATTCAGATGCTCCACTGCCAACGCAAGTCGGTCTACGCGAGTCTTAATCTGAGTTAGGGTAATAGGATCTTCGTCGCCTGCCATCGGATCGAAAAATAAGTCCCTGATATCAATTAACGTAGGGTAAAAGTGATAAACCTCGGAATCCACCAAGGGGTGCTCTTTGAATCCACAAAGAACGATCTCCGACTCCACGAAGTGCTTCGAATCCACGAAGAAAATATAATAAGAGAAATTTATTGATAAAAAGATATTATTCTTTGGGGTTACATGTCTCTTCTTAAATAGAAAAGCAAACTAGACTCCTAATAAGACTAGAATTATAAAGAAATAGAAAGTATTAAATCTTATCCTAAAAGACTCCTATAATAGAGGAAACAAATCATGAATCAAAATTAAATTTATTTCTTAATCTAATTTGACTCTAACATTGAATATATTTAAGTAATCTAAATTGACTCTAACTTTGAATATATTTCCCAATCTAAATTGATTCTAACTTCTCCATAAATTTGTTCTGATACTAATTAACACAGCGCGAAAAATGATAAACCTCGGAATCCACCAAGGGGTGCTCTTTGAATCCACAAAGAACGATCTCCGAATCCACGAAGAGCTTCGAATCCACGAAGAAAATATAATAAGAGAAATTTATTAATAAAAAGATACTATTCGTTGGGGTTACATGTCTCTCCTTAAATAGAAAAATAAACTAGACTCCTAATAAGACTAGAATTACAAAGAAATAGAAAGTATTAAATCCTATCCTAAAAGACTCTCTATAATAGAGGAAACAAATCATGAATCGAAATTGAATTTATTTTCTAATCTAATTTGACTCTAACATTGAATATATTTCATAATCTAAATTGACTCTAACTTCTCCATAAATTTGCGCGTTATGCGTCCTACATCAGTAGACAATACATAACTTGCATGAGGACAAATTTATTCAAGACTTGTTAGAGTGGTAATACGAGAAAAATCGCTATTAAAGATCAACTAATATAGTAATTACTTTTAAATTGGAGTTCGATAGCAATAAATCGCCTAAACTTATTTTCCGGTAAAATTCTGATTGATATCCCCAAATCGCCCTTACTAAACAATAAAGCTTTGGTTTAACTTTGATATAGATTTGGTTAAGAAAACATGTCATGTGTCTGATACACATATTTCTAAGTTTATTTTTCACTGAAAAACTGATCGAGATGGTAGATTGCTACCAAAAACACCTCTGAAGGCGGTTTTTATATTACTTAAACTTTAAAATGGTTTTTTGTATCGTCACTGTGTATTAAAGGTATTTTTACAGGGAAAAACACTTTATGATGTACAACTGCAGTAAGACAAAAAAGGTTAAATGAAAAAAGTGTTGATATAAATGAATAAAAGAGGGTTCTTAGGGAAAGATATCATTTAATGATTGGATTCCATAGATTAAAATTAAAATGTGTTCACTAAGTAGTTTGTGAGTTTTAGTTCCACATTGGATAATTGAATGCATTTTAGTTGGTTCAAATTAACATACGTGTTATATTTGGTAAAACAAAGATGTTAGTATTGTACACTTGTGTTGGTATACAAGCGAGCGTGCGAGTAAGCGAGCGGGCATGTGCGAGGGGGCATGTGTGAGCGGGACCGTGCGTGCGGGACTGTGCGCGCGGGCTCGGGCTCGCGGTCCGGGCGCGTGTGCTGGTGCATGTGCTGGTGCGTGCCCTTTTTGCACGTGCTATATTTAAACTACCTTAAATGTTTTGCATGTGCTTTTTAATACCAGCTGACCGTTTCGTACGTTACAAACGTTACAATGATTGAATAGGTTTTATTGCAGACGTTACAAACATTGTAATAATTAGAATTCAAATCTTTATCTTCCGTGAACCTTATAAAATGGCCTCTTCTGTTCAGTTGTAAGATACAGAAAAAAGAAAAACGAACTCTGTTCTTGTATTCCTCTTTTACAATTTAAGCTATTACATTTTGGAGTTTCTGGCGAGCTGAAGTAGTGGTCGAGGTGTTCAACAGAAGAGAGCGCTTCTGTGGACTGCAGCCGTCTCATCGTCAGAAGATTTGTGCAGACCCAACGCTATTGTAGGTGGGGCATATTCTCTTCAAGGCCAGTCCTCAGATTTGAGGGCGATTCGGCTCTTCACTTCTATAAAGTATCACTTTCACGTAGTTGATTAGAAATAATATTTCTAACTTTCTGCTCTTTCTTTGCTTTCCTGTATTGTTTGTACTGGATAATTTTAGATTTGTTTTTATGGTTGTTTTTCCAAACAATCTTGAAGAGAATAATATTAATTGAAGTTATGTCTTCTGTTTGTGGAGTTGGTTCCAGTGCCTACGCCCCTAAAATGGACATGTCTGGAATGCCTGAAAAGTTTGCTGGCCAGTTCTTCAAACGTTAGCAACAACGTATGAAGATTTGGCTGACGACTAAGGGGTTGTTGGCAATGATATTAACAGAATGTCCAAAACTAGATGAAAAAGATCCTAATAGTGCAGATAAAATTGCACAGTGGACGGAGAAGGACCAAATAGCCAGAGGATGCATTTTGTTGGCAATGTCCAACGTGCTCTTCGATGTCTATTGTTCTTCTTCGGCCACTGCAAAGGCACTATGGGATGAACTGGACAGAAAATATAATACTGAAGACCTCGGTCTTGAAAAATATTTTGTGTCCAAGTTCTTAAAGTTTCAAATGGTCGAGGGTAAATCTGTAACAGAACAAGCACATGAACTTCTGTTCATTCTTCATGCTCTTCGAGAAAGCTGAGTTGGAGCTTCCTGAAAAGTTTCAAGTTATGGTAATCATCGAGAAGTTTCCTAATTCTTGGGAGACTTTTGGAATGTCTCTCAAGCATCGTAAGGAAAAGATAAATCTCGATGACTTGATGATTGCCATAGCTATTGAGGAAGAGCATGAGAATCAGAAATATGTTGTGCCTGTTGAGCACCAACCTAAAGCAAATGTGATAACTTCTGGGAAAAAGTTTAAAAACAAACCTAATGGCAAACCTGATGACAAAATCAAAGCCAAATCTAAGATCCAAAAGAAACCAAAAGCAAACAAACCATGTTGAAATTGTGGACAGATGGGACATTGGGCTAAAACTTGTCCTACAAAGAAAGCTAAAACCAATCCAGGGTCTACTAGTGTGCCTCAGGTTAACATGGTTATGACTGAGCTTACTGGTTCCATAGAAGGGTATGTTTCTATTAATCCTGAATTACTAACTATTTATGAAACCAATGAATGGTTGGTAGACACTGGTGTAAATGTACACATTTGTGCTGATAAATTGATGTTTGTGTCTTACCAGCCTACAAATGGAAATACCGTGAAGATGGGGAACCAAACTGCATCTAAAGTGTTAGGATATGGACGAGTGGACCTGAAGTTTCCTTCAGGGCGAGTTCTATCATTACACAGGGTGCATCATGTTCCTGCTGTTCGACGCAACATTACCAGTGGTTCGTGTTTAGTCAAGGAGGGTTATGAGTTTTCTTTTAAATGTAATAAAATAGTAATGTTGCATGCTGGATCTTTTATTTTTAAAGGCTATGATTCTGATGGAATGTATAAGGTTAGAGCAGAACCTGTTCTTAGTTCTGAAATAAATAAAATTTCTGTTTCTGATTATCCTATTAGTAATAATATTGAATCATCTGATATTTGGCACAATCGTCTTGGTCATATTAATTTTAATTCGTAAAAGAATGATGAATCTTAATATGATTCCAAAACACTCTTTAGATCATAATAAGAAATGTCAAGTATGTGTAACAACTAAACTAACAAGGAAACATTTTCAATCTGTTGATAGAAATTCTGAGTTGCTTGATTTAGTTCATACTGACATTTGTGAATTTAATGGTGTTTTGACCAAAGACATGAAAAAATATTTTATCACCTTTATAGATGACTATAACAAATATTGTTATGTTTACTTACTTAAAACTAAAGATGAGGCTCAAGAAAAATTTATTATTTTTAAGAATGAAGCTGAAACTCAAACTGGCAAGAAACTTAAAAGGTTAAGATCTGATAGAGGTGGAGAATAAATATCAAATCAGTTTACTCTTCTATGTCAATCTTTTGGTATAGTGCATGAGGAAACTGCTCCTTATTCACCTCAGTCGAATGGTGTAGCTGAACGAAAAAATAGAACTTTGAAAGATATGATTAACAGTTTACTTGAAAGTTCAGGACTTCCTAAATATATGTGGGGAGAGGCTTTGAATATGGCTTGCCATATTCTGAATAGAGTCCCTCAGAAACATAAGGAAAGTAGTCCATTCGAATTTTGGAGAGGTCGAAAGACAAGCTTGAAATACCTTAAAGTGTGGGGGTGTTTAGCAAAAGTGCTAGTCCCAGAACACAAGAGGAAGAAGCTAGGTCCTAAGACATTAGACTCTATCTTTTTAGGTTATGTAGAAAACATCTATGCTTTATGATTCTTAGTGATTAAATCTGAAATCCCAAGCATAGATGTTAAACAATTGTTGAATTTCGTGATGCAATATTTTTTGAGGATGTTTTCCCTATGAAAACTGGAATGCCTCAAAATATTTCTAATAAAAATCCGATATTTGTCTCAACTTTCATTCCTGATTATGTGGAAAGGATGACAAATGTGGGGACAGATAATTCTAAATCTGAATCTGAAAGATCAGATGATTTAGATGAATCTAGAAGGAGTAAGAGAGCAAGGATCGTCAAGGATTTTGAAAGTGACTTTGTCACTTACAATATCGAGGAGGATCATATTTCCTATAGATCTGCTATGACCTCAAAAGAGGCTAAGCAGTGGAAGGATGCTGTCAAAAGTGAAATGAATTTTATTGTCTCTAATGGGACATGGGAATTAGTTGATCTTCCACCTGGGTGTAAGACAATTGGGTCTAAATGAATTTTTAAAAGAAAAATGAAACCAGATGAAACCGTTGAAAAGTTTTTAAGGCTAGACTTGTTGCCAAGGGGTTCAAACAAGTTAAAGGAATTGATTTCTTTGACACATACTCCCCAGTTGCCCGAATAACTACGATAAGAATGCTTATTGCATTTGCTTCTATATATGATTTCACAATCCACCTGATGGATGTGAAAACTGCTTTTCTTCATGGTTTCCTTGAAGAAGAGGTTTATATGGACCAGCCTGAGGGATTTGTAGCACCTGGCAATAAAAAGAAAGTTTGTAAACTTGTGAAGTCTTTATACTGACTTAAACAAGCCCCTAAACAATGGCATAAAAGGTTTGATACAACTATCATTGATTTTGGGTTCAAAATGATTGAGTCTGATAAGTGTGTTTATAGCAAAGTAAGAGGTGATTCATGTATTCTTCTGTGCATTTATGTTGATGATATTCTATTGTTTGGATCTAACATTGGGATAATCAATGAAACTAAGTCATTCTTGAGTAGTAAGTTTGATATGAAGGACATGGGAGTTGCTGACGTGATTCTTGGCCTAAAACTGATTAGATCAGTCGAGGACATAACTATTTCTCAATCTCATTATGTTGAGAAAGTGATTGAGAAATTTGGCTATAAGAATTGCAAACCCGTCAAAACTTCATATAATCCTTCAGTAACTCTCTACAAGAATGCAAGTGGAGTCTCTATATCTCAATTGAGATATTCTCAGATCATTGGAAACTTGATGCATCTTGCAAATTGTACGAGACCGGATATATCTTACTCGGTTTCTAAATTAAGTAGATACACTAGCTGTCTAAATAGGACTCATTGGGAGGCCTTGGATAGGATACTCCGATATCTGAAGGGACTTGTTTCCCTTGCGCTACATTACGGTAGATTCCCTTTCGTTCTGGAGGGGTACAGTGATGCTAGCTGGATTGCTATGGGTTCAGGTAGCAATGGTTATACAGGGTATGTATTTACCTTGGGTGGTGGCGCAGTCTCCAGGAGATCTGTCAAACAGACCATTTTGTCTCGGTCTACGTTTGAGGCAGAGCTTTGCGCTTTGGACACTACTGGTTTAGAAGCTGAATGGCTTAAGGGACATATGTCTGAGCTACCCATGATCAGCAAGTCTATTCCTGCAATCTCTGTACATTGTGATAATATAACCACAATTGCAAGGATTAAAAGTTCAATGTATAACCGCAAAACTCGAGGTCATATCCAAGTGCGGATAAAGACCGTGAAAAAGTTTGTTGATGAAGGGGTAATTGCTGTGGACTTTGTCAAGTCTAAGGACAACACAGCAGATCCCTTTATAAAAGGACTTGAGTTGTCATTAGTTCTTAAATCCAGGATGATGATGGGACTGAAACCCTTACCTAACTCATCGACAGTAGCAACCCAACCTATCTAAGTGGAGATCCCACAAAGTAGGTTCAATGAGGTAACAACAAGCTATTGTGTGAGTTGAACACCTAATCATAGATTGATACTTTGTATCTGAGTCTATCATCATGTATACCTGGAAGGTGTTGTTAACTGCTAGTATAGTAAGAGTGTTTTGACTCTGAATGGGATCAAGTCTGTAAGACGAGATGCAAGCAGTGCATCCCTGGAGATGCCCAACTATATGAACAAAATTGTGAGGCCACAATTAGAGGAAGGAGGTTATTCCTTGAAATTGTTCATGAAAAGGATAAGGACGCATGG
Organism: Asparagus setaceus; assembly: GCA_012295165.1. Taxonomy (NCBI): domain Eukaryota; kingdom Viridiplantae; phylum Streptophyta; class Magnoliopsida; order Asparagales; family Asparagaceae; genus Asparagus; species Asparagus setaceus. Next base: position 10,637,804 of record CM022704.1, on the reverse strand, counting down.
CCATAATGTGTCAAATCTAAAGATTGCTACTATAGCCTATATCATGTTGTTACCAATGAATATCACCACATCAAAGGTTCAAGTTCAAGACATAGTTTCACTTCGTGCCTGTGGTGATAAAATTGGATAACTATAGGGAAGGTTCAAATCGGAAGATACCTTCTCCGAAAATATGATATGTATAATCTTCATTATAGTCAGCTATGAAATTGTGGGGGCTTGTTGATATAAATGACTATAAGAGGGTTCTTATGGAAAGATATCATTTAATGATTGGATTCCATAGATGACAATTAAAATGTGTTCACTAAGTAGTTTGTGAGTTTTAGTCCCACATTGGCTAATTGAATGCATTTTAGTTAGTTCAAATTAACATACGTGTTATATTTGGTATAACAAAGATGTTAGTATTGTACACTTGTGTTGGTATATGTTCGCGAGCAAGCGAGCAGTGCGCGAAGCGTTTCGCGTGGCGAAGCCCGCTGTGCCGGCTGCTCTTTTGCACGCGTGCTCTTTTGCACGTCTTTGTATTTAAACTAGCTTAAATGTTTTGCATGTGCTTTTTAATATCAGCTGACCGTTTTGTACATTACAAACGTTACAATGATTGAATAGGTTTTATTGCAGACGTTACAAACATTGCAATAATTAGAATTCAAATCTTTGTCTCCCGTGAACCTTATAAAATGGTCTCTTCTATTCATTTGTAAGATACAGAAAAAAGAAAAACGAACTCTGTTCTCGTATTCCTCTTTTACAATTTTAAGCTATTACATTTTGGAGTTTCTGGCGAACTGAAGTAGTGGTCGAGGTGTTCAACAGAAGAGAGCGCTTCTGTGGACTGCAGCCGTCTCATCCTCAGAAGATTTGTGCAGACCCAAAGCTACCGTAGGTGAGGCATATTCTCTTTAAGGCCAGTCCTTAGATTCGAGGGCAATTCGGCTCTTCACTTCTGTAAAGTATCACTTTCACGTAGTTGATTAGAAATAATGTTTCTAACTTTCTGCTCTTTCTTTGCTTTCCTGTATGGTTTGTACTGGATAATTTTGGATTTATTTTTATGCTTGTTTTTCCAAACAAAAAGTTCAGTATATTAGATCCAAAAAAAAATTCATTATAATAATATCTAATGAAAAAGTTAATGAGCACTCACCCAAAAAACAAAAAAAGTTTAATGACCGAAAATTTAGGTAATCTGACAAGCAGTGGGCGCCTTCCATTCTCAACCTCGTCGATCAGCCATATCAATCTTATTTTTTCCTATTTAATCTCTTTCATGGGTTTTGTCAATATTAGTTCCTTAAATCTTTCATTTTTACAATTAGTTTATTAAGTACCCTAGACTAGCTTATGAAAATTAGGAGAGTTAGAGGGTGGTCAAATTAACTTTTAAGTTAACATTTTCATATTTAACTACTTAGTAAATCACCAATAAGCTGGGTTATAAATCACATTTTAAAAAAGTTGTGATTCTCAAACTTTTGAAAAACTAGATTATAAGCTCATATAAATAAGCTAGGTTTGACCAAGTAAATAACCATTCTACTCATACAACTTTTATAAGATTTTTATCACAAAATTTTATCATAAAAGCCAGAAGCCATCAAAAATCGGTATGACTTATAAACTCCTAAAAATATGCCCTCCCAAATGACCTCTTAATGGCAATTTTAATTATTTGAGGGGCTAATAAATTCAATGGATAATCTCTCTTTTACTGATCTCAGTCTAATGGATCTCCGTTCAATTTTTTACGCCATTGTTGAAATACAGTAGTATACAACATGACAAGTTTGTTTTTCCCTCAGTGAACATGACAGCAAGTTCGTTCTAATTTTAGACTATTGTTGAAATGAAGTCGGTAACTCGAGCTGCATTCGAGAGTTGAATTTTATATTTAAGCTGTATTTTGCTGTAGTCAGCTGGACCAATTATACATATGGCCATAAACAAATATTTTTACCAATTTAATAGGTATGAGAACTGCCATGTCAACACAACAAAATTGCATTTAAAGAACAATTGCATTCTACAACTTAAAAAAGGCATCAAAACATAAATTTAAAAAGCTTTCTCGCCTCCAAGGCTTGAAGGATATCTTTGATCCTGAGCTAAATACATGACTATGCTAGCTATCTTAGACTACTCGTCATCTTCACTTCTAACTTTCTTCTTCTTTCTCTTCTTCACTTCAGATGCCATTTCAACATCACCGTCATCTGACACATCACGGTTCTTCTTTTTCTTCTTTTTAGCTGTTTCGTTTTGCTCTTCATCACCGCCACTTGCACCGTTATCTGCTTGGCTTACCACCTCCTGCTCTCGGCTGGACTTGCTTTTCTTTTTCTTCTTTTTCTTTTCAGTTGCTGGCTCGGCAGTTGCATCCTCATTTGTAACAGCAGATTTATCTTCTTCCATGTTCTCAGCATCCACAGATTCACCCTTGGACTTCTTCTTCTTTTTGCTTTTCTTTGCAGAAGAATTATCAGCCCCATTACCGATATCCATTTCTGGAAACAAAAAATAGAGTCAGAGAAAGGAGGGAGGGAGGAGAGGGAATGATAAAAGACAGTTACAAGCATTGAAATATGAAATAAACTGATAGACAGACGAAAGGCAACCACAATAGAACTGACATGATGTTTGATTATAGGAGAAAAGACACATCTTTATTTTTGAGTGGTTCCCAATAAAAGGAGACGACAGAAGGACATGTATCCTACATCCAAATCTAAATAGGAATATGGATCATGCATAGGCTTCTTTTCATTTAAAGTTAGAAAGATTTAATTTGAGATTAATGAGTGTCATATGAGAGAGGATTCTCTGATATATAATCATTTCAGTCAACTTTGGTTACGATGGATTCTCTCTCCCCCTTTATTCGCCTAGCTGAGATAAAGGCGCATCACTTTATATGTCAGATTAAGCCACGTCACTTTACATGAGAGAATCCCCTCATATGGACAATCTTAAGCTTCTAATTTAATTTATTGAATGCAAACTGCGAAACCTTGGGGTATAGAGATGTCCTTACCATCTGTCTTTTGGGGGCCATCATTCAATACACTGTCAACCGCAGCCTTCATTACATCAACATTCTTACGAGGAGCAACACCTTTATCGTAAAAATCCAATCTCTCCTCAACTTGCTCACGTAGCTTTTCTCCAAACACAGTGGTATTTGATTCTGATTCATCGCCTTCTAGTCAGCTAATTAAAAAAATAAGTAAAAGATGCCGTCCATAATATGTTAAAATGAAGACTTACCTGAAAAACAGTCAATTCGAGAAGCTATGGAACATTTATTTGCAAGATAACGAGCCAAACGACCCTTATTCCTGGAAGATGCTCGTCCAATAAAAGAAGAGTGGAAGATGAGACCATATTTTGGAGTGTTTCCTCGTGTTTTCAGTGCCCTATTGAATTCCATTGAAATGAAAGTTAATGACAATCACAATTTGAAATATGTTTGATCAGAAATGGAAAAGGTTTAAACATCTTATGAATAAAGATTTCAGGCATGGATGCAGATCAACATTATTAACATCCCGACTCAATAAGAAATTATGAAAATCATTCCATTAGATAACTAAGAAGCCCGACATCTGGATGACAGGACAAAATGATTCTGAAATCATACTCCCTGTCATCCATCTTTTCCTTAACAGCTTCTAGAAATTTCAGCGTTATATAGCTCAAATATTATTAGAATAGTAATCAGATAATCGTATTCCACTTCTAAGTTACTATAGAAAACCTGAAAAGTGCCTTTTCTGCACCAAGTATCTGAAGAGTAGAAGCAGGGCATTTTGCCAGATTTGATAGACTTCCAGCATGAGATATCAAACGGGCACCGACGACTTCACCAATTAGGGATGCCAAATTTGGAGCAATGTCATTCATTTTTGTAACAAGATATTCATAGAGCTTCTTCCTATATTCAGAGAGGTCCATAACTCTCTGAGCAAACTGCTGGACATTAATCAGATCAAGTGGAGATAAATCCTGTCCTGGAGAAGGAAAGACAACATTCAAGTAAAACAACCTAATTTTGTCCGCGTCGATTGCTTACAAGAACCTATTTGAACTTAGAAAAGTAAAATGAATGTAGTCGTTACCCATGGATGCTTTAGCTGCTTCAACTACCTCCTTTGCTTTGTCCTCATCACCAAGGATATCTGCCAACTGTGGAATATGTTCTTCAGCTAAATCGGATTTGTTTTGCACAAGCTTTGCAATTTGGGCATACAAATAATTGTCATTAACAATCTTCACGAGCTCCGGGAAATGCCATGAGTACCACTCTCTGCAGAAAGATGTTTTAAACTTCAGATCAAGTATTTATGTAGCAACAAGAGAAATAAAAATAAAGTATTTAGCAACAGAAGCTATAACATTCTGCTGTTCTAGATGTATTAATATTTAGGATTAGCAAGTACAAACTTCAAACTTAAGATAAAAAAAAAATAAATTAGAAATGAGAAAAAGGTATGTGCATTCGTGCATACATGGTCTCTTTATGGCGACTAAAACAATTTGTAAAACTAGACAAATATAATAAAAGGTTGACTGAGAAAATGCACCATAAGTTAGTAGCCTTAATTACAAAATATCTATACTCCTCATGAAGATGCTAGTTCCCATAATTAAATCTGTGCGACATCAACAGGTGCACGGGGAGCAATTTCCTAAGAATAAAAGGTGTTAGGAACTTTCAGGATTCAACTTAATGGAGCATCGGTGCATCTATTTCTTAAACATAATATCACAATTATTTAATAGTCTGAGCTAATTCCCGTATACTAGAGAAATTGGATAATTATACTACATACAAACTCTGCTTGATCATCACCTTCCAACAGGTCCTCTCGATCATACTGATGAACTCAAAAGAACTTTACAACATCTTCTAGGAATCAATGATCATAAACTTCCATTGAATAAGATCGTTTTTATCTATTTTATGGCTACTAATTTCCAATTTATCTCATAACCAACCATCCCAACAACAACAACCAAGCCATTATCACAAACTCTTTAGTTTACATGAATCCTATGCTTCCACTAGATTCTGTTAGGGCTATCTGCTCCACTAAGTTAATATAACCAACCATTCTGTAGATGACAAATATACACCGCATAACATAGCTATTACAAAATGATAATAGAAAAAACGGATGTGGATTACCATTCATGAGTGCACAATATGGCTACTACTTAAACGCGCTAAAAAAATTGACAAAATCCTCAATAGCTGCTTATCACATTTTTGCCTAATACATTCCTACCCCCACAGTGATATTCGGAAAACTATAGACCAGGCTAAAAGTGAATGACCGAGTAGAATGACTATTCGGTGTCTGAAAAAGGTATAAAACTATAAAGGGCACTGTGTCATCTAAGTTTACATTCAGCTACTGAAGAAAGGTCAAGCTAAGCCCTAGCATTGAGGATCAAGAATGTGTCTAAACCATCAGGCAGATATGTATCAGCCCTATTGAGTGGCATCAACAGCAGGGGCACTAAACCAACAGGTAAAATCCACTTGCCAACCCAAGAATATTAGACAGTCAAATAGAGCAATTAGAAAAGGCGCTCGATCAAATAGGTTGACAAAGTAGAGGATATATACAGAACAAAGATAAGGTTTCAAAAAAAAACTCGGTCCTGCAAGTTGATCAAATATAAATTTAAACAAAACAAACAAGTCAAAGTTGTTTACATGGAAATTTGATGGATGAAACTCAAGATTGGAGCTACTTTCCTCAAACTAAGGCACATAACTTGTATGATTGTATCAGACCATGTCAATATAACAACAAACAACTGATTTTTTTTTAAATTCACTGCACATTCCAAATGCAGGTCTTCAACTTCAGTGAACATGAAAGCATAATAATCAACAGACAACCAAAAAGCAGAGAAGACAACAACAAAACACCAACAAAAACATTCATGAACCGTCTAGAAAGACATGTATAAGCTTTAACAAGTCTAAGCTTCACCAATATCAAATAGTCCAAAGAAATCAAACTCTTTACAGTCTCCACACAAAAACACATGATGCATAAACACACAAAATAAATCATTTCCGCTAAAAGCAATTCCTAATTTCAGGAAAGAGCATAGAGTTTGAAGAATAAAGAACAGACCTGACCCTCATTGAGAATGAGTTAATATCCTTATCCAGAGTATCCAGCAGAAATATCGCCTGAATAACCATGTTATCAACTCGATTCACATTAAACTTCACCTTCGCCCGACTGTAACTATGCCCCAACCCAAGTCTTGCCAACTCCAAATCCGTAGGCTACAATCACAAAACTATCATCAATCATTGACATCACAAAACCATACAAACTCTTCCAATTAAAAGTTGAAACGCAACCTTGAGATCCTTAATAAACCGATCAAAGTGCAATCTAACACCTCTCAAAAGCTCCATCACAAACTCATTGCATTGACAAGGGATCTTCGTCACTTCGGCAATCTGCGACCCGACCTTCGGCTCCGAGACACCAAGGCTAAACTTCGCCTTCTTCCCTTCCTTCACTTTCGGAAGATTAACACTCAAGAAATTGCTCAATTCTTCAGTCATTATCCCTAAAGTTTCAATTAAAAAAAAAGAACAACACAATTAATCACAAATCATGAAATCTTTTCAGGGGCCGAAGTTTTCTAGGGTTTTACCCTCGGAAATGGCGTTGCATTGGTTGAGGGCGTCGAGGGCGGAGGAAAAAGGTTGAAAAGCTTCGAACTTGACGATCTTGCCGAAGCGAGTTAGGTCCAAGATTGAGTTTTTAACAGCCTCCGTGTTCTGCCCGATCTCGTCGAGGCCGTAGGCGTGGAAGAGAGAGTAGCCGGACGCTGACTCGAAGAGGAGGTACAGCGCCATGGCGGAGAGTTAGGGTTAGGGCTTTTGTTTTCAGGGTTTTGGAGGAGGGAGAGGAGAAGAATGAGGGAGTTTTGAGGGGAAGAAGAAAAGGGGTTAGGGTTTTAGAAGCGAAATGGGCCAAGGCCTAATTGCTGATTACAGAGGTACAATTTCAAGAAAAAAGCACATTTAATTTAAATTAAAAAAAATAGTTAAGGGATTGTTCGGTTGTGTGCAAATGGAGTTGCAGATATAAAAATTGCAATTGGATTAGTATTTCTTTAATTTATAGGATTTTAATTAGAAAATGTTGAAAGCTGCAGAAAATGTTGCGGCCAATTTGGTGCAAGCAAAACATGCAAACTCTAGACAAGGAAATTTAAAAAAATGAAAAATAATAACACTTCATTAGAGAACTTTTCGAATCTAATAAATAGAAAGACCTTCTATACCTATTTTTCCTTTATATGCTTTCACAAGATTTGAAGTGAATTTCTTGCAACAATTGTTGCATGCAACATTTATTGTCGTCTCTAGCGAGGACTTTCTAGCCTAAAATATCTTATTCATTAACACAATTTGTCCATGTAAGGCCGAGGTTGTGGCATTGAGTGTTGATGCTGATTTTGTGTCACATCTACCGTTGTGCCTTTGATGGATACCAAAATAGTCTCTACGCTCCCTCTGGTCATTAGTTCTGTAGGCACTACGATATCTCTACTACCATCGAGTTTATCTGCAGCAATCTCGCTTCTAGTAGGACTTTCTTAGGGCGGCCATGGAGGAATTACTCCACAACCCGCATCAAATCATACTTGGACAACATAGTTGATCCAAATGGATGGATGAAATAGTCGTAAGGCGAAGATCCAGTATTGCATAAGGTACAGTATGACGAGTACGTAAATTTTGTGCCGGAAAATGGGACTAGTAAGAAAAGGGTAAGATGACTGAGATTTCACAGGATGTAGTACAGTTAATCAAATAAGTTTATAGTTTCTCAGTTTGTAAACATGGATCAGTGATTGCCTTCCACATTGATTCCGTATGAGTATGGTGTTTGAGTATTTTATTTTTCTTCCATGTATCCACTACATGTTCTAATATGATGGGCTGGCTACGAAAACTAAGTTTAGAAACTAGCTAAAAGAATTTACAAGTTATTATTATTTTTTGTTAAGTAAAATTTACAAGTTATTATATAGTATGATTCGATAATATATTTCCATGTAGACATTTGACTGTGGCTCCAAATCGCTTTTACATCAAAAGGGAAGTGCCCAATTACAAACGAACATATTTTAAGAAGAGACAAGTAAGAATTTGAGCATGAAAATCAATTAAGCTTAAAAATATTTTAGAATTACAATACATTTACAGAGATACAGAACCTAGATCATGTTTTTGCACGTTTGCAAGATTGACTATTTTATTTTATTTTATTTTATTTTATTTAGTCTGTTTTAGATTGTAGACAAAATCATCCGTGATCCTTCTACTACCAGATTCCCCACCATCCCTAAAACAAAATATATACAACTCCAACACTCTTTAACTCGCTACTATGTATATATAATTTAGGATATAATGATCATTTCCTCCTAAAAGTATTGGTGAATTGTCAAATTGCCCCCTAATGTTTCAATTTGCCTATTTCCCCGCTTAAGCTATGTGTATATGCCCAATATGATCATTTTGTGAGCATACAGTCAAATATTGAATAGATTAATGATGTGATAGTGATTTTTTAATACAATTTTTGTATTTTTAAAATCCAAAAATAAGTTTTAATTCATAAAAGCGTTTAAGGATAAAAAGTCTTGGGAGAAAGTAGTTTAAAAATATTTTTTAGTTTGGAGAAAAAGGAAATAAACCTGATAAAACCCACAAAGAAATAAAAAAAACACTGTTACATTATTAATCTGTTAAATATTCGGCTGTATGCTCACAAAATGATCATATTGAAACCATAAACATAGTTTGAGGGGAAAAATAGACAAAATGATACTTTAGAGGTCATCTTGAGAGTTCACTAATACTTTAAGAGAGAAATGAACATTTTATCCTATAATTTAAGATGTATCTTTCTACCTGCGACAGCTCGCGCTAATGGAGTACGTTTGAGCCTGCTCTGATTTCAATTAGGCTTTACATGTTAACATTTTGTTAAGAAGCCTAACAAATAATAGTAGGATTCCTCAGGTACAGCATAACCAAATTTGCAGCCATGTGCCTTTAACTTTTCATAGCCTTTTCGGGTAAAATGTCAATCTAAACAATGAAACCGATTTGGCAAACAAATACACCAATATGGGCAAGGAATCAGATTTCTAAACAATGATATTCCCCTAAGTTCATCTAATGTACCATAAAACCACCCCTATGCTACCCCTTTTCATCTAATTTTCACCCAAACCTCACATTCTCTCTTCCACCTCCTTTGAAAATCCCACTTATAATCTGCAAAGAGGTTGAGGTAATTTACTCCCTATGCTAATTTACCTTAGTTTGAGGGTAATTTTCCTTAATAGCGGGGAGCATTTTCATCTTTTAGGGAAAACTATAATGGCGTCAAGAACTAAGGATAATTTTCCTTAATAGCGTGGAGCATTTTCATCTTTTAGGGAAAACTATAATGGCGTCAAGTTTTTTAACCGATGATACATGGGGCATTTATGTGCCAGATTTTACAAATGGGACATTTAAGTGCAACTTAAGTGAAACTATAGTATGTTTAAGTGCAATTTAGCCAAAAAAAGAAAAAAAAAAAAAAAAAAAACACATATATAAGAATGGAACCAGGATAAGCTATCTGAGAACTAAGTTAACCATGAAAATATTATGGCAGCCATTTCTTATATGATCATTTATTTTTAAAACTAATCAGATTAGTAAAGTCCCATGAATTAAATCAAATCTTATTATGTTTTGATCTTGCTTTGGTGTAACATCAGTCCATCACTGTAACCGTCTTTATAAGACACTTTTGGCTTTTCCTTGAATCCGCGTATTGAGTTTTGAAGTCTCGCATGAATCCTATTATGGTTTGGTTAGGTGAACTAACGACTGGGAATATGAATCCTTACCATGAACAGGTTTTGAGCCTCACAAAAATCCTATCATTACCTTGGTTAATTAAACTTTGTCCCTTTAATCTTTCATATTTTGAATTAGCCCCTCAAATAATTGAAACTGCTACTAAGTCCCCCATTCTCGAGTTATTTTGAAATTAGATCCTCAACCCATTGGAATTGCTGTTATCTCCCCTAATTCTTAAGTTGCTTAAAACTAGTTTCCAGTCAAGAGTAGAAGTAACAATTAGAGGGATTAATTTGAAACAACTTATAAGAAATGTGGGACTTATAGCAATTTCAATGATGCAGGGACTAATTTCAAAATATCTCAAGAACTTGGGGACCTAATAGAGCGACTAATTTCAGAATATGAAACATGTAAGGGACTAATATTGAAGAAAATCCCAAAAACTAAAATATATATCTCATAATAGCACATCCAAAAGTCGAACTACAAAAACTAATGGCCGAAATCCACACATCCAAAGAAGTTCCAGGCCTGAACCCTTCACAAAACAAGAATGCAAGTTGATTCAAGCTACTCACAAGTTGATTCAAGTTACTCACAGAATCTAAACAGATTTCTAAAAAACCCTGGAAAACATGAGAAGAACACCTTTTATGTCCTCTTCTTTCTCAAATTTGCAGCCAGATAACATCATTTGTTCACATCCATACTCACTTCCGATGTATATATCTCATACCAGATCATCGACAACAAGTTCTACATCACCATCCCACCATCAATGGTGAATACCTGCAGATTATCACAAACATATCACCATTAAAATCAATAGCCAAAGTGAATTAAATATTAGGTCACATTAAGAAAATTTCATAACTATCAAGAATGCTTGATCAAGTAAGTCAATATTACCTGTCCAGTGATGTAACTTGCAGCAGGATTAAGGGATAAAAACTCCACCAATCCAGCAACTTCTTCTGGTTTTCCATATCGCCCTGCAAAATAAACACTTATTGTAAAGTTTGAAGTTTGGCATGACAATAAAAGAAAATCCATGCCAAAAAGTATTGGTTGAAGATGTCCACTTCATAAATCTTTTTCGGTACAATGTCAGACTTCAGGAATGCCTTAAAACTAAGTGCAAACGAGTATTGAACTATTTTAACATTTCGATAATTTGAGTCGCACTTTATATTGCATAATTATTTCAACACAGAATGCTTACAGAACTTTGCCAGTAAACGGATCATCCTTACCTAGAGGGATACCCTGTAAGATTTTCTTCTCAATGTCTTCTCCAAGTGTGGAAGTCATATCGGACGCAATAAACCCAGGGGCAACTGCATTCACCTGAGTAGCCATTTAATCTAATTAGCTTATATTTCAGAGACTAATCAAGATTTACTTTAGACAATATACTAAAGAACGAGAATCACCGTGATGTTTCTGCTTGCATATTCCCTCGCTACACTTTTGGTCAAACCAATCACTCCTGCCTTTGCAGCGCTATAGTTGGCTTGACCAACATTTCCAACAAGACCAACAACAGATGCTATATTGACAATTCTTCCCTGCAATAAACAGTAACTAAAGTCATGATAATACTAGATACATAATTTCCAAACAAGAAAGGATAAAATACGATGTAATTGGCTATCGGTCAAATGACAATGTCTCTTAAACATGAGAAAAGAATATGGAAAAGGAAAATTCAAATATAAATCAGTACTGTAGAACTTGATCTACCTTTCTCTTTTTCATCATTATTTTGGCTGCAGCCTGCAAAGGAACAGGGCTATCAGTAAAAACAGAAGTACACAGCTGAATAACATATTGAAAATTTGAATCTATGATCTCAGATAAAGATAAATATTCACCTGCGTGCAAAGGAAGACACCTGTAAGATTCAGGTCAATTACATCCTGCCATTGAGATTTCTTCATTCTCATCAGTAAAGTATCTCGAGTAATGCCTGGAATCATGAAGATTTATTATAGGAAGAAAAAGAAATATATTTGTTAGGTAGAGGTAGTCAAATCTTCAATAACCTGCATTGTTTATCAAAATATCAACCGTTCCCCAAGCATCAACTGCCTGCAAGTATAATAACTCTGAGATATAAGTTTCAAAAGATGTAAACAAAATGCAAGGATTATGATAGAAACTGTGCTGTAGTGCTATAAACTCACAGTTTTGATCATAAATTCCACATCAGTTTCTTTTGAAACATCTCCACCGAAGGTGAGGGCTTGACCACCGGAGGCCTCGATCTACAACCAGAAAACACGAAGAATTAAACGCTAATATTTGAAACAATTATTCTCTATGACTTCAAAAGAATTGTAAAATCCAATATGCTAGAGTACTTAATAGATCCATAAGGCCAATCACTTTTGCTTGATAACTTACAAATTATATTACTTGAATAAACATAAACCCTCTGTTTCAATCAAGATGATAATTCTAAAAAGTCCTTAAAATAGCAATTGAAGCTTTCAAGTTTTGCATAAAAGTTGCTGATATCATCATAAGGTTAGAACATACAGACCTTTCAGTTATTTTCCATTCTATTAGACTATTAGTTTATCTCCAATTCTATTTCACTGTGATCAAGACCTTAACTGGAAGTTCATAAAAACAAAAAAGTTCTGGATGTGCTTCTCTAGCTGCACCGTGAAACCTGCTTGTTCAAAAAATGGTGTCCGCTTTGACTAATATAATGCCATTTTAAACCCGTGTCAGATTATAATGATGTGGACACTACATGCCAAAAAACAAGCCCTTTAACTAGTGTGTATGATGGAGTATATTTAATTTTCATGAAATACCAAATCTAAAGGTTAAAAGTTAGTTTCACTGTGTTATGTGTTCAGGCTCTGCAGGGATTTGAAAACCGTCAACATCTCAGCCTTTCTCATATAGTGAGATCCTTGATGGAGCACCAGTGGAAGTTGAGAAAAGCACCAAGATGGGATAACAGATATTTCATGGCCATTATCTGCCTGATCTTAACCCTCTCGAGTTAGTTTCCATTTCATGGTTGTAAAAACCCTGTGGTCCTGGTGGGTGGTCAGAGTCTTTCATATACCTTTTCAAATCATGTTGTATAAGGTCATGCAACCAAATAAATACACTACATAAAGAACAGTAATTTACCACTTGACAAGATATTACCAAGTCTGAAAATTTTATAGCTGACTAACTCACTTCATTATCCGAGGCTAATAATTATTTGATAATAGTGTTACTCTTAAAAAGAAACATCCACATATAACTGCAAAAATGGGTTGCAAGACTAGCCCTCATGCAAGAGTGTAGTCATCAAATGTTAGCTCTTAAACAGTCCATGCAGAGTTCCCTAACTTGTGCAGGAAGAATAGAGGAAGCAGAAGTCGCAATGACAGAGGTCACTAAACATAATAAATATTGATGGATGGCACTAAAGTAATTACAAACCGACACTACAATGAGTTAACCAGATGCGGACGATGCATCTAAATAATGTTCTTTGTCAGAGCATAGTGTTAACAAAACAGAGTTTAAGAATTTCACAAAAGAAACAGTGTTTGGAATAAACTAACATGTTCCAAATATATCAAAGGATCACTTTAATCAACTGCAACTATTAAAAAAATCAACAAATTAAAGAAAAATGAAGGAGTGTCATGCTCACTTCTTTTGAAACTTCTTCAGCCTCCTTTGATGACCTTGCATAGTTAACGAGGACCTGATAGAATTAGGAAGTAGTCAGCAATCGATTTTACACAAAAGCAAAAAAATAATGCCACCTATAAATACACATTACACAGTTATGTAGCTAGGAGAAAGATATTTAGGAGATAATAACAAATGGCAACATTAAGAATACAGGGCACAGAAATGATAATGGAATATTAGTCTGATTTACTAATAACCATGGTCAGAATAAAAGAGCAAATAATTGCAGAGAAACTAATAGTAAAAGGGTCCTAATATAATTTGTGGCTCATCTCTATATAGATACAGATATATTAGTTGTCTGATTAACTAATAACCATGGTCAGAACAAACTAGCAAATAATTGCAGAGAAACTAATACTAAAAGGATCCTAATATTGTGTGTGGCTCATCTCTTGATCTCTCTCATCTAATAGGAGCTTAACAAGGTTTTTTGAAGTAACTAAATATTTCCACATATCTCCATTTATCAGATACATATTGATGAATTAGAGTCAGACAAGACTCTCACATTCTAAATCATATGGGGAATCTTTCTTGAAGGGATTACACTGTTTAGTAGCTAGATGCAGCGACAAAGCATGGTCCCTCCATCCCCAAAGCTCTCTCTATTTAATTTAGGTACAGCCTTAGCATCAACTTTAAAGGATTCCCTAGAAATATAATAAATGAACCAGAGCACTAATATCTTTTATCAAGAAAGGAGGTTGCAGTGGCTGCCACTTCTCTAGAACTATGCACGCTGGACAGTTCATACTTGTCCTTTGCTGCTTATATTTTCTCCCCAGAAAACAACCAAGCACCCCATGGTTGGATAAATACTAACTATGAATTCCCAAACGTTTTACCTAGCAATCATGACAGATACCAACTGTTTGCTGCTGAAATCAAATGTTTTATAACACAAATAGTGCTTTGCAAACAAACAGTTACAACCCAGGTAAACTTGGCCCCCATACGTCCCAGCACACTGCTCTACATGCAAAGAAAATGCCAATAATAACTACCTCAAGTAACAAATAGATTGCACAGGATGTACGTATATTCATAAAACTAAAGAAGCAGATATTACATCAAAGCTAATCAGACCATTGACACCAAAATTCCATATTGAATTATACCATCAATTTATTAAGATATCATTTAGTTTAAAAACTCTAAAAAGAATCCTATTTAAAAGGAGGAAAAGCAAAAATATGATATGAACCTACTGACCTTGCAACCAGCTTTACCCATGGCCAATGCAATAGCCTTTCCAATACCTCTAGAAGCTCCGGTCACAATAACAACAGGCGTCTCCACTTTCGGGGTTTCCTCAACTGTTGCTTGCTCCACAGCAGTAACATGAGTTCTGACACCTGCATATCATACACAAAATGTATAACGAAAATAATTATTATGCTATAGCAATAAAACAAATTTACTCAAAGTATGATAACAGCAAAATTCTAAAAGACAAATTTACTTGAAGTATGAAAATAATTATTATGCTTAGCTTAAAGACAAATAAAAACTTTAGATGCAGATATTGATACTGTGTTTAAGTTTCATAGAACTTGTGAATATCCCTTGGGATTTTCCATATACAATCGAAAATAATGTTACCGCGAATCGGAAAAAAAAAATTGTGCTTCTATCTTAAGAAGAACATATTCAGTAATTATTTTGGATGGTACAGAAATGATGCTACAGTATGATTGGGCTAATGGAAAATTTTCCTGAAGTGTGATGAAACACACCAACTAATTGTCATAGTATCTGGAAGGCACGTGCAAAATAAAAAGGGAAATTTTCACAACCCCCCAACCGCCAACCGAAAAATTCACATTAAGGACGGTGTAGACTCGACAAAGGTGTCAACTTGGACTTTTCAGAACAAAAAATTGCACAATACCAATCAAATCTGATGCATTGCTAGGCATTGCTAGCCAAAATCACATAGCTCTTCAACCAATCATTAAGAAAATTCGCAATAATGAGTATACAACCCTCCGATTTTCGCAATTTAATGAAAAATATCAAAAAATTAAAACACGAGACTTCCAAGATTTGATTTTTTTTACCAGAGAAGGCAGCGGAGGCATCAGAGGATCTAAGAGAAGATCGAAGATTAGGGCACCGGACGGCGACAGGAAGAGGGCGGAGCGGTACCGTGCTCCGCGGAGCAGCGGAGGGCTTGGAGATGATGGGTGAAGCGAAAGAGATGGAGGCGGCCATGAGAGAGGATCGGTGGTGGAGCAGGTTACGAGTGGGTCTGAGATTAGCCAGAGCAAAAAATGAGAGGAGAGAGAGAGATTTTATAGGGTTAGAGAGAGAGAGAGAGAGAGAGAGAGAGTTGGAGCTTTGGAAGCTCCGAAGAAAAGTGGGGGATTCTAGGGAGCTCCGCCCCCACAGCTTAACGCTACAGTCACTGATGAGATTTTGCTTCTACGCTGACAAGAGAATATTTCGATTAGTGTTAATTATAGGGATAATTGCAAATAAACTCCTTGTAGTACTGCCCAATTGCGACTAGACACATCTATTTGTGCGAATAGAGCCCTGATGAAATATATTTTGACTCTTAAAATAGTCAAATTTTTTTTTTGAGGAATCATATAGACCCTGATAGTTCTATTGGCAAAGATAGATCCCAGATTACTAAATTTTTTACTTCTAAAAAAGTTAAAAAAGTTCACTATGGGTATGTATTCATACTTGGACCAATACTAGAGGGAGTCTATTCAGACAAATAGAACTAGAGAGTTTTATTCTTAATTGGGTGACACTACAGGGTTCTATTATCTATTGACTCTTAGTTATATCATGCTATTTTGGCTACTACTATAAAAAAAGGCTAAATTGTATTTAAATACCCTATAGTGCCTAAGTTGTAGGTAAATGTCTCCGTATATAAATGCCTGCATTTACACCAAAGTTTCTAAATTTTGCATATAAATATCTCAGAGTTTCTAAATGTTGTACGTTGATGCCCTCATTTTGTGAGCCATTAGAATATTCGTGGAATATTCTCATGTGATCTGTCATGTGGTATTCTGATACATTTTGATACCCCTAAAGTTCATCTAATTTAAAATTAAACATCTGAAATGCTATATTATGCATTTTCATCTACCTAATGGATGGGTACATTTTCGTCTTTTAGGAAAAATATTATGGTATCTGAATATTTAACAAAAAATACTTTAGGATATTGAAGGGCATGCATTTACAACTGGGGGGTATTTAAATACAACTTTGGTGAAACTAATAGTTCTTGGGGAGTGGTGTACGAATATCATGATTTGAGGGACTTGCATAAGAAAAATGAGTTTTGGAGGACTTGTGTCTAAATATCATGATTTGAGGACCTTTAACCAATTAGACAAGATTTAGGGCCCAATACCTCAGAAACCCATGATTTCTTCCTCCTCTCTCCATTTACAAGCCTTGGACGAGCTAAATTAATCACTGATGATTCAATAGTTAAACAAAGTGAGATGGATCCATGAGGCCGCAGAGTGATTTTGGAAGCTGCTGCAATAAATGGATGAAACATGGTGATTCATTCTCCCCTTTTTTCTTTCTTTTAGATCTAAATCTGAATTGAAATCTTGCTTTCTGGGCCTGTATTCAGTGTGAAATTATATTATATTTTAATTTTCTTTTATTAGAGTAAAGAGTTCCATTTTTTTATATGAAATGCATTCTATCTTCTTCATGATGTTTCAATTGAAATATTAATTGATTATTTGGTTTGAATGGATTTTTTTATAGCATGATTTTGGAGGATTTTAAAATGTCAATTTCTATCTAAACACTCCCTGAAGAATACCCTGATTGTTTTTTCAATATCCATCTTAAATCACACATCAAACTCTTAATTAAATTTTCATTTCTTCAATTTTTTTGCATGAAATTATTTTTCATAGTTAAAATTTCTCCTTCCAGCTCTCTTAATCATCCAATTTCCTTATAAATCACAATATCTCGCATCATAGGATTTTATTTGACGCCTTCATTGTTAAGTGATTTTTTCAGCTGAGATTCATCAAGAACATATTTGACTGGTGAATAAAATATTTATGATTGTTATATTGTATATATACTAGTTAAACAGTCGGAATTGGATAAAGAAATGGCATGAACTAAAAATGCTGCCAATTGGACACTCTTTTTTTTTTTTTTTTTCATTGCAACTATTATCTAGCCGAAACTTGGGTGGAAATTGGGACATAAATGGGATCTCGGTCGAACTACATCTTAACTGTTGTCTACCTAACTTAAGAAAAAAAGCAGCAACCATCAGACTTCTTAACTGTTATTGACAAAAATGAAGCAGCAATCAGCAACCATCAGAGTTAGCCTGATTATGCATAAATAGAATGGGCCCAAGTATCAATGCGTGCCTGCAAACTCTTTGCCAGCTTAATCATTTCCAACTTGGTAGCAATCACTAAGCCTGAAACATAGAAATGTCAGCTTCGTACAGTTTTGGATTGATTTCAAGCAGGCAGAACAATGCATTATATTGTTTTGCCGTTGTTGTTGCCTTGAAGGAAAAGAGTGTGGATATCGGACAAGTGGGTGGAAATGAGGAATGTGGGTATGCTGACTTAGTATACATAGTAACGGGTATTTAGGTATAAAAAGTTATGTTCAATAGATGAGAGAACTATGCACAAAGTACAAACTAAAAGTGAATCATGTCATGAAATTTAAAGTTTCCCCATATTATTGGAGTAGGTAATGCTTTGTAGATTTTGTGGTTAATCTTCACTCGAAAAGGATGAATGTTCGAGTATCATTTAGGCGGTTTGCCTAGTGATTTCTGCATTTTAATTGAAGAAGATAGATTAGATTGTATATATAGGACTAGAGAGTCAATATTGGTTTTTTTTTTAACCAGAATATTGGTTCCTTTTTAACTAGAGAGTCAATAGCTTAGATTGTATACATAGATTAGATTGAATATATATCTGTGTTATCTTGCTTTGCCTGTTACCTGGGAGCAAAGGCTTCCTTTTTAACCAGAATATTGGTTCCTTTTTAACTAGCTTAGATTGTATACATAGATTAGATTGTATATATATCTGTGTTATCTTGCTTTGCCTGTTAACTGGGAGCAAAGGCTTCAATTGTAAATAAAAGTATTATATTATTTCCGGTACCATAGCATACTTCACCAAACCCAAAAATAGATATCTTTTGTGGTTGAGGAAAGCAAAGATGCATATATTTCCTTCAATTGTTTTGTATTTTGCTGTCCATCCGCCTTATCCATTATGAGGTAAATCTAGTATATCTCTGCTGTTACCTTCTAAATTTTCTCTTACATAGGCACCAATTTTTAATAGGTACTACTGCCTACTTGTACCTTTGACTCTGCCCATACTTGTTGTAGCTGTATATTTACATTGGCTCAGCATGAAACTCTTCAAGCATGCATAAAACTGCCTCTTAACAGCTAATAAAGCTTTGTCCATGAAGATGCAATCAGAGCCCAAGAGCACAACTTTCACATGAAAATGGAGTGGAGTTTTAGCACTTCTCTATCTTGCTGAAGAGAAGTCTTCTTCCAAACTGGACCTTGCGTTTATGAAGCTTATGAGTAAATGGAACTGCAGTGAAGCTATCGATTCAACGAAATTTGTCAAACTATCACATACTGCAGAATGGAAGAAAATTTTGTTGCAACTCGACCATATTGTTCTGTGAATGAATATTATGAGAGTGTAAATTGGTATCTAATGACATTGAAGTCATGTGTAAAAGTAAAAACCTCAGTTGTAAAGAAGTTTCACAGTCTTGCGTTTTTCTTTTTCCTAAGTAAGTGATATTTATTTATTTATTTATTTTTTGTGTGGATATGAGGGAAACCTTGCAAGGCATGAAAATCCCAGGCTGAAATCCAAGTTCGATCCCCGACCCCTACCAAGTAAACTCAGGTGTGGGTCTCACTTCTCATCCCCACCCTCAGGTTAGACTGACGGGATCGAACTAGAGACCTGGGGTGTATTGGCAGTATTACCACTGAGTCCTCAAGCCAACTACGCTACCCACGGTGGGTAAAGTAAGTGAAATGTTGAAATTATATGTCTTATTCTCTTTTTACAGGTAGTGAAAATTGAAAGGCATCATCCTCTCCTATTATTCCTTTTTTAAAGCATCACAGGTATATAATTTTTGTGTAGCTGAATGTTACACAGCTTCTGGGATTGGGGAGAGGATGCTTCTTGGTGTAGTCTCTCAGCATCTTGCTCCCTTCTGAAAGGCCAAGCTAATTAATTTTTATTATATTTGAGGTATTCTTTTAGTTTACAGTTAAAAAGTTTTTTTCTAATTCTTTTGTAGAGAACTAGTTTGTTAATCTTGTTTTCTTGTTTTCCTGTAGAAATACAACACATATGAAGAGGACGAGGGATATTTGAAATGAACTAAATGTTTATTGATAAAATCTGTTATGAATATTTAGGAGCTTATTTCTCCAAAATTTTTTGAAGAATATATTGAACGGTTTTTCTTATATTGGTCACATTAAATAAGCCCGCACAAATTCATATATTTTAAGTATCTCTCAAATCTACAAGTACTCTTTTTTTAATAGACAATCGATTATTACTCTTAAATAAGTTCCCATTTTTCCATTTAGTTTTCAGCTGTCAAACACGGGGCTTTTGCACAAACGCTTCCAAACTTTATAAATTAAAGAAAGCACCTTGAACCTTTAATTGTACTTTTAATAATTTTATTGATCATGACTGTGGCCATAATTAGAGACCCTAAACCTTGATCTAACAAGTATTCTCTTACATTAATGTGCAGCCCTTTTTAGATGAAATCACCATACATATAGTGGTTTTTCAATAACCCATGACGAAATTTTGATTTTCATGAAACCATCGTGATAATATAGACAGTTAACAAGTGCCACCGAATCATAATTTCCATGCATATTCTAGTAAATAAGAGTTTAAAATGACATAATTATGATTAACTCTTCAGCAGGGTGAGAGTGAGTTATTTGGAGGGGTGTTAAAAAATTTCGAGGGAGAGATAACTCAATTTTGGATGAAAGTAAAGTGCGTTATTGGGACAATTAAATATTATTAAAATATATATAGATCTGACACATGAGAATATTTTAGAGATTTAACATATTATTTATCAGAATATAGATAAAAATTATAACTTGAAAGCACTTGGTTAGCAGTGCATGTTATCATGATGATTTTGCGACAAAAAATAAAAAATAAAAAATATGAAATATTTGTGGTGGTTTCCAACAAAACCGCATCATTTCGGGGTTCGCATAAAAAACCCCATTTATATCACCCTACGAAGAAGCGGGAAAGTATCCGTAGGCGTCGCATGGGGGCGGCATTATAACCATTGGATTTTGAGCGAATTGGATCTCCTGGAATCTGAAATTTTCGGTTCAAGGGATCCAATGGTTCATAATGTCACTATAGGGACGGCCGTAGGATACTTTCTCCGAAGAAGCTGTTAATGAAGTCAATCCTTGACCATCACGATCCAAACGCAAAACGCTCCTCGTTCCTCCCCCCCATCGTTTGTCACTCTCTCCATCAATTCACTCTCTTATCCCAAATTCTCTTTCATGTTAATAAACAAAAATTTCGAAACATAATAGGATTGAAAACGTCAAACGCAGAAACCCAACAGATCCATCTACAGTTCCAACTGTAATGCTGGGCCTCTTCGATTAAACCCATTGCTTCTGCTTGAAAACTCAACAGAAAGGGAAGTCTTTGGACACCTAGACAAGAAAGCAACTTTATTGTTGGAGTTTAATCACCTGCCGTCAAATTCCGCAGGTACTTTTCTAAAAATCCCATTTTGTGTGAAACCCATGAGGAAAAATCCAATCTTTTTTATACCCATCACAGTTTATCTGTGATTGTACCATATTAGTTGGCAGTCGGTTTCACTTGGGTTCTTAATTTTGGGGAGAGCCCATAAAAAAAGATTGAGAAATAGGCCAAAAATTAGAAAAAAGTTCCAATTTTGATATCTCCTGGTTGCTCTAAAGATCCAGTCTTTTGGGTCATTTGTTCTGAAGCTCAGAATTTGATTTTGTTGGTATCTTGTATATTACCTAAAACCTAGAATATAAAGAAGCAGTTGTTGTAAAGTTCTATTTGCTGAGTTCTACCCGATATGGCTCATACTGTTGAAGGGACCTCTGATTCTCCCTATGCCAATGGATCCCTTCACAATTCCAATGGTGTTGAAGAGAAGCTCGATGAGCTTCGTCGCCTATTCGGGAAATCCGATGGCGATCTCCTAAAGATAGTTGGCGTTGGCGCCGGCGCTTGGGGCAGTGTCTTTCTTGCTCTAATCCAAGATGCCTATGGCCATTTAAGAGATAAAGTCCAAATAAGAATATGGAGAAGAGCAGGACGAGCAGTTGATAGATCCACGGCCGAGCATCTCTTTGAAGTAATCAATTCAAGAGAGGACATATTAAGACGTCTAATTCATCGATGTGCATACTTAAAGTACGTCGAGGGGAGGCTTGGCGATCGAACTTTGTATGCTGATGAGATATTGAGAGATGGGTTTTGTCTTAATATGATAGATACACCACTTTGCCCGATGAAAGTCGTGACTAATTTGCAGGAGGCGGTTTGGGATGCTGATATTGTGATTAATGGATTGCCTTCGACTGAGACAAGGGAGGTTTTCGAGGAGATTGGTAGGTATTGGAAGGAGAGGGTTAGTGCTCCGGTTATTGTATCTTTGGCGAAGGGCATAGAGGCGGCATTGGATCCGGAGCCTAGGATTGTGACTCCGACTCAGATGATTAATCTAGCAAGTAAGGTTTCTATCTTTTTTCATTTCTTATTTTTGGATACAGTGGTCTTTTTTGAGGAATTTTAGTAGAGCATGTGGGGGAGAAAGATTATTGTTTCTTTTTACTCAGCTTGGACCTTGTAAATGTTGTAGTTTCTATTCTCTTTCTCGTCATCATCATCTGGTAGTGGATACAAGAAGACTTCTCGAGAGATCATTAGAATACTTAGAGCTAAGCTGACAACAAACCGATATGACACATAGATAAAAGAAGCCAATGCTACCTTCAACGTACCAATTGTGTAGATTTATACTAATCTTAAAGAAATCATTTGAGTTAGTATCTTCTGGCTTCACATATCAATAATGGAAGTTCATCTTTTTGTAATTGCAATACTAAATGCTGGATCTCTTTATCCTTATAAAGTTGATTCAAGTTAATAGATTAATGAACAGGATTTATAATTTCCCAGTCTGTCTTATTCATTTGAAATGGATTTTCTTATTTCTTATCAAAGATAATATTCAGTTTTATCTATTTAAGATTTTTTAAAGTAATTCCTTATTACTCTTTACACAGTTCTTAATATTTACCTCATAATGCGCCAGCAGACAGTTTTTCATGATTGTTTATTATTTTAAATCAATTGTGGATATTTTAGATATTTTCTGTCAGTCCATCAGCGTGGATATGTGTTCCATTTTGCAGCTGGGGTCCCAATGGAGAACATCCATTATCTTGGAGGCCCAAATATTGCCTCTGAGATTTATAACAAAGAGTATGCTAATGCTCGAATATGTGGGGCTGATAAATGGAGGAAACCTCTGGCTAAGTTTCTGAGGCAGCCACATTTTATTGTATGGGATAACAGTGATCTTGTCACACATGAAATCATGGGAGGCTTGAAGAATGTCTATGCTATTGGTGCTGGTAAATTTTCCCCCCTTGCTGATGATTTCACGATATTGTAATTTTTCATCCTGTTCTTCAGAAGAAAAAAATAATTATCTATATGATACCTTAACTGTGCATGGGAAACCATTTAAATCCTCTAATTATCAATCCAATGGCTTGAAAAATAAGCAAATATATTTTAATAGATTTTGCCAATTATATTCAGATTGTTTATATATTCTTGTATTGGTCGTCTGTTAGTATGCCAAATGGCTGGACGGACTTCTTAGATGAATATTTGACAGTGGATAATGCATGTTTCACATCTTAAATTGATGCCTCATTAATATTTGACAGTGGATAATGCATGTTTCACATCTTAAATTGATGCCTCACTATATAAATAGTTGGACACTGTATTATTGTAGGCAGTTCAATGAGCTTTATACTGTCTCTAATGCCATGTTCAAATTCTGCATCCTTCGTCGCGTCAGATATAAAGGCTACGGTCTAACTGATTTGATTCAGTGATCTATGAAGATTTGATCCAATATTGATTGGTAAGTTCAAGACAAATTGAAAGGAACGAGCCCTCATAATTATGTTATTTCTTTGACATCATGTACCAAGTTAACTTGGGGAATTGTAGGTTTATATAGTGAAGTCAAGCAGGAATATCATGCTTGTGAACTATCTTTTACAAAAACCAGTGGCATTGAATTATGCGAGACTTAAAAAAAAACTATTCATTCATTGTCTCTCAATGTTGATAGATTATTTGAATTATAACCGATTAGTTTTCACTATGCAAATCATATACAAGGCAACACAGCAGTTTATCAAGAATACATGTCGAAATGTATTATATCAAGAATTTAATTAGTACCTGATAGTTGACTTTTTGAAAATGCCTATTTGATTTGAAGCACATTGTCAATTTGAGTAGTGTTTGTGCCCTTTCATGGAGTTCTATCCCCTTTACACATTACCTCACAATCATTCAGCTGAGGATGGTTTATAAACAAAGTTGCTTTTGTTTCCAGGCATGGTAGCAGCTCTAACTAATGAGAGCGCCACGAGCAAATCAGTGTACTTTGCACACTGCACATCTGAAATGATATTTATTACACACTTGCTGACAGAAGAGCCAGAGAAACTTGCTGGGCCATTGCTAGCTGATACTTATGTTACACTACTTAAAGGTCGCAATGCATGGTATGGGCAGATGCTTGCCAAGGGGCAATTGAATTTGGACATGGGCGACAGTATTAAAGGAAAAGGAACTATTCAGGTCAGTTATCTTAATATCTTTAATCAATTTCATATGAAGCATGTCAGAGAAAATTGTGACCTTCATAACTTTATTACATGTTTACACAGAGTAATGTTGATTGTAGACATTGCACCTAGTATAAAGATGTGCCTCTCTTATACACATTGTAATTTTGAGAAATTTTGGTTGCTCAGTTGCAGTGTGAATGTAAGCTAACTGATGATCTTGAGACATCTTACCCGCTGATTATCGTATAATTTTAGGGTGTCACAAAAACGTCCTGAACTTTGAGGGTTTGCGCAAAACCCCCTTGAACTTTGTAAATCAGAGAGAACCCCCTTGAACTTTCAAAATTATACGAAACCCCCCTGAACTATGAAAAATTCTCAAACGCATCAATGAATAGAGTAAAAATCTAAACTACCTTTATTACTTTTTACTACGCTTACTCGAATGACAATATCGAAGTTAGATGGTGATAAAATTCTCCAAAAGTTCTCACATGAAAAGCATGTGACAATGAGACATAGTTTGCATGGTGATTTGCACAATATTGTTGAAAAACAGTTTTAGAGGCTTGATCATCTCCACTGAACTGAAATATCTTTGAGGATTTTATACTGATAAGGAGAGATAGAAGCTATTGCTTTTTTTATTTTATTTTAATACTAGCTGACATCTCCATAACTTTTCATTTTTAGGGTGTGTCTGCTGTTGATGCATTTTACAAGCTCCTCAGTCAATCCAGCTTAAATGTTCTGGATCCTGAAGAAAACAAACCAGTTGCTCCAGTTGAGCTCTGCCCTATCCTCAAAACCCTTTATAAAGTATTGATAACAAGGTCAGCAAAATTTTAACCCACTCTGTCTTGTATGTTAATTTTTATAACGATGAAGTTCATAAGATAGTCATTTGCTTTATATTTTGTTTAGGGAATTTTCAACTGAAGCAATTCTTCAGGCTCTAAGAGATGAGACAATGAAAGATCCTCGTGATAGAATTGAGTTAGCACAAAGCCACACTTTTTACAGGCCATCACTTCTTGGCCAACCTTGAAATAGCATCAATCGAAGTTTAAGAAAGTGTAGAACTGAAGAAGTCTAGTGTGCTCGTGAATATAAACTGACATGTACCATGCTTATTGAGCTTTTAGTGGCATAAAATTATGAAAGACATGTAATAAACAGTTTTCAGTTAATGAGAAGTTTGTTTCTCTTGATTCTCTTGCTATATATTCAAGTGAAGATATAAACACCTTCACTGTTACGGTAATTGTTAATGTATCAATGTAAAGCTTTAATCTTTCAGATTATTGAGACAAATAGTCATATGTAACAGCTAAAGTTTTTAGTAACAGAGAGAAGAAACGATGACATTATAAATTTCAAGTAAATCTTTGTCAAAAGTTACAAGATCTGTATAAGTTTGCCTACAGGGAAAATAGAGCTATGTATGGCCAATTTACTCACTGTTAAACAATGACTAGTAACTGGCAAATCTAAGAAACAACTTTTAGATTTTCAGCTACCATGAGAACTTCTCTTGCACAAATCATACATAAATTCCTAAGCCGACCTCCTTTGGATCAGTCTCCACCATCCATGGAGCCCTACAGAGAAATAAATGCATAAAATGTCAAAAGCTCTCTACAAATACAAAGAAACATTATATCTTCAGATCAATACAAAATTAGGAAAAAGATTATACTTGTGCATTTTGAAATTAGTAGTTCCTTGTGATGCTCGTTCGAGGAGCAAAGCCCTTGCTTCAATTGGAATCCCCTCAGGCTGCACAAGATCAAAATTACCAGTTTACCACTGTCAGAGCTGAGAGCCATTATTGGTTGTATTTATACATACTTTTATCAATAGGTTATTTGCGGATAGACCTCCTATAATATTGCCCAATTGCTGGATAGATCCTCTGTACTTCTATTGTTGCAGATAGACCCCCTGATAGAAGTCTTTTGACTCTTTTACGCTCAGGGGTTCTATCCGCAATTGGGTGATAGATAGTATCGGGGGTCTATTCACAACAAAAAAACTACGGGGATCTATCCGCAACTGCACAAAGTACAGGGTGGTCTGGGCGCAGTATATCCCTGTAATTTTATCAAGATGAAGGATACCTCCTCTGGGAACCAAACTCCAGGTTGTGTGCTCCCCTCAAGAATTGCCATGGCAAACGCAGCTATTGATATTCCCACTGATCTGATGACATTTTTAAGCATAGGCATATGAACATGAAACCAGACAATCCATTTAAAAAAAAAGCAAGCGAATGTAGAGTAGAACATAAGGCTTCTCCTAGGGTGATCAGAATCAACATATGTCGATGACTTGGATATAGAAAGTAGATCTGAGCCAAATCGCATCTAGAGACACCCCGCGTCAGGAAATTAAAAGCTTGGTATATATTTATCAGAACTTACTCTGAGAGTTTTTTATGAGTAAACAAACCAATAGTAGTTCGCCCGTTAGAACATTCCAAGTCTATCTGCACCAAATTAAGAAAAGATGATATCAACAGATGCTATCTACATTCAACAGTAAGAATCAGCAAGTAAATGAATAAACATGAGGCAGGATAACCAATTCACAATTATGATGAAACTCATGTTGTTTGTTTTATTTACCCTCATTGATACTCGTTCACCTGCAATGCCATCGACAGCTCGCACAAGAGGGTCAAAGAGTTTTACCAATTGTTGGACTTTACTTCTATCTCTGAGTACATCCTGTGAGCAGCAATTTGAGCCATACTGGTTAGAATGACTGTTGTATCTCCATTGTGATGTATAACTACATATAGGAATCTCAATTATTCTTATTATTTGTAAAAAGGGTGTTTTGTACACATACCCCTTAAAGCATGTGTATTTGCAAAACTATCCCCCCCGGAAAATCTCAATATTTGCAGAAGTACCCCCCAAATCATTAACTTTGGAAGGAAAAAACCCCCCAAAATCTACAAATCATCGACTTTAATAGGCTAAATTGTAACTGCAATGCAAAAAATCTTAATAAAATGGTCAAATTCTTACTCAGCATATCCAACAAAGTTGATGATTTGTTGATATGGGAAGTAATTATTTTTGAAAGTGGATGATTTGGGGGGTGATTTTGCAAATATTGAGATTTGGGGGAAAGTTATGCAAAAATGAATGATTAAAGGTGTACATATAAAAAACCCCGTTTCAAAACAGAATTTCTATATGAAATAGAGATTGAAATTAAATGAGAATAAAAGAGCTTACTGCAGGAACAAAATTTGCCATAGCTTCCATTCCCCAATTCCAGAAAAAGGGGGCTGTACCAAATCGAGCGCTTACAGTTGGCACACCTAAGATCTCACGAGCACTTCTGACTTCAGGTAAGTTCCTGAAATTTTCCTTGAAGTTATCAGTACGTAAGAGATAAATTCTGTAAGTTCTAAGGTGCATGGGCATGGGCAGAAACATTAGGTTTCATCAGTCAGTCCTTTGTCAAAATGATAGAAAAGATCTTGTTTATATTGGAAGATATTGATTTATCTTGATTAATTCATGGTCAAAGAAGTGGCCATAACATTTTTATTGTACATGAAATGGTTCATACCTTGACATCCGACCAAAAAGTAAAACATAACAAATTGCACGAATTATCTTAAAGTCTAACCTAATACTTATTTTATTTTGAATTTGCAGTTTGTGGACATTCGCCATCGGAACATCCATACAAGAAAAATAATTTCTTTGTGAGTCCTTTCAAGCTGAACTTACAACAAGAATACATCTCTCTTTCCAACCCCCTTTCCAAAGTCAATGTTGAGCATTCCACTATATGGCTTTAACTTGATTTCATCTCCTAATAAAGAATAGCTGCCACAGTTAAAAAAGATACTTTAAATGAAGGATAGTATTCATCGGTGAATATAATGGTAATATTCTTAGAGCTGACCTTTATTATAAGCAATAACATCCTCTCCGAGGAGCAAAAAACTTGTAGCCAGTATTGTAGGACCAGCACCACCAGAGCCTGCAGTGTAATAGTAGAATCTGAAGGATCTTTATTAGCAGTGCAAGGACAATAATTAACTAGAATAAAATGAACTTAATTGCGTCCTACTTTGAAATGTGACTGCATCTTATAGAAAAGATGAACTGAACAAGACAATCATTTTATTATTATGTTAATTGGTAAATATAGTATTACTAAAGACAACAGCTTTAATTTCCTTCAAGCCTTTGCAGCATGTACTATTTGCATACATAATTTAGGAAAATATGAAATTTCGTTTTTGTTATCTTGAGGTTTGGAATACAATCACGAAATGGCTTGTTTGCTTCAAACATGGAATAGTAACTGATTTCATCAATGTTTAATAGTCAAGTATTTGATCGATCGACAATTCTGAGATTGCTAAACACTCAATTATGCTTCACATTATCCTTTATCTCGGTAGTTTTTGGATTCCTCAATGCTCTTATCAGTCATTGAGTGCCTTTTATCTCAAATATATTCTCTTGTAATCATCTTCACTTATCTGATGGCAGACAAATTGGTTTGGATCAGTCTTTTTTAACTTGGTCCAGGATTCGAATTGCCTTCAGGAATATAAACTAATTGCACATCTGCTTAGGGCGGGTCCTAACTCCTAAGGTCAGCTCCTTCGAGGCTTGGGTTAGATCACTGCCTTATTCTTATAAACTAGGCCTATGCTTTTGAAGTAATTAAATTTTGTTGCCTGATAATTATGTTTGGATTTCATTGGTTAAGTCTGAATTCGTAAGGTTAATAACACTTGGGGGAAATCAGAGAATGTACGTTGCTTTTTATCAGTTATAAGAAAAGAAAACATTGAGTAAATACACTAGCAAATGTGGAAATAATAAAGGACATATAGTCTACATAAGTTAATAATTCAGAACACTAGAGATCCTTAACTGAAAACACTTGCAGGAGGAAATGCAAGGTAATTCTCTCTTTATGATAAAGTACAATGCTTAATTTACATCTCCCTGGGAAAAAATTATCCCAAATTTGTAGCTTTTTTCTGTTAAAACTGTATTATTAACTTTATTGTTTAGTCTTGCAAACTGGGTAAGTGGGTACCAACCTTAGTCTCTCTGGCTCACCAGCATTTTCTTCACTTCTGACTTTACGTACTAGCTCAGCTGCCATGACTGTCAGTATAATCAAATGTTGTTAAGGGTTTGATAAAAAATCATACACCTATAATGAAAATTCAATTATTATAATCATCACATCATAAAATTTAGTATGAGTTGCCAAAGCAACGAAAATATGACAATGAGAGACAAGAGCCAAAATGTGCAATATGTTTCCTGGGAGTTCATCTACCAAATATTTTCCAAGAGGAAAGTACATAAACTGCTCACATATTTTAAAAGAACATAAACCACTTAAAAGATCCAGTGTCCCCTTTTATCTGCAACTTGGTAAATAGGGTTAGTAGTAAACATTGTTTGGTCATTTGAATATGATCTTGTGTCAAGCAGTCAACCACAAATGGCAAAATGGAGAACATGTAAGATCCTCATTAAAGTGACATAGTAAAAGACAGTATGGTTGTGGATAAAATGAAAGAGATTGGAAAAAGGACAGAGTTTATATTTCCATCTTCTGTCAGCACAAACTTTGTGCATCTACCAAGGTTTTGCTTAAAAATAGAAATGTTATGTTAAATCAGCAATTACACTTTAATGTTCTAAGTTTCAAAAAGTAACTTCTAAACATAAGAGATTGCATTGTGTCACTCAAATGCAGAATCAGTTACATCAAGTAGATAGAGATATATATTCCTTATTTAAACAGAAGTTACATACTGATAGAACACTAAACCACAAATTTTCTATTGAACTTCATGTTAAATAGCTGGAAAATACAACATCCACAGGGCATATCGTTAAACTAAGATTGTTCAAATCACATGAAAAAGGTTGCTTTAGCAACAAATTAACAGTACATTTTCCTGCCTTTTCACAGTTTTCAAGCTAACATTGCTAGAATATATTTTATTACTTTCTCATATATGAAAATTAGTCTTCTTTAGCCCTATAATTTGTTTCTTGTTCTGCAATTTGTTAAAATTCTGTCTTGAGAAGGTGATCAACCTGTAAATTTGATACAGGATGCAAAATGACAATCATTATATGAAAGTAAATAATTCATTAAAAAGAATACAGATGATGAATGAGCATAAAATATATCATTCCAGAAGATTTTATGCATCAAGAAGCAACAGCATAAAGTTTAATTACTATATTGATAATTGTTAAATGCATTAATGGAAAAGCAGGACCATTGCTCACTCCAGGATAAATTCCACCAGTCGTTATAGCCGAAACGCCAGAAGATAGAGCCTTTTCGTGAAAAGATTTTGCTCGCTGTGCATAATTTGTATCATCACAAACATCCAAATATGCAGTCTGTTTTAGCAAAACCAGAAAGCTTGTATTAGTGGAACGTCAACTTAGAACAATGAAATGGCAAACAACATTGAGGAAGTTAATACATTCAACTTAATAAAGTTTTAGAGAGAATAAGTCATTATCACCTTAGTATTGATTGCAGCTTCCAACACACTGCAACTCTCTTTCTGTTGAAACGGTCCAGCTGCATGAACTACTAGATCCACTCCTGTGTTTACAAAGAGGAAAATCATAAGAACAAATTTTAGTGATGCCAAGATACTATAAGTAATCTCAACGCAACATAAGTAGAAGTTTGTCAGGACATTGCTAAGGGCTTTATGATTTACAGCACCAAACACAAAAGCAGACATAGTTCAAAAGAGTAGCTGATACCAAACTGAAGTCAAGCTACCACCATATGAGAAGTGAAAACGAAGAAAATCGAGTCATGATACTATTAGCGATTGTAAAGCACTATGACTATTATTTGATAAAAAAAAAAAGATTACCTGGTGTTTGGCATAAATTGTATAAAGGTAATACATCAAAATTAATTTCGTCGACAAATCTCCAAAATGGTTGGTTTTGAAATTTCTGTATATGTGTTTTTCTGGTTACAAGTTCTCACATTGATAAAGAGTTTTCCATTATCATCTTCAGGGCAACTATGACAGTGAGGGGGTAAAAGCAAAGAATAACTAAACTTTATGACAAGAATAAAGCTTCAATGAAAATAATTTGACTGAGGAACAAAAGCATGAGGCCAATGAGATGACCATGTACACAACAATATGATTCAATGCCGAGAAGACTGAATACCTCTCATTGCTTCTTCCAACATGCTTGAGTTGTCAATATTCACTTCAATAAACTCAGAGTTCCTGCCAAGTGTAGACACTAGAGCAGAACCCTTTTCCCTGTAGAGAATATGAACAAATGTGTACTAATTTGGTACGAGAAAAAAAGACAATCCAAACATTATTTAGTCTAAACATATTTACGAGAATTCACTGAAATGGTACGAGAAAAAGAAAGAGAAACTAATTTATGGCTAACTTACAACTTTAGATTAGAAATTTATAGCTTAGTTGAAAAAAAATTAGAAATTTATCAAATTTATCCCAACCTCCTACACTAGTCCATGGCCAATTTACAAATTTAAATTAGAAACTTAATGATAACCCAATTCAAGAAACATGGAGAGGGATGAGATAGAGTGAACCTGTTGCGGCCGGCGACGAGGATTTGGAGGGAAGGGCAGAGCTTGGAGAGCGCCGTGGCGGTGGACCCACCGACTCGGCCGGTGCCGCCGAGGACCAGGACGCGGGAAGCCATAGGTTTCCCGCCATCTCTTCCCGGCGAGGCGGCGGCGGTCGGCAAGAGGTTGGAGAAGCGGGGGAAAGAAGTTCGCGCCATAAAAATGTAGGCCTCGTTATCCTGCTACTTTTGATCTTATTATGGATTCAATCTGAGGTGATTCGGTGGTCGACGTGGCCTGCTTTGTCATTGGGCCTGATGAGTTAAAAAGGCCTTACGAAAAAAGAATGGGTCATTTGCATATACATATACCGGTTAAAATCAGGGGTATTAGCAAAAAGGCCCCCCACATCTTAGTATTTGCAAACTTATCCCTCAAATCATCAACTTTGGGGAAAAATTACCCTAAAATCAACAAGTCATCAATTTGGTGATAAAAATTTGAATATTTTGTTAATAAATTTTACATTTCAATTATAAACTAGCTTTTCAAAGTTGATGATCAATTGCTTTGAGAGTAATTTTTTTAAAAATTGATTGTTTGAGGGGTCGTTTTGCAAATACTGAGATTTGGAGGGTATTTTTGCAAATACCATGATTTAAGGGTATATTTGCAAATAACCCAAATAGAAAATAGATTGATAACTAGCCGCTTTTCTCGTACAAATGCACGTACAAAATATTAAAACTTATTTTTCTAAATTTTATATTGAAAAGATAAAATGGATAGTCATAAGGTAGATTTTAATTTAAACTACGTTATATGATATTTTATTTATAATTATAAATGGTAATGTTATATGGTTTAAGTTTGTGCTTCGAGTCTGTCATCCATTTTGAAATTTCTAAGTTTTAAAATTTATGTTATACTTAAAGAGACTTTAGTACTTGTCCACAACTGGAAATTTTAGAGGAAATTTAATGTTGAATTTGATATACGAAAATTCTCTCGAAAATATGTAAATCTTACTTCTAATAATTGTGTTTGATTATTTTTATTTTGTATTTGAAATGATTATGTTGCACAAATAACTAGATAAGTTTGGATCTCCTTGCAAAATGTTTACTTTTAGAGTTTTTAATTGATTTTGTCAGGGAAGGAATGCGTGAATTTAAATTGTGAGAGAGGAGAAGATAATGTGTAGGAGGGTATTAAGCATTTTATATCCAAGTGAAAAAGACGAAATTGCCCTCTTAACGTTGGATGATTATCAGATAACCCCTTAACTCTGAAAATATCAGAAAAACCCCATTTAGGGATTATCAAAGTTAAAGGGGGATTTTCTAATAAAATCTCAAAGTTAAAGGGGGTTTTCTAATAAAATCTTAAACTTAAATGAGGGTTTTCTGATAATCTCTATAATTCGGGGTTTTATAATATTTTCAAAAAGTTATGGGGGTTTTCCTGATAATTGTCCAAAGTAGAGAGAGAGAGGGGTTGTTAATGATATTTAAACGGTAATCATTTTTAGTAAACAATATGGAATAAACTCAGTCTAGAAAGTCTGGTAAGCAACTAGAACCATAAATATGGGGTAAAATGACAAATAGTCAGATTTAAAAGTTAATTCTGTAAGTACAACAGATTTGGGAGGTTAGGGTGAAAGTCGCGAAACTCCTCATCAAAGATTTTGCCACAAATATAAGAATTAATCAGTATTCGGTGATTTGTAAAATTTTAGTCTGTTACTTAAAGTAAATGAAGCTAATTTCCATACCACCAAACACTTCCATGGATTTGATCCATCACAGGAAAATATAAAACAGTACTAGATAGACAAAGTTTGCATCGAAGCCACAACTTCGCACCTCATTAAGTACCTGCTGAGAAGTATCCATAAGCTTAATAAATCGTTGAAAGTTATCGATACAATATTCAGACAAAAAGCAAGTTAATCGCCACTTTACCATTTTCCGAACTATTCAACAATTTCCACCTCTAATGTTACACCCATATCAATATCTGAAACAGGAAAAAAAAAAAAAAAAGAAACTATTATACAAGTAACTGTTTCTACTCTCATTCGAAGCTACAAGTTAAAGACATACAAGTCAGTCTACATAAAACTAAACCTTACCTATCACTCCTAATAACATTTAACCTTCTTCATTATCATAATCCTCATCCTCTTCATCTACTCTATTACCATTCAACAATGAAAGCTTAAGAGGCTCTACAGCCATCTTATCCATATCAGACAATGGCAAACCTCCATACTCTTCATACTTCACCTCGCCTTGTTCTGCAACCTTAACAGATGACGTTGATGTATCTCCATTCTCATCCCACTGTAGATTCAAGTCAAAGTTTCTGACAACTCCGCCAGCTGTTGTCGTCTCCTTCTGCTCTCTCGCATCCAGTCGCTCTTCTGAGGATTTCAAATCTTCGAGTTTTTGCTCTTCGTTGTGTTGTGGAGAGGTTCCTGGGTCGTCTTCGAATCTATCGTAGCGAGCAGCTTCGCCTCCACTGCGGCCGCTGCCTCGAGGCCGGCCTCTCCCTCGAGGTCGACCTCGTTTTCTTGAGATGGTGTTGGTTGTCTCCTGCTGCGGTCATCAAAGAGAAATGTTAATCTGTAAAGTAAATTGCAGATAGATCCCTTATATCTTCACAAATGTTACCCATATACTTCTATTATGAAGCCGTACCCACACCCGACACGTACTTTGACACATACTCGATACGTACCCGTATCGAAAATACATAGACACTCCTTAGATATATGCAAACATTTATTCAGACGTGCACTTAATTATATGATGCATATTTTAGTTTAAAACACTTAAAGTCATACGCTTCTTGATCATATATCCTACACTTCACGTCCATTTATTGAAACTCATTAGATGTTTCATCTTAGCTTATTCCCAAGTTGAAAACTATGATTTTAAAGGGTCATTGGGTGTTGATTTTAAAGGGTCATCGGGTATCCAGTTCAAAAAAGAGAATTTCCAATTTATAATATGAATTTGTTAATGAGTGGGGCACTCGTTAATTAGGAGAGAGGTAGAGAGAGGTGATCGATAGAGGGGCACACTACACCCCACTAATTCTCCCTTCTCATAAATCTCTCTCTACCTCTCTCCTAATTAACAGTGCCTCAGGGCACTCATTAACAAAACCCTTTATAACAGCATAATAAAAGAAACTTAAAAATGTGATAGGAATTTTAAGTCTAATAACACATGAATTGAAAAATAAGGACTTCAGGTAAATTATTAATTTCAATATGTGTATAAGTAGCCGTGTTTGTATATCCTACATTTTACAATTTTGCCATGTACCGTACCCATACCCACACCCGTACTGGTACCTGTACTTGTTCTCATGCAACCTAGACTATCGTCCACTTGCGGACAGACCCCGTGTAGTTCTATTGTTGCAGATAGACCCCCCCCCCCCCTAATTGAAATTTTTTGACGTTTTTACCTTCAGAGAAAGAAATTGTTTTTTTTTAAACAAACAGGCCTCTTGAGGGTAAATAAGTAAAAAAAAATTCACTCAAGGGGTTTATCTGCAACAGTAGAACTGCAGAGACTTTTTTTTCTGAGGTTAAAAAGAGTCAAGATTTCAGATAGACCCCATGTAATTATATTTTTGCAGATAAACCCCATGAGTGATTTTGGACTATTTTACCCTCAAAGAAAGAGTTTTTTTTTTTGAAAAATAGACCTCCTGAGGGTAAAAGAGTCAAAAAATTCACTCAGGGGATATATCTGCAACAACAGAACCACAGAGGGCCAATCTGCAATTAACTCTAAACTCATTAAAGGGTATCAATTTCTTACAGTTTTGCTTCGCTTTGAGTCTTCATCACTGTCATTGCTCTCATCAGCAGCTTTTCTAGAGAAAAACACCATATCTGAGTCAAATTACTGCGAACAGAATACAATTTTCAAATAACAGACTTGGGTAAATTTAAAACCTAACCTTCGCTTCGAAGATCTATCGTCAACAGCTGCATCTGAGCCACCCAAGTCTGGCACTTTGCTGACTATGTCCTTGAGAAAATCAAAGACATTGAAACTGTGGACACACTGCTTTCTGTAAACAAGAAATTTTTTTTGAAATATGTCAAAATCCATAGCATAAAAAAATCCTTAGCAAGTAAAATCTGAGGAACAGATGTCCCTTGGACATCAATGTTTCTAGATAACAAACTACAAAAAGAGAACGTATTCAGGTTGTCTTTAAAGTTCAATAGGAAATCCACCTTGTTTTTGAAGATCCAAAGGAAAAGAGGCAATAAACTACACATTTGCATGCCTTTTGGAGAATCAAGCATTAAAATGAGTCATTAGTTAAGATCGCCCTTGGACTGCTATCATAAAGAACTCGTCATATTTCTAAATTAAGACCCCCAAATCTATTAAGCTGTTGTAAATAAGACCCCACAAATCCATTAAGTTGTTTTAAGTAAGACCCTATTTTGAACAAATATGAGATTTAGGCATCTACTTTAGGATTATGAAGATTTGGGTGTCTAGTATTGAATTAATAAAGGTTGTGTGTGTGTGTGTGTGTGGGGTTCTAATATGACAAAAAACCTTCAAAAATTGCATCAGCATATATCCACTACAAATCTTACAAAGATTTCATCTATAGGTAATGCGAAAATGTAGGCATTGGTAGATTGACATTGAAGTGAGGATAAGCATGTGTCCACCCTGAGATCCTCAAAATTCCCAAAGACTCCTCAAGGGGTGATAAATTTATTTCACAGAAGAGTAACGCTCCCTGCCTATTGTTAAAATGCAACCAACAATTTGGTTTCCAAGAACTAATGAGGCCTATTATACAAGTGTAACATAGAAATCTTGCTGATGCCACGAGGCCCACAACCTTCGGAAAACTTCTAGCACCAAGTTTTAACCAATTTAAAGTAGTATCCAACTTAAACAAGTTTAACAAAACCATTACTTTCTCTGTGCAACGTTTGGTAGCAGACTAAAAAAAGTTTCTCATTTTTGTTCTCGATAAAGTTAATGGTTACGACACAGGAAATTTCAATATGAATTGATGTTTTCATTATTAAGAAACTACTTGGAAAACATCTAATATAATTTTAATTTTGCAGCTCAGAAAGGAGTATAATTATGGAATCTTCATCGCTTACAGATGCAAAGAGCTTATCGTCTTTACTCCTCTTTGAAGGGTAATATCATAGGTCCTGTCACAGAGGTCTTGTAGAAACAGCTCCAAGGCTTTAGCTGCAAAGTAACACAACAAAGAGATGAATCTCAATATTAATATCAGTAATTATTCTTAAACTGTATCATGCATATGCAATTGAGGTGCAAAAGGTCAAAAACCAGAGATGGTCCACAAGAGAAACATATAGTGACACAGATATAAGTGAAAACTAGTCAGATTGCAAATCACATTATAGAATCTTTTTTTCATAGGAAAATTATTCAAAGGGTGGCAGGTGGCTCCTTAGACACATGCACATCATAAATTGTGTAACTAATATGAAAAGATCAATGAAACCACAGTTAGTACTATCAGCATTGTGAATCAACACCATAATTAAAAATTCAGAAAGAAGTAACTATATGACTTTTTTTTTTGGTGAGAAACTGTGAGGCCTAAACCCCCAGGGTTTCAATTAAAAGATAATACAGAAACATGATACAGACTAGAAAGATACAGACATGTGACGGCGCACATATTGTTTGATCTCTTGAGAAAAAGTAAAAACAAAATAAAAATAAAAATAAAATACATATAAAGCCCTTGTCGTCTAAGGCCAACCCCTCATCGTCTCCAACAAACCATGGTCGAATCCAACAAGTCCCTTGCCGGGTCAGGCCAACCCCTCATCAGCTCTGGTAAGTCCCTTGCCATCCCAGGCCAACCCCTTGTTAGTTCCAACGAAGAAGTTCAATGAAGAATCTTTACACAAGTTCATTAATCAAACCAAAGTTTGGAACATCTCTACAAAATTGCCCTAGATTAAAAAAGAGTGTAGAAAATAGGGGAAGAGGATGTCTTTGCTGTAGGTAATCAAGCCTGCCAAAATAGAAAACTAACAATCCTAGTCTCAAATCTTAGAGCAAATCATATTTAACTTATAGAATCTCTTTCTTATAGAAAAGTTATGTGGAGGCTCCTTAAACACATGCGCAACGTAAATGCGTAACAAATAAGGATAGATCAAAAACACTGCAGCTAGTAAGCATAGTGAATCAATGCAAATGTTTAACAAGTTCAATGATGAATCGTTATACACATTCATTCCAAACCAAATAATGGAATATCTCAAGCCTGAAACAGAATACCCCGGTAGAACTAAATACATGAAATTATCACTTTTTAGAAACCGAAACCAATGCAAACATCTTCCAGTACAAGCAAGTTTGCTGCAAAATGTCTAGGAAAGCATCAAACAGAAACATTAATTCAGAAATAAGGAAAGTATTTAGGTTAGTTAAGCTGAAATGTGATTTATCATTCGAATGACTGTAAAAGTAATATGAAAGACTTACAAACTAATACAGGTACTGCTAATGCTATCTTGCCCACATCTTCATCCGCTTGCATTATCTTTTTGATTCGAGACTGCCAACAAGTATAACATATCAGATAATGTCTTAACATAAAAAATAATCAAATCATAAAAGGCTTACGATAACAACAAACCAAATTGACTATCATGATCTTCTTTGATAACAAGCACTCCACACTTTATATCAAGTTACTTGTATCATCATTCTCTTTAACTTTCATAAAAGAAACTTGTACCAGAAGTTGAGGAATTAATTCTTCTCCTGAAGCTTTGAGCATAAGCTAGTCGATACAAGCTAATCAAACTAGCTTTCATACATTTTATATGCATTTGTTTTAACTTTTAGCTTTGTCTTCATGCCCTCCCATCCCCTTCATTCTCCAAAATACAATCGAATTACAAAGAAATATCCTCAAAAAATAATCATAATCAAATTGCAAAAAATATCAAAAACTCCAAACCAATTCACGGTCAGATGCTCCACTAAACCCCCCAGTCCTAAATGCTCAAAACTTAAGTTATTTACAAATTTTGCCTCCTTGGAACCTCGCTAGACCCACTACACAGACTTTCTTCCTCGTTACTGAAAGATTCAGATAGTTGAGCTCTCTTCCTCGCTGTTGAGGGCTTGTCAACCTTTAAATAGTGCAACAGTTTCTTCAATGTTGCCAAACTCACATAGATTTGTCATGGAGGCTACTGAAATCATGTTGTTAACAGAATCACAGTTATTGTTGAGCCAAATTGTTTTTCCTTTTCCTTTTTTTTCCAGAAAATTGGAGTTTGCGTGAGAAGACCGAACTCTAGTTGAACCAAATTGTTTCATGATTTTTATTAGGAAAAAAATGCTTTCCCCACCCCTAAGAATTCTCATTTATATGCTGCCCTCCTAGTTGACTAGTCAAGTGTGAAAAATCTCCTACACTTTTAAATCTATTTGATCTCACCTCATATCTTATTAGTACTACCTATTTCTAATCTTTTTTATTCTACTAATATTTTATCTCACATAATTTTTTCGAGTTAAAAAAAAGATAATGTTGATGTACACCTACGACAACACCAGCCTCTCCCCCTTTTCAGCTCATCCCCACCCCCGCCATCGATGGCAGCACTACTATCGCCGCCAGTTCTGCCTTGATCTCCTCTAGGTAGATAGTTGGCCTAGTTGTTTGAGGACAAGTCCTCTCCCTTAAGAGATATTATCATCGTTTCACAGATGCTCGTATGTAAGTACTCTCCTTCGCCATATTTCGCTAATCATTTATGTATATATATGTGTATTGTGAAATTAAATTGGATTTGATATAAACAATATCTCGATACTAATATAGATCAATAAGATTAACAAAAACTTATTGCAAGAATCATCACCCCTCCTTCCTCGCAATATTTTCAAACAAATTTGAAGAGAATATAGCAGGTTTCTTGATCCATTTCAATTTCTTTTCTTTTTCTACTCACTTTTATGAATGCTCTAACTTTTCCTTCAAATTTGTTGCAAAATATTATGAGAAAGGAGTGGCGATGGTCCTTGCAATAAGTTTTTACTATATTGATTTATCGTATTATCATTGAGATACTATTTTCTGTCAGACCCAATTCATTTTCAGAGTACACATAAATATACATATATGATTAGTTGAAAAATTAATAAACAAATACATAGAAATGAGGAAGAATGGAATTACATACAAACATTTGCGAAGCGGTAACAATATCTCCTAACCTCTATCCTTTAGTGAAGGAGAGAACTAGTCCTCAGACGGCTAGGTCATTTATCTATCGTTTGAAGATCAAGCCAAGCCTTGCAGTGACAGTGGTGTCGCCGGCGATGACGAAGATGGGGACAAGCAAAGAAGGTAGTGGGGATGGTGTTGTTTCTGGTACATCTTTAATATATTCTTTAGTTACTCAAAAAGATTATGTGCGACAGAAGAGAGAAATTAGAGATAGAGGAATAAAGACACCAGAAAAAAGAGTAGAAAGAAAATTAGGGGAGTCAAAATGGTACTAAAAAATATAAGATTTAGATCTAATGGGTTTAAGAGGGTAGAGGGTTTTTCACATTTGACTAATCAACTTGGAGGACAACACATAGATGAAAACTCTTAGGGGGTGAAAGCATTTTTCCCTTTTGTACCATTATCTTTCTTTTCTATACTAATATCTAATTAAGACATGTTTTTTCATAAAATATATTTCTTCTACTTTTCTAGAAAATTACTTATGTCCATGTGTCTCGTATGGTAATAACATTTTCCTAACGAGAGAAGAGGTCAATACTTTGCCAAGTAAGATTCCTGTTCTCTCTTTTAGTAAGAGGCAAACATGTTTTGGGTCATGCCAGGAATGGTAAAAAAAAGCATAGGGTATTGAGCTACTTCCGATTGTCATTTGTCATTATGTAGGATGTTAGTTGGTGTTATTCAATGTTTGTTAAATTATTCTGCCTTGAAAGAAATGTGAATTAATATTATGAACTACTCATTTGATTAAAAAAATGTGTGATTTATGCAGTGTTGAAAAAACTCGTTATATAACCCGTTATAACCCGTTTTGTAACCTAACGACGCCCTCTTGTTATGTAATACACCCATTTAACGTTGAAACTGTTTAACCTCGAAAAAACACGTTATATTGCGTTAAATGTGCGTTACGTTATATAACCAGTTAACATGAGTTTTTTAGGTTAAATTGCATCTCTGATTAGGACACGATGATGCATCTTCACCGTCCAAATCATTTAAACCCTAGTTACCCTACTCCTTTTAGTCCCGATCATCCTATTCTCTTCCTGCGAATATGCGATCTCTTCGCCTCCTCCAACCCTAACCCTAACTCCTTGCCTCCTCTGAAACTCCACCGGCTATCGGCAGCTTCTGCGACTCCGATAAAATAAACTTTTTATTTTTCAGTTGTGTATTGGCATCTCAGTTTATATCCTTTAAATAAATAGTGTTTCTGAAATTATCTTCCAAATTCTAATTTTTTATATTGCCAATTTACTCTAAATCATATCAAACTTGTTGCTCCATTACTTTACCCTTCAACATAATTTTTTAAGATCTGTCATAGAATTAGAGTACAGAATTAGTGGGTTAATTGTGTTGGTGAGATAATTACTTTCAGTTATTACTTGATCTTGATTAGGTTTTAGTTTTCGCCACTAATACTAGATTTTGTGAAATTAAGTTTGCACAGTCTCTGTATATACAAAAAAATTATTGTTGTTACATAATCATGTTTAGTTTAGTTGCTATAGTGAACTTGATTAGGAATTAGAATATTCTTGTAAAGTTAAGAACTTCGAGAGTTGGAAGTGTTTGGTTTACTTTAGATTTATTTTTATTGCCTTAAACTTGACGACGTTAATGTATTTGATCATTTGATGATGTTTTTGGAATGGTTGTTAGTCATATATGACTAACTTTTGTTAATAAATTGTGATACTATATTTTTATATTTGATAATTATGATGTCATGTTTGAAAAGTTTGATGATTCTAAGTATTAAAGTTATTATGAATTGTTAGTATTTATAAAATATCTAAATAATTAATAAACAATATAACCTACGTTATCGTTACGTTTTCCTACATTTTTTCCTTAACCCTTAACAAGAGGTCAAGCGTTACATAACCCATTTTCGTTATTTTCAACATTGGATTCATGTTATTCCCTTCAGGAACTTTTAACATAAATATATATTTGTCAAAAGAACTGACTTTCATTTTATTTGCATGATTCATTTATGCAGCATATACTACTTTCATACGCTACATACTACCTGAGAACACAAAACATATATGTCTTTTGAAACATTGCTTGGATCAATTATTAATGGATTCTTTTGAAATGATTACAATTTAACACCCGTTACAATATTATCAAGTGATAGTCTGGTAATACATGAAGTTGAAAGTTAATGGTGAGAAGTTGTATCTAAAGAAGTGTATGGGTTTACGCCTAAATGGACTCCATAGCGTGACTTCTTTTATCATTAAGAATCCATAAAAGTCAAGGCTCCATGGAATATCTCAATATGTTGGATCTTTAGGCAAGTTAAACCTCGTTTTCCATTTTCTTTGGTTGTGGAAGGTCTAGCTCTGAGTGCATTAATAGTATTATAAAAGATACAGTTAGTGTAAAACTATCATATAAATGTGAAGGTCATTTCTATGTAATTTGTTGGGGCCTCCGTGAGGTGCCAAAATCAGCCTAGTGGAATGATCACTAGAAGGTCATAGTGTCCAAGAACAGCCAAGGTGAAATTATTGAGTTTCCCTTTAATTTTACATTATCTTCATTCTATCAAACTTTGTTCACGGTTTAAAGTTTAGTATATTTTTTAAGACATGCCAATTTACGTGAAGTTCCAATGATATTGTAAATGGAATTTAGAAGTTTAATGCATTTTTTATGTGCACCAATTATTGATAGTTTAATTCAATTAAACAATGAATGGCATGATCCTTATAATCGCTCTCCTTAATAACTTTTGTCGATGACCAATTTCACACACATCTTTATCAGTTTTCATTGAATCATTTTGCATGTGCAATTCACATACAAAAACAATATTCAGCATGCATCTTCTCCCATTTATATAGTACATACATATATAGTATAGATACATATATAAATAAAAATGCCTTAATATTATGAAGTTGTACTCTTTCATGATTGCATTAAGAAAGCTCATTTCACAAGTATGATGTCCTTAATTCACAAATTTCACAAATTCTGCAGGATACGAACAAATACTCTTCATATAGAAGTAACAACATAGAACAACTTTGTATTTTGTTACAGTTTCAAATTTGTCCTGCGCAAAGAACACCAGCAAACACCCAAGCATTTGGCTTAACCATTCTCCGAAAAACTAATACAGTGATTCTATCCCACCAAAAACCATTACTCCACTTGACAAATTCAAGTAAGTTTTTTGCTTCACCTAAATGGGTAAATAAAAACCAAGTTAATTAGCAATGGTAGAAAAAGATTTTGCTTTCATTTTTACCTAATTATCAATAGAGACTTCC
Organism: Asparagus setaceus; assembly: GCA_012295165.1. Taxonomy (NCBI): domain Eukaryota; kingdom Viridiplantae; phylum Streptophyta; class Magnoliopsida; order Asparagales; family Asparagaceae; genus Asparagus; species Asparagus setaceus. The sequence goes on along the minus strand of CM022704.1, from coordinate 10,593,985 downwards.
TACATACAAAATACACCCAACTCAGGAACAACAATAAACTTGTAAGTAGAAAATAAAACTTACCTAACAAAGCACACAAAATTACAGTATCATCTTAGCAACTCATTATCTCTAACGCCCAAGAACTAAACCTCAAGCCCTAATGAAAACAAAGCATAGCCCAGATACTAAAATCCCATGAGAAACAAAACCCAGGTGCCAAAATCAATCAAAAGGGCCAAAGAACCAAACTTTGAGAAAAAGAGAGAGAAACAGAGAACTTACAGCGGGAAAGCGAGTATCAAGCTTCTTTCTCATAGCTGATAGCAGTCTAGAGAGAAAGGGATGAACTTGAGAGAGACAAAGATAAAGAAATTCTTTTAAAAAATGGAAAGCAAAAGGGAGAGTATGGATTTGGATTATTTTCTTGCTTTAAAATAGAAAGAAAAAAGAAGGGATCTTTTATTTATGGTATTATTTCGTCACCCGATAGCCTCTCAACGAACCGCTTGACTCTGGCTTCGGCCTCGACTTTGCTGTCTGTTTCTCAACAGCAAACAGGTTATTTTTCCATTCAAACCGTTGATTAGTTTGCTTGTTTTGAGATGAACGGTAGAGATGGGTTTAATAAGATGTTTGCTGTTTGATAAAAAGCAGTGAATTTTCTGCTGACCCGGGCGTTTGTTATTCCCACGGAGTACCCGTGGATTTTATAGCACAGTCCCCTAAAAATTCAATGTTTCAAGTGGATCGGGTTTGGATCTGGTCTTGCTTGACCCGTATCCAATCATGAATGCAAATGAGATGGACGGTCAATAATGTGCCTAATCTACGTGATGTTTAATGAGATGCTCAGCATTGTTACCAATAAAGAAGAAATCTTGAATTGGAGAACTTGTCCTTTTAAATTGTTGGAATTCAAGGTTGCATGAATTTGGTTTGAATATGTGACTCTTAAACCCCCAGGTTGAGGTCCTTTTTCATGGGCTAAAATATGGACTCACACTACTATATCAATTTGTTTAAAATCTTATTAAATTCTTGGTAAGTGAGATTCAAATCTGGGTTACTCTAATAGCATCTTAAAGACCCCATCACTCACTAAAATGTCAAAATTGTAGTGATGATTGAGAATTATAGTTTTATATTCTAATAGTAACAAGCTAAAGAACAGTGGAGCAATACGAACATAGCTAGTGTATCATCATGCCCCACTTCTTTAGAAACTAAAGTTATTTAACTTTCTTCACTAATTCATATTACAATCACTAACTCATATTACAATCGCAATCCCACTGATTTCTCATTGTAGCAAATTGTAATACGTTGGTTTGTGTTAGAACGTTGTTCGTGCAATATCTCTTGATTGAATAATAACAAACTATCATTTACTACTGATATATTTTATGAGATGATATATTTCAGGTATAAACAGGTACGAGCAAGATGTGGTTCGAAACGATGCAAAAATCAACACGAATATTGATTTCAGCCTTCGAACCATCGATGGTCAAGAGGCACCCATCGATGGTCAAGCATCTCATCAATGGTTACAGGAGCCAATCGAAGAAAAATAGAAACAGGAATTGACATCATCGATGGTCTACAGTGACCCATCGATGGTCATACAGAACCATTGATGGTTACAGGAGACAATCAAAGAAATCCAGAAACTAGAATCAGCACCATCGATGGCTACAGTTGAACCATCAATGATCACCAAGGGACCATCGATGGTTATGACGAAATTTGGCAATTTTCAAGATTTAATCTCAGCCATTCGTCGATCCGTTTGATCTTCTATTTACACTCAGATTTGGGTATCTCTTTCCTGTCCTATCAAGGTCTATTTAAGGGGAGTTGGAAATCATAATTTATAACGAAGTTTAAGGAGGCAAATACACAAAAGGAGAGATCTTTATTCTAGGGTTTGAGAGAGAGTTAATCAAATCCCCTAAGCCTCGTTCAGCTTCTTCTCGGCGTGCTTTTCATCGCAGTTTGATTTAGCGAGAAAGAGTGCCCTACGCTTACATCGCTACACCGCTTCTTTACGGATCTTCATCTTCATCGATTTGAAGCACGGTTTGATAAAGGGCTGTAAAAAAAAAAAATTTTGCGCTTTATTTATTTTGGTTGGTTGTATATCAAACTTGTGAGTTTGACGGTGTACTCAAACTGGGGTAATTGAGGGTTGGGCTAGCTAGGGCTAGGTTTCTTCTGATCATTGTGAAGAGTTAGGTTTGATGACTGGTTTCGAATAGATTCCAGGGTGCTGTCTTTAAAGCCTACTGAATCGGGTTGTGATTCAGGTGAACTCTGGTTATAGTGAGGAAGACCCTTCACGAGAAGAAAGAGTGGACGTAGGATTTTGATCTAAACCACTATAAAAATTTTGTGTGTTCTTGTGTTAGTTTGCTTTTTATTTTTCGCTTGTTATATTTCCGCTACATTTTCTGAGTCTTCACAAAAAACTATAGCAACCTTATTCATCCCCCCTCTAGGCTTGCATCCCAGTTCCAATAAGTGGTATTAGAGCCTCATTACCCATATTTAAGTATCACAACCTATGATAGATATCTCAAGCCTTACTATCGCTTCAGCCTTTCCTGAAGGACACGCCATCAACCGTCCCCCACTTTTTGACGGCACCAACTACACATATTGGAAAGCTCGTATGAGAGTTTTTCTGTTGTCAACTAGTTTTGATATTTGGGAAATTGTAGAACATGGGTATAAGGAATCTATCGCCGAGGTAGAAGGTGTTATTGTTGTTCTAACTAAGGACAAGTGGTCTCCACAGGACAAACAAATTTACTCTTATAATTTAAAAGCTATGAATGCTTTATATTGCTCTCTTACTACTGAAGAATTTAATCGTGTCTCTAATTGTACTACTGCACAGAAAATTTAGAAGATACTGGAAGTTACTCATGAAGAAACTTTGCAGGTAAAGGAGGTCAAGCTTACAATATTGGTAAGAAAATACGAAAACTTCAAGATGAAGGCATCGGAGAGCATACAGGACATGTTCATGCGATTCACCGATATCGTGAACAAATCAAAAGCTCTAGGGAAGGAGTATGAAAATAAGGAGCTGTGCAGAAAAATACTCTGTTCTCTGTCTCGGGATTGGAAACTTAAGGTAACGGCTATCGAAGAACTTCAAAAATTTTATAATCTATCTCTTGATAATCTTGTAGGCAATCTTATCACATATGAAGTTAGGTTGAAACAAAGAGAAGATGCCTCAGAAGAAGACTTAAAGAAGAAGTCATTAGCCTTCAAAGCTAAGAAGGAAAAATCTCGGTCTAAGAAGAAGAAAAGGTCGAGCTCAATTTCTGAGGAAGAAAATAGCCAAGTTGATCAAATTGTTAAAGGCTACGAATCCTTCCTCAAGTCAAAGGATGGTCAAAAATTTCTGCAAGATAAATGAGATCACTATACAAGCAATATAAATAAATATAATTCTAGTGATTCTGATACTAAATTAATTTATTTTAGATGTAGGAAACCCGGCCACCTGAAGAAGAAACCACTAAACAAAAAGGACTATAAAGGAAAGGGCAAAAGTTCTAAAATTACTACTTGGGAGGACTCGGAGAGTAGCTCGAGTGATGATGACAAAAGAGCACACTTATGTCTTATGGGAAGAAAAACTTTAATTTCAGATTCAGATCAAGGTTTTTTTTAGTGGCTCTAATAGTGATTGTTCAGACAAAGAGGTATATCCTTCATATGACGATATTTATTCTAAATATAAGGAGATATTAGTTCACCTTGAGAAAATTGCTGAAAAGTATGAAGTAACAAAAAGGACGACTACAAACTTGAAGAAAGAAAATAAGCTTTTGTCAAAGAAAGTGAAATTTCCTTCTTCAAATTTGAATTCAAATAATTTATCTCATGATATCACCTCTTTCATGTGCACACAATGTTCGAGCTACAAAATCAAATCTCTTGTTTATCTAAGCATCTTGAAAACAATCAATGTGAAAAAGAAAAATTTGTTGCTAAGGTAAATGAGTTATTTTGTGAGTTGTCTTCGAAAAATAAAGTTTGAAACTTCGATGTACTATTATTTCTAAAATGAACAACTAAAGTCTAAAAATAGTGATTTGGAAAAGACCGTGAAGAATTTTTCATTGGGCTTAAAAGGTCTTAACATGGTCCTTTCCAATTAACGATTTGTAAAAGCTAAAACTGGACTTTTATTCATATTCTGAAAAATATAAAAAGTTTCAACCTTTTTTTATAAAAGGAAATAATATTGGTTATTTTGATCCTATTTTCAATGGAACTTATCATTCTATATGCTCATTATGTGGAAAATTTGGACATATTTCAATGACCTATCGTATGAGATATAGGATCAAAACAGTCAAACAGATTTGGATACCGAAAGGCCTTATTGCTAACCAATGTGGACCTATGTGGATACCTAGGTCACAATTATCTGCCTTTCTGTAGGTTTGCAGGTCGACCGAGGATTGAGACAACACACGGTGATTGCTTGTAGGTTCAGATTATCAAAATCTAATCATTGGTATGTATGGATATGAGGAGATACAGATTTGATATATGTTTTATATTATCTTCTCATAAGGGTAAGCTTCAGGTATATTCTATAACCCTTACTTGCTGTATATTTATTTTTGGGTGATGCATGAGATACTTTGGCATGTACTAACTTTTATTTGCTTATATTGCATATCTGTTTAGTTAGTACCTTTATGCATGCTCACATGACATATTCTATGTACATAAAATTTTTAGATTTTATTTGATTTTTGTTATTTTTGGTTCTTTTATATCTCAAAAACAAAACAAAATTTTTTATTTCTTTCTTTTGTTTTCTTATGAAAATCAAAAACAAAATAAAATTTTTCATTCTTTTTATTTTTAAAAAATAAAAAATCTTTGGACATGCCTATGTATATGCTTTGACTAGATATATTCACTAAGGTTATTTGTTGGTATATAGACATGAGTTTATCATATTGGTTCACACATTTTACACATCTATATTTGTTATATGTGCACACAAAGTTATACATATATGATTGATAAACACGATGGTTCACGATATATTTCATATTACTTTTCACACCTTAGTATTATACTTATCATGTTTAGTATTGTGAAAATAAGAATACATATTTTTATATGTTGTTCATAAAATATTTTGGATATATCAAAAGGTTTGAGCTTCATCTATATTTGAATACAACACCAAAATTTTTATACATGTACAAAGTACATATGTGCTATAAAATATCACTTAAAAGAGTGTATTAGTGATAAAATGACCAAAGATCCACACTCTATAAATCCACGGCAAAATTGAGTGTATTTGTTAAAAGATGGTCAATGACCCATACCGTGGATATAAATGTGTAATATCTCAAGGGTATCCATCCAATGCTAAATATTTCCCATATTTAGAGATGGTATACATCGTCATCCATACCTTGTCATTCTTCCTCTTAAAAATTCTTGTATAGTTGAGGTGATAGATCGAGATTTTGGACCTTTTCTAAAGGTTGAGATAATTTAGGTTGTGTACAAGAAAGACTCAAACTAGATAAGATATATATGAATTTGTTTTATGAACTAATATAATTACTTTTATTGTTGCTAAACTATTTGTTGATATCTTCACGGTTTGTGTGTGAATTTTCATATAACTTATAATCATTGATTTGTGTGTTTTGAAGTTATATGTGTATGTCTTGTGCTATTTTCTACAAAATATTTTTGTGAACCAATATGTATTTCTCTTCCTTTCGCCTTTGGATAATTTTTTTTTCTTAATTCTTAAGTATAGTGCATATTTAGAGGTGGTATACATCGTCCTCCAAACACTGTCGATATGTTTTTCTTTTTCTAATAACAAAAGGGGGAGAAAGGTGAAATTTTGAAATATTTCATGTGTATTTGTGATTTATAAACTTGATTGATTTTTGGATTTGAAATTTTTTGAACACTCGATGCTTTGTTTCAGGGGGAGTTTCCGGAAAATCTGTACACATTTAATACTTTCATGTATGCATATTTGTAGGTGGAGCTTTACATATCATATATCTTTTGCATGAAACATGTTATGTGCTTATTTTGTACTGAATATATATCTCACTATGTTTTACATTATGTATTTCAAATTTTTGAGTTTTGTTATTATCAAAAGTGGGAGATTGTTAGAACGTTGTTCGGCAATATCTCTTGTTTGAATAATAACAAACTCTCATTTACTGCTGATCTATTTTGTGAGATGATATATATTCGGGTATAAACAGGTATGAGCAAGATGTCATTGGAAACGATGCAAAAATCAACACGAACATTGATTTCATCCTTCGAACCATTGATGGTCAAGAGGCACCCATCGATGGTCCAGCATCTCATCGATGGTTATAGGAGCCAATCGAAAAAAAATAGAAACAGGAATTGGCATCATCGATGGTCTACAGTGACCCATCGATGGCATAGGAAACCATCGATGGTTACAGGAGATAATCAAAGAAATCCAAAAATTAGAATCAGCACTATTGATGGCTACAGTTGAACCATCGATGATCACCAAGGGACCATCGATGGTTGTAATCCACCATCGATGGTTATGATGAAATTTGGCAGTTTTTAAGATTTAATCTTAGCCGTTCGTCGATCCGTTTGATCTCCTATTTACACTCAAATTTGGGTATCTCTTTCCTGTTCTATTAATGTCTATTTAAGGGGAGTTGGGGATCATGATTTATAATGAAGTTTAAGGAGGCAAATACACAAAAGAAGAGATCTTTATTCTAGGGTTTGAGAGAGAGTTGATCAATCCCCTGAGCCTCGTTTAGCTTCTTCTCAGCGCGCTTTTTATCAGAGTTTGATTCAGCAAGAAGGAGTGCTCTACGCTTACATCGCTACACCTCTTCTTCACGGATCTTCATCTTCATCGATTTGAAGAACGGTTTGATAAAGAGCTGTAAGATTATTCTTTTTGTGGTTTATTTGTTTTGGTTGGTTGTATATCAAACTTGTGAGTTAGACGGCATACACAAGTAGGAGTAATTGAGGGTTGGGCTAGCTAGGACTAGGTTTTTTCTGGTCATTGTGAAGAGTTGGGTTAGACGACTTGTTTCGGGTAGATTCCAGAGTGCAGTCTTTGAAGCATACTGAATCGGGTTGTGATTCAGGTAAACTCTAGTCATAGTGAGGAAAACTATTTACGAGAAGGAAGAGTGGACGTAGGATTTTGATCGGACCACTATAAAAATCTCATGTGTTCTTGTGCTGATTTGCTTTTTGTTTTTTGCTTATTATATTTCCGCTATTTTTTTTTGTCGAAAAACTATAGCAATTCTATTCAAACCCCCCCACCCCCCAAGGGCTTGCATCCCAGTTCCAACAGGTTGACATTTCAGAATTTTGATCTCTTTTAAAAGAAAAAAGATGTAGCATAATACATATTCATAGGTAACAAAACAAGTTGTGCACTCCATCAAAACAATAAGTAGCTGGATATATGCAATAATCCACATTCTCATTTTAGAAATTGAATCAAATCTCACTAGCAATACAAATATTACATATCAACGGGTATGCGATTGTACAAATGCGACGGCAGCCTAGGAACAGCGACCGCCTGCAGCGGCGTGCGCATAAATGTAATGATCCCCGGATTCTCTGTCATGTCAACATCCTCCGGCTTCACTCCTTCCGGCAACTCCCACTTGAAATGGTGCAACAAATGCCCTAACATCGACTGCACCAAGTTGATACCCAACTGTGCACCAGGGCACACCCTTCGCCCTACTCCAAAGGGCAACATGCGAAAATCGTTGCCCTTGATGTCAATATTCTCCTCCTCAAACCGCTCAGGTCAGAACTCCAAGTGATTTTTCCATATGTTGGGGTCACGGGCAATGGCCCAAACGTTGACGTGCTAACGCAGCGCGGAAGTAAAAACCTCAGAATCCACCAAGGGTTGTTCTCTGAATCCACAAAGAACGATCTCCGAATCCACGAAGAACTTCGAATCCACGAAGAAAATATTAAAGAGGAAATTTTATTGATAATAAAAAATATGCCTCTAGGGCTTACAAGACTCTGTTTAAATAGAAAGTAAACAAGACTCCTACTATGACTCGAACTTTACTAAAAATAGAAACAAGACTTCTAATGATTCGAACTTTACCATAAATAGAAATAAGAAAACTCTCTATAAAAGACTCTCTATGATTAGGGAAGTAAATCGGTCAAATTTTGAGTCAAACCGGATTTGCTTCCTAATCAAAACAGACTCCTAAAACATTACCTAAAATAGTAAAAAACTGATAAAAACGCTGATATCTCTCAATCCGGAGGGAATTTAGTGAAACAGATGGTGGCAAACCAAACTTCAGTGGGTTTGGTTGACTCCGTCTCGAAAAAATACGCGATTTAAAAAAAAATTCGCCCGATTCCGACTTACGGTTTGAAAGTTACGACCTTTTCTTCGTTGCAAGCTATTTTCCTCGGCTGGGTCCGCGTTTGGGCTAGTGACGGTCCCGTTTCTCCATGAATATGTCCGCAATACGTTCTACATCAACAACTTGCAATTGTGAGCTGGACATTGGGATCACTCACATGGATGGGTCTCGCAACGAGATAGATAGGGTTTGAAGAGGGTGAAAAAATTATTGGCTGGTTTGATCGATGGAGATATTCAGTAGGTTTGATAAACGGATTGAATAAGTTTCAACCTGATCTGAACCGAATAAACATCAAAACCAAACCAAACCATAAACTATTGCTTGGTTTGATCGGTTTATTTAGCTTAGATCGAAGTTTGCTCAGCCCTAGTTGTAGGGCAACTACATTACTGGGCCAAAATGACCAACCACCCTAGTTTTTACATTAGTTGACAAGGATCACATTCAAGCTCAAGATATTTTTCCATAATATTATATTCTGATATGAGATTATGTGATTAACGAATGTTTTAAACATTCTGAGCTGTCATACAATGTAATAACATTCCTATAGGGCATACATTATTTTTGTTCTATTTATATTTGTGCGTACACTTTTGTTGTATCTACTAATTCACTACATGCTACTTACAACTTTTCTTTCCCAATCTATTCACCATCATGTGCTCCTCGTTTTGTAGAACAGTTTTCTATTGGGAGCATATTGATATTGTTGTGTTTTTTTTATCTTTTGAAATTATAGGAAAATTAATTTCTTATTTAAAATGTATTTTTAGACATCTTTTCAAGTGCTTCATGGAAAAGAATTTGTGTCTGTTTTGCCCTTAAATTAAGGGTGGAAATCGGTTCCACGAGATTCATAGTTTGGATCTAAACTAAAAAATGGGAATATTTTTCCATAATATTATATTCTGATATGAGATTATGTGATCAACGAATGTTTTAAACATTCTGAGCTGTCATACAATGTAATAACATTCCTATAGGGCATACATTATTTTTGTTCTATTTATATTTGTGTGCACACTTTTGTTATATCTACTAATTCACTACATGCTACTTATAACTTTTCTTTCCCAATCTATTCACCATCATGTGCTCCTCGTTTTGTAGAACAGTTTTCTATTGGGAGCATATTGATATTGTTGTGTTTTTTTTATCTTTTGAAATTATAGGAAAATTAATTTCTTATTTAAAATGTATTTTTAGACATCTTTTCAAGTGCTTCATGGAAAAGAATTTGTGTCTGTTTTGCCCTTAAATTAAGGGTGGAAATCGGTTCCACGAGATTCATAGTTTGAATCTAAACTAAAAAATGGGAATTAACGGGTTTAGGATAATAAGAGAGAGAGATGGATTGTCAAAAGTTTGCGTTTTCTTCCACTTATCTATTTTTTATTTTTAAATATTAGATTTCCAAGCAATTCCGAGCAAAAAGCTTGATATTGAATTTCTTGAAAATATTGACGTTCTCTTACATTTTAGAAAACCTATTTACTAAAATTTACTAAAATTTTAACTTAATAAGTTTTAGACACATTTATACAAATAATTAGCTATTGTACACAGTCCAAAATGATATGCTTATTTTACTGTGTTAAGATAACTTTAAGTCTTTAACGCCTCGTTTGGTATGTGGGAATACAGTCAAGTGAGAACAGAATGAAGGTAGGAATGGAATGAAATTGATATGGGAATGGGATGCTCATTCTTATTCTCATGTTTATGTGCAATTAAAGAATTAAGTGAGAATATCATTAAGAAGGATATATCTGGAATTTATTTTATTATTTTCATTCTCACTTAAGTGCGAATATCAATTCCTTGATAACTCATTGGGAATATCAATTCCCACATTAAGTGGGAATTGATGAGAAATGGGAATGACATTTCTAGCATCTAAAAATACATTATATTTGGTAAGCATGAATGAGAAGTTGAAATTACATTCCATTCTCACTTATTCTCGCGTACCAAACAAGGCATATGGTTTTTACCTAGAAAACACCATTATAATAGGGTCATTCTATAGAAAACATATTTCATTGTCAATTTATACATAAACCACTTTAAAGAATTTTCTGTTGCAATCAACCATCTCAGCTCACTTTTCAGTTAAGTTTCTTTGACATTTGACCCCACCCATCCTAAATTTAGAACCAGTTCTTTAGAATATACTAGCTATTTAACAACTAATTATTTTAGCAAAGATGAAAAAATTAATTTAAAAGTGAGTCCAGTGATTGATTGCAACAAAAACTATTTAAAGATGGTTTATGTATAAATTGACAATGAAATATGTTTTCTATAGAATGACCTATTATAATGGTGTTTTCTAGGTAAAAACCATATGCCTTGTTTGTCTGCGAGAATAAGTGAGAATGGAATGTAATTTCAACTTCTCATTCATGCTTACCAAATATAATGTATTTTTAGATGCTAGAAATGTCATTCCCATTTCTCATCAATTCCTTAATGTGGGAATTGATATTCTAATGAGTTATCAAGAGAATTGATATTAGCACTTAAGTGAGAATGAAAATAATAAAATAAATTCGGATATATCCTTCTTAATGATATTCTCACTTAATTCTTTAATTGCACATAAACATGAGAATAAGAATGAGCATCCCATTCCATATCAATTTCATTCCATTCCTACCTTCATTCATTTCTCACTTGTTTGTATTCCCACATAGTTAAAGACTTAAAGTTATCTTAACACGATTAAATAAGCATATCATTTTGGTGTTGTACAATAGCTAATTATTTGTATAAATGTGTTTGGCAAGTGAAAATAAATGGAAAATAAACCAAATATTGGAGTGACTTCACACTATTCTTTTCTATTTACCTTTTAGAAAGTGAACAAAAAGTGAAGGATTCTATTTAAGCTTTTGGTCCCTTTCACATATTTTGTAACTTAGAAATAAATGGAGAATTGACTAAAAGTTAGAAAGTGATTTCACTTTCTTTTTCCTTGTTGACCCTTGAAGTAAATTGAAAGAAAATGAAAAGTGAAGGCTAATACATCAGCTATCTACCTTTTACACTTTCTCAAATTTTTTATGAAAGTAGATGAAAAGTAAAGGGAGAAGATTAATTTTGTTGACCCTCTTGTGTATCATTTTAGTTTTAGTTATCCACTTTCTCGGTCACTTCCTAATAACCAAATAAAATAAAATAAAAAGTAAGTGATACATCCTTCACCACCTCAACTTTTTATTTTTCAGTTTCTATCACCCCAAACAAGATTTTGCAAAATAGAGAGTAATAGGAAGTCCTTTTTAAGAAATTATTTTCTCTAATTTCACTTTCTACTTACTTTCGATTGGCAAACATGCACAAAAATTTGAGAAGCTAAAGGAAAATAGAAAAGAGATAGAAAATAGTAATTTTATTATTTTATATAATTTTCTCTGTCTAAATTCATTCGTTCTTAATTTTTTATGGTATATGATGGTTCATTATGCACTATATAGCAGTCATTCATCCTAGACTCTGAGGACCTATTTGGTTCATTCAGAAATCTCAATAAGCTATGGGAAACCGTTGACACGCACCCACTCAAAAATTGATTTTCTAAAACTTATTAAGTTAAAATTTTAGTAAATTTTAGTAAATAGGTTTTCTAAAATGTAAGAAGAACGTCAATATTTTCAAGAAATTCAATATCAAGCTTTTTGCTCGGAATTGCTTGGAAATCTAATATTTAAAATAAAAAATAGATAAGTGGAAGAAAACGCAAACTTTTGACAATCCATCTCTCTCTCTCTTATTATCCTAAACCCGTTAATTCCCATTTTTTAGTTTAGATTCAAACTATGAATCTCGTGGAACCGATTTCCACCCTTAATTTAAGGGCAAAACAGACACAAATTCTTTTCCATGAAGCACTTGAAAAGATGTCTAAAAATACATTTTAAATAAGAAATTAATTTTCCTATAATTTCAAAAGATAAAAAACACAACAATATCAATATGCTCCCAATAGAAAACTGTTCTACAAAACGAGAGCACATGATGAATGAATAGATTGGGAAAGAAAAGTTAGCATGTAGTGAATTAGTAGATATAACAAAAGTGTGCACACAAATATAAATAGAACAAAAATAATGTATGCCCTATAGGAATGTTATTACATTGTATGACAGCTCAGAATGTTTAAAACATTCGTTGATCCATAATCTCATATCAGAATATAATATTATGGAAAAATATTCCCATTTTTTAGTTTAGATCCAAACTATGAATCTCGTGGAACCGATTTCCACCCTTAATTTAAGGGCAAAACAGACACAAATTCTTTTCCATGAAGCACTTGAAAAAGATGTCTAAAATACATTTTAAATAAGAAATTAATTTTCCTATAATTTCAAAAGATAAAAAAACACAACAATATCAATATGCTCCCAATAGAAAACTGTTCTACAAAACAGGAGCACATGATGGTGAATAGATTGGGAAAGAAAAGTTGTAAGTAGCATGTAGTGAATTAGTAGATACAACAAAGTGTACGCACAAATATAAATAGAACAAAAATAATGTATGCCCTATAGGAATGTTATTACATTGTATGACAGCTCAGAATGTTTAAAACATTCGTTAATCACATAATCTCATATCAGAATATAATATTATGGAAAAATATCTTGAGCTTGAATGTGATCCTTGTCAACTAATGTAAAACTAGGGTGGTTGGTCATTTTGGCCCGATAATGTAGTTGCCCTACAACTAGAGTGAGCAAACTTCGATCTAAGCTAAATAAACCGATCAAACCAAGCAATAGTTTATGGTTTGGTTTGGTTTTGATGTTTATTCGGTTCGATCGAGGTTGAAACTTATTCAATCCGTTTATCAAACCTCTTGAATATCTCCATCGATCAAACCCGACCATAATTTTTCACCCTCTTCAAACCCTATCTATCTCGTTCTTGAGACCCATCCATGTGAGTGATCCCAATGTCCAGCTCACAATTGCAAGTTGTTGATGTAGAACGTATTGCGGACATATTCATGGAGAAAGCGGGACCGTCACTAGTAGCGCCTTGGGACCGTAGGAAAATAGCTTGCATGAAGAAAGGTCGTAACTTTCAAAGTAAGTCGAATCGAGTGAATTTTTTTAATCAGCGTATTTTTTCGAGGCGAGTCAACCAAACCCACTGAAGTTTGGTTTGCCACCATCTGTTTCACTAAATTCCCTCGGATTGAGAGATATCGTTTTTATCGGTTTTACTATTTTAGGTAATGTTTTAGAGTGCGTTTTTGATTAGGAAGCAAATCGGTTTGACTCAAAATTTGACCGATTTACTTCCCTAATCATAGAGAGTCTTTTATAGAGTTTTCTTATTTCTATTTATGGTAAAGTTGAATCATTAGAAGTCTTGTTTATTTTTAGTAAAGTTGAGTCATAGTAGGAGTCTTGTTTACTTTCTATTTAAGCGAGTCTTGTAAGCCCTAGAGGCATATTTTTATTATCAATAAAATTTCCTCTTTAATATTTTCTTAGGTGGATTGAAGTTCTTGATGGATTCGGAGATCGTTCTTTGTGGATTGAGAGAAACCCTTGGTGGATTCGAGGTTTTACTTCAGTATGCGTTAGCGTCAGCGTTTGGGCCATTGCGTGACCCCAACATATGGAAAAATCACTTGGAGTTCTGACTGGTTTGAGGAGGAGAATATTGACATCAAGGGGCGATTTTATGTTGCCCTTTGGAGTAGAGCGAAGGGTGTGCCACGGTGCGGTTGAATTATCAACTTAGTGCGGTCGATGTTAGGGCATTTGTTGCACCATTTCAAGTGGGAGTTAGGAAGAGTGAAGCGGAGGATGTTGACATGTGAGAGAATCAGGGATCATTACATTTATCGCCGCGCCCGTACTGGGCGATTGTTCCTAAAGGCTAGTCGCATTTGTACAATCGCATACCGTTGATATGTAATATTTGTATTGCTAGTGAGATTTGATTCAATTTCTAAAATGAGAATGTGGATTATTGCATATATCCGGCTACTTATTGTTTGATGGAGTGCACAACTTGTTTTTACCTATGAATATGTATTATGCTACATCTTTTTCTTTTAAAGAGATCAAAATTAAAATGTCAACTTTGGGCTGGGATGCAAGCCCTTGGGGGGTGGGGGGGTTTGAATAGAATTGCTATAGTTTTTCGACAAAAAAAAATAGCGGAAATATAATAAGCAAAAAACAAAAAGCAAATCAGCACAAGAACACATGAGATTTTTATAGTGGTCCGATCAAAATCCTACGTCCACTCTTCCTTCTCGTAAATAGTTTTCCTCACTATGACTAGAGTTTACCTGAATCACAACCCGATTCAGTATGCTTCAAAGCCTGCACTCTGGAATCTACCCGAAACAAGTCGTCTAACCCAACTCTTCACAATGACCAGAAAAAACCTAGTCCTAGCTAGCCCAACCCTCAATTACTCCTACTTGTGTATGCCGTCTAACTCACAAGTTTGATATACAACCAACCAAAACAAATAAACCACAAAAGAATAATCTTCTGACTCTTTATCAAACCGTTCTTCAAATCGATGAAGATGAAGATCCGTGAAGAAGAGGTGTAGCGATGTAGCGTGAGCACTCCTTCTTCTTTGAATCAAACTCGATAAAAGCGAGAAAGAAGCTAAGCGAGGCTCGGAGGATTGATCAACTCTCTCTCAACCCTAGAATAAAGATCTCTTCTTTTGTGTATTTGCCTCCTTAAACTTCATTATAAATCATGATCCCCAACTCCTTAAATAGACATTAATAGAGCGGAAGAGATACCCAAATTTGAGTGTAAATAGGAGATCAAGCGGATCGATGAGCGGCTAAGATTAAATCTTAAAAGCGCCAAATTTCATCATAACCATCGATGGTGGATTACAACCATCGATGGTCCTGGTGATCATCGATGGTTCAGCTGTAGCCATCAATAGTCTGATTCTAATTTTTGGATTTCTTTGATTATCTCCTGTAACCATCGATGGTTTCCTATGCCATCGATGGGTCCTATGAACCATCGATGATGCCAATTCATTTCTATTTTTTGATTGGCTCCTATAACCATCGATGAGATCTTTGGACCATCGATGGGTGCCTCTTGACCATCAATGGTTGAAGGATGAAATCAATGTTAGGTGTTGATTTTTGCATCGTTTCCAATGACATCTTGCTCATACTGTTTATACAGAATATATATCATCTCACAAAATAGATCGTGATAAATGAGAGTTTGTTATTATTCAAACAAGAGATATTAGAACAACGTTCTAACAATCTCCACTTTTGATAATAACAAAACTCAAATTTGAAATACATAATGTAAAACATAGTGAGATATATATTGATTACAAAATAAGCACATAACATGTTTCATGCAAAAGATATATGATATGTAAAGCTCCACCTACAAATATGCATACATGAAAGTATTAAATGTTATGCATTTTAGGAAACTCCCACGAAACAAAGCATCGAGTGTTCAAAAATTTCAAATCAAAAATCAATCAAGTTTATAAATCACAAATACACATGAAATATTTCAAAATTTCACCTTTCTCCCCTTTTGTTATTAGAAAAGAAAAACATATCGGGTGTTTGGAGGGCGATGTATACCTCTAAATATGCACTATACTTAAGAATTAAGAAAAAAAAATTATCAAAGAGAAAGGAAGAGAAATACATATTGGTTCACAAAAATATTTTGTAGAAAATAGCACAAGACATACACATATAACTTCAAAACACACAAATCACGATTATAAGTTATATGAAAATTCACCAAGCTGTGAAGATATCAACAAATAGTTTAGCAACAATAAAAGTAATTATATTAGTTCATAAAACAAATTCATATATATCTTATCTAGTTTGAGTCTTTCTTGTACACAACCTAAATTATCTCAACCTTTAGAAAAGGTCAAAATCTCGATCTATCACCTCAACTATACAAAATTTTTAAGAGGAAGAATGGCGATGTATGGATGGCGATGTATACCATCTCTAAATATGGGAAATATTTAGCATTGGATGGATACCCTTGAGATATTACACATTTATATCCACGGTATGGGTCATTGACCATCTTTTAACAAATACACTCAATTTTGCGTGGATTTATAGAGTGTGGATCTTTGGTCATTTTATCACTAATACACTCTTTTAGTGATATTTTATAGCACATATGTACTTTGTACATGTATAAAAATTTTGGTGTTGTATTCAAATATAGATGAAGCTCAAACCTTTTGATATATCCAAAATATTTTATGAACAACATATAAAAATATGTATTCTTATTTTCACAATACTAAACATGATAAGTATAATACTAAGGTGTGAAAAGTAATATGAAATATATCGTGAACCATCGTGTTTATCAATCATATATGTATAACTTTGTGTGCACATATAACAAATATAGATGTGTAAAATGTGTGAACCAATATGATAAACTCATGTCTATATACCAACAAATAACCTTAATTGAATATATCTAGTCAAAGCATATACATAGGCATGTCAAAGATTTTTTATTTTTTTAAAATAAAAAAAAGAATGAAATTTTATTTTGTTTTGATTTTCATAAGAAAACAAAGAAAGAAATAAAAAATTTTGTTTTGTTTTTGAGATATAAAAAGAACCAAAAATAACAAAAATCAAATAAAATCTAAAAATTTTATGTACATAGAATATGTCATGTGAGCATGCATAAAGGTACTAACTAAGCGGATATGCAATATAAGCAAATAAAAGTTAGTACATGCCAAAGTATCTCATGCATCACCAAAAATAAATATCTGACAAGTAAGGGTTATAGAATATACACGAAGCTTACCCTTATGAGAAGATAATATAAAACATATATCAAATGTATCTCCTCATATCCATACATACCAATGATTAGATTTTGATAATCTGAACCTACAAGCAATCAAGTGTGTTGTCTCAATCCTCGATTAGACCCTCTGAGAAAGCTGAGATAATTGTGACCTAGGTATCCACATAGGTCCACATTGGTTAGCAATAAGGCCTTTCGGTATCCAAATCTGTTTATTTGTTTTGATCCTATATCTCATACGATAGGTCATTGAAATATGTCCAAATTTTCCACATAATGAGCATATAGAATGATAAGTTCCATTGAAAATAGGATCAAAATAACCAATATTATTTCCTTTTATAAAAAAGGTTGAAACTTTTATATTTTTGAATATGAATAAAAGTCGGTTTAGCTTTTACAAATCGTTAATTGGAAAGGACCATGTTAAGACCTTTTAAGCCCGATGAAAAATTCTTCCGGTCTTTCCAAATCACTATGACTTTAGTTGTTCATTTTAGAAATAATAGTACATCGAGTTTCAAACTTTATTTTTCGAAGACAACTCACAAAATAACTCATTTACCTTAGCAACAAATTTTTCTTTTCACATTGATTGTTTTCAAGATGCTTAGATAAACAAGAGATTTGATTTTGTAGCTCGAACATTGTGTGCACATGAAAGAGGTGATATCATGAGATAAATTATTTGAATTCAAATTTGAAGAAGGAAATTTCACTTTCTTTGACAAAGCTTATTTTCTTTCTTCAAGTTTGTAGTAGATCCTTTTGTTACTTCATACTTTTGACAATTTTCTCAAGGTGAACTAATATCTCCTTATATTTAGAATAAATATCGTCATATGAAGGATATACCTCTTTGTGAACAATCACTATTAGAGCCACTAAAAAACCTTGATCTGAATCTGAAATTAAAGTTTTTCTTCCCATAAGACATAAGTGTGCTCTTTTGTCATCATCACTCGAGCTACTCTCGAGTCCTCCCAGTAGTAATTTTAGAACTTTTGCCCTTTCCTTTATAGTCCTTTTTGTTTAGTGGTTTCTTCTTGGTTGGTAGGGTTTCCTACATCTAAAATAAATTAATTTAGTATCGAGAATCACTAGAATTATATTTATTTATATTGCTATATAGTGATCTCATTTATCTTGCAATTTTTGACCATCCTTTGACTTGAGGAAGGATTAAGTAGCCTTTAACAATTTGATCAACTTGGCTATTTTCTTCCTCGGAAATTGAGCTTCGACCTTTTCTTCTTCTTAGGCCAGAGATTTTTCCTTCTTAGCTTTGAAGGCTAATGACTTCTTCTTTAAGTCTTCTTAGAGGCATCTTCTCTTTGTTTCAACCTAACTTCATATGTGATAAGATTGCCTACAAGATTATCAAGAGATAGATTATAAAATTTTTGAAGTTCTTGATGGCCAGTTACCTTAAGTTTCCAATCCAGGAGCAGACAGTATTTTTACTTGACTCCTTATTTTCATACTCCTTCCCTAGAGCTTTTGATTTGTTCCGCGATATCGGTGAATCGCATGAACATGTCTGTATGCTCTCGATGCCTTCATCTTGAAGTTTTAGTATTTTCTTACCAATATTGTAAGCTTGACCTCCTTTACACAAAAGTTTCTTCATGAGTAACTTCGGTATCTTCTAAATTTTACGTGCGATGTAGTACAATTAGAACCACGATTAAATTCTTGATAGTAAAGAGAGCAATATAAAGCATTCATAGCTTTTAAATTATAAGAGTAAATTTGTTTGTCTGTGGAGACCACTTGTCCTTAGTTAGAACAACAATAACACCTTCTACCTCGTGATAGATTCCTTATACCCATGTTCTACAATTTCCCAAATATCAAAACTAGTTGACAGGAAAAACTCTCATCTGAGCTTTCCAATATGTGTAGTTGGTCTTGAGTCAAAAGTGGGGGCGGTTGATGGCGTGTCCTTGAGGAAAAGTGAAGCGATAGTAAGGCTTGAGATATCTATCATAGGTTGTGATACTTAAATATGGGTAATGAGGCTCTAATACCACTTATTGGGCTGGGATGCAAGCACAGAGGGGATGAATAAGGTTGCTATAGTTTTTGTGAAGACTTCGAGAAAATGTAGCGGAAATATAACAAGCGAAAAATAAAAAGCAAACTAACACAAGAACACACAAAATTTTTATAGTGGTTTAGATCAAAATCCTCGTCCACTCTTTCTTCGTGAAGGGTCTTCCTCACTATAACCCGAGTTCACTGAATCACAACCCGATTGATAGGCTTTAAAAACTGACACCACGGAATCTATTGAAACCGGTCATCAAACCTAACTCTTCACAATGATCGAGAAGAAACCTAGCCCTAGCTAGCCCACCCTCAATTACCCGGTTTGAGTACAGTCAAACTCACAAGTTTGATATACAACCAACCAAAATAAATAAAGCATAAAATTTTTTTTTACTGCCCTTTATCAAGCCGTGCTTCAAATCGATGAAGATGAAGATCCGTAAAGCGGTGTAGCGATGTAAGGCACTCTTTCTCGCTAAATCAAGCTGCGATGAAAACAGCGAAGAAGTGAGCGAGGCTTAGGGTTTGATTAACTCTCTCTCAAACCCTAGAATAAAGATCTCTCCTTTTGTGTATTTGCCTCCTTAAACTTCGTTATAAATTATGATTTCCAACTCCTTAAATAGACCTTGATAGGGCGGGAAAGAGATACCCAAATCGAGTGTAAATAGAAGATCAAGCGGATCGGCGAATGGTGAGATTAAATCTTGAAAATTGCCAAATTCGTCATAACCATCGATGGTCCCTTGGTGATCATTGATGGTTCAATGTAACCATCGATGGTCTTGATTCTAGTTTACGTTTCTTTGATTGTCTCTGTAACCATCAATGGTTACGTATGACCATCGATGGGTCCTTGTAGACCATCGATGATGTCAATCTGTTTCTATTTTTCTTGATTGGCTCCTGTAACCATTGATGAGATGCTTGACCATCGATGGGTGCCTCTTGACCATCGATGGTTCGAAAGGAAAATCAATATTAGTGTTGATTTTGCATCGTTCGAACCACATCTTGCTTTCGTTACTGTTTATACACGAAATATATCATCTCATAAAATATATCGGTAGTAAATGATAGTTTGTTATTATTCAATCAAGAGATATATTGAACAACGTTCTAACACAAACCAGCGTATTACAATTTGCTACAATGAGAAATCGATGGGATTGCGATTGTAATATGAGTTAGTGATTGTAATATGAATTAGTGAAGAAAGTTAAATAACTTTAGTTTCTAAAGAAGTGGGGCATGATGATACACTAGCTATGTTAAGTATTGCTCCTTTGTTCTTTAACTTGTTACTATTAGAATATAAAACTATAATTCTCAATCATCACTACAATTTTGACATTTTAGTGAGTGATGGGGTCTTTAAGATCTTATTAGAGTAGCAGGATTTGAATCTCACTTACCAGAATTTAATAAGATTTTAAACAAATTGATATAGTAGTGTGAGTATTTTTGGCCCGTGAAAAGGACCTCAATGGGGGTTTTAAGAGTCACATATTCAAACCAAATTCATGCAACCTTGAATTCCAACAATTTAAAAGGACAAGTTCTCCAATTCAAGATTTCTTCTTTATTGGTAACAATGCTGAGCATCTCATTAAACATCACGTAGATTAGGCACATTATTGACCGTCCATCTCATTTGCATTCATGATTGGATACGGGTCAAGCAAGACCAGATCAAACCCGATCCACTTGAAACATTGAATTTTTAGGGACTGTGCTATAAAATCCACGGGTACTCCGTGGGAATAACAAACGCCCGGGTCAGCAGAAAATTCACTGCTTTTTATCAAACAGCAAACATCTTATTAAACCCATCTCTACCGTTCATCTCAAAACAAGCAAACTAATCAACGGTTTGAATGGAAAAATAACCTGTTTGCTGTTGAGAAACAGACAGCAAAGTCGAGGCCGAAGCCAGAGTCAAGCGGTTCGTTGAGAGGCTATCGGGTGACGAAATAATACCATAAATAAAAGATCCCTTCTTTTTTCTTTCTATTTTAAAGCAAGAAAATAATCCAAATCCATACTCTCCCTTTTGCTTTCCATTTTTTAAAAGAATTTCTTTATCTTTGTCTCTCTCAAGTTCATCCCTTTCTCTCTAGACTGCTATCAGCTATGAGAAGCTTGATACTCGCTTTCCGCTGTAAGTTCTCTGTTTCTCTCTCTTTTTCTCAAAGTTTGGTTCTTTGGCCCTTTTGATTGATTTTGGCACCTGGGTTTTGTTTCTCATGGGATTTTAGTATCTGGGCTATGCTTTGTTTTCATTAGGGCTTGAGGTTTAGTTCTTGGGCGTTAGAGATAATGAGTTGCTAAGATGATACTGTAATTTTGTGTGCTTTGTTAGGTAAGTTTTATTTTCTACTTACAAGTTTATTGTTGTTCCTGAGTTGGGTGTATTTTGTATGTAGGAAGTCTCTATTGATAATTAGGTAAAAATGAAAGCAAAATCTTTTTCTACCATTGCTAATTAACTTGGTTTTATTTACCCATTTAGGTGAAGCAAAAACTTACTTGAATTTGTCAAGTGGAGTGGTTTTGGTGGGATAGAATCACTGTATTAGTTTTAGAATGGTTAAGCCAAATGCTTGGGTGTTTGCTGGTGTTCTTTCATGGGACAAATTTGAAACTGTAACAAAATACAAAGTTGTTCTATGTTGTTACTTCTATATGAAGAGTATTTGTTCGTATCCTGCAGAATTTGTGAAATTTGTGAATTAAGGACATCATACTTGTGAAATGAGCTTTCTTAATGCAATCATGAAGAGTACAACTTCATAATATTAAGGCATTTTTATTTATATATGTATCTATACTATATATGTATGTACTATATAAATGGGAGAAGATGCATGCTGAATATTGTTTTTGTATGTGAATTGCACATGCAAAATGATTCAATGAAAACTGATAAAGATGTGTGTGAAATTGGTCATCGACAAAGTTATTAAGGAGGCGATTATAAGGATCATGCCATTCATTGTTTAATTGAATTAAACTATCAATAATGGTGCACATAAAAATGCATTAAACTTCTAAATTCCATTTACAATATCATTGGAACTTCCGTAAATTGGCATGTCTTAAAAATATACTAAACTTTAAACCGTGAACAAAGTTTGATAGAATGAAGATAATGTAAAATTAAAGGAAACTCAATAATTTCACCTTGGCTGTTCTTGGACACTATGACCTTCTAGTGATCATTCCACTAGGCTGATTTTGGCACCTCACGGAGGCCCCAACAAATTACATAGAAATGACCTTCACATTTATATGATAGTTTTACACTAACTGTATCTTTTATAATACTATTAATGCACTCAGAGCTAGACCTTCCACAACCAAAGAAAATGGAAAGCGAGGTTTAACTTGCCTAAAGATCCAACATATTGAGATATTCCATGGAGCCTTGACTTTTATGGATTCTTAATGATAAAAGAAGTCATATGGAGTCCATTTAGGCGTAAACCCATACACTTCTTTAGATACAACTTCTCACCATTAACTTTCAACTTCATGTATTACCAGACTATCACTTGATAATATTGTAGGTGTTAAATTGTAATCATTTCAAAAGAATCCATTAATAATTGATCCAAGCAATGTTTCAAAAGACATATATGTTTTGTGTTCTCAGGTAGTATGTAGCATTATGAAAGTAGTATATATAAATGAATCATGCAAATAAAATGAAAGTCAGTTCTTTTGACAAATATATATTTATGTTAAAAGTTCCTGAAGGGAATAACATGAATCAATGTTGAAAATAGAAAATGGGTTATGTAGCACTTGACCTCTTGTTGGGTTAAGGAAAAAATGTAGGAAAAGCGTAGCATATAGCGTGGGTTATATTGTTTATTAATTATTTAGATATTTTATAAATACTAACAATTCATAATAACTTTAATACTTAGAATCATCAAACTTTTCAAACATGACATCATAATT
The DNA here is from genome assembly GCA_012295165.1 of Asparagus setaceus. Lineage (NCBI taxonomy): Eukaryota > Viridiplantae > Streptophyta > Magnoliopsida > Asparagales > Asparagaceae > Asparagus > Asparagus setaceus. The sequence goes on along the minus strand of CM022704.1, from coordinate 10,570,677 downwards.
ATCAAATATAAAAATATAGTATCACAATTTATTAACAAAGTTAGTCATATATGACTAACAACCATTCAAAAACATCATCAAATGATCAAATACATTAGCGTCGTCAAGTTTAAGGCAATAAAAATAAATCTAAAGTAAAAAACACTTCCAACTCTCGAGGTTCTTAACTTTACAAGAATATTCTAATTCTAATCAAGTTCACTATAGCAACTAAACTAAACATGATTATGTAACAACAATAATTTTTTTGTATATCTGTGTGCAAACTTAATTTCACAAAATCTAGTATTAGTGGCGAAAACTAAAACCTAATCAAGATCAAGTAATGGCGAAAGTAATTATCTCACCAACACAATTAACCCACTAATTACGTACTCTAATTCTATGGCGGATCTTAAAATTATGTTGAAGGGTAAAGTAATAAGCAACAAGTTTGATATGATTTAGAGTAAATTGGCAATATAAAAATTAGAATTTGGAAGATAATTTGAAACACTATTTATTTAAAGGATATAAATGAGATGCCAATACACAGCGAAAAATAAAAGTTTATTTTATGGTCGAGAATTGCCAGATGGCGGTGGAGTTTGAGGAGGCAAGGAGTTAGGGTTAGGGTTGGAGGAGGCGAAGATCGCATATTAGCGGGGAAGAGAATAGGATGTCCGGACTAAAGGAGTAGGAGTAACTAGGGTTTAAATGATTTGGGCGGTGAAGATGCATCATCGTGTCCCTATCGAGATGCAATTTAACCTAAAACTCATATTAGCGGTTATATAGCGTAGCACATTTAGCATAATATAGCGTGTTTTTGAGGTTAAGCGAGTTTCAAGCGTTAAATGGGTGTATTACATAACAAGAGGCGTCGTTAGGTTACAAAGCGGGTTATAGCGGGTTATATAGCGAGTTTTCAACCTTTGCATAAATCACACATTTTTAATCAAATGAGTAGTTCATAATATTAATTCACATTTCTTTCAAGGCAGAATAATTTAACAAACATTGAATAACACCAACTAACATCCTACATAATGACAAATGACAATCGAGTAGCTCAATACCATGCTTTTACCATTCGGCATGACCCAAAACATGTTTGCCTCTTACTAAAAGAGAACAGGAATCTTACTTGGCAAAGTATTGACCTCTCTTCTCGTTAGGAAAATGTTATTACCATCACGAGACACATGGACATAAGTAATTTTCTAGAAAGTAGAAGAAATATATTTTATGAAAAAACATGTCTTAATTAGATATTAGTATAGAAAAAGAAAGATAATGGTACAAAGGGAAAAATGCTTTCACCCTGAGTTTTCATCATGTGTTGTCCTCCAAGTTGATTAGTCAAATGTGAAAAACCCTCTACCCTCTTAAACCCATTAGATCTAAATCTTATATTTTTTAGTACCATTTTGACTCCCCTAATTTTCTTTCTACTCTTTTTTCTGGTGTCTTTATTCCTCTATCTCTAATTTCTCTCTTCTGTCGCACATAATCTTTTTGAGTAACTAAAGAATATATTAAAGATGTACCAGAAACAACACCATCCCCACTACCTTCTTTGCTTGTCCCCATCTTAGGTCATCGTACGTGACACCCTCATCCTTTGCAAGGCTTGGCTTGATCTTCAAGCGATAGATAAATGACCTGGCGGTCGAGGACTAGTTCTCTCCTTCACTAAAGGATAGAGGTTAGGAGATATTGTTCTGCCTTAAAATGTTTGTATGTAATTCCATTCTTCCTCATTTCTATGTATTTGTTTATTAATTTTTCAACTAATCATATATGTATATTTATGTGTACTCTGAAAATGAATTGGGTCTGACAGAAAATAGTATCTCAATGATATCGATAAATCAATATAGTAAAACTTATTGCAAGGACCATCGCCACTCCTTTCTCATAATATTTTGCAACAAATTTGAAGGAAAAGTTAGAGCATTCATAAAAGTGAGTAGAAAAAGAAAGAAATTGAAATGGATCAAGAAACCTGCTATATTCTCTTCAAATTTGTTTGAAAATATTCGAGGAAGGAGGGTGATGATTCTTGCAATAAGTTTTGTTAATCTTATTGATCTATATTAGTATCGAGATATTGTTTATATCAAATCAATTTAATTTCACAATACACATATATACATAAATGATTAGCGAAATATGGAAGGAGTACTTACATACGAGCATCACGTGAAAGCGATGATAATATCTCTTAAGGGAGAGGACTTGTCCTCAAACAACTAGGCCAACTATCTACCTAGAGATCAAAGCGGCTGGCGTGATAGTAGTCTTCCATCGATGGTGGGAGTGAGGATGAGTGAAAAGGGGAGAGGCTGGTGTTGTCGTAGGTGTACATCAACATTATCTTTTTTTAACTGAAAAAATTATGTGAGATAAAATATTAGTAGAATAAAAAAGATTAGAAATAGGTAGTACTAATAAGATATGAGGTGAGATCAAATAGATTTAAAAGTGTAGGAGATTTTCACACTTGACTAGTCAACTAGGAGGGCAGCATATAAATGAAATTCTTAGGGGTGGGGAAGCATTTTTTCCTAATAAAATCATGAAACAATTTGGTTCAACTAGAGTTAGGTCTTCTCCATAAACTCAATTTTCTGGAAAAAAGGAAAAGGAAAAACAATTTGGCTCAACAATAACTGTGATTCTGTTAACAACATGATTTCAGTAGCCTCCATGACAAATCTATGTGAGTTTGGCAACATGAAGAAACTGTTGCACTATTTAAAGGTTGACAAGCCCTCAACAGCGAGGAAGAGAGCTCAACTATCTGAATCTTTCAGTAACGAGGAAGAAAGTCTGTGTAGTGGGTCTAGCGAGGTTCCAAGGAGGCAAAATTTGTAAATAACTTAAGTTTTGAGCATTTAGGACTGGGGGTTTAGTGGAGCATCTGACCGTGGAGTGGTTTGGAGTTTTGATATTTTTGCAATTTGATTATGATTATTTTTGAGGATATTTCTTTGTAATTCGATTGTATTTTGGAGAATGAAGGGGATGGGAGGGCATGAAGACAAAGCTAAAAGTTAAAACAAATGCATATAAAATGTATGAAAGCTAGTTTGATTAGCTTGTATCGACTAGCTTATGCTCAAAGCTTCAGGAGAAGAATTAATTCCTCAACTTCTGGTACAAGTTTCTTTTATGAAAGTTAAAGAGAATGATGATACAAGTAACTTGATATAAAGTGTGGAGTGCTTGTTATCAAAGAAGATCATGATAGTCAATTTGGTTTGTTGTTATCGTAAGCCTTTTTATGATTTGATTATTTTTTTATGTTAAGACATTATCTGATATGTTATACTTGTTGGCAGTCTCGAATCAAAAAGATAATGCAAGCGGATGAAGATGTGGGCAAGATAGCATTAGCAGTACCTGTATTAGTTTGTAAGTCTTTCATATTGCTTTTACAGTCATTGAATGATAAATCACATTTCAGCAACTAACCTAAATACTTTCCTTATTTCTGAATTAATGTTTCTGTTTGATGCTTTCCTAGACATTTTGCAGCAAACTTGCTATACTTAGTAGCAATGGTTGCAAATGTTCCGTTCCAGTACAATTGCAAGTTTGCTGCAAAATGTCTAGGAAAGCATCAAACAGAAACATTAATTCAGAAATAAGGAAAGTATTTAGGTTAGTTAAGCTGAAATGTGATTTATCATTGAATGACTGTAAAAGTAATATGAAGACTTACAAACTAATACAGGTACTGCTAATGCTATCTTGCCCACATCTTCCGCTTGCATTATCTTTTGATTCGAGACTGCCAACAAGTATAACATATCAGATAATGTCTTAACATAAAAATAATCAAATCATAAAAGGCTTACGATAACAACAAACCAAATTGACTATCATGATCTTCTTTGATAACAAGCACTCCACACTTTATATCAAGTTACTTGTATCATCATTCTCTTTAACTTTCATAAAAGAAACTTGTACCAGAAGTTGAGGAATTAATTCTTCTCCTGAAGCTTTGAGCATAAGCTAGTCATACAAGCTAATCAAACTAGCTTTCATACATTTTATATGCATTTGTTTTAACTTTTAGCTTTGTCTTCATGCCCTCCCATCCCTTCATTCTCCAAAATACAATCGAATTACAAAGAAATATCCTCAAAAATAATCATAATCAAATTGCAAAAATATCAAAACTCCAAACCAATTCAGGTCAGATGCTCACTAAACCCCCAGTCCTAAATGCTCAAAACTTAAGTTATTTACAAATTTTGCCTCCTTGGAACCTCGCTAGACCCACTACACAGACTTTCTTCCTCGTTACTGAAAGATTCAGATAGTTGAGCTCTCTTCCTGCGCTGTTGAGGGCTTGTCAACCTTTAAATAGTGCAACAGTTTCTTCAATGTTGCCAAACTCATAGATTTGTCATGGAGGCTACTGAAATCATGTTGTTAACAGAATCACAGTTATTGTTGAGCCAAATTGTTTTCCTTTTCCTTTTTTCCAGAAAATTGGAGTTTGCGTGAGAGACCGAACTCTAGTTGAACAAATTGTTTCATGATTTTTATTAGGAAAAAAATGCTTTCCCCACCCTAAAATTCTCATTTATATGCTGCCCTCCTAGTTGACTAGTCAAGTGTGAAAAATCTCCTACACTTTTAAATCTATTTGATCTCACCTCATATCTTATTAGTACTACCTATTTCTAATCTTTTTTATTCTACTAATATTTTATCTCACATAATTTTTTGAGTTAAAAAGATAATGTTGATGTACACCTCGACAACACCAGCCTCTCCCCTTTTCAGCTCATCCCACCCCGCCATCGATGGCGGCACTACTATCGCGCCGGAGTTACGCCTTGATCTCCTCTAGGTAGATAGTTGGCCTAGTTGTTTGAGGACAAGTCCTCTCCCTTAAGAGATATTATCATCGTTTTGACGGATGCTCAGTATGTAAGTACTCTCCTTAGCCATATTTAAGCTAATCATTTATGTATATATATGTGTATTGTGAAATTAAATTGGATTGATATAAACAATATCTCGATACTAATATAGATCAATAAGATTAACAAAACTTATTGCAAATCATCACCCCTCCTTCCTGCATAATATTTTCAAACAAATTTGAAGAGAATATAGCGGTTTCTTGATCCATTTCAATTTCTTTTCTTTCTCACTTTTATGAATGCTCTAACTTTTCCTTCAAATTTGTTGCAAAATATTATGAGAAAATTGGCGATGGTCCTTGCAATAAGTTTTACTATATTGATTTATCGTATTATCATTGAGATACTATTTTGTCAGGACCAATTCATTTTCAGAGTACATAAAATATACATATATGATTAGTTAAATAATAAACAAATACATAGAAATGAGGAAGAATGGAATTACATACAAACATTTCTTGGCGGTAACAATATCTCTCTATCCTTTAGTGAAGGAGAGAACTAGTCCTCAGACGGCTAGGTCATTTATCTATCGTTTGAAGATCAAGCCAAGCCTTGGTGTGGTGGTGTCGTGGCGTGTGAAGATGAGGACAAGCAAAGGTAGTGGGGATGGTGTTGTTTTAAATACATCTTTAATATATTCTTTAGTTACTCAAAAAGATTATGTGCGAGAAGAGAGAGATAGAGAATAAAGACACCGAGAGAAAAAAAAGAGTAGAAAGAAAATTAGAGTCAAAATGGTACTAAAAATATAAGATTTAGATCTAATGGGTTTAAGAGGGTAGGGTTTTCACATTTGACTAATCAACTTGGAGGACAACACATAGATGAAAACTCTTAGGGGTGAAAGCATTTTTCCCTTTTGTACCATTATCTTTCTATACTAATATCTAATTAAGACATGTTTTCATAAAATATATTTCTTCTACTTTTCTAGAAAATTACTTATGTCCATGTGTCTCATTATGGTAATAACATTTTCCTAGAGAGAAGAGGTCAATACTTTGCCAAGTAAGATTCCTGTTCTCTCTTTTAGTAAGAGGCAAACATGTTTTGGGTCATGCCAGGAATGGTAAAAAAAAGCATAGGGTATTGAGCTACTTCCGATTGTCATTTGTCATTATGTAGGATGTTAGTTGGTGTTATTCAATGTTTGTTAAATTATTCTGCCTTGAAAGAAATGTGAATTAATATTATGAACTACTCATTTGATTAAAAAAATGTGTGATTTATGCAGTGTTGAAAAACTTCGTTATATAACCCGTTATAACCGTTTTGTAACCTAACGGCCCTCTTGTTATGTAATACACCCATTTAGCGTTGAAGCTGTTTAACCTCGAAAAAACCGTTATATTGCGTTAAATGTGCGTTCGTTATATAACCGATTAACATTTTTTAGGTTAAATTGCATCTCGATTAGGACCGCGATGATGCATCTTCACCGTCCAAATCATTAAACCCTAGTTACCCTACTCCTTTTAGTCCGATCATCCTATTCTCTTCCTGCGAATATCGCGATCTCTTAGCCTCCTCCAACCTAACCTAACTCCTTGCCTCCTCACGAAACTCCATGGCTATCGGCGACCGCGACTCAGATAAAATAAACTTTTATTTTTTCGGTTGTGTATTGGCATCTCGGTTTATATCCTTTAAATAAATAGTGTTTACGAAATTATCTTCCAAATTCTAATTTTTTATATTGCCAATTTACTCTAAATCATATCAAACTTGTTGCTCCATTACTTTACCCTTCAACATAATTTTTAAAGATCTGTCATAGAATTAGAGTCTGAAATTAGTGGGTTAATTGTGTTGGTGAGATAATTACTTTTCGGTTATTACTTGATCTTGATTAGGTTTTAGTTTTAGGTTTTGGTTTTATTAATACTAGATTTTGTGAAATTAAGTTTGCACAGTCTCTGTATATACAAAAAAATTATTGTTGTTACATAATCATGTTTAGTTTAGTTGCTATAGTGAACTTGATTAGGAATTAGAATATTCTTGTAAAGTTAAGAACTTCGAGAGTTGGAAGTGTTTGGTTTACTTTAGATTTATTTTTATTGCCTTAAACTTGGCGGCGTTAATGTATTTGATCATTTGATGATGTTTTTGGAATGGTTGTTAGTCATATATGACTAACTTTTGTTAATAAATTGTGATACTATATTTTTATATTTGATAATTATGATGTCATGTTTGAAAAGTTTGATGATTCTAAGTATTAAAGTTATTATGAATTGTTAGTATTTATAAAATATCTAAATAATTAATAAACAATATAACCTCGTTATCGTTACGTTTTCCTACATTTTTTCCTTAACCCTTAACAAGAGGTCAAGCGTTACATAACCCATTTTAGTTATTTTCAACATTGGATTCATGTTATTCCCTTCAGGAACTTTTAACATAAATATATATTTGTCAAAGAACTGACTTTCATTTTATTTGCATGATTCATTTATGCAGCATATACTACTTTCATCGTTACATACTACCTGAGAACACAAAACATATATGTCTTTTGAAACATTGCTTGGATCAATTATTAATGGATTCTTTTGAAATGATTACAATTTAACACCGTTACAATATTATCAAGTGATAGTCTGGTAATACATGAAGTTGAAAGTTAATGGTGAGAAGTTGTATCTAAAAGTGTATGGGTTTACGCCTAAATGGACTCCATAAGCGTGACTTCTTTTATCATTAAGAATCCAGTCAAGGCTCCATGGAATATGTTGGATCTTTAGGCAAGTTAAACCTCGTTTTCCATTTTCTTTGGTTGTGGAAGGTCTAGCTCTGAGTGCATTAATAGTATTATAAAAGATACAGTTAGTGTAAAACTATCATATAAATGTGAAGGTCATTTCTATGTAATTTGTTGGGGCCTCCATGAGGTGCCAAAATCAACCTAGTGGAATGATCACTAGAAGGTCATAGTGTCCAAGAACAGCCAAGGTGAAATTATTGAGTTTCCCTTTAATTTTACATTATCTTCATTCTATCAAACTTTGTTCACGGTTTAAAGTTTAGTATATTTTTAAGACATGCCAATTTCACGTGAAGTTCCAATGATATTGTAAATGGAATTTAGAAGTTTAATGCATTTTTGTGCACCAATTATTGATAGTTTAATTCAATTAAACAATGAATGGCATGATCCTTATAATGGCTCTCCTTAATAACTTTTGTCGATGACCAATTTCACACACATCTTTATCAGTTTTCATTGAATCATTTTGCATGTGCAATTCACATACAAAACAATATTCAGCATGCATCTTCTCCCATTTATATAGTACATACATATATAGTATAGATACATATATAAATAAAATGCCTTAATATTATGAAGTTGTACTCTTTCATGATTGCATTAAGAAGCTCATTTCACAAGTATGATGTCCTTAATTCACAAATTTCACAAATTCTGCAGGATACGAACAAATACTCTTCATATAGAAGTAACAACATAGAACAACTTTGTATTTTGTTACAGTTTCAAATTGTCCTCATAAAGAACACCAGCAAACACCCAAGCATTTGGCTTAACCATTCTCGAAAAACTAATACAGTGATTCTATCCCACCAAAACCATTACTCCACTTGACAAATTCAAGTAAGTTTTTGCTTCACCTAAATGGGTAAATAAAACCAAGTTAATTAGCAATGGTAGAAAAAGATTTTGCTTTCATTTTTACCTAATTATCAATAGAGACTTCCTACATACAAAATACACCCAACTCAGGAACAACAATAAACTTGTAAGTAGAAAATAAAACTTACCTAACAAAGCACACAAAATTACAGTATCATCTTAGCAACTCATTATCTCTAACGCCCAAGAACTAAACCTCAAGCCCTAATGAAAACAAAGCATAGCCCAGATACTAAAATCCCATGAGAAACAAAACCAGGTGCCAAAATCAATCAAAGGGCCAAAGAACCAAACTTTGAGAAAAGAGAGAAACAGAGAACTTACAGCGGAAAGCGAGTATCAAGCTTCTTTCTCATAGCTGATAGCAGTCTAGAGAAAGGGATGAACTTGAGAGAGACAAAGATAAAGAAATTCTTTTAAAAATGGAAAGCAAAAGGAAGTATGGATTTGGATTATTTTCTTGCTTTAAAATAGAAAGAAAAAGAAGGGATCTTTTATTTATGGTATTATTTCGTCACCCGATAGCCTCTCAACGAACCGCTTGACTCTGGCTTCGGCCTCGACTTGCTGTCTGTTTCTCAACAGCAAACAGGTTATTTTCCATTCAAACCGTTGATTAGTTTGCTTGTTTTGAGATGAACGGTAGAGATGGGTTTAATAAGATGTTTGCTGTTTGATAAAAAGCAGTGAATTTTCTGCTGACCCGGGCGTTTGTTATTCCCACGGAGTACCCGTGGATTTTATCCCCTAAAATTCAATGTTTCAAGTGGATCGGGTTTGGATCTGGTCTTGCTTGACCCGTATCCAATCATGAATGCAAATGAGATGGACGGTCAATAATGTGCCTAATCTACGTGATGTTTAATGAGATGCTCAGCATTGTTACCAATAAAGAAGAAATCTTGAATTGGAGAACTTGTCCTTTTAAATTGTTGGAATTCAAGGTTGCATGAATTTGGTTTGAATATGTGACTCTTAAACCCCGGTTGAGGTCCTTTTCATGGGCTAAAATATGGACTCACACTATATATCAATTTGTTTAAAATCTTATTAAATTCTTGGTAAGTGAGATTCAAATGGAGTTACTCTAATAGCATCTTAAAGACCCCATCACTCACTAAAATGTCAAAATTGTAGTGATGATTGAGAATTATAGTTTTATATTCTAATAGTAACAAGCTAAAACGATTGGAGCAATCGAACATAGCTAGTGTATCATCATGCCCCACTTCTTTAGAAACTAAAGTTATTTAACTTTCTTCACTAATTCATATTACAATCACTAACTCATATTACAATGCAATCCCACTGATTTCTCATTGTAGCAAATTGTATCGTTGGTTTGTGTTAGAGCGTTGTTAGTGCAATATCTCTTGATTGAATAATAATATCATTTACTCTTGATATATTTTATGAGATGATATATTTGGTATAAGCAGTGCGAGCAAGATGTGGTTAGCTTGATGCAAAAATCAACCGAATATTGATTTGCCCGAACCATCGATGAATCAAGAAACCCATCGATGGTCAAGCATCTCATCAATAGTTACGAGAGTGTCGAAGAAAAATAAAGCGAGGAATTGACATCATCGATGGTCTCTGATGACCATCGATGGTCATCAACCATTGATGGTTCGGAGACAATCAAAGAAATCGAAACTAGAATCGGCACCATCGATGGCTCGGTTGAACCATCAATGATCACACGAGGACCATCGATGGTTATGGCGAAATTTGCGATTTAATACCATTGATTCGTCGATCCGTTTGATCTTCTATTTACACTCAGTTGGGTATCTCTTTCTGTCCTATCAAGGTCTATTTAAGGGGAGTTGGAAATCATAATTTATAGCGAAGTTTAAGGAGGCAAATACACAAAAGGAGAGATCTTTATTCTAGGGTTTGAGAGAGTTAATCAAATCCCTAAGCCTCGTTCGACTTCTTCTCGGTGCTTTTCATCGCGATTTGATTTAGCGAGAAAGAGTGCCCTAAACTTATCGCTACACAGCTTCTTCACGGATCTTCATCTTCATCGATTTGAAGCCGCGGTTTGATAAAGGTGTAAAAAAAATTTTGCGCTTTTTTATTTTGGTTGGTTGTATATCAAACTTGTGAGTTTGTGGTGTACTCAAAGCTGGGGTAATTGAGGTTGGGCTAGCTAGGGCTAGGTTTCTTGATCATTGTGAAGAGTTAGGTTTGATGGTTGGTTTGAATAGATTCGAGTCTTTGTCTTTAAAGCCCTTGAATCGGGTTGTGATTAGTGAACTCTGGTTATAGTGAGGAAGACCCTTCACGAGAAGAAAGAGTGGGCGTGGGATTTTGATCTAAACCACTATAAAAATTTTGTGTGTTCTTGTGTTAGTTTGCTTTTTATTTTTTAAGCTTGTTATATTTCCGCTACATTTTGAGTCTTCACAAAAACTATAGCAACCTTATTCATCCCCTCTAGGCTTGCATCGGTTCAATAAGTGGTATTAGAGCCTCATTACCCATATTTAAGTATCACAACCTATGATAGATATCTCAAGCCTTACTATCGCTTGACCTTTCTGAAGGACCATGCATCAACCGTCCCCACTTTTTGGCACCAACTACACATATTGGAGCTTCGTATGAGAGTTTTTGTTGTCAACTAGTTTTGATATTTGGGAAATTGTAGAACATGGGTATAAAGGAATCTATCGCCGAGGTAGAAGGTGTTATTGTTGTTCTAACTAAGGACAAGTGGTCTCCACGGGACAAACAAATTTACTCTTATAATTTAAAAGCTATGAATGCTTTATATTGCTCTCTTACTCTTGAAGAATTTAATCGTGTCTCTAATTGTACTCTTGCCTGAAAATTTAGAAGATCTTGGAAGTTACTCATGAAGAAACTGCGGGTTAAAAGGTCAAGCTTACAATGGTAAGAAAAATCGAAAACTTCAAGATGAAGGCATCGAGAGCATCTGAGGACATGTTCATGCGATTCACGATATGTGAACAAATCAAAAGCTCTAGGGAAGGAGTATGAAAATAAGGGTTGTCTGAAAAATACTCGTTCTCTGTCTGGGATTGGAAACTTAAGGTAACTTCAAAAATTTTATAATCTATCTCTTGATAATCTTGTAGGCAATCTTATCACATATGAAGTTAGGTTGAAACAAAGAAGATGCCTCGAGAAGAGACTTAAAGAAGAAGTCATTAGCCTTCAAAGCTAAGAAGGAAAAATCTCGGTCTAAGAAGAAGAAAAGGTCGAGCTCAATTTAGGAAGAAAATAGCCAAGTTGATCAAATTGTTAAACTCTGAATCCTTCCTCAAGTCAAAGGATGGTCAAAAATTTACGCAAGATAAATGAGATCACTATACAAGCAATATAAATAAATATAATTCTAGTGATTACGATACTAAATTAATTTATTTTAGATGTAGAAACCGACCACTGAAGAAGAAACCACTAAACAAAAGGACTATAAAGGAAAGGGCAAAAGTTCTAAAATTACTACTTGGGAGGACTCGAGTAGCTTCAGTGATGATGACAAAAGAGCACACTTATGTCTTATGGGAAGAAAAACTTTAATTTGATTAGATCAAGGTTTTTAGTGGCTCTAATAGTGATTGTTCAGAGGTATATCCTTCATATGGCGATATTTATTCTAAATATAAGGAGATATTAGTTCACCTTGAGAAAATTCTTTGAAAAGTATGAAGTAACAAAAGGGCGACTACAAACTTGAAGAAGAAAATAAGCTTTTGTCAAAAAGTGAAATTTCCTTCTTCAAATTTGAATTCAAATAATTTATCTCATGATATCACCTCTTTCATGTGCACACAATGTTACGAGCTACAAAATCAAATCTCTTGTTTATCTAAGCATCTTGAAAACAATCAATGTGAAAAATTTGTTGCTAAGGTAAATGAGTTATTTTGTGAGTTGTCTTACGAAAAAAATAAAGTTTGAAACTTCGATGTACTATTATTTCTAAAATGAACAACTAAAGTCTAAAATAGTGATTTGGAAAAGGCCGGTGAAGAATTTTTCATTGGGCTTAAAAGGTCTTAACATGGTCCTTTCAATTAACGATTTGTAAAAGCTAAAAGCTGGACTTTTATTCATATTAGAAAAATATAAAAGTTTCAACCTTTTTTATAAAAGGAAATAATATTGGTTATTTTGATCCTATTTTCAATGGAACTTATCATTCTATATGCTCATTATGTGGAAAATTTGGACATATTTCAATGACCTATCATTATGAGATATAGGATCAAAAGCAGTCAAGCAGATACGAAAGGCCTTATTGCTAACCAATGTGGACCTATGTGGATACCTAGGTCACAATTATTATCTGCTTTGTAGGTTTGCGGTTCGACCGAGGATTGAGACAACACCGCGGTGATTGCTTGTAGGTTGGATTATCAAAATCTAATCATTGGTATGTATGGATATGAGGAGATCTGATTTGATATATGTTTTATATTATCTTCTCATAAGGGTAAAACGGTATATTCTATAACCCTTACTTGCGTATATTTATTTTTGGGTGATGCATGAGATACTTTGGCATGTACTAACTTTTATTTGCTTATATTGCATATCTTTTAGTTAGTACCTTTATGCATGCTCACATGACATATTCTATGTACATAAAATTTTTTAGATTTTATTTGATTTTTGTTATTTTTGGTTCTTTTTATATCTCAAAAACAAAACAAAATTTTTTATTTCTTTCTTTTGTTTTCTTATGAAAAATCAAAAACAAAATAAAATTTTTCATTCTTTTTATTTTTAAAAAATAAAAATCTTTGGACAATGCTATGTAATGCTTTGACTAGATATATTGACTAAGGTTATTTGTTGGTATATAGACATGAGTTTATCATATTGGTTCACACATTTTACACATCTATATTTGTTATATGTGCACACAAAGTTATACATATATGATTGATAAACCACGATGGTTCCGCGATATATTTCATATTACTTTTCACACCTTAGTATTATACTTATCATGTTTAGTATTGTGAAAATAAGAATACATATTTTTATATGTTGTTCATAAAATATTTTGGATATATCAAAAGGTTTGAGCTTCATCTATATTTGAATACAACACCAAAATTTTTATACATGTACAAAGTACATATGTGCTATATATCACATAAAAAGAGTGTATTAGTGATAAAATGACCAAAGATCCACACTCTATAAATCCACGGCAAAATTGAGTGTATTTGTTAAAAGATGGTCAATGACCCATACTAGTGGATATAAATGTGTAATATCTCAAGGGTATCCATCCAATGCTAAATATTTCCCATATTTAGAGATGGTATACATCGTCATCCATACTGTCATTCTTCCTCTTAAAAATTCTTGTATAGTTGAGGTGATAGATCGAGATTTTGGACCTTTTCTAAAGGTTGAGATAATTTAGGTTGTGTACAAGAAAGACTCAAACTAGATAAGATATATATGAATTTGTTTTATGAACTAATATAATTACTTTTATTGTTGCTAAACTATTTGTTGATATCTTCACGGTTTGTGTGTGAATTTTCATATAACTTATAATGCATTGATTTGTGTGTTTTGAAGTTATATGTGTATGTCTTGTGCTATTTTCTACAAAATATTTTTGTGAACCAATATGTATTTCTCTTCCTTTAGCCTTTGGATAATTTTTTTCTTAATTCTTAAGTATAGTGCATATTTAGAGGTGGTATACATAGATCCTCCAAACAACTTGTCGATATGTTTTTCTTTTCTAATAACAAAGGGGAGAAAGGTGAAATTTTGAAATATTTCATGTGTATTTGTGATTTATAAACTTGATTGATTTTTGGATTTGAAATTTTTGAACACTTTCGATGCTTTGTTTGAGTTTTCAGGAAAATCTGTACACATTTAATACTTTCATGTATGCATATTTGTAGGTGGAGCTTTACATATCATATATCTTTTGCATGAAACATGTTATGTGCTTATTTTGTCTTGAATATATATCTCACTATGTTTTACATTATGTATTTCAAATTTTGAGTTTTGTTATTATCAAAAGTGGGAGATTGTTAGAGCGTTGTTGGCAATATCTCTTGTTTGAATAATAACAAACTCTCTTTGTCTATTTTGTGAGATGATATATATTTGGTATAAGCGGTATGAGCAAGATGTCATTGGAAGCGATGCAAAAATCAACCGAACATTGATTTCATCCTTGAACCATTGATGGTCAAGAGGCACCCATCGATGGTCCGGCATCTCATCGATGGTTATAGAACCAATCGAAAAAAATAGAAAGCGAGGAATGGCATCATCGATGGTCTGATGACCCATCGATGGCATAGAAAATCGATGGTTCTGAGGAGATAATCAAAGAAATCCAAAAATTAGAATCGGCACTATTGATGGCTCTGAGTTGAACCATCGATGATCACGAGGACCATCGATGGTTGTAATCCACCATCGATGGTTATGATGAAATTTGGCGATTTTAAGATTTAATCTTAGCGGTTAAATCGATCCGTTTGATCTCCTATTTACACTCAAATTTGGGTATCTCTTTCTGTTCTATTAATGTCTATTTAAGGGGAGTTGGGGATCATGATTTATAATGAAGTTTAAGGAGGCAAATACACAAAGAAAGATCTTTATTCTAGGGTTTGAGAGAGTTGATCAATCCCACGAGCCTCGTTTAGCTTCTTCTCGGTAGCTTTTTATCGAGTTTGATTGACAGAAGAGTGCTCGCTTACATCGCTACACCTCTTCTTCACGGATCTTCATCTTCATCGATTTGAAGAACGGTTTGATAAAGAGCTGTAAGATTATTCTTTTTGTGGTTTATTTGTTTTGGTTGGTTGTATATCAAACTTGTGAGTTAGGCGGCATACACAAGTAGGAGTAATTGAGGGTTGGGCTAGCTAGGACTAGGTTTTTTCTGGTCATTGTGAAGAGTTGGGTTAGACGACTTGTTTCGGGTAGATTCCAGAGTGCAGTCTTTGAAGCATACTGAATCGGGTTGTGATTGAGGTAAACTCTAGTCATAGTGAGAAAACTATTCTGAGAAGGAAGAGTGGGCGTAGGATTTTGATCGGACCACTATAAAAATCTCATGTGTTCTTGTCTTTGATTTGCTTTTTGTTTTTGCTTATTATATTTCCGCTATTTTTTTTAGAAAAACTATAGCAATTCTATTCAAACCCCCACCCCGAGGGCTTGCATCCAGTTCAACGGTTGACATTTGGAATTTTGATCTCTTTAAAAGAAAAAGATGTAGCATAATACATATTCATAGGTAACAAAACAAGTTGTGCACTCCATCAAAACAATAAGTAGGCTGGATATATGCAATAATCCACATTCTCATTTTAGAAATTGAATCAAATCTCACTAGCAATACAAATATTACATATCAACGGGTATGCGATTGTACAAATCACTGACGGCCTAGGAGCGGCTGACCGCTGCGGCGTCGCGCATAAATGTAATGATCCGGTTCTCTGTCATGTCAACATCCTCGGCTTCACTCCTTGAGGCAACTCCCACGAAATGGTGCAACAAATGCCCTAACATCGGCGCACCAAGTTGATACCAAGCGTGCACGGGGCACACCCTTACCCTACTCCAAAGGGCAACATGCGAATCGTTGCCCTTGATGTCAATATTCTCCTCCTCAAACGCTCAGTCAGAACTCCAAGTGATTTTTCCATATGTTGGGGTCACGGGCAATGGCCCAGCGTTGGCGAGCGGCTGAAGTAAAACCTCGAGAATCCACGAGGGTTGTTCTCTGAATCCCACAAGAGCGATCTCGAATCCACGAAGAACTTGAATCCGAAGAAAATATTAAAGAGAAATTTTATTGATAATAAAAAATATGCCTCTAGGGCTTACAAGACTACTGTTTAAATAGAAAGTAAACAAGACTCCTACTATGACTCGAACTTTACTAAAAATAGAAACAAGACTTCTAATGATTCGAACTTTACCATAAATAGAAATAAGAAAACTCTCTATAAAAGACTCTCTATGATTAGGGTAAATCGGTCAAATTTTGAGTCAAACGGTTGCTTCCTAATCAAAACAGAACTCTAAAACATTACCTAAAATAGTAAAAGCCCGATAAAAGCGATATCTCTCAATCCGGAGAATTTAGTGAAACAGATGGTGGCAAACCAAACTTCAGTGGGTTTGGTTGACTCCGTCTCGAAAACTGCGATTTAAAAATTAGCCCGATTCCGACTACGGTTTGAAAGTTCTGACGCACTAGCGTTCTGGCTATTTTCGCCGGTAGGTCGCGTTTGGGCTAGTGACGGTCCGTTTCTCCATGAATATGTCCATACGTTCTACATCAACAACTTGCAATTGTGAGCTGGACATTGGGATCACTCACATGGATGGGTCTATGCGAGATAGATAGGGTTTGAAGAGGGTGAAAAATTATTGGTGGTTTGATCGATGGAGATATTGATGAGTTTGATAAGCGGATTGAATAAGTTTCAACTGATCGAACGAATAAACATCAAAACCAAACCAAACCATAAACTATTGCTTGGTTTGATGGGTTTATTTAGCTTAGATCGAAGTTTGCTCAGCCCTAGTTGTAGGGCAACTACATTACTGGGCCAAAATGACCAACCACCCTAGTTTTTACATTAGTTGACAAGGATCACATTCAAGCTCAAGATATTTTTCCATAATATTATATTCTGATATGAGATTATGTGATTAACGAATGTTTTAAACATTCTGAGCTGTCATACAATGTAATAACATTCCTATAGGGCATACATTATTTTTGTTCTATTTATATTTGTGCGTACACTTTTGTTGTATCTACTAATTCACTACATGCTACTTACAACTTTTCTTTCCCAATCTATTCACCATCATGTGCTCCTCGTTTTGTAGAACAGTTTTCTATTGGGAGCATATTGATATTGTTGTGTTTTTTTTATCTTTTGAAATTATAGGAAAATTAATTTCTTATTTAAAAATGTATTTTTAGACATCTTTTCAAGTGCTTCATGGAAAAGAATTTGTGTCTGTTTTAAATTAAGGGTGGAAATCAGTTCCACGAGATTCATAGTTTGGATCTAAACTAAAAAATGGGAATATTTTTCCATAATATTATATTCTGATATGAGATTATGTGATCAACGAATGTTTTAAACATTCTGAGCTGTCATACAATGTAATAACATTCCTATAGGGCATACATTATTTTTGTTCTATTTATATTTGTGTGCACTTTTGTTATATCTACTAATTCACTACATGCTACTTATAACTTTTCTTTCCCAATCTATTCACCATCATGTGCTCCTCGTTTTGTAGAACAGTTTTCTATTGGGAGCATATTGATATTGTTGTGTTTTTTATCTTTTGAAATTATAGGAAAATTAATTTCTTATTTAAAAATGTATTTTTAGACATCTTTTCAAGTGCTTCATGGAAAAGAATTTGTGTCTGTTTTGCCCTTAAATTAAGGGTGGAAATCAGTTCCACGAGATTCATAGTTTGAATCTAAACTAAAAAATGGGAATTAACGGGTTTAGGATAATAAGAGAGATGGATTGTCAAAAGTTTGCGTTTTCTTCCACTTATCTATTTTTTATTTTTAAATATTAGATTTCCAAGCAATTCCGAGCAAAAAGCTTGATATTGAATTTCTTGAAAATATTGACGTTCTCTTACATTTTAGAAAACCTATTTACTAAAATTTACTAAAATTTTAACTTAATAAGTTTTAGAAAATCAATTTTTAGTGGGTGCGTGTCAACGGTTTCCCATAGCTTATTGAGATTTCTGAATGAACCAAATAGGTCCTCAGAGTCTAGGATGAATGACTGCTATATAGTGCACACGAACCATCATATACCATAAAAAATTAAGAACGAATGAATTTAGACAGAGAAAATTATATAAAATAATAAAATTACTATTTTCTATCTCTTTTCTCTATTTTCCTTTAGCTTTCTCAAATTTTTGTGCATGTTTGCCAGAGAAGTAAGTAGAAAGTGAAATTAGAGAAAATAATTTCTTAAAAAAGGACTTCCCTATTACTCTCTATTTTGCAAAATCTTGTTTGGGGTGATAGAAACTGAAAAATAAAAAGTTGAGGTGGTGAAGGATGTATCACTTACTTTTTATTTTATTTTATTTGTTATTAGGGAAGTGACCGTAGAAAGTGGATAACTAAAACTAAAATGATACACAAGAGGGTCAACAAAATTAATTTCTCTCTCTTCTCCTTTACTTTTCATCTACTTTCATAAAAATTTGAGAAAGTGTAAAGGGGTAGATAGCTGATGTATTAGCCTTCACTTTTCATTTTCTTTCAATTTACTTTCGAAGGGTCAACAAGGAAAAAAAAAAAAAGAAAGTGAAATCACTTTCTAACTTTTAGTCAATTCTCCATTTATTTCTAAGTTACAAAATATGTGAAAGGGACCAAAAAGCTTAAATAGAATCCTTCACTTTTGTTCACTTTCTAAAAGGTAAATAGAAAAGAATAGTGTGAAGTCACTCTCAATATTTGGTTTATTTTCCATTTATTTTTAGGTTGCCAAACACATTTATACAAATAATTAGCTATTGTACACAGTCCAAAATGATATGCTTATTTTCTTGTGTTAAGATAACTTTAAGTCTTTAGCGCCGTTTGGTATGTGGGAATCTGTCAAGTGAAGACGAGAATGAAGGTAGGAATGGAATGAAATTGATATGGGAATGGGATGCTCATTCTTATTCTCATGTTTATGTGCAATTAAAGAATTAAGTGAGAATATCATTAAGAAGGATATATCACGGAATTTATTTTATTATTTTCATTCTCACTTAAGTGCGAATATCAATTCCTTGATAACTCATTGGGAATATCAATTCCACATTAAGTGGGAATTGATGAGAAATGAGAATGACATTTCTAGCATCTAAAAATACATTATATTTGGTAGCATGAATGAGAAGTTGAAATTACATTCCATTCTCACTTATACCGGCATCAAACAAGGCATATGGTTTTACCTAGAAAACACCATTATAATAGGGTCATTCTATAGAAAACATATTTCATTGTCAATTTATACATAAACCACTTTAAAAATTTTACGTTGCAATCAACCATCTCGACTCACTTTTAGGTTAAGTTTCTTTGACATTTGACCCCACCCATCCTAAATTTAGAACCAGTTCTTTAGAATATACTAGCTATTTAACAACTAATTATTTTAGCAAAGATGAAAAAAATTAATTTAAAAGTGAGTCCAGGTGATTGATTGCAACAAAAAACTATTTAAAGATGGTTTATGTATAAATTGAAAATCAAAAATAGTTTCTATAGAATAACCTATTTAAAAGTGGTTTCTAAGGTGGAAAACCCTAACTTTAAAGCATCTTACTTTTTATCGGGATGTCAATAACCACTTATCATTCTAACTTTATATATTACTATATTAAATAATACTTGTATTCTGGCACACACGATGCGTGCATGATATAGTACACATTTGTGCAGCAAAATTATTAACATCTTAACAATCAAAATTGTTAACATCTTAATAATCAACAGGCCACGTTTATAGACCATAGTTACAAAAAGAGAGGTCAAGAGCAACAAAGAGGAGAAATTTAGAAAGGGTTGCTGCTTATGAAAAATTAGGGGTAGTTATGAAGTAGTGGATGGCTTATTAGTTATTAAAGAGTGGGGATAGTTATGACTTAGATTGTTATTTTTTCAAACTTGTCCCTCTAATAAGTTGTAAATTATTGGAAGTTGTGTATATAAGTTTTTTTTGGGATATTGTTGATGGTCTAAATCACACAGTCACTTAATTGTAGTTTAGAGATTATTAAGGTCTCTTATCTCCCTTGATGGCTGATCCCCCGATGCACCGCCGCCGCCGGAGCTGCCTGCAAAACTGCAACACATTAGAGGACCAGAGTTGGGTTCTTCGATTTTTCCTCCGACGATCAAGTCAGTACTTTGAGCTTGAGTGGAGAAGTAACCAAATGAACTGAAAAGTTCTAAGTCCTAAGTGTGCAGCGATTGCTCACCTTGGTGGTGTTAACAGTCCCTCTATTTATAGTAGTTGTAGAGGGGCAATTCCATAATTTCGGCCGAGTTGAAGCAAACAGTTTAGTCAATAGTCACTTTACAAGTGTCGGCCGCTGAGTGGTGGGAGTCACTTCTGATCTGATATGATGGTGATTGATAAGGCATGGTTGGTGATGGGTCATAAAGACTTTTGGGGCCAGAGCCATGATGACTCTGACAATGCATTTAATGTGATTGTGACTGGCTGTTGGCGCGGAGCTCGAGGAGGACCGCCTTTCGACTCGGCCTGACGAGAAGGGCGACTCTTGGCGAGAAGGACGACTCCTGGCAAGAAGGTACTCGACACGGTCGGGAGACGACCGGGCCAGCGAGAAGGACTCGACCCGCGGCGGGCGATCGGGCCTCACCGGCGAGAAGGGTCGCCTGTCTTCACCTGGCGGGAAGGGAAGCATGTCTCCTTTCTTGGCCTCTGAGTCGAGTTGGGGTGCGGTCTGAACCTTCAAGCTCCAAGTTCCTACACAAAAGAAAACACACAAAATAAGGAACCAAAGTTAATCAAAATCCTACTTATGCGCCGTTCCCCGGCAACGGCGTCAAAAACTTGATGGGGACTAAATGATGTCCTAGAGTTGCAAGTATACAACTTATCAAGTTATAGTATAAAAGATTATCGATCCCACGAGGAACGGGAAGTAGGAAGAGTTTTGTTCAAGTTTTGGTTCTCAAATTATGCGCGACAATTAGGAGTTTATGTACATGGTGAAAGTGGTCATGAAAAGATTAGAGAGTGGATTGTGGATTATGCGCAAATAAAAGAAAAACGAGGAAGAAAATGTGTTGTGGAGAGATTAAGAGTGTGATTGTGACAAAGTGTAAGTCAACCAGTTGAATTTGATTAACACTTGCATATTTCTATGGCACAATAGATATGATTGGAATTTTCTCAAAGGAGGACTAACATAGGGTAGAACATAAAAAAAGAGCTTTTCTTAAATAATAGTAATAAATAATAAGTGCATTAATGTGTATCTGTAAAGAAATCTCTGTGTAGGACAGACCATGAAAAGTAATCCTGTCAGAATAGCGTCTGCTAGTTGTGAAAATATAAATAAACAAGATTTCTTTAGATACCACGAGTAAAATTGACCTGCGCGATGCCATGGTATTAGTCTGATGAAGGTCAAAAAAATATTACTTCAAGTTTGATATAGATGAAACTAAAGAGACTATGCATAGACCACTTAGTTTATGTATGATTACATTTTGTCACCAATTAGGCAAAGTTAACACTTTTCTATTTTAACACTTTTCTATTTTATACTCGTTTAAAGCAATTCACAAATTATAGTTTCAAAAGATTCATTAAATCAACCGTATTGCCAAACTGCCGAAATATAAAGTAGGTTTAGAAATAATTTAGTGGAATATTCTGAGTACATCAGTGATTGAGAAGTGTGACACTAAGCTTTATAGGAAAAAATCCTTATGCAATTATTTTGGTCGCAGCAACCTCTACCGTTGTGATTAGGGGTGCAAAACGGTCCGGATATATTCGGACCGACCGCAACCGTATCCGTTTAGAAAGCGGATATGGTAGGGAAAAATTGAAACTGGTCGGATATGGTTTTGGATACGGTTATGGTTTTGGGTTTTCATCCGGATACAGTTCGGATACGGTTTTCGGGTCGGAATTGCGGATACGATTCGGATATCCGGATACGATTTCTGCACTTTTCCAGATACAATTTCTGCACTTTTTTGTTGTTTGATTTTCATCCGGATATAGTTTCGGATACGGATTTCGGGTCGAAAATGCGGATACGGTTCGGATATCCAGATACGGTTTCTGCACTTTTTTGTTGTTTGGATTAGACTTGAGAATTACATGAGGACTAGTATTTATGTCTATGAGGTGACAATTTCTTATGCTTGAATAAACTTATCATGATTATGTTTAATAGATAAATATTTTTTTAGTTATATTTAGTGTGCGAAATGTTATAATCATATGTATTTTTTTGTCATATCCGATTCATATCCATTTCCCAAATATCCGATTAATATCTGTTTTGTATCCGTATTCGCTTATCTAATATCCGAACCGTATCCGTTTCCGTTTAGTGCGGATATGGTCATGTTTTTTTCTTATCGATGAATATCCGTATCCGTATCCGTATCCGTTTTTAAAAAGCGGATATGGATATGGTAAGTGTCATATCCGAACCGTATCCGAACCGAATGCACCCCTAGTTGTGATCTAAAGTGCAGCTTCCAGAGCATATATATAAACTGGGCTTAAAGACAATTCAATCGAGTTTTTTCGGATCTAATTGTTATTTTGGAAGTGGCTTGGTTTGAAAATAAATATGGATAAAACTTTAGGTTATCTATACCTCGTGGCGTTAAAATTGCTTATCGATTGCAGAACAAGACTTCGTAAGCGGTGGGTTGATAGCAAGCGATCCATCCGCAATGCGACGGAAACGTCGGCGGGTCGCCGCCAAAGCAGCAGCGGTCGGCGAACCATGAAGTGATTCGGCCCGTATCGTCGGAAGCAATGAAAGCAGCGTCGTGGAGAAAACCCGACGACGGCTCAACGAGGCGAAGTTGGCTAAATTCAAACATTGACGACGGAATCAACCGTACTTAGTCCGTCGATGCAAACGAACCGCTTGAGCTCAAAGTTGATCGGACACGGACTCGAACACAATGGCGACATCACGAACAAAACTAAGCGAAGGCGAAGAATAAATGAGCGGAGGCAGCGGAGCGGCCGGGCCCGTGACGCGGCACCTGCGGCAAGTGGCCAAGGTGGCTCGGCCACTTTGGCCGAGCCACTCGCCAACTTGGCCGAGGTGCCTCGCCAAGTGGCCGAGGAGGTTTACCACTTTGGCCGAGCCACTCGCCAACTTGGCCGAGGTGCCTCGCCAAGTGGCCGAGGAGGTTTACCACTTTGGCCGAGCCACCTCGACAACAGCGAGGTGCCGGCAACAAGTAAGTGCCCGCCGACGGTAGTAGGCATACGTCGTATGCATACCCTTTGTTGTTGTATAAATAGGGGGGGGTCTTGCTCATTGAGGGGTCGGATTTTGGGGATTTTTGGGATTTGAGGATTTGGCTTTGGCTTTGAGGCGGGATTTTCGAGGAGTTTCCGAAGAATTCTCACGAGATCCACGAGCCGTCAACGCGCCGTTCCGAGCACCGGCGAGTACAAGTCCAGTCGATGTCAGATCCACAAATTGCGGGTAAGAAAACTCGGTCGAACTACGATACCCTCTAGGTTAAGCTTCGCTTAATCTCGTGGATAGCTGCGGATTTCTCCTTGTAGATCTCACCGCTCGGCGATCCTCTCCTTCGCGGAGTGTGATCCCCGCAGCGATCCTCTCCTTCGTGAGTGTGATCCTCAGCGCTTCGCTTCCTTCGTGAAACGAGCCCCTTTACGCCTCAGAAGTTCCGTAACCCGGTTTACACCGTGATCGAATTGCGCGTGGTCAACGGACGAACAAAAGTCCCCAAGACAGCAAAGAACCCACGCAAGCGGGATCCCGAAAATAGAGATCCTCGTGTTTGTTCACAAAAGGAAGAGAGTTGTAATTTTCGCTTTCATTGTACTGAAATATAAAGGCATTTCTTTTGTTTGAAATTTTGTTGTAGGCCAACGGTTGTAACGAAGTTCAAACGAGCAATGAATAACAAACCAACTTTCCCCAACAAGCCGGCGACCATTGAGCCAACGGCTTCAAAGAAAGAAGCCGTTGTCGCGAACCGCGATCCCGATCCCGGCCATCGAGGAGGTCGAAGTTCGAAGTTCGACCGTAAGAAGTATGAAGAATACCTCTCCTCCTCGCCCGCATCCGCCCCCGCAAGTCCAAGATGGTCTCCGCCGCAAGGAAGACCCGACGCCTCGATGCGAGGCGAAAATCCACTACCACCGCCGCCAAGACCGCAGACAACGGTGGTTCCCCGCCCTAACAACGCCAAACTTTCGAACCCCGCCTTCACAGGGGTCGATTCCGCCAATGGCGCCGGACTCTCCAAGAGAGCCCGCCGAGGCGACGCCACCGGGCGAAACAATTAGCCTGCAAAAGAATCAACGGATGGGGTCCGCTATGAGGCGGATCTAAGATCTAAGTTGACTCGTAGGTCGGTTCGAGATCGTGAGCCGATTCCTACAGCCGGCGACGAACGAATGGGTCCGAAGCCAACGGATCGCTCCACGCTTGAACGTGATCCGAAGCGCCCAGGCCTTCAAGCACGCTTTGGTGCAACAAGCCCGAAGTTGAAGAGGGAGGCGCCCATAAGTCGCCGACAATCAGCTAGCTTGGAAGCCCAAGTCCGCCGAGGCTTCAACTTCGGACGAACCCAAAGATCAAGCCTAGCTCGCCAAAGAGCCAACTCCTCGCCCTGCTCAAATCGAAATTGTGAGCACTTCAACAAAGTGGCATCGACGCCGGTTACCTCCTGTCCGCATCCAATTTCCGGCTGGCCAACTTCGCCACGACCGCCAGCTTCCCGCTAAAGATCGCCAGGTCCGCTTAAAGGAATCACGGGTCACTCCCGACACGGAGCCGCACCCACAAAGACAAGAAGAAACCCGCAGCCGCCGCGACCGCTTCAAATCGGTCCGAGCCCGTCGGAGATTCACACTCGCTGGCGTGCACGCCGCGCGAAAGTGACTTATGAAAGGCCTATTTGTTCTCGGGAGACGCCTCATCCGACGATGACAACGCTATACCCGAGAAGTTGTGCCAACACACGATAGGTTGCTCCGTATTCATACCGACGAAGTTGTACTATCGTCTTTGGGGTACAAGTAAACCCGAAGAGGAACGCCTAGAATCAAACATGCCTTGCTTGTGCTCAAACTGATCAAGGCAAGAGCATCGAGTGCAACCGCACTAAAACGACTCGAAAGGCGCCGGTCTTTGATAGGCTCGACGAGAATGCCCGAACCCAAGTCAAGACGCCTGAAGAAAAGGTGGACACCTCGTGGTGATGAATTGCCGAAAGTGTTACCATCAATATGACCAAAGAGGGACGCCGCCACGCGTCGCTTCCGGCATCGCGAACGAATGACTCGATTGCGGTCCCGACCGTTAGACGACCCAATTATCGCAAGATGCGAAGGGATTACCCTCGATGATGAAGTGTCGGATGCCGGCCCGCAATGGCTTCCGATAATACAATTTCCAAAGATAGGACAACCTTGCAGGCGCTCATGATCGCCGGATCAAGTGTCCCGATGCTTGAAGAGGCCCTAACCAAGCAAAAGGATAACTTTAAGCTTGAATGGAACCGCCATGCAGCCAGATGAGAGCAATGCATGACCAACGATCCAGCGATAATGAACCGCCAAGGCGAGCCAAGTCGCCGCAATAATGTCAACTTAACAGATAGCGACACGGACAGGGAAGGAGGCCAAAACGCAGTGATCGCGGCCGCCAAGAAAACGCTAGCGATAACACCGCCATTCCTCCCCAAGTTTACCCGAACGGAGACGTAGGGGAAAATGAGAAAATAAAGACCTCGAGCAAAATCAATACTTTGATTTCCGCCAAGAGGTAAAGAAGACGGTATACCATGTCCTTACCCAAGAGAGTGGGAATCAACTCGTGATCCCACAAAATTCAACCTCATCAACTTTACACCGCTTGACGGAAGGGATCACCCACTCAAAGACTTGATCTACTTCAAGTCTCATCTAGGTGTTATCTCCTAACGAGCCCTTGATGGTTCGGTCATTCGCTGGCACCCTTCGTGGAGTCAGCCGATTGGTACCGCCGCCTCAAACCAGGAGCGCTATTAGTCGATGATATGGAGGCCATGTTTCTCACCAATTTCTTCGACGATGACACCGAGGTATCCATCGGTTCTTTGTTGGACGAGAAACAAAGACGGGAAACAAAGGGATAACTTCGCCAAGAGGTTCGTAAATAAGGCAATGAATTGCCGAGACCGATAACGAGAAGTTCATTCTCCAAACTTGTCATAGCAACCGTCCGCTGGACGTGTTGGAAGCAATGGGAACCGCACCGCCCGAGACCGGAAAGATTTAAGGATACGTGGAGAGCAAGCCGAGCGATTCCCGAGGAGGAAGAAAGCGAGAGAGGTCACCTATGGTGGATGCTCACGCGTAACTTTGTCCCCGTGGCAAAGGTAAAGCGCCGCAAAGTCTCAGACGCTAATCAAACGCTCGAATCGCAACCACAACAAGAGTCGCAACAACGCGGCACCACAAAGAATCGCAGCCTCAATGGCCAACAAACTCGAATCGAAACCATCCGGTTCGAGGTTTCCAAGACTTACTCGCTCAAGGACGAGGAAGTTCCGCATCTTCAAATACCTTCTCGAAAACAACAAAATCCAGCTTGCCCCCAATTGTAAACCAAGAGGAGGCAAACAAGGTTACAGATCCTAAGGCATCAGGCTTACCACGTATGTACATCATCCTACAAAGTTCGCTACCATCTCAAGGACAAGATTCGTGCCTTGATCGATGTTGGAGTCATTACTCCAAACCCTCTAAAGAGAAGAAGGTGGAGCAAATGCGCCTCTATAAGCTTCGGATCGCCTTCGATTGGTTCCAACCGACGGGCCAGAAGGTAGGAATGAAGATGGTGAATGAAGATCCTCACCGCAACGAAGAAGGGGCTCAGACCGCATTAATGCCGAAACGGAGAAATCCTTTGGGTCCACCCCGACTTTGTCGGAAGACGCATCAAGGACTACATCCCCTACCATAAAGAAGTCCAAGGAAAAGGCAAGTTATGCCATGTCGCCAGAATTCCAGAAGGATGATGAAAAGTGTTCACCTTCCAATTTCCTGAAGAAGAGCGGAAGTTCGCTACTAGAGGGACAAGAATACTCCTACAAGTATCCGTGACTCCAAATCCAAACGCCAAGACACCGGCTGAGCTGGGGTGACCACGACTTCTCTCACTGCAGAAAGAAAAAGCGCCAAGCAAAGGAGAAACGTACCAGTCCGTGAAGCTCAACTCCCGGCAATTCCGATTCAATCGCTCGATCGTGAGGGATAGACCGAACATCGGCTCTCCATACCGCTTCGACGCCATGGCCCCTTGGCATTAACATCCCGCAATAACTCTCTCACGAAGGTTCGATTGTCAAAGGAAACCCCGAAGCTCGAAGAAGCTCGGGCCGACTCGAGGTGTTTCACTCGATCGCCGATTCTAAGAATCGCACAACAATGCAACTTGGCAACCAAACACCGCATTACTTTTACAAAGGAGGATATGCGACGAGATTCCAAGCACGATCGCCGCTATACTTCACCGTATATCGGCTCTAGTGAAGTTAACCGATCCAAGTCATCCGTTCACAGGAGCATTATGCCCTCAAGGCCATGTACCTTTGAATCCTTGCCTAAGCCGCATCAACAGTGCACAATGATCTATGGGTTTAACACCACGGTCTCGCCGCTGGTAAGATCCTGATAAAATGCCAAATGGGGATTTAAAGTCCAAGTCACCGCTATGTGATTGACGCAGAGACTTCCTATAACTTATTGTTGGTCTAACCTTGGATCCACTAACGCTATAGTCCCATCTACTCTTCATCTGTCTCAAATATGTAGACACGAATAATGAGGTCAAGACGGTGGTCGCGACAAACAAACCGCTTAAGGGGTGGAGAATTATTTTACCGATTCTCTCCTCTACGGTAATGAGTCCTAAATCAATCATTGGCCCAAGGCACGACAAATGAAGAAGTCGATTTCAAGCCGCTTGATTATAGTGGTGGTTTTGTTTTAAAAGACATTGTACCCTTGTAATCAATCTTGACGATGAAGAATCGCCGATGAACATTGTAATTGGCAAATTGCCGCATGAATCAATAAATGACGATTTAGAGTACCCTTTGTCTTTGAATGATGTAATGGCAGTGTTTATACAACGATCCGTGAGTTGCACTTACCAACTCTGGCCTTCTTGCTTTACACAAAAGTACCTGTGACTCCTTTGGGACAACACTCGCCATCCCACTAAGATCAAGTAGTGAAAAGACTTGGTTTACTAAAAGGAGATGCGCCCAACGGCTAATCATTTCTTAGAAGAAGATGAAGATGACAACGCCTATCCTCAACACATTCGATATAGTCCAGACACTGTATCATGAAGAAGTGGGGGCACGACTTGACACAAGGAGAAGGTCTATGTTTCTGGCGAGGTCCTCGAAGTCCCTCCTAAAGCGCATATGTCCCAAAAGGGAAGCCGATAACTACTATGCATTTAGAAGGATTGGGATACTTAATCCTCCTCGAAGATGAATGCTCATGGCTAATTGATGATAATCCACCGATGAGGGAGACTGACATTCGCCCCATTCTTCTATTGGGATTCCTGACACCCCAGCTTCAAGCTTTGATGTCAAATATGGCTACTCGGGCCGATCCGCTACTATTGAGGGTGATGAAGATATGCCAACATGGGAAGACCCATGGATCCATCAACCGCAGAGCATTGGGATAGATTCAACAAAGAGAACCCCCACTCAAGGACCGAGGTAGTCCGTGTTAATATGGGTGATGAGGGAGAGCATCCTAAACTCATAAACATCGCTATACTTCACCGGGTATATTGGCTCTAGTGAAGTTAACGGATCCAAGTCGATCCGGGTTCATTGTGAGCATTATGCCCTGCGCCTCATGTATCACCTTGGAATCCTTGCCGATGGCGGCATCAGCGAACACAATGATCTATGGGTTTAACACCGGTAGTCTCGGTAGCTTGGTAAGATCGGATAAAATGCCAAATGGGGATTTAAAGTCCAAGTCACCGCTATGTGATTGGCGAGACTTCCTATAACTTATTGTTGGAGTGGACCTTGGATCCACGGTAGCGTTATAGTCCCATCTACTCTTCATCGGTGTCTCAAATATGTAGACACGAATAATGAGTCAAGGCGGTGGTCGCGGACAAGCGGCCGTTTAAGGGGTGGAGAATTATTTCTTGATTCTCTCCTCTACGGTAATGAGTCAGCGAATCATTGGCCCAAGGCACGGACAGCGGTGAAGAAGGCGATTTGAAGCGGGCTTGATTATAGTGGTGGTTTTGTTTTAAAAGACATTGTACCCCTTGTAATCAATCTTGGCGATGAAGAATCGTCGGATGAACATTGTAATTGGCAAATTAGATGAATCAATAAATGACGATTTAGAGTACCCTTTGTCTTTGAATGATGTAATGGCGAGGTTTATACAGCGATCGAGTTGCACTTACCAACTTCGGTCTTCTTGCTTTACACAAAAGCAATTCGGGACTCCTTTGGGACAACACTTCGTCATCCCGAAGATCAAGTAGTGAAAAGACTTGGTTTACGGAAAAGGAGATCACGGTTCAACGGCGAATCATTTCTTAGAAGAAGATGAAGATGACAACGGGCCTATCCTCAACACATTGGATATAGTCGGAGACGGGTATCATGAAGAAGTGGGGAGTGCGACTTGACACAAGGAGAAGGTCTATGTTTGGGCGAGGTCCTCGAGTCCCTCCTAAAGCGCATATGTCCCAAAAGGAAGCGGATAACTACTATGCATTTAGAAGGATTGGGATACGAATCCTCCTCGAGAAGATGAATGCTCATGGCTAATTGATGATAATCCACGATGAGGGAGGCGGACATTAAATGCGATTCTTGGCTTGGGATTACGACACCGGCCTGGAGAAGCTTTCAAGGCTTTGATGTCAAATATGGCTACGGTCGATCCTGCTACTATTGAGGGTGATGAAGATATGCCAACATGGGAAGACCCATGGATCCATCAACTTCGAGGCGGTTTGGGGATAGATTGAACAAAGAGAACCCCACTAAGGGCGAGGTAGTCGAGGTTAATATGGGTGATGAGGAGAGCATCTAAACTCATAAACATCAGCAATACTCTCCCTTGGAAGAAAAGGAAGAGTTGATTGCCCTAATCGGGGAGTATATCGATGTATTTGCACGGAGCTACGAGGATATGCGGGACTCGACCTAATGTGGCGACACATCGCCTCAACATCAACGTGGATGTCAAACTGTCAAGCAATCGCAAAGGCGGTTTAGTCCACAAATCTTCTGGCGATCGTAGGCGAAGTAAAGAAACTCATAGAATGGGATTCATCGAGGAAATTCAACATCCGGATTGGGTGGCGAATATAGTCGGTCATGAAGAAGTGGGGTACGACTTGACACAAGGAGAAGGTCTATGTTTCGGGCGAGGTCCTCGAGTCCCTCCTAAATGCATATGTCCCAAAAAGGAAGCCGATAACTACTATGCATTTAGAAGGATTGGGATACCTAATCCTCCTCGAAGATGAATGCTCATGGCTAATTGATGATAATCCACCGATGAGGGAGACACATTCGCCCGATTCTCTGGGATTTCGCACACCGTTCTGAGAAGCTTTCAAGGCTTTGATGTCAAATATGGCTACGGCCGATCCGCTACTATTGAGGGTGATGAAGATATGCAACATGGGAAGACCCATGGATCCATCAACCTCGCAGAGCAGCTTGGGGATAGATTCAACAAAGAGAACCCCCACTCAAGGACGCAGGTAGTCCAAAGTTAATACGGTGATGAGGAGAGCATCCTAAACTCATAAACATCAGCAATACTCTCCCTTGGAAGAAAAGGAAGAGTTGATTGCCCTAATCGTGGAGTATATCATGTATTTGCCCTGAGCTACGAGGATATGCCAGACTCGACCAATGTGGCGACACATCGCCTCAACATCAACGTGGATGTCAAACCCGCCAAGCAATCGCAAAGACTTTCGCCCACAAATCTTACAAAGCGCATCAGACGGTAAAGAAACTCATAGAATCGGATTCATCGAGGAAATTCAACATCCGGATTGGGTGGCTAATATAGTCCCTGGCCATGAAGAAGAATGGTTCGATTAGGATCCGTGGTCTACTACAGACTCCAAACGCCGCCGCCAAGGATGATTTCCTCCGCCAATCACCGACGCCATAGTTGACAATACATGTGGATTCGAGAGGATGTCCTTTATGGATGGCTTTTCGGTATAATCAAATCAAGATGCACCCGATGACGCTAAACACACAGCCGCTCGTAACACCCATCGGATATTTTGCTAACCGCCATGCCGCTCGGCTTAAAGAACGGCCAAGAACATACCAACAGCAATGACAGATTTTCCAGATCATCTTCGAAAACGGTCAATGCTACGTCAATTAACTTAGTCGTAAAAGCCGCGGACAAAGGAGATCACATCAAAGATCTTAGAACGGTATTCGAGCTCATGCGAACTCATCGCCTAAAGATGAATCCCCGCCAAATCCTTCCTTGGAATGTCCAGTGGCAAGTTCCTCGGTTTCATTGCCACCGACAAAGGAATCCACGCCGATCCCGACAAAGTGAAGGCAATTCAAGAGTTGCAACCTCCGAAACTGAGAGAACTCGGGGTTAAGGCACGACATGACATCCGACGGTTCATATCGAACCTATCCGAAGTGCCAACCGCTCTCCAAGTTGAACAAGAAGGGTGTGTCGCTTATTTGGGACGACACCGCCGAAAGCGCTTGAAGAGATCAAATCGATCTCGCTAAACCTCCCGTTTTGTTGCACCGCTGTCGGAAAACCGCTTTTGATCTACGCCAAGGCAACGGATCACTCGCTCGCTTTACGCAAGACGACGACTCACGCACAATGCAATGCAGCTGTATTACCCGAGTTTAACATTAGTCGGTGCCGAGTCTCGATATCCAATGGTCGAGAAGCAGTGCCTTGCATTAGTGTTCGCGATTCAAAATGCGCACTATTTAGCCGGACGACGATTTATGTTATTGCCAACGTGAATCCGTCCGGATATTCATGACCCACCGCCTCGATGAGTTGGCGCTGGCTTAAATGGGCCTTGCTCTTGTCCCAATATGACTTACACTTCAAACAACGTAAGTCACCAAAGGACAAGCGATTGCGATCTCTGGTCGCCACCGACAACGGACGCAGTTGAGCTATATGATGATCTTCCGGATGAAGTTCAAGAAGTCAACACTACATCGCACCAACAAATATGGCGATTATATTTTGACGGAGCCTCTCGAGCTACCAATGTGGCAAGTGCCCCCGGATGTTCTAAGATTTCACCGAGTCGGGTTGTCTTAGTTTCCGGAATCATGTCATGCCCCGTGCTTATTCACTCACCAACCTTGCTCTAATAACGTAGTGAATACAATGCGCTACTTATTGGACTTAGTTTCGCCAAGGAGCCGGGGTCAAGTATCTCAAGCTGCATGGTGATTCACAATTGATAGTTAAGCAAGTCCGTGGTGACTACGAAGTTAGGAACCCTGATCTGGTCCCCTATCATCAGGTAGCTGTTGAAATAGCAGACTCATTCGAAGAGTTTTTCATCGAATATATCCCGCGCCTCCAAAACGCTTATGCGGATGCACTGGCGGCATTAGCTGTGTCGTTAGCACAACCTTCCGAGACCGAGCAACTAGTTACGGTCAGGACTCACCAACTCTTCGTACCATTATACGATGAGACACAAGAAGATAAGGGGGTAGTTACCAAAGAAGTACATGCAACCCAAACCAAGTTGGAGCGAGATTGGCTTTCCTATCATCGACTACGCCTTACATGGCATTCTCGCCACAAGACGGAGGGAGAGAGAGTCAATCGGCGAAGAGCTCAATTCTTTTACGACACAGAGACCCAGATGTTATATCGCCGGGGGTATGACGGTCTTTTACTCCGATGCCTTTCAAACAAAGAGGCAGAAGAGGTCCTTCGGGAAGCACACGAAGGTGAATGTGGTGCGCACCAGCCTGGTCCCAAACTCTACGATCGAATTAGGAGAATGGGCTACTTTTGGCCAACAATGATTAATGACGCAATGAGCACGCCGGAATGCCACGCTGTCAAATTCACGCCAATTATATGCATCGGCCTCCTAGCGGTTGCATCCTTGACCACATCGGCCATTGAGACATGGGGAATGGGCGTTGTAGGTCCCATTTTTCCTCCGTCGTCAAAGCGTCGGTTTATTCTAGCGATCACCGACTACTTCTCCAAGTGAAATGAAGCAATCCCACTAAAAAGTCAAGGCGAATGCAGTCGTCAAATTTATCAAACACCATGTCATCTATCGACATGGTGTCCCAAACGGATCGCGCATGATAACGGTCCCCAATTCATCGGCAATTCCTTCATCGGGTTTTGCGAAATTCAAGATACAAGATGTCGTCGGCGACTTATAATCCGGCGGCAAATGGATTAGCGAAGCATTCAACAAGGCGATTATCAAGATTTTGTCGAAGCTTGTAAAGAGTAACAAGCGAGGCTGGGATGATAAACTTCGGAGAAGCACTCGGGTCGCTGGCTGTCGCCGCGCCCGGAGGAGACCGTACTCCACGGTTTCACGGTGTGAAGCGATTCTCCGTTGGAGATCAGATCCGCCACTTCATCGCCTTTCAACAGATGACGATCAAGAACAACATCAAAAGCGTCTCGAAGAGCTTGAGATGTTAGATGAGAAGCGCGGAGGCTCAACAATGCATTGAGTTCTATCAAGCTAGGATGTCGAGGGCTTTCAACAAGAAAGTTCGACGAGAGAACCTTTAAGGAGGAGATCTGCGTCCCATTTGCTAGGCGGCCGATAATCCTCACCTCTAAAAGAAAGGTAAATTCGAACCCAAATGGGAAGGACCGTTTATAATAGAACCTGTCTATTCAAGCGGTGCATATCATATATCACCTGAGAATGGCGGCCAGGCAATTAATCTTAGATAAATGGGAAGTTTACGAAAAAGTATTATCCTTAATACATTCGGGATAACCCATTTTGATGGGAAGTTCCTCGAGAATATCTCACTCATTTTCATGAGGATAACCCTAAGTTATTGTGTTTTCCTCCAAAATTCTCTCACCGATCAAATTCATTGACTGGGCCCACTAAAATCTCCCCGTCCAACCACCAAAGAATTCCCTCTCGATTCCTTCCACGAACGAGAGGTTCACTTTCAGATTCTGGTTAGCAATCCTACAAAAGCGAAAGCTATCCATACCCTTCCAAGATTCTCGGAGTGGAGATCTCATTCTTAGTTTCTCATCGGGAGATAGAATACATTCTTCATTTCCCACATTTTACCCGAGATAGAATACATTCTTCCTCTCCGTAGCAAGAGATAGAATACATTCTTCCTCTCTTGTCTTAGATTCTGAGTGGAGATCCCACTCTTAGTCTCATCTTTCAAGAGTCTCAAAATGGAGATCCCATTTTAGTCTCTCCCACCGAAACAGACAAAAATCCTTCCTTTCCAATATCAGGAGATGGGAGACAAGATCCTCCTTCCTCTCCATCAATAAGAGATAGGATACAAAACCTTCCTCTCTTATTTCAAATTGCGGAGCACCGGAGATAGGACACAAAACCTTCCTCTCCACCGGCAAGAGATAGGATACAAAACCTTCCTCTCTTGTTCATCACTTACCCTGAGATAGGAGACAAGATCCTCCTTCTTCTCCACCTTCTGAAATAGAATACATTCTTCCTTTCCCACCTCAATCAACCTTATTCCTGCTCAATCCTTCTCCTGGCCAAAAGAAGGCGCCAAGATTCATCTTGGGGTATTTCATCGAAGCCTAAGAAGGGATGAAGTCGACGCTAACACGTCGCCGGGTTTAGTCTTTCTCCGATTGAAGAAGACACCGAGTTCGATTCTGGGGTATTCCATCCCAAACCTAAGAAGGATGAAGTCGACGCCAACACGCCGCCGTTTAGTCTTTCTCCGATTGAAGAAGACACCAGAGCTCGATTCTGGGGTATTTCATCCCGAAGCCTAAGAAGGGATTAAGCCAACGCCTCATACGCGTTGCCGGGCGATCTCTTGCCCGTAAAAGAGTACCGAGCCTATGTATTCAATATCATAGCAACAAGTCTAGAAGAGTTTCATTCTTCCAGCACAACGTCACGTGCGGAACGGATCCAGATAATCCGCACGCTAGCCCAACTCAAACGGTAGTTGGTAAAGGCTAACCAAATCCGTTGACGGCTGAGGGTTTGCCAAAAATCCTATAAGTATTATGGTTAATTATTTCTGACGAAATAAAAGAATCATAATAGAGCACAAAAGAGGACAGAAATATGTTTTGCTTTAACTCAGATACTTTATTGAGGAAAGCTTGTTGAAGTTCCTCCTGAAGCTCGGCCCTGAAAGTCTCCTCGCTGCCATTAAGGGCCTCCGCAGTCTCCTTCTTGATGTCAACCGCCTTCGCAGAGAGTTGGCGAGGGAACCTTTAGGAGGAGATCTGCGTCCCATTTGCTAGGGGCGTGATAATCCTCACCTCTAAAAGAAAGGTAAATTCGAACCCAAATGGGAAGGACGTTTATAATGAGCCGCAGTCTATTCAAGCGTGCATATCATATTATCACCTGAGAATGGCGGCCAGAGCAATTAATCTTAGATAAGCGGGAAGTTTGAAAAAGTATCCTTAATACATTCGGGATAACCCATTTTGATGGGAAGTTCCTCGAGAGAATATCTCACTCATTTTCATGAGGATAACCCTAGTTATTGTGTTTTCCTCCAAAATTCTCTCAGATCAAATTCATTGTGGTGGGCCATCAAAATCTCACTGGGTCAACCGACCAAATTCCCTCTCGATTCCTTCCTGCAGGGAGGTTCTTTCTCCGGATTAGTTGTAATCCTACAATGGCTATCCATACCCTTCCAAGATTCTCTGAGTGGAGATCTCATTCTTAGTTTCTCATCGGAGATAGAATACATTCTTCATTTCCCACATTTTACCCGAGATAGAATACATTCTTCCTCTCCGTAGCAAGAGATAGAATACATTCTTCCTCTCTTGTCTTAGATTCTCGGTGGAGATCCCACTCTTAGTCTCATCTTTCAAGAGTCTCAAAATGGAGATCCCATTTTAGTCTCTCCCACCGAAACAGACAAAAATCCTTCCTTTCCAATATCAGGAGATGGGAGACAAGATCCTCCTTCCTCTCCATCAATAAGAGATAGGATACAAAACCTTCCTCTCTTATTTCAAATTAAGTGAGCACACGGAGATAGGACACAAAACCTTCCTCTCCACCGGCAAGAGATAGGATACAAAACCTTCCTCTCTTGTTCATCACTTACAGGAGATAGGAGACAAGATCCTCCTTCTTCTCCACCTTCGGAAATAGAATACATTCTTCCTTTCCCACCTCAATCAACCTTATTCGGTTCAATCCTTCTCCTGGCCAAAAGAAGGCGCCAAGATTCATCTTGGGGTATTTCATCGAAGCCTAAGAAGGGATGAAGTCGGCGCTAACTGCGATGTGTTGGTTTAGTCTTTCTCCGATTGAAGAAGACACCGAGTTCGATTCTGGGGTATTCCATCCGAAACCTAAGAAGGGATGAAATCGGCCTAACAGCGTCGCGGTTTAGTCTTTCTCCGATTGAAGAAGACACGAGCTTCGATTAAGGGTATTTCATCCGAAGCCTAAGAAGGATTAAGCCAACGCCTCATGCCGTTGAGGCGATCTCTTGCCCGTAAAAGAGTACCGAGCCTATGTATTCAATATCATAGCAACAAGTCTAGAAGAGTTTCATTCTTCCAGCACAACGTCACGTGCGGAACGGATCCAGATAATCCGCACGCTAGCCCAACTCAAACGGTAGTTGGTAAAGGCTAACCAAATCCGTTGATGGCTGAGGGTTTGCCAAAAATCCTATAAGTATTATGGTTAATTATTTCTGACGAAATAAAAGAATCATAATAGAGCACAAAAGAGGACAGAAATATGTTTTGCTTTAACTCAGATACTTTATTGAGGAAAGCTTGTTGAAGTTCCTCCCGGCTCGCCCCGAAGTCTCCTCGCTGCCATTAAGGGCCTCCGCAGTCTCCTTCTTGATGTCAACCCGGCTTACGCCCGAGAGTTCAAACTCCTCGCACGACCGCGAGAGTCTTTTCTTTGTTGGCCTCCGCCGCCTTCAAGACGATCGCTCTCCTCGCCGCTTGAGTTCCTGCTCGAGCTCAACTATCCTCGCTTCCAGCTAGTGATAATCAGACCAAAATGTCCCACGGAAAATGAAGCTTCAGCGACGCTAGCCTCCAATGATACACCCGACTCGCCGCATTTGAACTTCGAGTCTGCATAACGCAGCATCCGCTGTTGCCGCGGCCTCTCGTTTCTATCTCTATATATGAGGGGAGCCCTACCGCTTCAAAATCTTGTAAACTTTGGAGCTTAACCTCTAAATGGTCGAAATCATCAAGAATGGGACTCGATGACTCAATCTTCCGTGATGTTCTTCCGCATCGCTTAGCCCTACTCCAAATAGGATTACGAGTATAAACTAGTTCCTAACGAGAAGTTCCTGGAGAATATTATTACCATATTCTTAAGGATAACTCGATAACCCTCAATTTCCTCCCTCTGTGGGACCTCAAGGAGGGATAAAATGTCGACGAGGCTTATATCGACGGACAACGCTGCCTACCTCGAAGGACTCTCCCATCGTATCGTCGATTCATGCATCGCCGCCGAGGGCCTACCAATCAACAATTGGGAAGAATACTCCCACCGTGGATGAACACACCGCAACGAAGTACGCAAGAGCGACGCCACCAACGCTGGCCGTCGACGAAGGATTCACCGATCAACGGTTCGGATCCACTGAAGAATTCTCCGATCAACGGAGGAACCTCGATGGTCAATTGGACGACAATCCACCGACACGAGTCAACAACAGTAAGGAAACTTAATTAGCTACAGTTCGAAATTCCAACAACGGTCAAGCAATAAATGCAGCACCGCAACACCCCTAGGGATCCTACAAAGCACCGGAGAACCCGAGAGGATTGGAGGAATCAAACACCGAGCCAATCTCAAAAGAAATTTATCCATCGACTGGTCAAGATCTCGACAGCGGTCGGACAAAAATGCGATGCCGTAATGCTTTCAGCAATCCTACAAAGCACTGGAAAGACTGAGGGGAGATGAGAGATCAAACGCCAAGGTCATTCGTAAGTCCTATCACGCCAACTAAAGAGTGAAGGGCTCATCATGTCCAAAGCATCCCGCACTCATCAAGAATCGACCGAGACGCTTTGGAGGGTATCTGTGGCGTTAAAATTGCTTATCGCATTCAACAAGACTCGTAAACGTGGGTTGATAACCGACGATCCATCCGGACGCGAATTTAACGCCGCCGACGGATTACGCCGCAAAACGCAGAAAGCCAGTCGACGAACCCATGAAGTGATTCGGCGAGGCGCACGAGCCAGCGAACGACGCTGCCGCGGAGAAAACCCGACGACGGCTCAACGAGGCCGCTTGGCTAAATTCAAACATTGACGAGACGGAATCAACCGCATTTAGTCCGGCCGATGCAAACGAACCGCTTGAGCTCAAAGTTGATCGACACGGACTCAACACAATGGCTACATCACCGAGCAAAACTAAGCCCTAAGACCAAGAATCGACGGAGAGTCGACGGAAAACGACGCTGAGACGACGGAGCGCCGCGACGCTGCACTGGCCATGCAAGGTGGCCGCCACTGCCGAGCCACCTACCAAGGGCCGGGAGGTTTCGGCCAAGTGGCCGTACCCGTCGGGTCACTACACAAGCACTCCTTTGTTGTTGTATAAATAGGGGGTCTTGCTCATTGAGGGGTCGATTTTGGGGATTTTGGGATTTGAGGATTTGGCTTTGGCTTTGAGGCGGATTTTCGAGGAGTTTCAAGAATTCTCACGAGATCCACGAGCCGGGCCAACGCCGCTCCGAAAGCACCGGCGAAGTACAAGTCCGGCCGACGCCGATCCACAAATTGCGGGTAAGAAAACTCGGTCAACTACGATACCCTCTAGGTTAAGCTTCGCCTTAATCTCGTGGATAGCTGCGGATTTCTCCTTGTAGATTCACCCGCCCTGCCGATCCCCTCCTTCGCGGGAGTGTGATCCCTCAAGCAGCCATCCTCTCCTTCGCGGAGTGTGATCCTCAGCGCCAAGCCTTCGTGGAAACGAGCCCCTACGCCTCAGAAGTTCCGTAACCCGGCTTACACCAGATCGGAATTGCTGTGGTCAATCCGACGAACAAAAAGTCCCCTAATGTGCAAAGAACCTGACGCAAGTTTGTGATCCCTGAAAATAGAGATCCTCGTGGTTTGTTCACAAAAGGAAGAGAGTTGTAATTTTCGCTTTCATTGTACCAAATATAAAGGCATTTCTTTTGTTTGAAATTTTGTTGTAGGCCAACGGTTGCATTAACGAAGTTCAAACGAAAGCAAAATGAATAACAAACCAACTTTCACGATGCAGCGCCCGACCAGCAGCGTCGTCGGCGAAGGATTCACCGATCAGCGGTTGGATCCAGCGAAGAATTCTCCGATCAGCGGAGGAACCTCGATGGTCAATTGGGCGACAATCCACCGACCGAGTCAACAACAGTAAGGAAACTTAATTAGCTTCTGATTGAAATTCCAACAGCGGTCAAGCAATAAATGCGACACCGCAACACCCTAGGGATCCTACAAAGCGGAGAACACGAGAGGATTGGAGGAATCAAATCTGGAGCCAATCTCAAAAGAAATTTATCTCGACTTACGGTCAAGATCTCGACAGCGGTCGGACAAAAATGCGATGCCGTAATGCTTTCGGCAATCCTACAAAGCTTGGAAAGGCGAGGGAGATGAGAGATCAAGCGCCAAGGTCATTAAGTAAGTCCTATCCGCCAACTAAAGAGTGAAGGGCTCATCATGTCCAAAGCATCGGACTCATCAAGAATCGAGGCGAGGCGGCTTTGGAGAATATCTGTGGCGTTAAAATTGCTTATCGGTGCGAACAAGACTTCGTAAGCGGTGGGTTGATAGCAAGCGATCCATCGTATGGACCGAGGAAACGTCGTCGGTGATTCTGCCCATAAAGCAGCGTAAGCGAGTCGGCGAACCCATGAAGTGATTCGGCGAGCGTCACGAGCGTGAAAGCGGCGTCGTGGAAAACCGGCAGCGAAGCTCAGCGAGGCGGTTGGCTAAATTCAAACATTGGCGAGGCGGAATCAACCGTACTTAGTCCGTCGATGCAAGCGAACCGTTTGAGCTCGAAAGTTGATCGGACACGGACTCGAACACAATGGCGACATCAGGACAAAACTAAGCGGAAGGCCAGAAGAATCGTGGAGTCGGCCGGAAAGCGGCCAGCGAGGCGGCCGGGCCTGACCAGCACCTCGGCCAAGTGGCCAGGTGGCTCGGCCACTGGCGAGCCACCTGACCAAGTGGCGAGGAGGCTCAGCAATGGCGGAGAGCACCCGTCGACTTGTATACCTTGTTGTTGTATAAATAGGGGGTCTTGCTCGATGAGGGGTCAGATTTTGGGGATTTTTGGGATTTGAGGATTTGGCTTTGGCTTTGGTGGGATTTTCGAGGAGTTTAGAAGAATTCTCCACGAGATCCCTGTAGCCGATCAGCAGCCGTTCAGAGCGGCCGAGTACAAGTCGATCGGCGTCGGATCCACAAATTGCGGGTAAGAAACTTCGGGTCGAACTCTGAGATACCCTCTAGGTTAAGCCGTCTTAATCTCGGGGATAGCTGTTGTGATTTCTCCTTGTAGATCTCACCGCTCGTGATCCTCTCGCCGTGAGTGTGATCCCATGGCGATCCTCTCGCCGTGAGTGTGATCCCCTCGGTAACCGTTTCCTTCGTGAAGCGAGCCCCTCGTCTGTAGTTCGGAGCAGGGTTTACGGGGATCGAATTGCGGTGGTCAGCGGACGAACAAAAGTCCGACGGGCAAAGAACCCATGGCGAGGATCGGGAAAATAGAGATCCTCGTGTTTGTTCACAAAAGGAAGAGAGTTGTAATTTTCGTTTTCATTGTACGCCTGAAATATAAAGGCATTTCTTTTGTTTGAAATTTTGTTGTAGGCCAACGAAGCTGTACACGAGTTCAAACGAGCAATGAATAACAAACCAACTTTCCCCGCGAACAACTACTATTTAAAAAACCAACTGAGGGTAGAGCGAAGTTGGATGAGTGGTGGACAAGTCTTCCTTTTCAATTGTATAATTGAAAGGGCAAAAATATAATTTTACAACAATTGATGTTTTCTCTTTTCTTTTCTTTTTGCTTCTAGAATATTCTATATCATTCAATGTCATAAGAAAAAAGAGCCAACATAATTGAATGTTATAAAAAGCAAAATTCTATGCATATATCTATACCATAATTTGTTTATACTAATACATAAGAAAATCAATGGAGGAGTTTAGATTCAATGAGACATTGCTTGACTGTCATTCTCTCTGCCTAGCTATTAAATGCCCACTCTATAAACAGATGAAATTATCTTCACACACACACACACGTGCATTTGCACGTGTCAAAATTCTAGTATATAAAAAAACTTTTGTTTACTTGTTTTGGGTCACATAACTGTAGGCGTTGAAAATTTCCTATAAGTCCCCGAACGTAGCTCGTGATGACGAGAATAATCGACAAGTCATCCGATGAAGTAATGGCAA
Organism: Asparagus setaceus; assembly: GCA_012295165.1. NCBI lineage: Eukaryota > Viridiplantae > Streptophyta > Magnoliopsida > Asparagales > Asparagaceae > Asparagus > Asparagus setaceus. The sequence continues at coordinate 10,528,558 of CM022704.1, read as the reverse complement.
ACCGCTGACGACACAACAAGTGAGCATAGCATAGCGCTCTCCTCAAGGCGCCCTCACTTGAGTTTTGGTGTCCAGCTAGCCGGTTAGCGGCGGGGAATCAAAGAGGCGGCCGGGCCTTCAGTTGGTAGGCTGAAATTTTGCAAAGAGCTCTCTCCTTCTGACTGTTGGTGATTCAGGAACCTTGGTGAACTGATGCGCCATGAGTCTGGCGAAGGGATAAACCCGACTTTGAAGCCTCAAATTAAGCTTCGGATGACAAGTCGGTCGAGAACCAAATCAAGCTTCGGAAAACCGAGAGAAAGAAGCGCGGCCTTCGGTCAAAGCAAGACACGAGAGGTGTCGCAGAAGGAGAAGGTGTCTTTCAGCCGAACACCGAGAGGTGCCCTCGGTAGAGACACCAGGCGGTGTCTCGGCACGCTGAACACCAAGGCGAATGGGCTTTTGCCCGGTTCGCCGCATCATTGCTGCACCTATAAATCTGAGGGCTAGGGTTTGGTTTTGGGGAGAAATGGATCAAAATCATAAAAGCATGCATATGCTCAAACTCTTTCTCGGTTATGTTCCAAGGAATCTACAAAGGGAATTTTATTACATCCAGAGGGCTCAGACAAGGTGACCCATTGTCGCCAAGCCTATTCATCATTGCGGAAGAGATCCTTTCTCGGAGCTTTCAGGCCCAGCTTCAGGAATCAGCACTATACTCTACTACAAATGCTCGATGCCCATCTCACCTTCTGTTTGCTGATGACGTTATTGTATTCACAAATGCAGCGAGCTCCTCCCTAAGACAAGTAATGAAGATTCTGGACTCTTACCAAAGAAACTCAGGTCAGCGGCTCAATCCCTCAAAAAGCAAGTTCTATCTTCCTCTTAAAGCCTCAAATCCTCGGGTGAGAAGTGTATCCAGATCTCTATCTTTCACAAGGGGTTTTTTTCCAATGAAATATTTGGGTGCTCCCATCGGCCCAGGCCTAAAGAAGATGGTTTACTTTCAGCCCCTGATCGACTACATATCAGCGAGAATACAAGGATGGCACTCAAAGCTGCTTAGCAATGCAGGGAGATTGGTCCTGATCAAACATGTATTACGCAGCATCCCCATCCACATATTGTCTTGCATTTCGGTTCCAAGAGGAGTCTTCAAAGCTATCGAGAGGCTTTTAGCTAGATTCTTGTGGGGATCTTCTGAGTTTGGCACTCGCCGACACTGGATAGCATGGCCCAAAATTTGCCGACCCATCCAGGAAAGGGGACTAGGAATCAGGCGCCTTGAAGATATTAAAAAGGCCTTTATCTTGAAGCAATGCTGGAGACTATGTGAAACCAATTCTTTGTGGTCTTTGTTCATGAAAGCAAAGTATAAAATTCAGAGAACCGCTGTAGCATGGAAGGGGCCTATGCGCTGCTCCGTAGAATGGAAAGACATCCTCAAAATGAAAACCATCTTTCTGGAACAGTGCGCTTGGACGGTGGGTTCGGGCACAATATCCTTTTGGTGTGAGAATTGGAACCCTGAGATTGGAATCATCAATATGCAAGCCGACCACTCCATCAGCCTTAAAGATTTCCATTCAGAAGGAGGATGGAACTTTGAAACCCTTACAAATGATTTGGGGCTGGATTTTGTTCTAAAACTTCAACAGTTGGCTCCTAGGCTAACTGAAAATGATGACCAAAGGCACTGGATTCCGGACAAGGCGGGCTCCTTCTCAGTTAAATCAGCGTGGGAGACTATTCGCATCCATTCCAACCCATGTAATATCTCAAAAGTTATATGGGATACTGTCATGCCAGTCACGGCAAAACTAGTATGCTGGAGAATCATTCATAATTCCTTGCATGTGGACCACCTGGTTAAGCACAGAGGAATCTCTTTGGCCTCTAAATGCATTTGCTGTCATCTCCCTCAAGAGGAGACTCTTAACCACCTCTTCATCACCAGCAACCTAGCTCAGCACTTGTGGAAATATTTTAGCTGCATATTTGCAGTCCCTTATTACCCACATCAATCTATCATCGAAAGGCTCAAGTGGTGGTTTATTAAATGTAAAGGCAAGTCTCACTTTTCTCTAGTTGGTCAGTTGGCAAGCATTGCTATTTGTCGACAAATATGGAGTTTTCGAAATAACAGCATCTATGGAGGAATGAAAAAAGGTTTCACCCATGCTCGATTAGTGGTCATCGACACATTGCAACATGTAGAAGGAATGCTCAAGCCTATGATGAGATCTTGTAGATTCGGCGTTGACTCTCTAATGATGATCGGAATCCTTCCCCGTCATCCCCCTTCCCCCAAAGTCAAGTTCTGCTCCTGGACGCCTCCTTTGACCAACAGATTCGCCATTAACGTTGATGGTTCATGCCAGGGCAACAAATTGGCAGTGGGGGGAATTATTAGAGATTCCAAAGGAGATTTTATGGGGGCTTTTGCGGGACCAGCAGGGCATGGTTCTAGTCTACAGGGAGAAATTATTGCTTTGCATGCAGGTGCGGAATTGGTAGAGTCAATGGGCCTACAAGCTGATGCCTTTTCTGATTCACTTAGCCTAGTTCGGCTGATTGGCAAACAGTGCCCGCTATGGAAAATATCAAACATTTGGAGAGAATTGCACCACTACTTGCAGGTGGCGAATCTTAAAGTCCATCATTGCTTCAGAGAATCAAATCAAGTGGCCGACTTCCTGTCAAAATTTGGACACAATTTGGAGAGAATGCAATACTTCTATGACCTGGCGGAATTACCCCTTCAGGCTCGACACTTGCTGTGGCTCGACAAAATGGGAGAATCATTCAGAAGGGGGGGTTAAATCTCTGATTTTTTTTTATATTTTATCTTTTCTTTTTTTCTTTTCCTGTTTCCTTATGTTGTAAATGAGAGTAGTACTCTTCACATATTTTGCTCTTTTGTCAATCCTAGGGACAAATTTCCCTGGGATTTCTTTTGTAACCCTTCTACTTATATATATGATTTGATGCCTCGTGAAGGCCCCTCCACCCTGGAGGCTTTTGATTAAAAAAAAAAAAAAGGGTTCAGTGTTTCAACGCCTAGGTCCGGTTCAGTTGGATCAAGGTGAAAGGTCAACTCTGCGGGCTTGTTGAAGAGATCGGGACAACTTCGCAATCTTTGGGGTAGCTCTCGCCCGCCCGGCGGAAGCCTCAGGAGAATCCACCAAGCGGTTTCGCGGATCGAGGTCAAAAGCCAGCGAGGCGTCACGCGCAAAGCGTCGCGTTAAAGCGTAACTTTCAAAGACCGTGGCCTTGAACCCAACCTGGATGGAGCGCCCGTCATCGATGATGGCGTTATACGAGAGATTGTGTCGCCGCCGCGGTAGGTTGCTCGGCACTCATGCTTGATGAGGTTGTACTATCGTCTAGGGGTAGGAAGAAGTCGTGAAGCGAGCTCTCGAAACCGCATCCTCTTGCATTTGTACTAAATTGATCAAAGGCGCTGCTCAGTGTAAATCTTGCCATAAAACTCCGGAAAAGGTGTCGATCTTCCAAAGGCGAGCACCAACAAACCGCCAGACCTCGGTCAAAGCGTTCCCGAAAGACATGCACTCTGTCAAGGCAAGGATGGCTGCTTGAGGTCACCATCAATATGACCAACAAGGCACGCGCCGTCCGGCATTCGAGCCCTCCCAGCGTGTGACTTCGGTTCGCGGTACGGTACTATCGAGCGGCCTAACTATCACGATCACAGCGAGGATCCCTTCAAAGCCTGATCATATGAAAAGTACGCCGAAGATGAAGTATCGGATGGCGGCTCCGGCAATGGCATCCGATAAGAAGGCAATACATTGAAATACTCATGATCGGTCACGGTAGTGGTTGAAACTACTTGAAGAAGCCTTAGCAAAGAAGGACAACTTCAAACTTCGAGATGGACATGGCCATCATTGAATGAAATGCATGGCCGAAGCGGTCTGGCGATGACTAATCGCGAGGTGAAGCGTCGTCGCTAACAACGTCAATTTGTGGATAGCGACGGATGAAAAGCAAGACCTTAACACGATGGCGAGCGTCGATGATGACACCATGGTCCCACCTCAAAATCAAGGACAAAATGCAAGTGAAAATGATAAGATCAAGGATCACGGAGAGCAAGGTCAACTTCGCTCATCTCGGCTCAAGAAGTGAAGAAGCGGGGATTAGTGCCCTACAGAGAGTGGGAGTCAATCCTATCCGTGAAGTTTAATTTAATAAACTTCCGCCGTTCGATGGGAGAGGGTCCCCACTCAACATCTTATCTACTTCAAGAGCCATTTGGGAGTCATCTCGGTAATGAGCCCTTGATGTTCGGTCATTCGTCGGCACCAGTGACCTTCGATTAGTACCGCCGTCTCAAAGCGGGCGTCATCAATTTGGGAAGACATGGAATCTATGTTCTGGCAAACTTCTTAGATGGCGACACGAGAGGTTTCACTCGATACGTTATGGGGCGAAAGCGAGAAGGATGGAAGCGTGGATAATTTTGTCAAGCGGTTCCGCAAAGAGGCTATGCGTGACCCGCGGAGAATTCATCCTCAAGACACCCGGCATAACCTCGGTGGGCGTAATCGAGGCGATGGACCGTCGTCTGGAAAAAGACAGAAGTCGAGGGAAGAGTGGCGTTTCCTCAAAGGGAGAAGCGGGCGAGGTCGTGGCGCAAATCCACGGAACAAAATTTTGTTCCGGAACAAGGGGAAATAATGAAGAATGATGTTATCGCATCAAACTTTCAATTGCAGCCAATGGCAATGAACCATCGCAACAACATCAAACGGAGCGTCCGCCCAAGTTTCAGGCGTATTCTTCGAGGGGCGAAGAGGTGCACAGGATCTTCAAGTACTTGCTAGACAACAACAAGATCAAGCGCCCCGATCGTCAACGGGGAAGGAAGCTCAAGGGCAGCCGGACCCCAAATCACTGCGCCTATCATAGGCGATACACCACCGACAAGTCATGCTACCGGTGAAGGACAAGATCAAGCTTTGATTGAAGTGGGGTGATCACTCCAAAACCAAATAAGAGAAAGCAAGTGAAATAAGCGGCGTCCATAAGCTTTGGGGCGATTACTACAACACAGTTCCGCCGAAAGTGGTCAAAGTGGGAATGAAGGCGGTGAATTCGATCCCCACAGCGGCGAGAGAAGGGGTTAGTGCGCACTGACCCCAAATGGTGAACTCTATGGGTCCACCGGACTTAAAAAGGCGATCGAGTGGGCGGCGTCTTCGTCTAAAAAGTCAAGGGAAAGGGCAAATCTTGCAATGCTATCTTAAGCGGTTCTACTTTCGGACGGCGAGCAAATTCCCTCGTGTTCTTTGGCGGAGGAGAGCAGGGAAGCCTTTGTCACGGGGAGTGGCGTGAAATGCGGCTTACAAATACCTCGATGACTCCAGCAATGCTAAAAGCGTTAGCGGGCTTGGGGTAGTAACAATTCCCGGTTCCCACTTCTAAGGAGGGCGCCACGAGCGAAGGGGAAACAACGCAAATCTGAGGTGCAACCGGCGATCCGGTTTAATCGCGATTGGAAGGGATAGGCAGGGAACACAGCTCTCCTACGCCCGATGTGATGGCACAATTGGCCAACATCGGCAAGAATAACTTTATACGAGCTATTGAGGTTGTCCAAGGAAACCCGTGGCGTTACAAGCGTTGCGACTGGAGGTCTTCCTAACCCACATTAAATCAAGTCGGAGGCCCGTCATCGAGAATGCAATGTGGCCTCCAAGCATATTCCACGCATCCGCGTTCTCTAAGGAGGATATCGAGATGAAGGCGTCGAAGCATGGCCGGTAGGCTCTACTTCCGGGTACATTGGTTCGAAGTCAGCGGATCAAGTTGATCCGGGTTCATTGATGAGCATCATGCCTGCGCTGATGTATAGCACGGGATTCTGTCGGCGAGCAACCGGTTGCACGTGATATCACGGATTTAACACGGTGGGTCACCGGCCGCTTGGTAAAATCCGCATTAAGTGTCGGATGGGGGACTTAAAGTCGAAGTCACCTTTCGTCATTGTGAGACTTCCTATAACTTGTTGTTGGGTGGCCCTTGGATCTATAACCATGTTATAGTCCCTCTACCCTCCATCGATTAATGCGAAATATGTCGACACTAATACGAGAGTTAAGGCGGTGGTGTGGACAAACAACGTTTAAAGGTGGAGAATTATTTCCTTGACTCCCTCGCTACGGTAATGAGTCCGAATCTTGAATCATCGGCCCATAGCGCGGACAGCGATAGGGGCGATCTGCGGCGGGCTTGACTATAAAGGTGGTTTTGTTGAATGACATTGTACCCTTAGTAGTCAATCTTGGCGAAGAGGATCTTAGATGAAAGTTGTAATTGGCGGACTTAGAAGAAGAAATAAAAGATGATTTAGAGTACTGTTGTGTTTTGAGCGATGTAATGAAAAAGTTGTATAATGACCACGAATTGCATATGCCAATCGGTCATCTGTGTATCTGAAGCACCTTGAGACTCATCAAGATGACTTTAGTGCGTCCAGGGAAGGGAGGCAGAAGGACTGCTTCTGGCGGAGGGAGTTGACTCCAGCCCTACCTACTGCTGAGGCGGGTTCGATGAAGATAAGCGAAACTTCATCTTTCGGATATAGCCAGCGCGGCACCTCATGAAGAAGTGGGGAGTGCGACTGCGTTGGGAGAAGGACTTTATTTTGGCGGGATCTCGTTCCACCCAAAAGCATATGTGCAGAAGGAAAATCCGATAATTCACGGATTCAAAGGGGATTGGGATACGCATCCTCTTGAGAAGATGAGTGTTGTTGGCGATCAATAACCAACCACCAACCTAGATGGCGAGTACTCATCCGATCTTGCGTACAGGACTCGGCGTCGGCATCGGCAAGATGTTCGAGGTTGATGTCTAACATGGCTACAATGAACCCCACTACACTAGAAGAAGATGAAGAATTGCCAACATGGGAAGACCCATGGGTCCATCACCTCAACATGCGGTATGGGGGTTTTGAAGCGAGAGCCTCCGTGAAGCGAGGTAGTCGGATCAACATGGGTAATGAAGCACACCTAAACTTATAAATATTAGCAGTCTTCCCCGAGGAAAAAAAGGTTGATCGCTCTTGTCGGAGTATATCGATGTTTTTCAGCAGCCTACGAGGACATGCGGGGCTCGACCTAATGTGGCAATGCAGCCTCGACATTAAAGTGGATGCCAAACACGTCAAGCGACAGCGAGCGGTTTAGTCCACGAGTTATGGAGGCAATTGTTGCGAGTAAAAAGCTCATAGTCTCGGTTTCATCAGGGAGGTTCAACATCCGGTTGGGTGGCGAATATCGTTCGGTGCTAAAAGAAGCGGAGACGATCGAGAATGCAGTGTCGACTATAGAATCTGAATGCCGCATGCCCAAAAGGCGACTTCCACTTCCAATCACCCGATGTGATGCGTCGATAATACATGTGGATTTGGCGAATGTCCTTCATGGATGGGTTCTCGGGTTACAACCAAATCAAGATGCATCAGGATGGCCTAAAGCACTTCGGCGTTGAAATCCTCTAGGCATCTTACATTTACCGGATCATGCCATTGGTTGAAGAATCTTGGCGTCACTTACCGGTAGCGCAATGACAAAGATCTTCGGGATCATCTTGAAGGCGGTCGAATGTTACATCGATGACTTGGTTGTGAAAAGTTGACAAAAATGACCATATCCGGACTTGAGGATGGTATTACGACCTCATCGGACTCATCAATTAAAGATGAACCCACCAAGTCTTTCCTCGGAATGTCGGTGGCAAATTCCCGGGTTTGTTATTACCAACAAAGGTATCCACATTGACCCGACAAAATAAAGACAATCAATGAATTGCAACCCCAAAGAATCTAAAGGGAACTTCGAGAGGATTACGAGGCGATTAAGCGTACATCCGGCTTCATTCCAACCTCTCAGGAAAATGTCGGCCATTCTCTAAAATTTCAACAAAAGGGGTGTCCTTTATGCGGGATGGCCTTTGTCGAAGGCATTGAAGATATCAAAGCGTATCGGCGAATCCTCACGTACTCATTACAGAAGTCGGATAAACCGTTCTTGATTTATATCAAAGCGATGAACCATTAGTTGAGTGCTTTACTTGCACAAGGCGGCGACCACGGTCCTGGCGGCGGTTTATTATCTAAGCCGAACCTTGGTAGGTCGCGGAATCTCGCTACCAATGATCGAGAAAGAGTGTCTGTATGGTCTTCGCGATTGAGAAAATCGACACTACTTAGTTGGGCAAGCGATCTATGTCATTTCTAGCGTAAATCCCGTTGGTGTTCATGGCAACGACCCTCTATGAATTGGCGCTTTGGCGAAATGGGCTTTACTTTTGTCCCGGTGACTGCACTTCAAGCGGAGAAGTCAATTAAGGGACAAGCCATCTGCGATCTTTTGGCGACCAACCCAACAAAGGATCTGGTGAACTATTTGATGATCTGGATGAGACCGAGGTTAACACAACTCTGCACCAGCGGGTGTGGCATTTATATTTTGATGGGCGTCGAGCTACCAGCGTGGCGCCCGGATGTTCTAAGATCTCGCCCGTTCGAAGTAGTCTTAGTTTCCCGAGGAAGCATGTCATGCCTCGGGCTTATTGAGCCTGCTCTAACAATATCGCGAGTACAGCGCTCCTCATTGGACTTAGCTTGCTAAAGAGAGGGAGGTAGAGTATCTCGAAGCCTTGGGGATTCCCAACTCATTGTCAAAGCAGACTTCGCGGGGACTATGAGGTCGGAACCAGATTTAATCCCATACCATCGGTACGCTGTCGAGTTAGCGGACTTCGTTTGAAGGATTCTTCATAGTACATTTAGCGCCTCGAGAATCGTATCTGCAGATGCTGGCGGCATTAAGCGGTGTCTTTAGGCGCAACCTCAGGCCCGAGCAAATGGTCACGGTGAGGACCCACCGATTATTCATTCCTATTTATGGCGAGAAAATAGCGAAAGGGTAGTCACTAAGGAAGTGTATACAGCAAGTCGGACTTGAGCCGAGAGATTGGCACTTCCTATTATTGACTCGTCTTGCGGCATCACGCGAGAAGATATGAAGGAGCATGAATCGGTCAGTAGAAAGCGAGGTTCTTCTACTGAGGAAACAGGCGCTCTATCGGCGTGGGTATATGGTTTACTACTCCTTTCAAACAAAGAGGCGGAAGTTCTCCAAGCACCACGGAGGAGAATGCGGTGCGCACCGGCCAGTCCTAAGCTCTATGATGGATCGGGGAGGATGGGGTACTACTATGGTCAATGATGCGATGCATATGCTCGGAAGTGTCGCAGCGTGCCAAATACGAACTACACGCATCAACCTCGAGCAACTTCACCGTCGGCCACATCTTGGCCATTGAGACATGGGGCATGGATGTGGTAGGCCCAATCTTTCCTCTGTCGGCCAAAGGTGATCGGTTTATCTGGCGATCACCGATTGCTTCTCAAGTGGGCGGCGATTCCCCTCAAGAAGGTAAAAGCCGGCAATGTAATTCGGTTCATCAAGCACCGCGTCATCTATCGACCACGGTGTACCGAAGCGGATCGTACATGATAGCGGTCCCGGTTCATTAAATGCCTTCATTCGGTTTTGTGAGAAATTCAAGATCGGGGCGTCTCCTCAGCTGCGTACAATCCCGCGCAAGCGGATTGGCGGAGGCCTTCAACAAAGCGATCATTAAAATTCTCGAAGGCTGGTGAAAAATAACAAAGCGGCTGGGATGATAAACTTCGGAGAAGCACTCAGGCGTATCGCATGACGGTCGCCTGGGAGCTACCGTACTCTCGGTATATGGGTGTGGCGGTCACGCCCTTGGAAGTTCAAATTCCATCCCTCGCATTGCTCTACCATAGCGAGATGGCAGACGGAGGCTACATCAAAAGCGCCTCGAAGAACTTCGAGATGCTAGATGAAAAGCGGCTTGGAAGCTCAACAACACATTGAGTTTTACCAAGCAAGGATGTCGGGGCCTTCAACAAGAAAGTCCGACAAAGGAGCTTCAAGGAGGAGACTTGGTCCTCATTGCTCGGCGATCGATAATTCGACTCGAGAGGAAGGGTAAGTTTGAACCAAGTGGGAAGGGCGTTTGTGATTGAAATGGTCTATTCAATGGCATATCGCCTTATCACGAGGAAGGCGATAGGCAATTATCTGCGTCAATGGGAAGTTCACGAAGAAGTACTATCCTTAGTACCTTGGTATAACCGTTTTGGAGGAAGTTCTTGGAAATACTTTCCTGGAGATAACCTAATCCTTTCCTCGAGAATTCCCCGATCAAACTCATTGGCGGTGGGTCCACAAATTTTCTCACGGTCCCTCCACCGGCAAAATTTCCCCTTGACTTCTTTCAATAAGCAAGGGGTCCACAAAACCACGATCCTCTATCAAAATCCCTCTTGATTCCTTTCAATGAACAAGAGGTCCACTCAAATTAGGAGATTACTTCGATGAGCGAAAGCCTCCATCGTTCCATTTGATCCGCCCTCCCATGGCGGTAATACTAAAATGGAACACTCTCGATAAATGAGACCTTGGATCGGTGGCGAATCCTATAAAAGTGAAAACTACTGCGTCTCTTCGATTCTCGGGTGGAGATCCCTCTTAGTTTCACCTTAAGAGATTCTCGAAGTGGAGATCCACTTTTAGTTTCCTTTTCTTGGAGATAGGATATAAAATTCTTCCTCTCCATCTTAGGAGATAGAATATAAAATTCTTCCTCTCCATCTTAGAGATAGAATATAAAATTCTTCCTCTCCAAGACTAAGAAGCGGGATATAAAATCCTTCTTTTCTTATGTTCACTTGGGGTTAGTCTCTACCCGGACAAAGGAGACACGGAAATAGAATATAAAATTCTTTCTTTCCGGCCTTGGAGCGGAGATATAAAATCCTTCCTCTAGACATCGGAAGCGAGAATATAAAATTCTTCCTTTCCCACAATCAATTCCATTCACCGATTCGATCGGTTCGATTCGCTCTCGGTCAAAGAGGCCTAAGATTAGATCTTGGGGTATTTCATCGAAGCTCTAAGAAGGGATGGAGTCAGCGCCTAACACGAGTTCTTGGGATAGTCCATCCCGTAAGGAGGGCGAAGACCATGTATTCAACATCATGGCTCAAGTCTAAAAGAGTTTTATTCTTTTAGCACAATGTCACATCGCGAGCGAGTTAGATAATCGGCATGCTAGCGGTCCAAGCGGTGTCGGTAAAGGCCAATCAAATCCGTTGAGGGGTTGGGGTTGTAATAGTCACCGCCTAACAGCTTATTTGGTTAGTCTTTTACGTAAAAGTGACAAAGTCTATGTATTCAAAATCATAGCACCAAGCCTAAAGAGTTTCATTCTTTTAGCACAGCGTCACATGCGGGATTGATAATCCATGCTAGCGGTTCAAGCGGTGTCGGTAAAGGCAAATCAAATTCGTTGAAGGTGAGGGTTTGCGAGAATTCTATGAATCTTTGTGGCAGTGAAAATGACAAATGCAAGTCACAACAACAATGGAACTAGTCGGCCTTGACTTCAGGATTGGTCCCTCGGCAGTCCTTTGGTAGTAACCACGCTATACCTAGCTTTGGAGGAACATCTTACCAATAAAAAATTCATCAAGGCCAAATTGAGGATGAACTAGCTAACAAGACTAGTCCCCAATTAAGCGGGATGGAGACTCAAGTGTTTCAGGTGGGCTATCATAGAAGCCAGACCTCATTGCAATGGGATATGTCAACCTAGATGCATGGAGTCAATGGGGATGTACACAAGGGTCAATCATTACTCCCATTGGTGGATTCATGGATCTCCAGGGGAGTATATAGAGTCCTGGTGAACCATGCAGAAGCTTCTTTCATTTAAGTGGCAGGGAGCCCTATCATGAGGCACCTCCTCAAGGAGATCTTAAATCACGGTCCCTTAAAGAAAACTCCAGAGGCACTAATAGTATACAAGTGAACATTGATCTCCTCAGCGACATATTGATCTCCAAAGGGGAAAAGCGAATTTGGATCTAAGCCCTCTCCAGTTGTCCCCTAGAAGTTTGAACAAGGCCCGACAAGTTACTTCATGGTCACCATGATTCCAACCAGCCGGATCAACTTCGTCGGGACAATGAATGCAACCAATAAGGGTTCCTTTTCGGTAGGATCGATGAAATCCCCATGATGGTGAACCTGAATACTCAATAAGGAACATGAGTATAAAGCTGTTCCCTAATTTATTGGAAAGTTCACGGAGGATAACCTAATTCTATTCCAACAAGGTAGAATTCTCCCCTGCTTGATACTCAACTAGGTATCTGAGTCTAAACTATTTCTTATTTTGTCAGAAGTTCACGGAGAATAGTTTTATATTCTTAAGGATAACTTCGACAATCCCAATTGCTACTTCCAGGTTCGGTCTTACGGCGGCGGACAATTCGTTGTGATAAAAATGCGCCAATTGGAGGTTGAATTCCAAGAGAAATTTTTTGGCGGACAGCGTCACATCTCAAGAAAATCCCTCGTGAGTCGGCCACGAGAGCATCGATGAGTTCACCAATCAAAGGATGAATCCTCAATATCCTCCCTGGGGTTTAGTCTTATGCGAAGCCATGCGGTGGAGATTTCACGATTCAAAGCTAAGTCTCACGAATTGGATGAGCAGTTCGGCGACAACTCACGATCACAAGCTAAAAATAAGAAAATTAGTGCATAAGCCCATCGAGTCAAGATTTGGCGTGATCGGACAATAAATGCAGCACCGTGACACTTTTAGTTATCCTACAAAGCGGATAGTCGAAAGAATCGGAGAGATCAAGATTTGAAGCCGTTTGAGTCCTATTACACCAGCGAAGGTCGGGCCTATCACATCAAAGTATTTGGCTTCTTCTATAAAGAAGCGAGACCGAAACACGTTGGAGGGTATCTGTAAGCGTTGAAAATTTCCTATAAGTCGAGCGTAGCTCGTGATGGCGAGAATAATCGACAAGTCATCAGATGAAGTAATAACCGTAGTTAGCGACACAACAAGTGAACACAGCATAAGCGCTCTCCTCAAGGCGCCTCTGTGAGTTTTAGTGCATTGCCGGTTAGCGGCGGAAGTCAAGGGGCAGCGGCGGCCCCTTCAGTCGAGGCGGCATCAGAAATTTTACAAAGAGCTCTCTCCTTTACGAGCTGTCGGTGATTAGGAACCTTGGTGAGCCCGATCGCCATGAGTCGCGGCGAAGGATAAACCGACTTTGAAGCCTCAAATTAAGCTTCCGGATGGCGAGTCGGTCAGAACCAAATCAAGCTCGAAAAACCAGCGAGAGAAGCCCGCGGCCTTCGGTCAAAAGAGACACCAGGTGTCGCGGCGAACACCGAAGGTGTCTCACTCGGCCGAACACCAGGTGTCTCGGCTGCTGAACACCAAAGCCGAATGGGCTTTTGCCGATTCGCCCGCATCGGCTGCTGCACCTATAAATCTGAGGGCTAGGGTTTCATTTTGGGGGTTGGAAAAATAAAAAGAGACTCATCGAACTCTTGTGTGTGAAAGGGTTAGAAATTTCCAAGGAGAGGAGATTAAGATCTAGACTTGCGGAAGTGAGATCGAGATCAAAGTGTTGAGATCGGATCTACAATAACAAACCATCCTTTGGATCAAGCTTGGCCTTGATCGAAGAAAAATGCGGGTTAAGCTTGGCGGCTCGTTTACTCGTTGATTAGTTCCTTGGCGAATTAATCTCAGTATTCGTTTAGATCTCGGATCACGTCGAGCTAAGAATTCCCGCGTAAAAAGAGGAGGATTTTAGATCTAGATCTAGATCTAGATCTCGTTGATCAACACTTGGGAAAGGAATGTGGTTGGTCCGGAACCGTCCCGAGCCGAGCAAAGAATCCATAGCGAGGATCGATAAAGGGATCCGTTTGTTCTAAGGAGGAAAGTTGTAATTTTTATCCTTTTTCATTGTAACAAGTCTTATAAAAGGTGATTTTTATTTGAAACTCATTTGTAATCCCATCAAGGTAGAATGATTTCACAGATGAAAAGATCTGAGACTTTTCGAGAACAATAACATCATCTACATTTGTCATCTACAATCCAACTCCATCGTCTACATTTGTTCCTACAATCCAACTCCCAGGACTTTACACAATGGATTTAAAGATTGTTCAACTCCATCATCTACATTTATTATCTACAATTCAACTCCCAAGGACTTTATGTTAGATTTAAATCTAATTAAATCTATTTGTGGGCACATATGTTACATTAATGTGTAGTGCTATACTTAAGGCTAACCCACTAAAGTGATCAATAAATTTGGGTTAATGGGTATTTAAATAAATTATGGGCTAAATATGGAGATACAGGGTTGTAATTACAATTTGATGAGGGGCAAATTGTAAAAGTACAATACCTATATATATGGGGTTATGGTCCTAATCTAGGGTTACGTTCTCTAATTCTCTTCACCCCATCTAGAGAGAAATTATAGAAACCCTCAAGATTAGAAGATCTAAAACCGATTCGGATCTTTATGGATTGGTGTGCTTAGCTCTCTCTTATTAAGTTTATCTCTTTGGATTAATCATGCTCGGTAAAAGATCCAACAAGTGGTATCGAGCCACATTAAGTGATTAATTCTTATTTTGTCGAGAAGTTCCCGGAGAATAGTTTTATATTCTTAAGGATAACTCGACAATCCCCAATTTGCTTCCACGGGTTCGATTTTACGACGGCGACAATTCAGATAAAAATCGCCAATTGGAGGTTGAATTCCAAGAGAAAATTTTGAGGCCGACAACGCCACATCTCAAGAAAATCCTCCGCCGTGGTCACCGCGAACGAGCATCACAAGAAGAGTTCACCAATCAAAGGATGAATCCTCAATATCCTCCCACCGGGTTTAGTCTTATGCCAAGCCATGCAAAGGGAGATTTCACCGATTCAAAGCTAAGTCTCACGGAATTGATGAACAGCTCGACGACAACTCACAAATACAAGCTAAAAATAAGAAAATTCGCATCGCCCATCGAAGTCAAGATTTCGACACGTCGACAATAAATGCAAAGACCGCGACACTTTTAGTTATCCTACAAAGCACCGATAGTCCAAAGAATCGGAGAGATCAAGATTTGAAGCCGCTGTGTCCTATTACACCAACCGGTTCGGGTTTATCACATCCAAAGTATTTCGCTTCTATAAAAGAGCGAGACCAAACACGCTGGAGGGGTATCTCAGAGCGCTGAAAATTTCCTATAAGTCCTCGAACGTAGCTCGTGATGACGAATAATCGACAAGTCATCCGATGAAGTAATGGCAAACCGCTGACGACACAACAAGTGAACACAACGCAAACGCTTCCTCAAGACGCCTCACGCAGAAGTTGGCGGTCCCGCCAGCCTGCTAGCTGGGGTCATAAGGCAGCCGCCTTTGCGTCCGGCAAAGATCCCGAAATTTTTACAAAGAGCTCTCCTTTCTCGAATCGCCACCGATTCGAACCTTGGTGAACTGATGCGCCATGAGTGCGAGCGAAGGGATAAACCCGACTTTGAAGCCTCAAATTAAGCTCGGATGACGAGTCGACGTAACCAAATCAAGCTCAAAACCAGCAGAGAGAAGACGCCGACGCCGGTCAAAACCGAGATTTCAGAGGTGTCTCGCCCGAAGCGAGACACCCTGAGGTGTCTCACTCACCGAGACACCAATGGTGTCTCTACCGCCGACACCAAGGCCGAATGGGCTTTTGCCCGCCACCAAGATCCGGCCGCACCTATAAATACGAGGGCTAGGGTTTCATTTTGGGGGTCGGAAAATAAAAAAGAGGAGACTCGTCGAACTCTTGTGTGTGCCAAGGGTTAGAGAATTTCCAAGGAGAGGAGATTAAGATCTAGACTTCTGGGGTGAGATCCGAGATCCAAAGTGTTCGTGATCCGCATCTACAATAACAAACCATCCTTGGATCAAGCTTGGCCTTGATCCAAGAAGAGTAACGGTTCGCCACGCTCGCTTACTACGCTGATTAGTTCCTTGGCTAATTAATCTCCTCAGATTCGCTTAGATCTCGATCCGATCGAGCTAAGAATTCCCACGAAAAAAAAGAGGAGGATTTTAGATCTAGATCTAGATCTAGATCTCGCTTGATCAACACTTGGGAAAGGAATCGCTGTGGTCCACTAACACGCCCCCAAGACAGCAAAGAATCCCACGCAAGCCGGTGATCCCATAAAGGATCCCGCTTGTTCACAAGGAGGAAAGTTGTAATTTTTATCCTTTTTCATTGTAACAAGTCTTATAAAAAGGTGATTTTTATTTGAAACTCATTTGTAATCCCATCAAGGTAGAATGATTTCACCGATGAAAAAGATACCGACTTTTCCCGAGAACAATAACATCATCTACATTTGTCATCTACAATCCAACTCCATCGTCTACATTTGTTCCCTACAATCCAACTCCCAAGGACTTTACACAATGGATTTAAAGATTGTTCAACTCCATCATCTACATTTATTATCTACAATTCAACTCCCAAGGACTTTATGTTAGATTTAAATCTAATTAAATCTATTTGTGGGCACATATGTTACATTAATGTGTAGTGCTATACTTAAGGCTAACCCACTAAAGTGATCAATAAATTTGGGTTAATGGGTATTTAAATAAATTATGGGCTAAATGTGCAGATACCAGGTTGTAATTACAATTTGATGAGGGGCCAAATTGTAAAAGTACAATACCTATATATATGGGGTTATGGTCCCTAATCTAGGGTTACGTTCTCTAATTCTCTTCACCCCCATCTAGAGAGAAATTCGGCTATAGAGAAACCCTCAAGATTAGAAGATCTAAAACCCAGTTCAGATCTTTATGGATTCAGGTATTGCTTCCGCTCTCTCTTATTAAGTTTATCTCTTTGGATTAATCATGCTCAGTAAAGATCCAACAAGTGGTATCAGAGCCACATTCGTGATTAATTCTTAGGGATTTAAGATTAAAGTTGGGTTTTTTGATCTAATCTATGTTGGCTTGAGAACTGTTCACGGATGAACAGTAAAGATTAGTTTTTTGATCTTTTCCTTTTCCTCTTCGGTTTGGTTTTGCCTCGTTGTCTCTCTTGCCGCTCTCTGGCCTCACTGGCGATGCTGCTGGCGCATCATTGCCAATGGAGACAATGCGGCCGCATCAGAAACCCTAGGGTTTCAAACCCTAGGGTGCAGAACCAAACCGGCGGCGGCTCCAGCTCAAACCCTAAGGGTGAAAATAAAACTTCGGCCAACCTCGTTCAACTTCAGCGAACTTTGGTTCGATTCAATAACTTCATGTTCGCCCTCAGCGAGCCTCGTGCTCAATACGCCTTCAAACGAACTCGCTCAACTTCGCTTGAACCTCGCTCATTCCTTCAAACGAACTCGCTCAACTTCAGCTTGAACCTCACATTCATTCCTTCAAACGAACTCGCTCGTTTCTTCAGCCGAACTCGCTCAACTTCGCTTGAACCTCGCTCATTCCTTCAAACGAACTCGCTTCATTCCTTCAAACGAACTCGCTCAACTTCGCTTGAACCCCGCTCATTCCTTCAAACGAACCTCGCTCATTCCTTCAAACGAACTCGCTCAACTTCAGCTTGAACCTCGCTGCTCATTCCTTCAAACGAACCTCGCTCATTCCTTCAAACGAACTCGCTCAACTTCGCTTGAACCTCGTGTTCATTCCTTCAAACGAACTCGCTTCGTTTCTTTCACGAACTCACATTCAACTTCGCTTGAACCTCGTGTTCAACTTCAGCGAACTTTGGTTCGATTCAAATAACTTCATGTTCGCCCTCAGCGAGCCTCGTGTTTCAATACGCCTTCAAACGAACCTCGCTTCGTTTCTTCAGCCGAACTCGCTCAACCGCAGCTTGAACCTCACATTCATTCCTTCAAACGAACTCGCTTCGTTTCTTCAGCCGAACTCGCTCAACTTCGCTTGAACCCCGCTCATTCCTTCAAACGAACCTCGCTCATTCCTTCAAACGAACTCGCTCAACTTCGCTTGAACCCCGCTCATTCCTTCAAACGAACTCGCTTCATTCCTTCAAACGAACTCGCTCAACTTCGCTTGAACCCCGCTCATTCCTTCAAACGAACCTCGCTCATTCCTTCAAACGAACTCGCTCAACTTCGCTTGAACCTCGTGTTCATTCCTTCAAACGAACTCGCTTCGTTTCTTTCACGAACTCACATTCAACTTCGCTTGAACCTCGTGTTCAACTTCAGCGAACTTTGGTTCGATTCAAATAACTTCATGTTCGCCCTCAGCGAGCCTCGTGTTTCAATACGCCTTCAAACGAACCTCGCTTCGTTTCTTCAGCCGAACTCGCTCAACCGCAGCTTGAACCTCACATTCATTCCTTCAAACGAACTCGCTTCGTTTCTTCAGCCGAACTCGCTCAACTTCGCTTGAACCCCGCTCATTCCTTCAAACGAACCTCGCTCATTCCTTCAAACGAACTCGCTCAACTTCGCTTGAACCCCGCTCATTCCTTCAAACGAACTCGCTTCATTCCTTCAAACGAACTCGCTCAACTTCGCTTGAACCCCGCTCATTCCTTCAAACGAACCTCGCTCATTCCTTCAAACGAACTCGCTCAACTTCGCTTGAACCTCGTGTTCATTCCTTCAAACGAACCTCGCTCATTCCTTCAAACGAACTCGCTCAACTTCGCTTGAACCTCGTGTTCATTCCTTCAAACGAACCTCGCGTTCAAAACTCAAGTCGAACTCCCGTTCGAACTTAAGTCAAACTCACGTTTGAAATCAAAACGAACTCCGCATTCGTTCTCAACGCGAACCTCGAAGTTCAATTCAGATTTGGGATTAATTGAATTTCTAATAACCGCTTAAGTCTTTTAGGCCTTTATGGGTCTATCTATGATTGATTAAAATAGAGAAATCTATTTTAAGTTGGTAGTGAATCAATTATTTAATTCAAATAACATGACACTAAGGCATTAAGGTTGTCTTTTATTCTAAATGATTAATTGAAACAAGATGTTGCCAAAGTAACCTATCTTGTGTAGATTATTCATGAAGGATATTAGATGGTTGTGTGGATGTTTTCGAGTAAATATTTAATCAGCCCAAAGGAAGGTTAATATTTGTTATGGTCATAATCACTAACCAGTGATTAAAGAGAAAAACAAAGTGCAGACGTGGATAAACGCTTGCTTAACAAAGAAGAATGACACGCCTCCTCCGACTCACCTAGTATGGCTCGCATTCACCAACACCCGCCATGACCCAATGAACGACTATCACCATAGCCGACGCGAGAGGCGGTGCAAGTCGGCCCATCAGTAACTCCTTCCCTTGGACGACGCGAAAGGCGGTGATGGTCGTCCGCCCTGCTGATTAATCGCCGGAGCCGCCACGCCGCTCGGCCCCATCGGACGGCATAGAGACGACCGGCTATCACATTCCAACTGCAAGTCCACTCTGGACGACACGAAGGCGGTGCTAGTCGTCCTCCGAGCCCGTCGCCCACTACAGCCCCGTCCTACCAGTTGTCGGCCCTTTCCCAACCAAACAAATTTAGGCCTCTTCTTAGCCACCCGTCCTCAGGGACGACGCGAGAAGCGACCCGGTCGCCCATTTTAGTTGACTACCTCGAAAAAGCGTCGAGGGCCGAGCAAGTCGGCCACCGGCCTCGGCTCCACCTACTTCATCTGCGTGGCTTCCTCCACTCAAACGACGGTTATACTAGACTGAGCCCATCAAGATCGTGATTAAATGCGCCGACACTCTTTAACTCCCCATCTCTCACAGATTTAAGGCACCTCGACCCATGCCTACACTGGCCAATCCCATCCCATTAATGGCCAATGGACCACACTATCCCTCAAACTACCCGCAATTTGACACTGTAAAGGCCGGTGATTATCACATTTTAATTATATTTTTATACCCTTATTACCTATGTTATATGAATAACGATATTACTAATAATCATTTTTATCTTATTTTGCGTGTTAATAAAGAAATAATGAATAAAGCCCAAATGACTCAAATTCTCAATTTCTACCAATATTTGAAGCCCAAATCAAGACAAACCAAGGCCCAAGATACTAATTTGATCCAAGAGAAATTCGTGAAGAAAAATCAAGAAAAGACAAATTCGGTTGGGAACCAATCGGTTGACCAACCGGTTATTAATCGTAGCTAACCGATCGCCAACCGATCGGTTTGCAAATGCATTCAATTAATGGTGGATTTCTTCCTTTTGGCTAGGTTTGATCCAATGGTTCACATCAACTCCGCTGGCTATAAATAGTGGTGAAGGTCGAGTGTTTTGAGTGTGAAATATTTTGTAAAACTCCATTTGGAGAGGAGGGTCACTCTTAATTGAGAAGACCTTCCAAAATTGTAACTTTTGTTACACAATAAATAAAATTTTTCACCCCTTCAATTTCCTTTCTCTTCTCTTTGTCCAAGGACCAAAAGGAGGATGAAGATGAATTAGAAATTGTGGGTTTCTTTTATTTTCTTTCTTTTATTTTCTTGTTTGTAGAATAGATTTACTTTCATGCAATTTACTTTCTTGCAATTTACTTTCATGCAATTTAATTCCATGCAATTTACTTTCATGTCTTGTCTTTAATTCATAGAGTAGATTTACTTTCCTTGCTATTAGTTTAGATTTTCTTTCTTTCTCTCTTTGCTTTTATTTTTCTTTTGTAATTAGTTGAATTCTCATTCTCCTCCTCTTACTCTCATCTTTATTTTCTTTCTTTTATTTTCTAATGATGTGGAACTAAACCTCTTGTGGGGATCTAGTTTTGCATGAAACTAGTCTAATTTCTCTCTTATATTTGTGAATCACTCTCTTGTGCTTAAAATAATCATGCTTAGGATAATCAACTAGAGAACTAATTGATAGAAGAAGTATTGGATAATCTATGCTTGCCTTAAAAGTGGTAGGATGGAGTATGCTAATGAATTCTAGGATTACTATCTTGTTGTTATTTTTCTCATGAGTTTTAATTTACTTGGATAAACTTTAGGATAGGCTATGCTTGCCTTAAAAGTGGTAGGATAGGCTATACCCATTAAATCTATAGTAAAATGTGATTAAAAGAGAATACTTCATGAATTCATAAATGAGATTAGCTAGTGGATTCAATTCTAGATTCCTCAATATCTTTAATTGAATTCTCCATCTTTTATTTTGCCTCTTTGTTCTTGATTTTGTTTCTTGATTTTTTCCTTCTTGATTTGATTTTCCTTTAGTTTCCCTCTCTATCTTGCTTTCTTTTATTTTGTACTTATTTTCTCTCACTCTCTATCTCCATTTTCACTTTCATTTTGATTTATTCAGACTTTGTCACAATCACACTCTTAATCTCTCCACACACATTTTCTTCCTCGATTTCCTTTTTATTTGCACATAATCCACGCCCACTCTCTAATCTTTTCATGACCACTTTCACATGTACATAAACTCCTAATTGTCTTATGATAATTTGAGAACCAAAACTTGAACTAAACTCTTCCTACTTCCTGCCTCGTGGGATCGATAATCTTGTATACTATAACTTGATAAGTTGTATACTTGCAACTTAGGAGGTAATCATTTATTTCCCATCAAGTTTTTGGCACCGTTGCCAATATCAAGTTTTAGTATTTTATTTGTCTAATAAGTTATAGTGTTCTAGTAATTTTTTTTTTTTTTTTAAACTACAAACTAAGAAACAAAAGGGGATTACTAAAAAGTAATTAAAAACTACTAAAATACTAACTAAAAAAAAATACTAAAAAGAAAGCAAAGTAAAAAAGAAATACAGTTAAAATTAGACTATTAGTTCCAAAATACCCCCACACCGAGACTTATACAAAAGATCTTAAAGCTCCCCAAGCCACCTAGAGGGTGCCCAGATTTTGTCAGAACTTATACCGAGCTAGAGGTAGGTTCCAGAGCTTCACTCAGATGGTGGATTATCTCTTTATTACAAAGACCGAGGGCTGGATACTTAACTCGGTCTACTTAAGAAAGAGTTCATTCTTCCAACCTCTTCCTTAAATTCGATTTATACCCAAGCTCCTCATATTCCACCATCACCACCACACCTCGCCCCATCAGATTGATTGCGACCGGTCACGCTTCAATGTAGCCGACGCCATATTTAGGATGCTAGGGGTACCGCGACTAGTGCTAGAGACTACTTGAGCCACCGATAAAAGTGTAAGGTACAACCGGTCTATCCCTTTCTTATCACACGGATTTGTGAATCGAGGTGTCCCAGATATTCTACGATTCTCTAGTGGCAGAGCCCTTTGATCGCCGACACCGCGGAAGAAGAGTATTGCCGCCAGAGGAAAGGAGTCCGATGTCGCTACTTCTTCACGCACCACTGTGCCCATCCGCACCACCTCCTCCACCTCATGATGCACCATCGAGTGGACACCCTGCACATTCGGTGATCGCCTTTATACTCTAGAGACGGATTCCATCTTTTCCGTGTCCAAGACAGATCGATCATGCTAGGATTGCATCCCACCGGATTACATCGTTTGACCTTACGAGATCGTCCGGGATCGCACCTCCTCCATTTTATCGCCTCCTTCTCCTTCCCCATCACGGCGGGTCCCACCCCACCACCACCACCGCCACCAGAGGAGGGGAGGATATTACGGCAGTGACAATGATGATGAGGACATGGAGGCTACAGAGACCTGATGATGGGGATGATGATCTGAGGGAGGTTCTTATGTATTTCTTTTTCTAGCATTAGACTTTTATTATGGCATGTACTCATATACTATGATGCTTTGGACTTTATGGTAGTATTTGCCTTGAGGACAATGCAAAGTCTAGGTGTGGGGTATTTTGGAACTAATAGTCTAATTTTAATCAGATTTCTTTTTTACTTTGCTTTCTTTTTAGTATTTTTTTAGTTAGTATTTTAGTAGTTTTTTTTAATTACTTTTAGTAATCCCCTTTTGTTTCTTAGTTTGTAGTTTAAAAAAAAAAAGTCACTTGCCAACTTAATAGAGTTGATTAATAATTGATCTATTTGATAGAATTAAGTATTCTAATCCTTAGTTAGTTCTATACTCAAGTTTACCTTTTATGACAACTCCAAATAAATTTTTTTTTAAGAAATGATTTTCAAAATAGTATACTTCACTTGAGTTTTAACTTAGATTTTTTAAAGTAATGAAATTTTTGCATGCCTAACTTAGAGTTGAAAATAATTTTTCAAGTTGTCTTGATCCAAATATTTTTCAGAATATATATACATATACACATATATATTATACTAACTTAACAAGAAGAAGAGTGTAAAATCTTTGGTGGTTCTATTTTACCAAGCCTAAGTTGACTGAGTAATTAAGCCCGAGGAGTATTTTTATGCTTAATGACCTAAGCCCAATTGGGTTGGGATTCATTGGCCCAAAACTCGCTAAATGGTCACTTAGAAAGCCCGATTAAAAGGAACAAAACCACCAAGAAATAAAGAATTCAAAAAAAAAAAAAAAATCATACTAACTATGTTTTTATATATAGTTATATTTGTATATGTTCTTGAAAAATTTAAATGGATCAAAGGACTTGAAGTTTGTTTAAAACAAAGAGTTAGCATGTTCCTTTCAAGACTTTTAAATTAAAATTTTTTGGGTTAAACTTGATTTTTGTATTACTATAATGGAAGGATTTTCTTAAGAAAATTACATTGGAGTTATGATAAAAACGCTTTCTTGAGTATTAACCAACTTCAATTGGAATGTTTGAAGACATCAAATGAATTAATTATTTTATTAACTTCTTTAAATTGGCAAGTTGACTGAATTTTGTGGGTATATTCACCAAACCCTCACGAGACTACAACTCGCCCACTAGGGTAACCTAGGGTTTAAAGGCTTGTTGTATGTGCTAAATACAACCGCGATTCTGCGAAAGTGAGTTAGGTTTTCTTTTTATTTTTCTTTGCTAGAGGACTAGCAAAAGTTTAGGTGTGGGGTATTTGATTATCACATTTTAATTACATTTTATACCCTTATTACCTATGTTATATGAATAACGATATTACTAATAATCATTTTTATCTTATTTTGCAGGTTAATAAAGAAATAATGAATAAAAGCCCAAATGACTCAAATTCTCAATTTCTACCAATATTTGAAGCCCAAATCAAGACAAACCAAGGCCCAAGATATCAATTTGATCCAAGAGAAATTCGTGAAGAAAAATCAAGAAAAGACAAATTCGGTTGGGAACCAATCGGTTGACTAATCGTTGGCCAACCGTTATTAATCGGTTATTAACCGATCGCCAACCGACGGTTTGCAATGATTCAATTAATGGTGGATTTCTTCCTTTTGGCTAGGTTTGATCCAATGGTTCACATCAACTCCGTTGGGCTATAAATAGGGTGAAGGTGAGTGTTTTGAGTGTGAAATATTTTGTAAAACTCCATTTGGAGAGGAGGGTCACTCTTAATTGAGAAGACCTTCCAAAATTGTAACTTTTGTTACACAATAAATAAAATTTTTCACCCTTCAATTTCCTTTCTCTTCTCTTTGTCCAAGGACCAAAAGGAGGATGAAGATGAATTAGGAATTGTGGGTTTCTCTTTATTTCTTTTCTCTTCTTTATTTTCTTGTTTGTAGAATAGATTTACTTTCATGCAATTTACTTTCTTGCAATTTACTTTCATGCAATTTAATTCCATGCAATTTACTTTCATGTCTTGTCTTTAATTCATAGAGTAGATTTACTTTCCTTGCTATTAGTTTAGATTTTCTTTCTTTCTCTCTTTGCTTTTATTTTTCTTTTGTAATTAGTTGAATTCTCATTCTCCTCCTCTTACTCTCATCTTTTATTTTTCTTTCTTTTATTTTCTAATGATGTGGAACTAAACCTCTTGTGGGGATCTAGTTTTGCATGAAACTAGTCTAATTTCTCTCTTATATTTGTGAATCACTCTCTTGTGCTTAAAATAATCATGCTTAGGATAATCAACTAGAGAACTAATTGATAGAAGAAGTATTGGATAATCTATGCTTGCCTTAAAAGTGGTAGGATGGAGTATGCTAATGAATTCTAGGATTACTATCTTGTTGTTATTTTTCTCATGAGTTTTAATTTACTTGGATAAACTTTAGGATAGGCTATGCTTGCCTTAAAAGTGGTAGGATAGGCTATACCCATTAAATCTATAGTAAAATGTGATTAAAAGAGAATACTTCATGAATTCATAAATGAGATTAGCTAGTGGATTCAATTCTAGATTCCTCAATATCTTTAATTGAATTCTCCATCTTTTATTTTGCCTCTTTGTTCTTGATTTTGTTTCTTGATTTTTTCCTTCTTGATTTGATTTTCCTTTAGTTTCCCTCTCTCTATCTTGCTTTCTTTTATTTTGTACTTATTTTCTCTCACTCTCTATCTCTCCATTTTCACTTTCATTTTGATTTATTCAAGACTTTGTCACAATCACACTCTTAATCTCTCCACACACATTTTCTTCCTCGATTTCCTTTTTATTTGCACATAATCCACGTCCACTCTCTAATCTTTTCATGACCACTTTCACATGTACATAAACTCCTAATTGTCTTGCGCATAATTTGAGAACCAAAACTTGAACTAAACTCTTCCTACTTCCCGTTCCTCGTGGGATCGATAATCTTGTATACTATAACTTGATAAGTTGTATACTTGCAACTTAGGAGGTAATCATTTATTTCCCATCAGCCAGCCCCCATAGCAGACAAATAAAATGCTCGGCCAATCACGGGCTCACACGTGGAGGGAAAGGGCTGACTCATCAGTGGTTCCTCAACCGATGGAAAGACGGAAATACCCCCCAACCCTAGATATAAAGAGCAACGAGGACAGCGAACAAAGTAAGTGATCTCTTTTGAGTGAATTCCTGCTCTATTAGATTATCTCCTTCTCTACTAACTTGACCGTCGGAGGAACCACCGGAGATCCCAACTCCGCCCCTTCCACAGGTCTCTTTCTCCCTGCTGTAGGCACATCCCTTAACCTAAAACCACATCGGGCATTAGGAGAGAAGGCGGACTCCGCTCTCTTAAAAGCTAAAATCACCCGAGGTTAGTGACTGTGATTATATACATCAACAATATTTATATAGACTGCATACACATCTGCGATTATAAATGCGTGACAATTATAAGGTTTACATGTGGATAATGAATCAATCCAAAGATAAGTTTCATTATTTGACATGCGTTATTGTCAGTGTTTGATCATTGCAACAAGGTATCACTTGCAATTAATATTACTGTCCAAAGACTTAGTATTAATGTTGTGCCAGATATCTTGAGATGAGATTATTATAAATATTTGAATTTCATTGATCACTAACTACAGTTATTAATGTGAAATCTTTTGTTTATTTTAGCTAATGCATCTGCTACATCAATTTCTGCTAACATCAACTCAATCCCCATGCTAAATGGGACTAATTTCAAGGTCTAGAAAGAGAACATTTTAATTATTCTTGGTTGTATGGATCTAGACCTTGCATTAAGAACTGAACAACCTCAACCTCTCATCATGGAAAGCACTCGATGTAAAGAAGGAGTATGAGAGGTGGGAGCGCTCAAATCGCATGAGTCTAATGATCATCAAGCGCGGCATTCCGGAAGCCTTTAGGGGCACAGAATCCGAAGGGATTACTAAAGCCAAAGATTTCCTTGCCGAAATTGAGAAACATTTTGCTAAAAACGATAAGATAGAAATAAGCACGCTTTTAGCTCGCTTGATTTCAATGAAGTATAAGGGCAAAGAAAATATCAGGGAGTATATTATGGAAATGTCTCACATTGCTTCAAAACTTAAGGCACTAAAACTCGATCTATGTGATGAGTTACTAGTGCATCCGGTTCTCATTGTCTCTTCCTCGCACAATTTAACCAATTTAAGGTCAGTTATAATCACAAAAGGAGAAATGGACTCAATGAGCTCATTTCATACCGTGCAAGAGGAAGACAGATTGAAGCAAGATAAGACCTAAAGTGCTCATTTGGCTTATGCCTCTAAGGATAAGGTCAAGAAAAGAAAGAATGATAATGAAGCTGCTAAGGGTCCAGTTCAGAAGAAACAACATAAGGATGATCATGGTTGTTTCTTCTGCAACAAATCCGCACATGTAAAGAAGGATTGTACCAAATATCACGCCTGGCGTGTCAAGAAGGGTATGTTCCTTACTTTGGTCTGTTCTGAGGTTAATTTAGTCTCGCATCGGTGAAACACTTGGTGGTTAGATTCACCGCTACTACTCACATAAGTGTTTCTATGCAGGGTTGCCTGAGCTACCGAAAGCCAAGTGATGGTGAAAGACACATCTTTGTGGGCGATGGACAATCGGTAGATGTGGAAGCAATAGGGCACTTTAGGTTATTATTAGGAACCGGTTCCTATTTGAATTTGAAAGATACTTTTGTAGTACCGTCTTTTAGACGGAATTTGGTTTCTATTCCCTTATTGGACAAATCAGGTTATTATTGTTCATTTGAAAATAATCAGGCTAGTTTATCTTTAAATTCAAATATAGTGGGAACTGGTTTCTTAAGTACTTACGATAACCTATATATGCTTGATACAATTGCTTCTTATAATGAAATCCTGCATGTGGAATCACGTGGTACTAAACGAAATTAAATAAGGAAAATTCAGAACATTATGGCATAAGCTTGGGTCATATCTCAAAAGGTAGAGTTGAGCGCCTTGTGTCCGATGACATTTTGGATTCCCTTGATTTTACAGACTTTGATGTATGCATTGATCAGATCAAGGAAAACGCACCAAAGTTAAGAGATTAGGTGTCAACAGATCTTCAGATGTCTTAGAATTGATACATACAGATATTTGTGGGCCATTCCCTACGGCATCTTGGAAGGGTCAATAATATTTTATATCATTCATAGACGATTACTCACGTTATGGATACCTATATCTCATTCATGAGAAATCGGAGTCTCTGGACGTGTTCAAATCATTTAAAGCTGAAGTTGAAAATCAACTAAATAAAAAGATTAAAACCGTTAGATCTGATCGTGGTGGTGAGTACTACGGCGGATATGATGGTTCAGGTGAACAACGTCCAGGACCATTTGCTAGATACCTAGAGGAATGCGGTATTGTCCCACAGTACACCATGCCAGGATCACCTAGCATGAATGGTGTAGCTGAAAGACGAAATAGGACTCTTAAGGATATGGTAAGAAGTATGATTGCTCATTCTTCTTTACTAGAGTCACTCTGGGGAGAAGCACTAAAGACAGCAGCTTACATTCTAAACAGAGTACCAAGTAAAGCGGTTGCTAAAGCACCTTATGAGCTTTGGACTGGTCGAAAGCCCAGTTTAAAGCACTTACATATTTGGGGATGTCCAGCTGAGGCAAGGCCTTATAGGTCAAATGAAAAGAAATTAGACTCCAAAACAGTTAGCAGCTACTTTATTGGGTATTCTGAACGCTTTAGGGGGTACAAATTTTATGATCCCACACTCAGGACTATTTTTGAGACGGGAACAGCAACATTCTTTGAGGATGTTGAGTTTGGAGACAACATTCTTTGAGGATGTTGAGTTTGGAGAGAGAAATAAGGTTAGAGACATTGCTTTTGAGGAGGAATTGGCATCAAATCCAATCCATACTGTCATTTCTGACAATATTCAAGTTCCTATACCTGTTATTATTCAAGAAATAAATCCGGAACCTCAAGAAGACAATGTTGAACAACTCCCTGTTCCAGAAGAACAAACTCAACAACCTCAAGAACCAGTGCCATTAAGGAGATCCACGAGAAAAGAGAAATGCTATTCTGATGATTATATTGTATTTCTCCAAGAACATGAGGAAAATAATGGAATGATGGAAGATGATCCAATCAACTTTATCGTGCCATGAAAAGTTCTAACTCTCAAAAGTGGATTGATGCCATGAATGAGGAGTACAAGTCTATGCAAGACAATAAGGTTTGGGAACTTGCTCCATTACCAGAAGGTGCAAAACCAATTAGTTGTAAATGGATATTTAAAACCAAGCGGGATGCAAATGGTAATGTGGAGAGGTATAAGGCACGTCTTGTAGCAAAAGGCTATACTCAAAAGGAAGGTATTGATTACACAGAGACTTTCTCTCCAGTTTTATCGAAAGACTCTTTTAGAACAATCATGACACTTGTTGCTCATTTCAATCTTGAGTTACATCAAATGGATGTTAAGATCGTGATTTCAATGGGGACATTGATGAGATGATTTATATGGTACAACCGTAAAACTTTGTGTCAGGAGATCCAAAGAATATGGTTTGTAAATTAAGGAAATCCATTTATGGACTCAAGCAAGCTCCTCGTCAATGGTATTACAAGTTTCAACAAATAATTATCTCGTTTGGCTTTGAGATGAATATTGTTGATGACTGTATATCAAAAGTTTAGTGGGAGTAAGTATATTTTTCTCGTTCTCAGATGTCGATGACATATTGCTTGCCACTAATGATATAGGCATGTTGCACCTAAACCAAGAGATTTCTATCAAAGAATTTTGAGATGAAAGATCTTGGGGATGCCTCTTTATATTAGGAATCCGATACATCGAGATCGTTCTCAAGGTATACTTGGATTATCACAAAAGAGCTATATCGATAAAGTACTCAAAAGGTTTGGCATGCAAGATTGCAGACCAGGTGACACCCCTGTTGCTAAAGGAGACAAATTCAGTCTCAATCAGTGCCCTAAAAGTAACCTTGAAATTTAGGAAATGCAGAAGATTCCCTATGCTTCAGCTGTAGGGAGTCTAATGTATGCTCAGGTGTGTACGCGTCCGGATATTGCGTACATTGTTGGTATGTTAGGCAGATACTTAAGCAACCCTGGTATGGATCATTGGATAGCAGTCAAAAGGGTTATGAGGTATCTTCAGAAAACAAAAGATTATATGAAATCAGAACAGTTGGAGATCATTGGGTACTCTGATTCTGATTTTGTTGGATGCCAAGATAGCAGAAAGTCTACATCAGGCTACATTTATATGTTAGCTGGAGGAGCTATATCATGGAAAAGTGTCAAACAGACACTTGTAGCTTCTTCCACTATGGCAGCAGAATTTGTAGCTTGCTATGAGGCATCCAATCATGGAATATGGTTGCGAAATTTTGTCACTGGACTGCGCATTCTAGAAAATATTGAAAGACCACTAAAGTTATTTTGTGATAATAAATCAGCAGTAATGTATTCCAATAACAACAGGAGCTCAACTAAGTCAAAACATATTGACATTAAGTTCCTAGTTGTGAAAGATAGGGTACAGAGTGGTCAGATATCCATAAAGCATATTGGGACAAACTCCATGATAGCCGATCCTCTTTCTAAAGGATTACCACCCAAGGTCTTTCATGGGCACACTGTTCATATGGGTGTTGTAATATTTGAGGATATCATGTCTTAGTGGGAGTTTTTAATTTTATTGCTTTATGTGTATTTTGGACATATTTATGTTTGGTTATTTTCCATCGTAATAAAGTATTCTGATTAAACACTCGCTACATTATGTTTGAGGATGACCTCACTAAAGTTTAAGGTAGGACCAGTTGAAAATAGACATGCACAGATCACATTGCATGTAATTTTCATGCTGCACATCCATGATTGATCTATGTCATTTGACTGTATTAGCATATGTGACCATTGATGGGTTTAGTCACGATAAATGTGACGAAGACCGCTTTGATCCTATATTGATATAGTCAATGGACGAGATTGTTTGGAGATACCCTTATCACTGATAGCAATTTTGAGCTCATAAGGTTATACACATTTTCAAGGAAACATATGGTGCCCAACTGGGAGATTGTTAGATTTAAATCTAATTAAATCTATTTGTGGGCACATATGTTACATTAATGTGTAGTGCTATACTTAAGGCTAACCCACTAAAGTGATCAATAAATTTGGGTTAATGGGTATTTAAATAAATTATGGGCTAAATGTGCAGATACCAGGTTGTAATTACAATTTGATGAGGGGCCAAATTGTAAAAGTACAACACCTATATATATGGGGTTATGGTCCCTAATCTAGGGTTACGTTCTCTAATTCTCTTCACCCCCATCTAGAGAGAAATTCGCTATAGAGAAACCCTCAAGATTAGAAGATCTAAAACCCGCCTGATCTTTATGGATTCGTGTATTGCTTCCGCTCTCTCTTATTAAGTTTATCTCTTTGGATTAATCATGCTCAGTAAAGATCCAACACTTTACACAATGGATTTAAAGATTGTTCAGTAGAATATTTTGAGTCTAAAAATAATTTTGATGAAATGTTAAAAAATAAATGGGTGTAAATGTTTGAATTTATAGAAAAAATACTTTTGGAAGTGGTTGGGTTTAAAAATAAATGAGTAAGACTTTAGATTTATGGGTAAAATTTCTAAAAGTGAGTTTAAAAATAAATGAAAGTATTCTTTCAAAAAAATAAATGAAAGTAAAACTCTTGATTTATAGATAAAAACTCTTTTGAAGTAGGTGGGTTCAAAAATAATGGGAAAAAACTTTAGGTTTATATCTAAAAATTACCTTGAGAGCGATTTTGGAAGTGGGTGGATTTAAAAGCAAATGGGTGTACAAAATTGGGTATATAGGAAAGAAACAAAATTGGGTTTATAGGAAAGAAACAAAGTGGGTGGGTTTAAAAGTAAATGAGAGTAAAACTTTAGGTTTGTAGTTAAAATTATTTTAAAAATAAATGTTTGTATGAACTGTGCATGTTTTGGAAGTTCGGTGGACAGAATGAAGTAAGTGTAAAAGTTGGGTTTACAGGAAAGAAACAAAAGTGTGAGGCTTTGACAGTATCGGAGTAAAACTTTGGGTTTGTGGGTAAAAAGTACCCAAAAAAAAAATTGCGTGGACAAAACTCCTTTAGTTTTAGTATATAGTAAAATAAAATGTCTAGAAGTAACCAGTATTTGTCAACCATGAGATGCATGCCAAAAATTTGAGCTTTGATGCTTGGATTGGTTATACTCATCCGTACACCCAAACAACAGATGCACTAGCTCACGCCTCAACCCAAAACTCACAAGCAATTTCACCAGATACCAAAATTACGGCATTGTTTATGAATTCACATATACGTTGGTTCACACGTCAGAAATTGAATCAAGAGTCCGAAAACAACACAAACCACTTCCAGTGCAAAGTTTATATAACACTAGCCCTGCTCTTTCACATATCAACAGCCACACGGTTGTACAAATGCGAAGGCAGCCTAGGAACTGCAACGGCCTGCAACGGTGTATGCATGAATGTAACCATCCCCGGATTCTCCGTCATGTCGATCTCCTCTGGCGTCACTCCTTCAGGCAACTCCCACTTGAAATGGTGCAACAAATGGCCCAACATCGATTCCACCAGGTTGATACCCAACTGCGCACCGGGGCAGACCCTTCGCCCTGCTCCAAAGGGCAACACGCGAAAATCGTTCCCCTTGATGTCAATATTCTCCTCCTCAAACCGCTCTGGTCGGAACTCTAACGGGTTCTTCCACACATGCGGGTCACGGGCAATGGCCCACACATTGACGTGCACGACCGATCCCTTGGGGATGTCGTACCCTCCGATCTTGATGTTGGCGGTGGCCTTGTGGGGAAGCATGAGGGGTGTGGGTGGGTGGAGGCGGAGGGCCTCCTTGACAACGCATTGGAGGTAGGGGAGGTTGGCGAAGTCGGCTTCTGTCATGATGCGGTCGACGCCAACAACGCGGTCGAGTTCTTCTTGTACCTTTTCTTGGACTCTTGAGTTCTTCACCAACTCGGCCATGGCCCATTCCACGGTGATGACTGTTGTGTCCATTCCAGCAGTTATCATATCCTGCACATTGGAAAATAGAGTGGTTATCTTACTATTCTATTATGATTATGATTCTTGCTGAAATCAAGGATATGCTCGCAACCCCTCAAAAATTTTGCCCTTTATCATGGTTGAGTTTTATGCTAACTAGCCTAAGATAAATCAAGGGTGGAGGTGGTCTAGTCATAAACTAGTTTAAGGGTTTTTTTTCCTAAGGAAAATTGAGCCAATATTGACACATTTTTTTCCGCCAAACACAAATTTTTCCAAAATGGGGCAAGGATCAAACCTGACCTAATTTTTAGTGGTTGTCAAACACAATCTAAGAATCAGGACAAAAAGTTATTTCTCAAAAACAGCTAAGATAGTTAAGGTTTGGTTTCGTAGAGGAAAACTAGAGAATTTAAGCCTACTGTCAAAGTACCCTTCCACTACACCAGAACTTTGAAGTTGTATTGCAGATTGAGGTTATAATTCTATACTCTAACATGCCGCCATATTTGAGCACCTTTTTTATGAACTGAAACATTGACTCATGCAGTGTTATCATTTTTCTTAAAAATCTATTTCAAATTCGTGGCATGTGGGTATTGAAACCAGGTTGCTCTGGTACGATGTCAACGAACCCTGTCACTTCCGAAGTTATGGTGAGCGTTGAGGGTAATTTTCTATTGTACCATATCAGAGTATAAAATTATAACCATCAACCATCATCACAATTCCAGAGGTTTGGTGTGGTCGCATGATCTTTTGACATGGTATCAGAGCAACCCATATTCAAATCTCACTGACAATAAATTTCTAAAGTGAATTTCAAAAAATGATATTGTTCCACGAGCCTAGGTTTCGGCCTATGAAAAGGGCATGTTTGAGTATAAAATTATTCTCAACCCTCATAACTTTAGAGTTTTGGTGCAGTAGGAGGGTCACAAATGATAAACTTGTAATCATTAGCTGTCAAGCAATCCATAATTTAAAAATAGTCCCACAAAAACATTTTTATATTTTCCTTTTAAGAATTTGTATGATATCATGAAGAAGACCTACAATAATATTTCTTCGTCAATCCCAAATAATTTTTCAAGTTGTCGATTCTGTGATGAAATGGTTTTCAATCTAACTATATAGTCGTTCTTAAAGTAGCAAAAGTGAAAATTTATAAATTTTCACCCCATTTGGGAACAGTTAGGCGGATTAGCAGATCATAAAATAAGATATATATCTCCAAGAAAGCCAAATGAGGTGCAAAATGACCAAACAAATATAGTTACAAGTATAAGAAGAAAGTTTTGGGTGCAAGAGGAATTTGGTTATAATGGGGATGTAGTATTGATAGATACATTTACCGTGTATGTCAGGAATATGGCAGATATATGGCAGATATAAAGTCCTTATCTCCGAATAAGTATGTGTATAAAAACCTACTTACCTTCAAGTTGTTAAATTTTTTTAATCAAAGGAGAATAACTGCAAATAGAAAGAGCTTCCTTATTTACGAGCACGAGTAAATGTGCTTACCCAAAGAAGTCCAATAATGGTATCTTCACTAAGATCATATTTTTCCTGAAGAGTTAACAATGCATCAACAAAGTGTTGTCTCGCTCCACTCTCCTTGCGAGCACGCTGTGCTCATCCATGATGGCTCTAGTGAGGCGATCCCTGCGAGCACCATGCTTGGCTAAGGCCTCTTCATCCAGAGGGAACATCCATCTCAGCCATGACACATACTCCGAGTGAGAGGGATGCACCAAATTTCAAGCCATTGGCCACAATGCCCTTGAATTCCAAGCCTTGTTCGTCCATCACTTCTTCATTCACAAAGCTTTCCAAATGCAAGCCTTGTAATGTTGTTAAAGGCCACACTTGACAGGTGATTTCTCACAACCAAACTCTTCCCAATTTTACCTGTCAAACATAAATTTCTAAAGTGAATTTCAAAAATGATATTGTTCCACGAGCCTAGGTTTCGCCTATGAAAAGGGCATGTTTGAGTATAAAATTATTCTCAACCCTCATAACTTTAGAGTTTTGGTGCAGTAGGAGGGTCACAAATGATAAACTTGTAATCATTAGCTGTCAAGCAATCCATAATTTAAAAATAGTCCCACAAAAACATTTTTATATTTTCCTTTTAAGAATTTGTATGATATCATGAAGAAGACCTACAATAATATTTCTTCGTCAATCCCAAATAATTTTTCAAGTTGTCGATTCTGTGATGAAATGGTTTTCAATCTAACTATATAGTCGTTCTTAAAGTAGCAAAAGTGAAAATTTATAAATTTTCACCCCATTTGGGAACAGTTAGGCGGATTAGCAGATCATAAAATAAGATATATATCTCCAAGAAAGCCAAATGAGGTGCAAAATGACCAAACAAATATAGTTACAAGTATAAGAAGAAAGTTTTGGGTGCAAGAGGAATTTGGTTATAATGGGGATGTAGTATTGATAGATACATTTACCGTGTATGTCAGGAATATGGCAGATATATGGCAGATATAAAGTCCTTATCTCCGAATAAGTATGTGTATAAAAACCTACTTACCTTCAAGTTGTTAAATTTTTTTTTTAATCAAAGGAGAATAACTGCAAATAGAAAGAGCTTCCTTATTTACGAGCACGAGTAAATGTGCTTACCCAAAGAAGTCCAATAATGGTATCTTCACTAAGATCATATTTTTCCTGAAGAGTTAACAATGCATCAACAAAGTGTTGTCTCGCTCCACTCTCCTTGCGAGCACGCGTGTGCTCATCCATGATGGCTCTAGTGAGGCGATCCCTGCGAGCACCATGCTTGGCGAAGGCCTCTTCATCCAGAGGGAACATCCATCTCAGCCATGACACATACTCTCCGAGTGAGAGGGATGCACCAAATTTCAAGCCATTGGCCACAATGCCCTTGAATTCCAAGCCTTGTTCGTCCATCACGCCTTCTTCATTCACAAAGCGCTTTCCAAATGCAAGCCTTGTAATGTTGTTAAAGGCCACACTTGACAGGTGATTTCTCACAACCAAACTCTTCCCAATTTTACCTGTCAAACATAAATTTGAAAATTATATATATCAACAAAGGAAATTATTGGATAGAGTAGTCCTACAATGAAGGATCTACTTATGAAGAAAGAAAATAACTGAAGTAAAAAAAGGCAAGCATACTTTGTACCTATTGTTCAGTGACGATTAAGAGAATAAAACCAGGAGAAGATTTCTGCAATAACTTTTATTCATCCAATTGAAACTATATCCAGCTAAAATTGTGAAAATAAGAAGCAAAATATCATGCCATTGGTCTACGCAAAATAAAATGAAAAGAATAAGAAAGAAAAATCTCTTGAGCTTCAAGTTTATTCTTTGTCAAGTTGGCTTTAGGTAAGGTTCTCTCTTTGAACTTTCTTTTAGGTAAATGTTGGGCGAGTTTGAAAATAACAAGGTTGTACAAATTATTTATTGGTCCCAGACTACAGCATCAAGCTGGAAATTGAACTGAAAGGCCGAAGAATTGAAATGCTCAAATTCAGCGTAATAGCTTTAAATAGATTGTTAGTTTGGCACATACCATTACCAAATTTAGTTTTCATTACTACCAATTACTTAAAAAATGCCCTAATGAAACATCAACATGATCTTTAAATTAATAGATAATTAATAGAGAGTAATGCTTTGATAATTTGCAAAATTTTAATAATATCTATATATGCATCCATGTTAGTATGAAAAGTGCTCGGTCTAGAATTACCTTCTTCAATATTATGTGATTATATAATTTACATGGCTTCATCCAAAATAAAAAGTTTACTCAATATGCTACTCCATTTCTTTTTTCTGTCAATTTAAGTTAAATTTTAATTTCTAACTGAAGGAATCCATGACTTAAAAAGAAAAAAAAACCTAAACAAACATAATAATGATACCATAAGTTGGATGAATGCAACCTATTAAGTCCTAAAAGTTAGACAAAGCTCTAACATCACAAAAAATTGAAAGTGACATTACTCTGATATTCATATCCCAAAATGAATATAGCTCATTACTACTTCAATACTGAAAACCTCATGGAACAACCAAAGAAGTCTTAATTGCACTTAAATATCCTATAGTTTCCTACCTTGCACTTATATACCCTCACTTGTTTTTGGCAGCACTTATATAACCTAAAGTATTTAAAACTTGCACTAATATGCCCTTACTTGTTTTGGCAGCACTCATTATACCCTAAAGTTATAAAAATGTGCACTTAAATACCCTAAAGTTTTTAAAACTTGCACTTAAATACCTTCAGTTATGCAAACTTGAGCGTATCAAAGTGCAAGTTTTAAAAGCTTTAGGGTATTTAAGTGTCAGTTTTAATAACTTTAAGGTATTTAAGTGCAAGGTTTTTAAACTTTAGGGTATTTAAGTGCTGCCAAAAACAAGTGAGGGTATATAAGTGCAACGTAGGGGAAACTATAGGGTATTTCAGTGCAATTAAGCCATAAAACATATACATGTAACATCATGTGTCAACATTTGCAAATGCGCCAGTACACACAAAAACACACCAAAATAAGCCAATGACACTAAAGCAATTTGGACACAAAAATACAGTTCTAAAAAAATCAGAGTTCTCTAAACTCCATAACTTTCCGGATTTTTTTGGTTCTCTCATGTTGGAAGTCATGCACACTTTTCACTTTCTATCTACAAATCCCCGTGAGAGGAAAGGAATTCTGACACAGGATTTGGGTTTCGCGGAAGCAAAATTCAACAACTAACACAATAAACTTTCCTCCAACACGAACCAGAAATTTTACACCAGAATTAGGCGCTGACAAAACAAACATGCCCTAAGAGAACCTGATTCTTTCGGCAGTTTGTCAGACAACAAATAATCGAGTACGGGAAATGTGTTCATGTTACTTTGGAGTTTGTTGCAAACCTGGCTACTAGTTGTGTAAAGTTCGAAAATAAAATTTTCATTTTTTTCCTACTTAACTCTAAGTGAGCAAAATTGAACTTGCAAGCTTCATTCTGAGTCTCTCACCAAGAATCAAACCTGAACTTATCTCTGATTTGTGAAAATGTTAAAAAGTCGCATTCTGAGGCACTTAGCTTGACAAGGCCATCATTTATGGTCCCCTCACAATTATTGTGTGGCTTAAAAAGATACAATCAAAATTACACTCTTCTTTTATCCTCCTGTCCAAATTCCAACCATCATCTTTGGTCTATTCTCAAAGTGGTGTTAGCTTTTTGAAAGGTTCAACCTACTCAACTACACAAAAATGATTCCTTCAGCTTCAATCTTACTCAATGTTGAAGTTGGTGTTAGGTATTAGGTAAGGTTTCCTTTCAATTTTGTTTTAGGTAAACGTTAGGTGAGGTTTGAAAACAGCAAGGTTGTCCAAATCATTAACGTTGAATTGAAGGCTCTAAGAATTAAAATGCTCAATTTTAGCTTAAACTCCATTGGGTTGGGTGGTTCAATCCACAGTCATTGCTAAAAAAAAATTAATTTGTGCTCAAGTAAACCAGTATTAGTTTTTTCCCCACAATTGGGAGATTAAAATATTATCACCATGTTTAATCAAATAGTGTTATATGCTTACTCATAAAGGAAAATCTTGCTATGTAAATTGCCAAAAATTGAGTGGAGCGTGATTATTAAAAAGTTATCATTTATTCTACTCACCAACTAGTAAAAAAGTTGCAATAATCTTATAAAGGGCCCTCTAAGATCTCTACACGTGTCACACTATAAATTCTAAATAAGTACTATATAAGTATATAATGCTAGTCCAGTCCAATCAAATATCAAATATCAGTGCAATCAGAATATGAATTATCATATCAGTACAGTCATCAATTCTCTATTAATGCAACCAGCAACTTTAAAAGAACAATCTATCAATGTAATCACTAACTCTATAGGATATATTTTTAAAAAAAACATTTATACCAAAAAAATTACCTGGTTGGGTGCAATCCTTAAATATAGACTGAACCATAGCAGTGACCTCATCCTCCCTAATGGGCCTCAAAGCCTCAAGCCTCTTCGGCGAAAACAGCTCCAAATTACAAACTTTCCTCACTTTCACATAGTGAGGCCCATAATCGGCCCAAATCAGATCCTTTCCGTTCCTACTGAACCGGGCCGACGCCCGGTTCCTGGGCCTGTCGGCTAAGATCTGGTCCTTTTCCTTAAGCACCTCTCTGGCCAAATCAGAGCTGGACACGACGACGTTGAGAGTCGTGCCGAACCAAACCGACATAATTGGGCCGTAGCTCTCGGCCCATTCTGCGAAGCACCGGAACCTGACGGGCTTTATTTGGTAGAGGTTGCCAACAACGGGCCAAGGCCTTGGGCCGGGTGGTAACTTTACACTCAAGCGTTTGAAGATGTAGAGAGAGGCTAGGAGAGCTAAGGTGGCTATGCAAATTGAGAGAGGAGAGAGATCCATTGAGGAGAGAGAAAAGTGAGGAGGGAGAGGGGGTGGGGGTGGGTTATATATTTAGGAGTCAACAAAGGATGGTGGAGGAGTAGGTGAGGGTAAAATTGGAAGTGTGGATGGGGTTTCTAAATTGTTTTCTTGATTAATCAAGTTATCATGAATGTTGAGTATGTGTGTGACCTGATATTAGGTGGAATCAAGAGAAGAGGTCTTATGTGGACATAGGGTTGGGACTCCGAGTTGAGACCCATGACATGGATTGTTTCTTTTTGTCCTTTGCATCAAATAATTTGGTGTTATTATTATTATTATTATTATTATTATTATTATTATTATTATTTCTTGTGTGATAAAATTGGAAGTGAATTTGGGGTTTGTATTTTTTTTTAAATTTTTTTATTTTTTTTGTGTATGGGGTGGAAACGAACCAAATAATTAATAAACAGTTCGGTTATTATTCGTCCGGATATTCTGGTCATATTCGATTCGGTAGTTCATTTAATAATAAATGAATATTTTTAGTATTCGCGTAAACTAATAGAATTTGACCGAGGTATATTAGATTCGTTTGATTATTAAATATTCGCTTATGTTTTTCTACTTCTAGATTATTATATTGTGTTATCTTTTACGTGTGCATAATTTTATAAATATTGCTATTTATAAGTATTATATTAATAATTTATAAACTTACACTATAATAATTCTTATATTGAAATATCATAATAACAATTAAGTAAAACATTATAGAAAATAATAAGAAAAGCCTTCAAACATAGAGTTTGAAGTCAACACCTCATGGTTGAGGATCTTGTGACTTAACAAGTGTCTTTATTGAGATATTCGAACATTCGATAAATATTCGCCTAATTAACGAACCAAATTTGAACACCCTTCCTATTTGACACCTAATTCGAAGTTCGACTTCAATTGCGGAAAATTAATGGAATACGAATATGAATACCATGGTATTCAATTCGATTCGGTTCGTTTCCACAGAAAGAGGCGGGGTGATTAGTGTCTTCAAATTGAAACTCATGACATGGATTATATACCCTTTTCACCACAGATTTGGCAAGAGCTTGGTCTCATTTTCCCCCACTTTTCTTTTGATAAAAGTGGTACAAAAATTTTGTGAAGAATAAAATGCGGTGGGTTTTATTTAAAAAAAAGAAAGAAAGAAAGAAACTCCAACATGAAGAGAACTCTCATTGTAATCATTTGTAATTACCTTTCTTCTTTGAAGATGCCAGCGAAAAAACAAGGAGCTAGAGGAAGTATGATTAAAATGATCAAGTGGATTAAACCGGTTCAAGATTGAGGAAAGCTTACTACTGACGGGACCATGGAGATTGCGTCGAGCCGTGCAGGAGCAAGCAATTAGAGATGCGAGGGGTAATTGGTTAGGTGGGTTTATGACAAGAAAAGGGAGTTGCTCGGTAAATAAAGTTGAATTGTGGCGTCTCCTTCCTGGCTTGCAAATCGCTTGGGATATAGGGTGTAGGAGACTAGAGGTGGAATGTGATTTGATGGTTGTTATTAAGGCAGTGCGAGGAGAGGTGTCAGAGTCTTCTCTTGATCGAGGCCTCTTATGTGGCATTAAAGAGTTGTTGCATTGTGAGTGGGAAGTTAATGAATCATATTTGACATGAAGGCAATCATAGTTCAGATCTATTGGCTAGAGAATCGCTTAGTTTAGAGCTAGATCTTAAAAGACTATGCATAACTTTAAATTTCATTAAACCGATATTAGTTAGTGAGTTGATGGGACTTTGTGTTTTAACCTTTAATTGTAATTTGCTTTAGTGTTTCGGCCCTCATGATCTACCAAATGAAAAATAAAAAATTTCAAGTTTCTACAACCCTCGAAAGTTCATGTTCGGGAAATTACATGACCGGACCATGATAATTGGCTCAATAATATTCATATTTTGAAAACATAATAGCTAACTGTAAATTAAGATAGCTACCTATTATCTAATAGAGTAAATTTCACATAACCCGCTCGTCTATACAATCAATTACAAGCCATTTACTAGCACTTAAACTCTCTCAACTCACGAGGAAGAAGGATATTACTCGCAATTTGTTATTCTAAAATTTCTAAACTCTCATCAACTCATTTATTAGCCCTATGCCTCCTTCAATTTCTGAGAAAGAGTGACGTTAATTTTAATTTATCTTTCTAAAACTTGTGCTTAAAAGATGTTAAGTGCTAGTAAATGATTTGAGGGGAGTTTACTACAACTCAGCAAACTGCGCCTATATATGTCAGAGATTCGTCTGTAGTTAGTCCTAAACTAAAATTAGCTTGTTCAGAACGGACTCTGTGTTCTAAAAACGTGGCATTTTAGTTGTGGTAAGATTTGAGTTTAAAAGTGGAGGTCGCAATTAGTTTCTCTTTCAAAAGGTGCGGTTGGTAAAGGATAGTGATGGTGGGGTCAGCGCTTGCACTATCTTTCTCGTACGTTTGTGCAAAAACTCCAAGCTTGCTCCCTCGTCAAAGACTAGTGGAAACTTTACTTGCTAGAGAAATCTCAATTTTAAGTTAAGCCATTATGATGCCACGTGGAATTCAAATATTTGTATTATTCTTTCATCATCGCAGATAGATAAATTAAATTTTTTTTTCCCACGGAGAAACTTGGTTACGGAACTTCTATACTCAGGAAGAGTTCGAGTTCAAGCCCTCGCACAATTAAGAAGACTAATTTTTTCAAGACAACCTCTAGGAATTAGGATCCATCTCAAATCCATTTCAATTTCAAGAAAACCCATAGAGTATTTAAACCCGAAACAGTTGAGTATAGAACAAATCCATCCAAGCATCCTGATAGACTCCGGTGGATATATAAGATTGATCTAATACTTCTCTTTATCGTTTATCAAGTAGTAGTCGACTAATCTGAAGTAGTAGTCGACTAATCGTGTTGTAGTCGACTAATCTGAAGTAGTAGTCGACTAATCAAGTAGTAGTCGACTAATCAAGTAGTAGTCGACTAATCTGAAGTAGTAGTCGACTAATCTGATGAGTAGTCGACTAATCGTGTTGTAGTCGACTAATCTGAAGTAGTAGTCGACTAATCGTGTTGTAGTCGACTAATCTGATGAGTAGTCGACTAATCTGATGAGTAGTCGACTAATCAAGTAGTAGTCGACTAATCTGAAGTAGTAGTCGACTAATCGTGTTGTAGTCGACTAATCTGATGAGTAGTCGACTAATCTGATGAGTAGTCGACTAATCAAGTAGTAGTCGACTAATCTGAAGTAGTAGTCGACTAATCTGATGAGTAGTCGACTAATCAAGTAGTAGTCGACTAATCTGATGAGTAGTCGACTAATCTGATGAGTAGTCGACTAATCAAGTAGTAGTCGACTAATCTGAAGTAGTAGTCGACTAATCTGAAGTAGTAGTCGACTAATCTGAAGTAGTAGTCGACTAATCGTGTTGTAGTCGACTAATCTGAAGTAGTAGTCGACTAATCTGATGAGTAGTCGACTAATCTGATGAGTAGTCGACTAATGCGTGTTGTAGTCGACTAATCTGATGAGTAGTCGACTAATCTGAAGTAGTAGTCGACTAATCAAGTAGTAGTCGACTAATCAAGTAGTAGTCGACTAATCGTGTTGTAGTCGACTAATCTGATGAGTAGTCGACTAATCAAGTAGTAGTCGACTAATCTGATGAGTAGTCGACTAATCTGATGAGTAGTCGACTAATCTGAAGTAGTAGTCGACTAATCTGAAGTAGTAGTCGACTAATCGTGTTGTAGTCGACTAATCTGATGAGTAGTCGACTAATCGTGTTGTAGTCGACTAATCTGATGAGTAGTCGACTAATCAAGTAGTAGTCGACTAATCAAGTAGTAGTCGACTAATCTGATGAGTAGTCGACTAATGCGTGTTGTAGTCGACTAATCTGATGAGTAGTCGACTAATGCGTGTTGTAGTCGACTAATCTGATGAGTAGTCGACTAATCGTGTTGTAGTCGACTAATCTGAAGTAGTAGTCGACTAATCAAGTAGTAGTCGACTAATGCGTGTTGTAGTCGACTAATCTGAAGTAGTAGTCGACTAATCTGATGAGTAGTCGACTAATCAAGTAGTAGTCGACTAATCGTGTTGTAGTCGACTAATCTGAAGTAGTAGTCGACTAATCAAGTAGTAGTCGACTAATCAAGTAGTAGTCGACTAATCTGAAGTAGTAGTCGACTAATCTGATGAGTAGTCGACTAATCTGAAGTAGTAGTCGACTAATCAAGTAGTAGTCGACTAATCAAGTAGTAGTCGACTAATCGTGTTGTAGTCGACTAATCTGAAGTAGTAGTCGACTAATCAAGTAGTAGTCGACTAATCAAGTAGTAGTCGACTAATCAAGTAGTAGTCGACTAATCTGAAGTAGTAGTCGACTAATCTGATGAGTAGTCGACTAATCTGAAGTAGTAGTCGACTAATCGTGTTGTAGTCGACTAATCTGAAGTAGTAGTCGACTAATGCGTGTTGTAGTCGACTAATCAAGTAGTAGTCGACTAATCTGAAGTAGTAGTCGACTAATCAAGTAGTAGTCGACTAATCTGATGAGTAGTCGACTAATCAAGTAGTAGTCGACTAATCAAGTAGTAGTCGACTAATCTGAAGTAGTAGTCGACTAATGCGTGTTGTAGTCGACTAATCTGATGAGTAGTCGACTAATCGTGTTGTAGTCGACTAATCAAGTAGTAGTCGACTAATCAAGTAGTAGTCGACTAACTGGCAGATTCAAAACGGTTTTGGTTTTAAACCGGTTCGTTTAGAGTTTATAAATAACCCTAAACCCGATTATTTGAAAGTTATGAAGCACGCTTTGGAGCGCTTTTCAGAGGGTTTTGTGCATCTTTGGAGAGGAGATCTTTGAGAGATTGAGAGGTTTGTTTTAGGGTTTCTTTGTGAGAACTTGTAATCCTAATTTGTATTCTCTTTCTATTAGTGAAAATCCTCCTTACCCCGTGGACGTAGGCAACTTGTCAACCACGTAAATCTCGTGTCTTTACTCTTTTATTGTGTTTTGTTTACGTTTGCGGTGGTTTCTCTCGACGGTTCATGGTCCGCTACCAACAATTGGTATCGAGCTATTGTTCTGATTGGAAGTGGTGTAATTTCTAATTTGAGGGGTGTTCGGTGATTCCCGAGAAACGGATTCACGAAGACAAACAGAGGATGGCGCCAACCAAGAATCACCAAAGTGGGAAAATTCGA
This sequence comes from Asparagus setaceus, assembly GCA_012295165.1. NCBI lineage: Eukaryota > Viridiplantae > Streptophyta > Magnoliopsida > Asparagales > Asparagaceae > Asparagus > Asparagus setaceus. The sequence continues at coordinate 10,484,091 of CM022704.1, read as the reverse complement.
GATTGAAAAGTTCAATGGGAAGAACGATTTTTCCTATTGGAGGATGCGATGAAAACTTTCTAATTTCGCAAAAATTGCACAAGACTTTGGATGGAAAGGAGAAGAAGAACAAGGATATGTCCGATGAGGATTGGGAGGAGTTGGATCCGAAGCACGGGGCCGATTATCCTATGCCTCGAGAGGGATGTAGCTTTGGTAGATGGAGAGGAAACGGCGCAAGGCTGGAAGAAGTTAGAGGGTACCTTCATGACGAAGAGTCTAACTAACGGATCTACTTAAAATCCAAATTGTATACTTGCAAGATGGAGGAGGGCTCATCAATCAGGGAACACATCAACAAGTTTGATAGGATCATATCGATTTGAAAGACATAGATGTTAAAGTAGGAGACGAGGATCAGCGCTTCTACTACTGCCTCAGAAGTCTTATGAGAACTGGTGCAAACACCGAGGCTTGTGGGAGAAAATCAAGATGGATGAGACTAGAACGGCACTTCTAGCGACGATCTTCTAAGACCGCAACTAGTGATATGGCCACCGGGCGTAATGAGGAACAAGCTTGTGGATTGTTTGCAAGAGGAAGGAGCAATGAGCGAGGAAAAGGCAAGGGAGGAAAGTCTAGATCTAAATCAAGACCTCTTATGGAAAAGGATGTTTCGCGCGGTGAAGCTGGGCATTTCAAAGTCGACCGTCCAAATAAGAGAGTAGGTGGAAAGAAGAACAACAACAAGACTGAGAGGAGAGGGCAAGGAAGAAGCGAAGCTACACGCCGAGGAAGGGAGCGATAAGGAATGCTATGTCGCCACCGTGGCGAGGAGATCTCCCGAAGTGGATACTTGATTCGGTTGCTCTTACCATATGTGTCCAAATAGGAAGTGGTTTACTACCTACGAGGCATTGATGGGGAACTCATTGATGGGGAATAACCATGCTTGTAAAACAGGGGCTAGGTAATATCAAAATCAAGATGCATGATGGAGTGGTTCGAACCTTGACGGATGTGAGGCATGTTCCCACTTGCGAAACCCATAGAGTATTTAAACCGAAGCAGTTGAGTATAGAACAAATCCATCCAAGCATCCCGATAGACTCCGGTGGATATATAAGATTGATCTAATACTTCTTTATCGTTTATCAAGTAGCGAGACAACATTGTAGAACATGCACAAAAACATGCACGCAGCTCAAGTTAGCCGGGCTTAGAGTAATTAACTGCAGTAGTAGTCGACTAATCTGATGAGTAGTCGACTAATCGTGTTGTAGTCGACTAATCTGATGAGTAGTCGACTAATCGTGTTGTAGTCGACTAATCTGATGAGTAGTCGACTAATCAAGTAGTAGTCGACTAATCTGGCAGATTCAAAACGGGTTTTGGTTTTAAACCGGTTCGTTTAGAGTTTATAAATAACCCTAAACCCGATTATTTGAAAGTTATGAAGCACGCTTTGGAGCGACTTTTGAGAGGGTTTTGTGCATCTTTGGAGAGGAGATCTTTGAGAGATTGAGAGGTTTGTTTTAGGGTTTCTTTGTGAGAACTTGTAATCCTAATTTGTATTCTCTCTTTCTATTAGTGAAAATCCCCTCCTTACCCGTGGGCGTAGGCAACTTGCGAACCACGTAAATCTCGTGTCTTTACTCTTTTATTGTGTTTTGTTTACGTTTGCGGTGGTTTCTCTCGACGGTTCATGGTCCGCTACCAACAATTGGTATCGAGCTATTGTTGGATTGGAAGTGGTGTAATTTCTAATTTGAGGGGTGTTCGGTGATTCCCGAGAAACGGATTCACGAAGACAAACAGAGGATGGCGTCAACCAAGAATCACCAAAGTGGGAAAATTCGAGATTGAAAAGTTCAATGGGAAGAACGATTTTTCCTATTGGAGGATGCGATGAAAAACTTTCTAATTTCGCAAAAATTGCACAAGACTTTGGATGGAAAGGAGAAGAAGAACAAGGATATGTCGATGAGGATTGGGAGGAGTTGGATCCGAAGCACGGGCCGATTATCCTATGCCTCGAGAGGGATGTAGCTTTCTTGGTAGATGGAGAGGAAGCTGCGAGGCGTGTGGAAGAAGTTAGAGGGTACCTTCATGACGAAGAGTCTAACTAACGGATCTACTTAAAATCCAAATTGTATACTTGCAAGATGGAGGAGGGCTCATCAATCAGGGAACACATCAACAAGTTTGATAGGATCATATCAGATTTGAAAGACATAGATGTTAAAGTAGGAGACGAGGATCAGCGCTTCTACTACTGCCTCAGAAGTCTTATGAGAACTGGTGCAAACACCGAGGCTTGTGGGAGAAAATCGAAGATGGATGAGACTAGAACGGCACTTCTAGCGGACGATCTTCTAAGACGCAACTAGTGACATACACCGGCGTAACAGGAACAAGCGCAGTGGACTGCTTGCAAGAGGAAGGAGCAATGAGCGAGGAAAAGGCAAGGGAGGAAAGTCTAGATCTAAATCAAGACCTCTTGCGGAAAAGGATGTTTCAAGCGCGGTGAAGCTGGGCATTTCAAAGTCGACCGTCCAAATAAGAGAGTAGGTGGAAAGAAGAACAACAACAAGACCGAGAGGAGAGAGGGCAAGGAAGAAGCGAGCTACGCTTCGAGGAAGGGAGCGATAAGGAATGCTATGTCGCCACGGGTGGCGAGGAGATCTCCGGAAGTGGATACTTGATTCCGGTTGCTCTTACCATATGTGTCCAAATAGGAAGTGGTTTACTACCTACAGAGGCATTGATGGGGAAGCTGTATTGATGGGGAATAACCATGCTTGTAAAGCAGTGGGGCTAGGTAATATCAAAATCAAGATGCATGATGGAGTGGTTCGAACCTTGCGGATGTGAGGCATGTTCCCGACTTGCGGAAGAATCTTATCTCGGTTGGTGCTTTGGACCGGTGGTTGCGTGATTGTGACGGAAAACGGAGTGAAGAAGGTTGTTCGTGGTTCCTTAGTAGTGATGAAGGGTGTTCGTCACGGTAATCTATATACTCTCTCGAATGCAGCGGTGGCGAGGAGATCGGCGGTTGGAAGCTGAAGGAAGTGGTGGAGACCCATGTGAGCACACGGTTATGGCATAGGCGGCTTGGGCATATGTCGAGAAGGGTCTAGTTCTCTTGGTAAAGAGGGTCTCAGAAGAATCAAGGAACCTAGCATGGATTTTTGCGAGGATTGTGTGTATGGAAAGTCACACGAGGTCAAGTTTCGAGCAACAAGTCTAAGAGCGAGGGATACTAGATTATGTGCACACGGATGTTTGGGGTCCGCTCGCACAACTTCCAAGGGTGGTTCCGTGTATTATGTCTCGTTTATAGATGATTATTCTAGGTATGCTTGGATTTACTTTCGAAGCACAAGAATGAGGTGTTGAGACATTCAAGAAGTGGAGAACAATGGTTGAGAACGACAGAAAGAAATTGAAGACGCCGAGATCGATAGCAGTGCAGTATATAGATGGTGCTTTCAAGGAGTTCGTGATCGAGGGAATTGTTCGACACCGACACCGTGTCTACACCACGCCAGAATGGGGTCGCGAGAGATCGAACCAACACCGGAGAAAGCAAAGTGAGTATGCGATCTTATGCGTGATTGGGCAACGAATGGTGGGCGGCGGTGGCTACTGACTTGTTACATTGTGAACCGCTCACCACATTCGACATCGGATGGTGATACACCCTATAGGGTGTGGTCGGGAGCATGCAGATTATGATAGGCTCGTAATTTTCGGATGTACCGCCTACTATCACGCCAACGAGGGAAAGCTTGACGCGAGGGCCAAGAAGGCAATATTCTTGGGATATGCAAAGGCGTAAAGGCTATCGCCTTTGGTGTACGGAAGATTCAAAGTTCGTGGTCACAGGATGTTACCTTTGATGAGAAATCCATGATTGCTAGGGCGCCCAAGGATGATGGTGTTATGACCGGTGAGACTTCTAAGTCTCGTGTTATTGAAATAGAACCTAAAGACCAACTAGGTTCTAATCGTGCTCAAGTGGGAAGTCGTAGATGATGAGCTTGAGCAGGAGGAGGTTCAGCAGAAAATACACAGCACTACAACAACAAAGCAGCTCGAGGATAATTTGGCTTCCACTAGGCCAAAGCGAGCATACAAGGTGTTTTGAAGTCGGGGCTGATCAACCCCAAGCACTATGGGCGTGCTAATATGGTTGAATACGACTCTCGGTGGAGGAGGACGAGCGGTCTCCTTCAAGGAAGCTATTCGGGACAAGGATAGTGAGAGTTGGTTGGTGCGATGGAGGAAGAGATGGAATCTCTTCGAAGAATCATACATGGGAGGTGGTCCCATTGCCCGTAGGGAAGAAAAGCTATTGGTTGTAAGTGGGTGTATAAAAGAAAGGAAGATCTTCAGAGCTCGGTGGTGTAAGATACAAGGCGAGGCTAGTGGCTAAGGGTTTTGCACGTAAAGAGGGTGTGGATTACAATGAGATATTTTCTCCAGGTGGTGAAACATACTTCTATTCGGTGCTATTGAGTATTGTTGCTCATGGTGATTTTGAGTCGGATCAACTCGATGTTAAAACACCTTCTTGCACGGAGACTTGGATGAAGAGATCTACATGCATCAACCCGAGGGCTACAAGGTTGAGGATAAGGAGAATCATGTGTGTCGCTTGAGGAAGTCATCGATGGATTAAAGCAATCTCCCGGCAGTGGTACAAGCGATTTGACTCCTTCATGCCGGCATGGGTTTTCCGTTTATCATGATTGTTGTGTTTACATTCGAAGCTTCAGGAGGTAATTTTATCTATCTTCTTTGTATGTGGATGACATGCTTATTGCTTCTAAGAGCAGGTGGAGATAGATAGGTTGAAATCTCAACTTGGTGAAGAGTTGAGATGAAGGACATGGGTGCCGCTAGGAAAATACGGGTATGGAGATTAGAAGAGAGCGCTAATCGACGATTGTTCTTGAGTCGGCGGGCTACATAGAGCGGGTGATCGCGAGGTTCGGATGCAAAGTGCTAAGTCGGTGGTGACTCCATTGGCTCCACACTTTAGGCTTTCTCGGTAATCAATCTCCCACTACAATGGAAGAGAAGGCGACATGGAGCGTGTTCCTATGCTAGTGCAATGGCGCTTTAATGTATGCAATGGTGTGTACACTGCATATTTCACAGCGTTAGTGTGGTCGAGATTCATGGCGAATCCGGAAAGGCGACCGGGAAGCAAAGGAAGTGGGTCCTCGTACTTAAAGGGTACCGCTGATACGGGTCTGTTTTGGTGGAGAAACATGTCGATTGACGGGTTTGTGGACTCGATTATGCGGCGATCTAGATAGACGGCGATCTACTACTGGTTATGTATTCAAGATACATGGGGCTCGGTTAGTTGGCGATCGATGTTGCAGCTACGCTGGCACTTTCTACTACAGAGGTCGAGTACATGGCCATGGCGAGGGAGTGAAGGAAGCATTGTGGTTGTGGGGTCTTCTAGACGATTTGGGGATTGAGCAGAAAACGTGAACTTGTGGTGTGACAAATGAGTGCAATTCACTTGGCGAAGAATCAGTTCATCATGCTCGTACCAAGCATATTGATGTCGTATCATTTTGTGCGGGATGTCATAGAGGAAGGTGATATTTCTCTCATGAAGGTGCACACGAATGAGAATCCAATGGACATGTTAACCAAGGTGGTCACAGTAGTAAGTTTAAGCATTGCTTGGACTTGCTTCATATCACTTCGGTTGATTTGCCCAAGAGGGCATGACTTCTGGCTGTAATGGGTAAGGTGGAGATGATTTGAGGTGAACTACGGTGAGCTTGATCCCTGGAGGGTAATGCAGGGCCAGCGTGTAGTGACGCACTGGATTGGCCTGGAATGGCTAATGGTGATCTCTAGATGTTCTTGGTGTTCTTCGGTGTTCGCCCAAAATTTGAGGTAAATCAAATGATGTACGAGGTGGAGAATTGTAGAACATGCACAAAACATGCACAAGCGGTTCACAAGGTTTTGGGCTTAGTAGTCGACTAATCAAGTAGTAGTCGACTAATCTGATGAGTAGTCGACTAATCTGATGAGTAGTCGACTAATCGTGTTGTAGTCGACTAATCTGATGAGTAGTCGACTAATCTGAAGTAGTAGTCGACTAATCAAGTAGTAGTCGACTAATCTGAAGTAGTAGTCGACTAATGCAAGCGGTCAGCGGGTTTTGGTTTTAAACCCGTTCGCTTAGAGTTTATAAATAACCCTAAACCCGATTATTTGAAAGTTATGAAGCACGTTTTGGAGCAGCTTTTCAGAGGGTTTTGTGCATCTTTGGAGAGGAGATCTTTTGAGAGATTGAGAGGTTTGTTTTTAGGGTTTCTTTGTGAGAACTTGTAATCCTAATTTGTATTCTCTCTTTCTATTAGTGAAAATCCCCTCCTTACCCGTGGGCGTAGGCAACTTGCGAACCACGTAAATCTCGTGTCTTTACTCTTTTATTGTGTTTTTGTTTCTGTTTGCGGTGGTTTCTCTCGACGGTTCCGCGGTCCGCGCGCCCAACAATTGCCCATTCACAGTAAAAAAGAATGATAATTCACGAAATATAATAACTATTCTTGATATAAATAATCAGTTTGAGTTTCACTCTCAAATATAAGTTAAAATAATTCAAAATTTAAAGTGAAATTGTGGAGCTCTGGTAGCAGCTAAGTTGTAGTGAATAACGGCAATGGTTAGGGGTCAATTTCACATACTTTTGAACTATGGGGGCTTTTTACATAACCTTTCTCAACTTTGTTTCTCACAAAACCCCCCGGACATCAAGGTGTTTCACAAATCCCTCTAAACTTTAATTTTTCCTCACCGAATTCTACCTATAATTTGCAAATAACTAAACTCTTTTGAGAGAGAAAAAATATAAATTTCTGACATTTGTCATGTATAGACAAAATATCTTCTCTTCTAAATTTTGAGCTTTTCTCTCAAGGAGATTTTATTTATTTGTGAATTACATGTAGGAGGTTCTGATAAGAAATTAAATGTTCAAAGTTCAAAAGAGTTTTGGAAGAGGCACCAAAGCTTAGGGGTTTTGTGAGATAAACAAAGTTAAGGAGTATATGTCAAAACCCTCCAAAGTTTAAAAGTTTTGTGAAATTTAAACTTAGGGGTGTCATTTTTTCTGATTGTTAAGTACGATTAGGACAATTGTCCATGAATCCAACATTCTTGAATTGAGATTAAGAATAGAATTATTTAGATTAGATTAGATAAACCGATGTTCGAGTAAAAGCTTATGACGATAAAAGGTCTATCCACCTAAGTTCTCGTGCTACAGTGATCTTCAAGCCAAATTGAACTGAAGTCTCGTGATCAAATTTTGGCAACGTGTCACCTTTTTTTCCTGATGAACCAAACAAGGTAAACTTGAGAGAAAATTAACGGCTAAATTACCAAATTGGCCTAAAAATTGACACACGGTTTCCAATAAGGTTTAAAAATTGACTCAGGCGACAATAAGATCTAAAAAGTGACTCACTTAACCAATAAGGCCTACTCCGGCGACTGGAATTTTTCAAACTTACATTTTAGTCCTCTAAATTTTAATTCTTCTTTCTTTTTACCCCCTCCCTCCCTCCTCCATCTCTCTTTCTCTCTCCCCATCCCTCCATCCTCCATCTCTCTCTCTCTCCCTTCCCCATTGTCTTCTTTCCTCCTCCTCCATCTCTCTTTCTCTCTCCCCTTCCCCATTGTCTTCTTTCCTCCTCCTCCATCTCTCTTTCTCTCCCCATCCCTCCATCCTCCATCTCTCTTTCTCTCCCCATCCCTCCATCCTCCATCTCTCTTTCTCTTCCTCCCCTTCCTCATTGTTTTAGAGTAGGGATGGAAGCAATGAGGAAGGGGGAGAGAGAGATGGAGGATGGAGGAGGGAGAGAGAAAGAGAGATGGAGGATGGAGGGAGGGGGAGAGAAAAGGAGAGATGGAGGAGGGAATGAGACAATGGGGAAGGGGGAGAGAGAGAGAGATATGGAGGAGGAGGAGGGAGAGAGAAAGAGAGATGGAGGATGGAGGAAGGGGGAGAGAGAAAGAGAGATGGAGGAGGAGGGAAGAAGACAATGGGGAAGGGGGAGAGAGAGAGAGATGGAGGAGGAGGAGGGGAGAGAGAGAGAGATGGAGGAGGAGGAGGGAGAGAGAAAGAGAGATGGAGGATGGAGGAGGGAGGGGGTAAAAGAAAGAAGAATTAAAATGAGGACTCAAATATAAGTTAAAATAATTCAAAATTTAAAGTGAAATTGTGGAGCTCTGGTAGCAGCTAAGTTGTAGTGAATAACGGCAATGGTTAGGGGTCAATTTCACATACTTTTGAACTATGGGGGCTTTTTACATAACCTTTCTCAACTTTGTTTCTCACAAAACCCCCCGGACATCAAGGTGTTTCACAAATCCCTCTAAACTTTAATTTTTCCTCACCGAATTCTACCTATAATTTGCAAATAACTAAACTCTTTTTGAGAGAGAAAAAAATATAAATTTCTGACATTTGTCATGTATAGACAAAATATCTTCTCTTCTAAATTTTGAGCTTTTCTCTCAAGGAGATTTTATTTATTTGTGAATTACATGTAGGAGGTTCTGATAAGAAATTAAATGTTCAAAGTTCAAAAGAGTTTTGGAAGAGGCACCAAAGCTTAGGGGGTTTTGTGAGATAAACAAAGTTAAGGAGTATATGTCAAAAACCCTCCAAAGTTTAAAAGTTTTGTGAAATTTAAACTTAGGGGGTGTCATTTTTTTCGGATTGTTAAGTACGATTAGGACAATTGTCCATGAATCCAACATTCTTGAATTGAGATTAAGAATAGAATTATTTAGATTAGATTAGATAAACTGATGTTCTGAGTAAAAGCTTATGACGATAAAAGGTCTATCCACCTAAGTTCTCGGTGCTACAGTGATCTTCAAGCCAAATTGGAATCCGAGTCTCGCATCAAATTTTTGGCAACGTGTCACCTTTTTTTCCTGATGAACCAAACAAGGTAAACTTGAGAGAAAATTAACGGCTAAATTACCAAATTGGCCTAAAAATTGACACACGGTTTCCAATAAGGTTTAAAAATTGACTCAGGCGACAATAAGATCTAAAAAGTGACTCACTTAACCAATAAGGCCTACTCCGGCGACTGGAATTTTTCAAACTTACATTTTAGTCCTCTAAATTTTAATTCTTCTTTCTTTTACCCCTCCTCCTCCTCCATCTCTCTTTCTCTCTCCCCATCCTCCATCCTCCATCTCTCTTTCTCTCTCCCCTCCTCCTCCCTCCATCTCTCTCTCTCCCCCCTTCCCCATTGTCTTCTTTCCTCCTCCTCCATCTCTCTTTCTCTCCCTCCCCCTCCATCTTCCATCTCTCTTTCTCTCTCCCTCCTCCTCCTTCTTCTCTCTCTCTCCCCTTCCCCATTGTCTCCTTCCCTCCTCCATCTCTCTCTCTCCCCTTCCCCATTGTCTTCTTTCCTCCTCCTCCATCTCTCTTTCTCTCCCCATCCCTCCATCCTCCATCTCTCTTTCTCTCTCCCTCCTCCTCCTCCATCTCTCTTTCTCTTCCTCCCCTTCCTCATTGTTTTAGAGTAGGGATGGAAGCAATGAGGAAGGGGGAGAGAGAGATGGAGGAGGAGGAGGAGAGAGAAAGAGAGATGGAGGATGGAGGAGGGGAGAGAAAAGGAGAGATGGAGGAGGGAATGAGACAATGGGGAAGGGGGAGAGAGAGAGAGAGATGGAGGAGGAGGAGGGAGAGAGAGAGATGGAGGAGGAGGAGGGAGAGAGAAAGAGAGATGGAGGAGGAGGGAAGAAGACAATGGGGAAGGGGGGAGAGAGAGATGGAGGAGGAGGAGGGAGAGAGAGAGAGATGGAGGAGGAGGAGGGAGAGAGAAAGAGAGATGGAGGAGGGAGGAGGGAGGGGAAAAGAAAGAAGAATTAAAATTTAGAGGACTAAAAGTTGAAAATTCCAATGGAGTAGACCGTATTGGTTAAATGAGTCACTTTAGCTTCATTAGCTCAGAATTTTAGCCTTATTGAAACCTGTAATAATTTTGGCCAATTTGATAATTTAGCCAAAAATTAACAAAGGACCCTACAAACCCTCCACTTTTTGCGAATTCCCTCAAAGAAATTTCAACCAAACAGCCTGATAAAGATTCCAACTAAACAGTAATAATGGAATACAAGTATAGCACATATTTAGAGATAATTTTGTATGTAAACCCCTGAACTTTGGAGGTTTTGCACATAATCTCTCTAAATTCATTCTATCTTCATAAAATTCCGCTGAATTTTGATGTATCTCACAAAATTTTTGGAAGTTTAAACTTTTCTCAATGGACCCTCTATATGTCAAATAACTAAAGTGTATTTGAGAGAAAACCATTAAGCGAGAGAAGGGATATACATTATTTGTAAATTACAAATGACTAAATCGAATGCTCTCTTTCATATTAAAAACAATTGAGAGAATATTATTTGTAGTTACAATATCTATTGCTTATTCCACTGCAATGATTTATTTCGAATTAAGCATTTATCACATATCTAAGTAGTCGAAGCTAGGCTACTATTAATGATATCCAATATGCATATTATCAATCCATTTGAAACTCGAACCTAAAATGAAAATCCAAAGTGATATGTGATCTACTACACATAAACTATCTAGCAACAATTTTTCAAAGGATTTTGATGTGTTTTGAATCATATATCAAGAGGCGAAAAATTAATCAACTTTATGAAAATTCTGAAACGTTGATTTTAACAACATACTATGCATGGATTAATTATGCTAAAATCTTTTGAAATCTTGTTTCTATATAATTTATGTGCAGTAGATCACATTCACCGGCTTGGATTTTATTTTTGAGTTTCTATTTTCAAAATTAGGTTGATAGTATTCGTATGTTAAATACTATTAATAATAATCTAACTCAACTATCGTGTTGTTTTCACTTTTCACTACTATCGTGTTGTTTTCACTTTTCACTACTAATCACAATCGTCAATAAAATGCTTTGACAGAATAGAGAACGTCCGACCTGCCCTCACCAACCTTTAAATTGACAGGTTCTAAGCAAAGCATGCTCACTAACTCCTACTCTGGAAAATGTCTCAATGATCCATAATTATGTGGCTTGTGTGGGCGCCTCTCTCATGGCCAACGGTTGTCGTTCCAATTTGTTTTGGTTGGTGGAATTAGGTGAGAGCTAAATACAAGGAAAAGAAGGTTTTGCCATATTGTACCCTGGCACATGGAATTTTTTTAGTAAAACAGTGGGTAACTATCCCTGTATTTCATTAATAAGAACTTAACGAAACGAGCTTAAAAGAGTACATAAAGGGCATATTGATTTATTGAGATACTAGGATGAAATTAACAAAAGAAATCATCATTTGATCCTGACATCATAAGATCTAGTTAGGTTATTATTCATATTAAATAAATATAAGCATAAAAGTTGTAGTCATCAAGCAAGGACTTTATGTAAAACTAAAAGAAAATAATAATTAAAACTCAGAAACCCACATTTGAAATTCTAATAGAGCCCCGGCCTGTAAGTATATTAATTGGGGGTTAATTTTGGACTATGGGGCTTGTCTAGAAAAACCGATTAGCTATTTTATCTTTAGACAACCCCCCTCAAATTCCCTCAAATTTGAGGGTGTTGCAGATAACCCCCTCAACTTTCAAAATATGACTAAACCCCCCTAACTATGGGTGTCTCACAAAACCCCCTTTATCTTTCTATTTTTCTTCAAATAACCCCCCTAATATTATTAATTTGAAATATGCAAAAACTAAAATACCCTTGGCTAAAAAAATTCATGCATGTGAGTTTAAAAACCCAACCCAATCAAAATATTAGACTTCGATTCGGTGGGTTTTGATGAGGAAATTGATCTTCAAAAAAAAAAAACTTTAAAGTTTCAATTGTTTCAAACATTACAAGCATAGATAAGCGGAAAATAAAATAAGTTTAGCGTTTGAAAAAGAAAGAAAAATTAGATTTGCATGCAAACCTAGTAATGAAGATTAAGGAATAAGAAGAGGGTGAAAATAAAATAAAAGTTATTTGTAACCCAAAAAGCTAAAAATGAACACTATGGTAAAAAATTTAATGTCTTAAGGATAGAGTGGTCATTTTAAATCATTTGTTCCTTTAGATTTAAATTATATTAGTTTAGAGGGTTAAGTGAGAAAAGTTGAGGGGGTTAAATAATATTTTGAAAGTTGAGGGGGGTTATCTACAATAATTTCATAATTGAGAGGGGTTTTCTAGAGTTAAATTAGTTGAGGGAGGTTTTCTGAGATTACCCCCTTAGTTGGGGGGGTTCTAAAATTAACCCATAATTGGGCGATATATACAAATCGGAGAGCATGAAGCACCAAAGGGCCCACGAAGAGGTTCAAAAGGCCTATTTCTCGGGCTCAGCCTCACAGATACTATGGGCATTTACTAATTTGGATTGGGCTATTACGAGAAGCTTTGTGAAGTTCACAGCCCTTTCCATGCCAATAGCCATCGCCGCCCCGGGCCGAGTTTATAGTTTTAAAGGGTGTAACGTTATCGCCCGCTTATTGGACAAGGAAACTATGTGGCAAAACAAGGAACAATTTGCAAGAGTAAGGGTCTGTTTGGCAAATCTTGTAAACTAGTTTTACTTAGAACAAATGTGGCCCAAAAGCTTGGCCCTAGTTTGGCAAACTAAAATGTTGGTTTTAACTTGTTTTTGTTTGGCCCCAATTTGCCTACTAACCGGGCTAGAAAAAAACCATACCCCCCTTGGTTTGAAACAAAATCAGTTTTGTGTGGCCCCAAAAATCTACAGAGAAACAAAAAGAAAATAAATTTGATTATCAATTGGGGCTCTATTTTTATAGATATGTGTTTACCATTATTGAACCAGTTTTATCTAAAGTTAACCAAACTAGGTTCATCTCAAAACTAGTTCACATATAACCTAGTTTAGCCTAAGCTAGACTAAGCTTATCTAGTTCAAAACTAAACTAGGATAATTTTCAAGTTGCCAAACTGGCCCTAAAGCTCCTCTAAACTTAAGTGAATAGCAGCACTTGTCCACCAAACTTTTTATCTCTTCATTATACTTTGAGATTTGTGCTACACATCAATGCTATCTTTGAGATTTGTGCATTCATTTTTATCACATGTTAGCACAAATCTCAATGCAAAATCAATGGATAAAAAAGTTGATGGACAAAGAGCTCCTATCCACTTAAATTTATAGGAGCTTTACTCCAATTTGCAATTTGGGGCAAACTATAATCTAAAACTATAGTCGGCATCCAAAAGCAACTCCAAATTAGCAATGGGGGAAAAACAAATAGTGTTAACCTGCAGAGAGATTCTAGGTCACCTATTTAATTATAATCAGCAATCTTAAAATTATTTGTGTAGATGCATAGACTTGGAAGTTACTGGTGTCATTACACCATATGGACATATGGATGGTGGTTAATTCAAGATTTATAGAAAGGATTAATTGTACATAGATCCCTTGCAGTATTGTACTTTTGAAACATACTACCCCTATACTTTCATTATTGTAGATAGATCCCTGAGTTAAATTTTTTTGGACTTGTTTTAGTCTCATATAGACTTACTAACTTTGGCCAATATCTATCAAAACTTCACCAAGGGTAAAAGAGGGAAAAACAAATATCCCGACGGTCTATCTGCACCAATGAAACTATGAGGATATATATATAGTAAGTTCAAAACAACGATGTTACTAGGGTCTATATTGCAATTAACCCTCATAGAAATCATGCTCGGGTTATTGTCTTTATATTGCGCATGATCTATGTGATATGTTAGATACATCTATTTATTATGCATCATAGATGCCAGATCATCTTAACTGAAAGCCATTTCTACAAGATACAAAAGTGCACCTATTTCTAATGCCCGTCATTGTCATTAATCCCTCACAAATTTGGCATGCTTGATGGTAACTTAGAGAAAGTTGCTTTTCTCTCATTTGGAGAAAGTATCCCATGGGCCGTCCCTATAGGGACGACCCATTATGAACCATTGGATTCCCTTGGGATATGAAAAATTTCAGATCCCAAGGAGATCCAATGGTTCAAAGGGGAGGGGTGCGATGCACCCGTCCCCATGGGATACTTTCCCCTCATTTTGGTTGTATAAACAATAAAGGCTAATGAATTAATGTCTTTACATTTTGTTAGATTCTAGCAATAAATTGGTACCGTTGAACTTAATGAGTCTGAACAATAAAGGCTTGTTTAGTTAACTTAAAAACCCAAAGAAACCGGCTTCCGAGCTCTAACAACTCAATCCAGCAAGTCAAATTGAGTTTAAGCTTTTCATTTCATGGGTTTGGTTCGCAAATGAAAATAGGAAAATGAGCTGTAAAAAAGGCATCCATGTCAGCAAATTGGCAAACACGCCTTTCCTTCCAAAAAGAGAGGAAATGGGTTGGAAACTCACTATTTATGAATAAAAAATTGGTTCTTGAATGTGTACATAAGGGCTGTTTGGTTCAAAAATTAGTGAGCGAAAGGGCCAGACAGCGTTTTACGTTGAGCGATTGAAAAAAAAAAATTCCTATTCCTTGCTTTGTTTTAGCAGAAAGTTTTTTGGAAAGATTATGGAAAATGTCAAAAAAGTGTACTTTTTTGGTAAAAGCCAATTCCGAGTTTTTTTCATGGAATTGGGTGGAAAGAACTTAAAATTAATAAAAAAGTGGCTACTCTTTCTTTTTCATGTTTGATTGGTTGATTGGTCACATCAAAATGGTCATTTCCTATTCCTCAAGTTTGATCCAAAGCAAGGAATTGTATTGATAGAGATTTTCATCTTTCATTTTTTGTGTGAAACAAAGCAAAAAAAAATATTTTCAAGGAAACAGCCTTAAATGCTAAAAGGACGGGATTTACATTGGATTCCTATTCCTTTTTTTTTTGGCAAAATAACCAAACAGGCCCTAAGTATGAAGTTTGGGTCACGATAAAGAATTAGTTTTAACCATTTTCCAATGTTTATATACCAACCAAACAAGAGAATAGTGTGGAAATTGATTTCCACCTATGTTTTTAGTGCGAACCAAACACCAAACACTCATTTCTAGGAAAACTATATTAAAAAACCAAAATGGGTTTTTGTGGTGGAATGAAGTTTCTACCAAAAGTGGGAAACGAACCAAACATGCTCTTAAGTATCCAACTTACTATGATCTGATACAATCATATGATGTTCAGTTTCAGAGAACACTATTCTTTTTCTTAGAAATGCCTAATAAATCAGCCATTTTGTCTGCTTCCACGAGGAGACTCGTTGCCGTCCACTCAATCTTAGTTTTATGATTAAGACACATATTTGATGGTACGCAAATAATATGTGTCCTCCACATTCTAAAAGACGCGCATCCAAAAGAGCAGTCTTTTAATTTGATGATTTATTTTGATATATCCATGAACGAGAGAAAAGATTTTATTAGCACATCCCATAAAATGGGGTGATCTATACTATGCACTAATGGTCAGAAGGTTAATTTGAAAATTGCAACTATTCAATTGATAGTGTAATCCACCCTATTCCGATAGGAATGAATTTGATAGGATTCCTACTCCATACACCTTTTTCACTTGTATTATAGGATTCAACAAGGATGGAAAAGTTCTAATTATGCTTGAACTAAATTTCTAAAAGCTTTCCAATACAAAATTCTATGTCCTAGGCTGTTGGGATCTTGGGGTCAGCCATGCCCGTAGGTGAAGCGATATCACCGAGAGAAGGCTTTGATATATTCCGTTTCACGAAGGAAACAAGAATAGAAAGTAAAATATCCCACAAAGTGAGATATCTACTCTTCCTCTCAACGATCTTGGGGTGAATCAAGGGAACCTACAAACAATAGCAAAAACACAGCAAAATAGTAAAGACACGAGATTTACGTGGTTCGGCAAAATTGCCTACGTCCACGGGAGGGGGTGAGGGAAGATTTGACTATAAAGAATACCGAAGACTTGTACAATCCACAAGCTCGTCTCAAAGAAAAAAGCTTTGATTTTTACCCAAGAGAAATTGACCTCTCTCTTGTAAAATCCCTCCAAGCTCTCTCTTTTTCTCTCTTTTCTCCACACCACAAATCCTAGGTTTAATTCCCTATTTAAAGGAAATTAATTAAGAATTTTCCTTCAACCTAACCGATGTGGGACTAAAAGTTTTTTTTTTATTTTTTATTTTTTTGTTTTGTTTTCCGCGCAGGGAACTTTTGTTTTGTTCAGCAGACACTCATGGGGGGCCACCACGTGAGTCGAACAATAAAGGCTTGTTTAGTTAACTTAAAACCCAAAGAACCCTGCCGAAGCTCTAACAACTCAATCCAAAGAAGTCAAATTGAGTTTAAGCTTTTCATTTCATGGGTTTGGTTCTAAATGAAAATAGGAAAATGAGCTGTAAAAAAGGCATCCATGTCAGCAAATTGGCAAACACGCCTTTCCTTCCAAAAAGAGAGGAAATGGGTTGGAAACTCACTATTTATGAATAAAAAATTGGTTCTTCGAATGTGTACATAAGGGCCTGTTTGGTTCAAAGAATTAGGGCGGAAAAGCAAAGAAAAGGACTGACACACGTTTTCTGTGTCAGAACAGTGAAAAAAAATTCCTATTCCTTGCTTTGTTTTAGCAGAAAGTTTTTTGGAAAGATTATGGAAAATGTCAAAAAAGTGTACTTTTTTGGTAAAAGCCAATTCCGAGTTTTTTTCATGGAATTGGGTGGAAAGGAACTTAAAAATTAATAAAAAAGTGGCTACTCTTTCTTTTTCATGTTTGATTGGTTGATTGGTCACATCAAAATGGTCATTTCCTATTCCTCAAGTTTGATCCAAAGCAAGGAATTGTATTGATAGAGATTTTCATCTTTCATTTTTTGTGTGAAACAAAGCAAAAAAAAATATTTTCAAGGAAACAGCCTTAAATGCTAAAAGGACGGGATTTACATTGGATTCCTATTCCTTTTTTTTTTGGCAAAATAACCAAACAGGCCCTAAGTATGAAGTTTGGGTCACGATAAAGAATTAGTTTTAACCATTTTCCAATGTTTATATACCAACCAAACAAGAGAATAGTGTGGAAATTGATTTCCACCTATGTTTTTAGTGCGAACCAAACACCAAACACTCATTTCTAGGAAAACTATATTAAAAAAAACCAAAAATGGGTTTTTGTGGTGGAATGAAGTTTCTACCAAAAGTGGGAAACGAACCAAACATGCTCTTAAGTATCCAACTTACTATGATCTGATACAATCATATGATGTTCAGTTTCAGAGAACACTATTCTTTTTCTTAGAAATGCCTAATAAATCAGCCATTTTTGTCTGCTTCCACGAGGAGACTCGTTGCCGTCCACTCAATCTTAGTTTTATGATTAAGACACATATTTGATGGTACGCAAATAATATGTGTCCTCCACATTCTAAAAGACGCGCATCCAAAAGAGCAGTCTTTTAATTTGATGATTTATTTTGATATATCCATGAACGAGAGAAAAGATTTTATTAGCACATCCCATAAAATGGGGTGATCTATACTATGCACTAATGGTCAGAAGGTTAATTTGAAAATTGCAACTATTCAATTGATAGTGTAATCCACCCTATTCCGATAGGAATGAATTTGATAGGATTCCTACTCCATACACCTTTTTTCACTTGTATTATAGGATTCAACAAGGATGGAAAAGTTCTAATTATGCTTGAACTAAATTTCTAAAAGCTTTCCAATACAAAATTCTATGTCCTAGACTGTTGGGATGCGGGGTCAACGCCCGCACGCCGTGGAAGCGATATCACCCGAGAGAAGGCTTTGATATATTCCCGTTTCACGAAGGAAACAAGAATAGAAAGTAAAATATCCCAACAAAGTGAGATATCTACTCTTCCTCTCAACAGTACTAGGACTGAATCAAGGAACCTACAAACAATAGCAAAACACAAAGAAAATAGTAAAGACACGAGATTTACGTGGTTCTAAGAAAATTGCCTACGCCCACGGAGGGGGTGAGGGAAGATTTGACTATAAAGAATCACAGAAGACTTGTACAATCCACAAGCTCGTCTCAAAGAAAAAGCTTTGATTTTTACCCAAGAGAAATTGACCTCTCTCTTGTAAAATCCTCCAAGCTCTCTTTTTCTCTCTTTCTCCACACCACAAATCCTAGGTTTAATTCCTATTTAAAGGAAATTAATTAAGAATTTTCCTTCAACCTAACCGATGTGGGACTAAAAGTTTTTATTTTTATTTTTTGTTTTGTTTTCCGCGCAGGAACTTTTGTTTTGTTCTCATACACTCACGGGGCCACCCACGTGAGTTCACAATCTCCACCTCGTACATCATTTGATAAACCTTAAATTTTGGACGAACACCGTAAGAACACCGCGAACATTACTAGAGATCTCCATCACCAAACCGGGCCAATCAATTTGCGCCACTATCGCGGTACTTTCATTACTCACCCAGGATCAAGCTAACCGTAGTTCGTAATTATTCTCCATATAGTCTCCACCTCACCCCATCACCGCCAGAAGTCATGCCCTCTTAGGCGGATCAACACGGTGATATGAAGCAAGTCCAAGCAATACTTAAACTTGCTACACGTGACTACCTTAGTTAACATGTCTGCGGGATTCTCATTCAGATGTACCTTCATGAGAGAAATATCGCCTTCCTCTATGACATCTCGCACGAAATGATACGACATCGATATGCTTGAATGCGAGCATGATGAACTTGATTCTTCGCCAAGTGAATTGCACTCATTGTCGCACCACAAGTTCACGTTCTCCGCTCAATCCCCAAATCATCTAGAAGACCCCACAACCACAATGCTTCCTTCACTCCCTCGCCATGGCCATGTACTTTCGGCCTCTGTAGTAGAAAGTGCCATCAGAGCTCGCAACATCGATCGCCAACTAACCGGAGCCCCATGTATCCACGAATACATAACCGTAGTAGATCGCCGTCTATCTAGATCGCCGCATAATCGAGTCCACAAACCCATCAATCTGACACGTTTCACCACCAAAACACAGACCCGTATCAACGGTACCCTTTAAGTACCTCAGGATCCACTTCACTGCTTCCCAGTGCGCCTTTCCCGGATTCACCATGAATCTACTGACCACACCGACCGCTGTGAAATATGCGGCGTGTACACACCATTGCGCATATTGCCGCCAACTGCACTAGCATAGGGAACACGCTCCATATGCGCCTTCTCTTCCGCTGTAGTGGGAGATTGTTTACCAGAAAGCTTAAAGTATAGAGCCAATGGAGTCACTACTGACTTAGCACTTTGCATCCCGAACCTCGCGATCACCCGCTCTATGTAGCCCTTCTGACTCAAGAACAATCGTCGGTTCTCCCGCTCTCTTCTAATCTCCATACCCAGTATTTTCCTAGCGGCCCATGTCCTTCATCTCGAACTCTTCACCAAGTTGAGATTTGACCTATCTATCTCCACCACGCTCTTAGAAGCAATAAGCATGTCATCCACATACAAAAGAAGATAGATATAATTACCTCCACGAAGCTTCCGAATGTAAACGCAACAATCATAGTCGCTTCAGGAAAACCCATGCTTCAGCATGAAGGAGTCAAATCGCTTGTACTACTGTCGGGGAGATTGCTTCAATCCATACAGTGACTTCTTCAAACGACACACATGATCCTCTTTGTCCTCAACCTTGTAGCCCTCAGGTTGATGCATGTAGATCTCTTCATCCAAGTCTCCATGCAAGAAGGCCGTTTTAACATCGAGTTGTTCCAGCTCAAGATCACCATGAGCAACAATACTCAATAGCACCCGAATAGAGGTGTGTTTCACCACCGGAGAAAAGATCTCATTGTAATCCACACCCTCTCTTTGTGCAAAACCCTTAGCCACTAGCCTCGCCTTGTACCTTGTACCACCGAGCTCTGAAAGATCTTTCTTTCTTTTGTACACCTACTTACAACCAATAGCTTTTCTTCCTACAGGCAATGGGACCACCTCCCATGTTTGGTTCTTCCGAAGAGATTCCATCTCTTCCTCCATCGCAGCCAACCAACTCTCACTATCCTTGTCGAATAGCTTCCTTGAAGGAGACCGCTCGTCCTCCTCCACAGAGTCGCGTATTCAACCAAATTAACCTGCCCATAGTGTTTGGGGTTGATCAGCCCCGGCTTACGTACTGCTTGTATGCTCGCCTTGGCCTAGTGGAAGCCAAAC
The DNA here is from genome assembly GCA_012295165.1 of Asparagus setaceus. NCBI lineage: Eukaryota > Viridiplantae > Streptophyta > Magnoliopsida > Asparagales > Asparagaceae > Asparagus > Asparagus setaceus. Next base: position 10,463,849 of record CM022704.1, on the reverse strand, counting down.
TATCCTCGGTGTTGTTGTTGTAGTGCTGTGTATTCTCTGTTGAACCTCCTCTGCTTAAGCTCATCATCTACCGACTTCCCACTTGAACACGACTAGAACACGGTTGGTCTTTAGGTTCTATTTCAATAACCCGAGACTTAGAAGTCTCATCGGTCCTAACACCATCATCCTTGAAGCCCTAGCAATCATGGATTTCTCATCAAAGGTAACATCCTGGCGATCACGAACTTGAATCTTCCGTACACCAAAGCGATAGTCTTTTCGCCCTTCGCATATCCCAAGAATATTGCCTTCTTGGCCCTCGCGTCAAGCTTTCCCTCGTTGACGTGATAGTAGGCGGTACATCCGAAAATTCTGAGCCTATCATAATCTTCATGCTCCCCTGACCACACCCTATAGGGTGTATCACCATCCAATGTCGAATGTGGTGAACGATTCACAATGTAACAAGCTGTGGACACCGCTTCTGCCCACCATTCGTTGCCCAATCCAGCGTATGATCGCATACTCATTGCTTTCTCCCGCAATATTCGGTTCAGTCTCTCTGCGACCCCATTCTGCTGTGGTGTTGACTGGTGTCGGTGTCGAACAATTCCCTCGATCCGAGAACTCCTTGAAAGCACCATCGTATACTGCATGCCGTTATCGGATCTCGGTGTCTTCAATTTCTTTCCGTCTGTTCTCAACCATTGTTTTCCACTTCTTGAATGTCTCAACACCTCATTCTTATGCTTGAAAATAAATTCAAACATACCTCGAATAGTCATCTATGAACGAGACATAATATCTGGAACCACCCTTAGAAGTGGTGCGGCGGACCCCAAACATCCGTGTGCACATAATCTAGTATCCCTCTGCTCTTAGACTTGCTTCTCGGCCCGAACCTGTGTGACTTTCCATACACACAATCCTCGAAAAATCCATGCTAGGTTCCTTGATTCTTGTGAGACCCTCTTTACCAAGCGAACTAGACCCTTCTCGACATATGCCCAAGCCTATGCCATAACCGTGTGTGCTTACATGGGTCTCCACCACTTCCTTCGGTTCAATGTTGCATCTCCGGTCACCGTCGTGCACGAGAGAATATAAATTACCGTGTGAACACCCTTCATCACTACAAGGGAACCCGAACAACCTTCTTCACTCCGTTCTCCGTAATAATTTTACAACCGCCGGAGTCCAATGCACCAACTGAGATAAGATTCTTCCGCAAGTCGGGAACATGCCTCACATCCGTCAAGGTTCGAACCACTCCATCATGCATCTTGATTTTGATATTACCTAGCCCTACCGTTTTACAAGCATGGTTATTTCCCATCAATACGGTTCCACCATCAATGTCTCTGTTGGTAGTAAACCACTTCCTATTTGGACACATGTGGTAAGAGCAACCAGAATCAAGTATCCACTTCTCGGAGATATCCTCGCCACCCGTGACGACATAGCACTCCTTATCGCTCCCTTCCTCACGAAGCGTGCTTCGCCTCTTCCTTGCCCTCTCTTCTCTCAGCCTTATTGTTGTTGTTCTTCTTTCCACCTACTCTCTTATTTGGACAGTCGACCTTGAAATGCCCAACTTCACCGCATTTGAAACACAATTTTCCCGCAAGAGGTCTCGATTTAGATCTAGACTTTCCTCCCTTGCCTTTTCCTCGCTCATTGCTCCTTCCTCTAGCAAACAATCATTGCGCTTGTTCTTTGTTACCACCAGTAGTCATGTCACTGGTTGCAATCTTCCGAAGGTCATCCGCTAGAAGCGTCGTTCTAGTCTCATCCATCTTCAAATTGTCTCCTACAAGCATCAATGTTTGCACCAGGTTCTCATAAGACTTGGCGAGAAGTAGTAGAAGCGCTGATCCTCATCTACAACTTTCACATCTATGTCTTTCAAGTCCGATATGATCCTATCAAACTTATTGATGTATTCCGATTGATGAGCCCTCCTCCATCTTGCAAGTATACAATTTGGATTTTAAATAGATCCGGTTCGTTAGACTCTTCGTCATGAGCGTACTTTCTAACCGACCACCGCGCGGCCGTTTCCTCTCCATCTACCAAGAAAGCTACATCCCTTTCAAGGCATAGGATAATCGACACCGTGCTTCCGGATCCGGCTCCTCCCAATCCTCATCGACATATCCTTGTGCTTCTTCTCTTTTCGGCCAAAGCCTTGTGCAATTTTTGCGAAATCGGTGAGTTTTCATCGCATCCTCCAATAGGAAAAATCATTCTTCCCATTGAACTTTTCAATCTCGAATTTTTCCACTTTGGTGATTCTTGGTAGACGCCATTCTCCGTTTATATTAATAAACCCGCTTTCTCGAAATTACCGAGCACCACCTTAAACCGAAGCTACACCACTTCCAATCAATAATGACTCGATACCAATTGTTGGGATCGCGGGGTCAGCGCCATACGCCGCGAAGCGATATCACCCGAGAGAAGGCTTTGATATATTCCCGCTTCACGAAGGAAACAAGAATAGAAAGTAAAATATCCCAACAAAGTGAGATATCTACTCTTCCTCTCAACAGATTTAGATTTGAATCAAGGAACCTACAAACAATAGAAAAACACAAAGAAAATAGTAAAGACGAGATTTACGTGGTTCTAAGAAAATTGCCTACGCCCACAGAGGGGAGAGGGAAGATTTGACTATAAAAACGCCAAACGACTTATCAATCAACAAATCCGAAGAAAAACTTTGATTTTTACGAGAGAAATTGACCTCTCTTGTAAAATCCTCCATTTCTCTCTTTTTCTCTCTTTTCTCCACACTAAAAATCACAGGTTAATTCACTATTTAAAGGAAATTAATTAAGAATTTTCCTTCAACCTAACCGATGTGGGACTAAAAGTTTTTTTTTTGTTTTGTTTTCCGCGCAGGGTATCCACAGGGAACTTTTGTTTTGTTCCCGCGGGCCACTCACGTGGGGGCCACCCACGTGAGTTCACATAGACGTTTATAGACGTCTCCAAACTTTTGTCTAGATGTCCAAAAGGTTGTAGAATACTACCACAAAAGTATTCTTCAAGACATAATCCTGACATTTTTTCTTTGATTGAATATTAGAGAAGTAAAAGGTTTTAAAGTTGATTTACAAAGATCACCAACTTAAAAAAAAGTTCATTTTAAATTCGAGGGCCAAAAGGAACATTTCTTCCTAAATTTAGGAATTTAGTACATATGTCTAGTAGCTTTATGGCATTCAATTCTTAGTTTGATCAGAAGCCAAATGTAATTGTACCTTTAACCCTTGGCTTGTAGGAAGGATCTAGTTTAGGGGCATTCACAGATCACCAAAGAGTATTACTATGCTTGCAGCGTCGACAACCATCATCTCTCACCTTGAGTAACATAATGATTTCTCTCCTACATGAACATGACACCATTGATTATATATTTTTTGTTTAAGGGGAGTATATGTAGCCCAACAAAGAGCAACTCAATTATCATGTGTTGTCCTTGTGAAGGATCCTCAATTGTCATATTCTTTAAAAGTTCATTCCACCATATCGGAAAGTGCTTTTTGTAATTAACAATTTCCTCAAAATGGAAATACTAGAAATCATGGATGAGGCCATAGATATGGAGTTTCAGACTAATCATATCCATATGATAAGAAATTTCAATTTTAATATTGGGCTAAATTCTATAAAGGGGCATCAAGAATAATTTGGTTAATAATATAGTCTGGACATACAAGAGAGTTTGAAAAAGTGGTACATTTATATCTGCAAGTATAATGAGCTAAATCATGTGCACATATATTGCATGCGCGTCAGATATGGCGAACATATGAGATAAATCCCAAGATTAGCACATTATGAGATAAACCCTGTAAACTTTATATATATTATTTAACTCCCTATCTCGGTTAGATCTGACATCGCATATGAAAATCACATGCAATCAAATAATTTAAACACCATCGATAGAAAAAGATTTTTCATGTCCTTTTTAATATTTTTGACCCCGGAATCTATTTCCCTCTCATTCTTTCTCCTCGCTTCTCATGTTCGCCCATAACAGGGGAGCCTCTACCCCTCTTTTGTTTTTAAATGCTTTTTCCATTTTTTATTTTTTTGGAAGATTTTTGAATGCGGGTCGTCAATAAATTGGGGCTCACGTCGTTTGGGGGGTTAAGTGAAAAAGTTCAAACATTTGGAAATTTTGTGACAAGCTCCAAATATTAGGAGGTTAAGTGATAGTCTTTATAAAATAATATAGTTTGTATAAAGTAATATACTTTTCTGAATAGAGCACCTTGCACTGCTTTTTCCTTCAAAAAGTGTATGTATATTCTTAGTAACCCTCTAGATTGAATGATAATTAATGCATTAGAGAAGAATCAGCATATATCAGGGTGAGAAAAGGAATACTAGGTGTTGATGATGATCTAATTATTGAGATGCAAATCATATGCTTTTCAAAAATGACGTAGTCTGAAACTTTGTGCATGAATATTTCTAATAACGATATATCCTCATCTTCACGGCCCACAGAACATAGCAACAATCTCAGACATAATTCTAGTGCTAGAATGAAATAGAAACAATATTGCTCAGTGCTCCAAACATGAAAAGTTTTCAAAATGATGGAGAAAGGGATTTCAGAACTATGTTGGATTTGTAATGCTCAATAATGATTTCATGTTGATAGTTTGGTCAAAATTTGCACGCCACCATTGGATTTGGGAAAAGTTTTGTGTTGCTCCTCTAAAGTGTATTCACATGTTTATATCGTGTGATTTTCCTTTGCTGAATAGATAAACTTTAGATTTTGAACAGAAAGATAAATAATAACCTGTATATTGTTTAGTAATTGATAACTAAGGAGATTCATTTTCAATGTATACAGTACATTAGGACCTATGTTTCTATTTTAAGTAACTCTCTTTTCTCAAGGATTGGTCTTACTCTTAACAATGCTAAAAGAGCTCTGTACAAGAGAAAAATAAAAAAAGCAGGTACCCAAATAAATTGCAGACAATGTTTAAGGGGTTATCTACAACACGCCCTAAATTTAGGGGATTTTCTCGAATTAAAATAGTCAAGAGGGGTTATCTGCGACATCCTCAAAGTTCAGAGGGGTTATCTGCAACATTCATTCATTTCCCTTATTCTCTCCGTCAAACTAGTGGTTTTTGACCAACCTTTTTACATGATTGAAACTAACGAGCATACAAGTTCAACAAAACTGATAGCAAAATCTCTCCTTAAACGGTGGACAATTAGAATTGGACTATAAATAAATGATAAAGTTGTATCAAACTCGAATTAGTGCCATGCATGCCTTTTGTCATTTTCAATATTAGTAAGCAAATGTCATCAAATATGACCTCTAAGTATCTTAGTGGACTTTTAACTTAATATATATCCGTATCTAGAGTCTTAACATTGGTCTTTCCAACTTAATTATCTTAATAATTAATGATATGTGCTCTGCCTTATTGCTAATCCGATGAGCTACCACGAACAAAATTACTATTCCATATTCACTTTTAATTCATTCTTTGTTGATATAAGGTGCTTAAATCTCATTCAAAAGTTTTTTATTAATTGTTAATAGTGAGGATTGGAAAGGCTAATCAATTTGTCTTCTTACAATCCCTTTGATAAAAGCAAATCATGTTATAAAGTAAACTGATACTTCCATATCTTCTTTTGTTTATCAATGGAGCTCTCAACTTTTCTTCCTTTCTTTATTTAAATGTAAGTTGAAATTTGCAAAGATTAGCTCTTGGAAGCTTGGAGACAAGTTGGATGATTAATATAAAACTTTGTACTCATAATCTAAATAGGAGGTGCTTTTCATATAATTTAAATAAACTCTCTTAGGAAGTGGAGTTCATAAATCATGTGAAAGTTCTCATTCCATAGTGATTTACACGCAAGCTTTAAATATGATTTTATTTACAGAATCAATACTTAAAACGTGTTGCCATAGTGGGTTGCATAATACAATTTATGTTTGAATAAGATGTTGTGTAGAAGTATAATCATCTTAATCCATGCATGTATTCATATGTTCATATATCTAGTTGTGTCCTAACAACCCCACTACATATATGATGGAGTTAAGACACTTTTATTTGAAACAACACCAAGAGTTCTTAGAATATGTAGAATATTCGTAGTTAATCAAGTATCTTTATATTATTGTGTGGTTTATTTGTCATAATTTCAATTATCCTTTTTTAATGAGAGTTATCCCTTGCTTGTATCATTAGTTGCATGTTTGCAGTTGATTTAACAGTTTTATACAGAGTTAATTTTACTCTTTATCTACCACTTTTATTACTTACTGAAGATGATAATCTTAGTAATGTTAAGACATGCTTTTGAGTTAATTAATTAACCTTTTGTCAGGAATATTAGTTTATCGATACGATAAGTTATCGAATAAGGAATCAGAGCATGAAGTATAATACACTTGTTAAAACCACTCAGAGCATGATGTTTACTTAAGCCAATGAATAATGACTATATTAGCTGACCACATGTTACAGAAGCACTTACACCTAATCACATTTAATCTATTGATATGGCATGTCCACTTAAAACATCCACTTACGAGCTTCACATATAATCAATGAATAAACTTGCCAATTATTGAATGCATATGAATCTCTGCCTATGATTCTCTTAACCATGACTCTTGTAAACTTTTTCTTATGTCATGTGTCATATTACGCAACTTTGTGTAGCTGTTCACTTATGAGGGGTCATGTTTAAGGAACGTGACAAACACAAATCTCTACTTCCCTTAGTAGTGAAATTTTCTATTGCTGCTTAGGATGTAGACATTATTTGCAAATTATTTGGTGTGATGCAATATTCCCTCTCTTTCTTGGCAATGAGCACTACAAGAGAGTAGGTTAAATGAGGTGCAAATCGAGCTGGATGCAATGAAAACCCTAAATACGACAATGAAAAATCTAACGAGAAAAAATATACATAAGAAAACCACCAAGTCCTGGAGCTTTATCCAATGAAAGGAAATAAAATAACCTCCTTTACTTCATTTTCGAAGTATATTTATCTGTGATAGTTGTTAGTTGGGCATCCCCAGTGTCAATAAACTATATCATGCACCAATATGCATTGATTTTTTTTTTCCTCCAGTGATCTCTTCTGGAGATGGTGATGTTGCACATGAGGTTAAATATTGGCTAATTGAAAATAAAAGAGAAAATTTAAACAAATTATTAAACTTTCACGTTCTCATTTCAAATGTTTATCTCAATGAGCTGCTCAAAAAGCTCACTTTAAAGTGAAAATGAAGAAGGGGTTAAAATTGAACGATAAAAGAAGAAGAAGAAGGACAAGAGTAAAGAAAAGCTGCTCCGGTATTCACTTTCTTTATCATCAACTCAATTATGCATCTCTTTTTCTTTTCACTTCAAATAATAATAGGCTAAGTTCTATCCAGCTTAAGCCTTTGCAGCTTCTGAAACTTGGTCATTAATAGCTACACTTCCACCTTTGACTTCTGCCTTCTCTACATCAGCTTCAGCCAATTCCGTGATCGCCATGGATTCTCTCTGCTTGATCTCTTTGTTCTCCTTGTATTTCCCCCATAGCACTGAGTAGAGCCCTGCAACAATCAAGACTGCACCAAGAATACTGCAAAAAATATGGGGAAAAAAGTGAGACACGCATTAAAAAATTAAAGTAATCTAACATAAAACAAAGACAACTAAATGAGGGTTGGCGTATCCCTCTATAGTTTTGACTAGATCGTTGCTGACATGATACATATCGATATCATTATAGTACATATCATCAAATATCAATTTAAATATATGTCACATCAACGACAGACCAGTTAAAAAATGACATAAGGTCGAATTAGTAATCTCACCCTCCAAGATATATATTTTCAGCAAGGACAAAAGAGCCCATGATGGCCACTATGATCATCATCAGAGGGCTGAAAGCTGAGGCGAAGACTGGCCCTCTGTCTTTTATCACTAAACCTTGGACATAGTATGCAAGGCTTGATGTCACAATCCCCTACAAAAAAATCATAGGAATTTTAGTTTCTGAGAGAAAAAAAGTTAAATTTTAGTATTGAAAGATGGATAATTACCGCATAGGCAGCAGCAAGAAGGTTCATGTCCCAGCCAATGACCCATGCAGAGGATTTACGCTCCATTACCAAAGTAACACCAATAGCTTGAATAGTGCCCACAAAGCATATTAATGTTGTGAGAGAGAGCTGAGCTGAGTATTGCTTCAGTGTTACTGCCTGCAAATCCAAAGCAAAAACCATGTTGCTCAGTTTTGTTTGATCATGTTAAACATAGTACTGGTGCATACATTTCACAAAATCCTAACACTTGACAGTTAATTTAAGTGACACATGTTTGAGCAATTTTACCGATATCTACTAAATATAACTTCTATTTTACTTTTTTCAGGTACGCATAGGTAAAGAAGTAAAAATGATAGCCAAGACTTTTTACTCTATCCCTTAACTCTGTTTATCAAAATTTCCAATATTTCATGAGGGTTTCTATGATTTGTAATTTTGTATTGTTCAGGAGGGTAACCCCCACAAAGTTCAGAGTGTTTTCTGAAATCTAGCTTTTTATTCATTATTATTTACTAAAAATATTCTAAAATATGGGCATAATAGAGTATAAGCATTTACTTGAAGTTCTTACTTGTAGCACAAAGAGAGAAGCCCAAGCCAGAGTAGCTAAGATGATGAAAACAGACCCAATAAGCCACTCGCTTGACCCAACAGCGCCAGATTCAGATGCACCACTTTGGTGAGGACTTACATGTCGAGTCCAAAACATGTCAATGATGGGTCCTTTGTATAGAGTCATCAACATGGCTCCTAGTACTGTCACTATGGTCCCTATCACCTTGGCTTGGCATCTCACCTTCTTTATGTCCACCTTCTCCATTCTAAACACCAAAAAATAAAATAAAATTTTCATAATAGATATATAAGTATAGAAAAAATTAGGTTAAATTAGGCATAAACCCCTCATCTATACATTCAGTTGCGTAACCGTCTCAACTCATTTATTAGCACTTATAGTAACCTTGGATTTTTATTTTCATAAAGATAAATGAGCAGGGCTAAGTGCTAATAAATGAGTTAGGGCGGTTAAGTGCAATTGAACATATATACGAAGGGAGCTATATATGTGCAATTTACCCAAATTAAATTATGCCGCATAGACCTACCGACAAATTACTGCTATGACGAATGTCATGGCAGGGAGGATGTTGCTCATGGCGCAGGCGAAAGTTGGGGATGTGAACTTGAGTCCCATATAGTAGAAGTTTTGGTCTATAACCGGCCTGTGACATTACAATATCTGATATATGATATGATACTATATGTGATATATATGACATGTGAAAGAGATGTTGCATACTCACCCAAGTAGACCCAGAACAAATATTTGCATGAAGATGGAAAATGTTATCTTAGGCCTCACTTTCCTACAGCATCACCAACAATATATGTACTTCAATCATAATGCAATGGAAATTTACAAGATTTATCGGTAATAAGGGTGATCATTCGATATAGCTACCGTTCTAGGATGAGGGCAAAGGGAGCGATGGAGAGAGTGGCGAAGGCATGGCGATAAACAACAAGTACATAGTGACTCATGCCACCGTTGAGGGAGACTTTGGTGATAATCTTCACGGATTTCAAATCTCGTGAAGTTTAGTTACGATAATTAGTACTAATCTTCACGGATTTCAAATCTCGTGAAGTTTAGTTACGATAATTAGTACTAATCTTCACGGATTTCAAATCTCGTGAAGTTTAGTTACGATAATTAGTACTAATCTTCACGGATTTCAAATCTCGTGAAGTTTAGTTACGATAATTAGTACTAATCTTCACGGATTTCAAATCTCGTGAAGTTTAGTTACGATAATTAGTACTAATCTTCACGGATTTCAAATCTCGTGAAGTTTAGTTACGATAATTAGTACTAATCTTCACGGATTTCAAATCTCGTGAAGTTTAGTTACGATAATTAGTACTAATCTTCACGGATTTCAAATCTCGTGAAGTTTAGTTACGATAATTAGTACTAATCTTCACGGATTTCAAATCTCGTGAAGTTTAGTTACGATAATTAGTACTAATCTTCACGGATTTCAAATCTCGTGAAGTTTAGTTACGATAATTAGTACTAATCTTCACGGATTTCAAATCTCGTGAAGTTTAGTTACGATAATTAGTACTAATCTTCACGGATTTCAAATCTCGTGAAGTTTAGTTACGATAATTAGTACTAATCTTCACGGATTTCAAATCTCGTGAAGTTTAGTTACGATAATTAGTACTAATCTTCACGGATTTCAAATCTCGTGAAGTTTAGTTACGATAATTAGTACTAATCTTCACGGATTTCAAATCTCGTGAAGTTTAGTTACGATAATTAGTACTAATCTTCACGGATTTCAAATCTCGTGAAGTTTAGTTACGATAATTAGTACTAATCTTCACGGATTTCAAATCTCGTGAAGTTTAGTTACGATAATTAGTACTAATCTTCACGGATTTCAAATCTCGTGAAGTTTAGTTACGATAATTAGTACTAATCTTCACGGATTTCAAATCTCGTGAAGTTTAGTTACAATAATTAGTACTAATCTTCACGGATTTCAAATCTCGTGAAGTTTAGTTACAATAATTAGTACTAATCTTCACGGATTTCAAATCTCGTGAAGTTTAGTTACAATAATTAGTACTAATCTTCACGGATTTCAAATCTCGTGAAGTTTAGTTACAATAATTAGTACTAATCTTCACGGATTTCAAATCTCGTGAAGTTTAGTTACAATAATTAGTACTAATCTTCACGGATTTCAAATCTCGTGAAGTTTAGTTACAATAATTAGTACTAATCTTCACGGATTTCAAATCTCGTGAAGTTTAGTTACAATAATTAGTACTAATCTTCACGGATTTCAAATCTCGTGAAGTTTAGTTACAATAATTAGTACTAATCTTCACGGATTTCAAATCTCGTGAAGTTTAGTTACAATAATTAGTACTAATCTTCACGGATTTCAAATCTCGTGAAGTTTAGTTACAATAATTAGTACTAATCTTCACGGATTTCAAATCTCGTGAAGTTTAGTTACAATAATTAGTACTAATCTTCACGGATTTCAAATCTCGTGAAGTTTAGTTACAATAATTAGTACTAATCTTCACGGATTTCAAATCTCGTGAAGTTTAGTTACAATAATTAGTACTAATCTTCACGGATTTCAAATCTCGTGAAGTTTAGTTACAATAATTAGTACTAATCTTCACGGATTTCAAATCTCGTGAAGTTTAGTTACAATAATTAGTACTAATCTTCACGGATTTCAAATCTCGTGAAGTTTAGTTACAATAATTAGTACTAATCTTCACGGATTTCAAATCTCGTGAAGTTTAGTTACAATAATTAGTACTAATCTTCACGGATTTCAAATCTCGTGAAGTTTAGTTACAATAATTAGTACTAATCTTCACGGATTTCAAATCTCGTGAAGTTTAGTTACAATAATTAGTACTAATCTTCACGGATTTCAAATCTCGTGAAGTTTAGTTACAATAATTAGTACTAATCTTCACGGATTTCAAATCTCGTGAAGTTTAGTTACAATAATTAGTACTAATCTTCACGGATTTCAAATCTCGTGAAGTTTAGTTACAATAATTAGTACTAATCTTCACGGATTTCAAATCTCGTGAAGTTTAGTTACAATAATTAGTACTAATCTTCACGGATTTCAAATCTCGTGAAGTTTAGTTACAATAATTAGTACTAATCTTCACGGATTTCAAATCTCGTGAAGTTTAGTTACAATAATTAGTACTAATCTTCACGGATTTCAAATCTCGTGAAGTTTAGTTACAATAATTAGTACTAATCTTCACGGATTTCAAATCTCGTGAAGTTTAGTTACAATAATTAGTACTAATCTTCACGGATTTCAAATCTCGTGAAGTTTAGTTACAATAATTAGTACTAATCTTCACGGATTTCAAATCTCGTGAAGTTTAGTTACAATAATTAGTACTAATCTTCACGGATTTCAAATCTCGTGAAGTTTAGTTACAATAATTAGTACTAATCTTCACGGATTTCAAATCTCGTGAAGTTTAGTTACAATAATTAGTACTAATCTTCACGGATTTCAAATCTCGTGAAGTTTAGTTACAATAATTAGTACTAATCTTCACGGATTTCAAATCTCGTGAAGTTTAGTTACAATAATTAGTACTAATCTTCACGGATTTCAAATCTCGTGAAGTTTAGTTACAATAATTAGTACTAATCTTCACGGATTTCAAATCTCGTGAAGTTTAGTTACAATAATTAGTACTAATCTTCACGGATTTCAAATCTCGTGAAGTTTAGTTACAATAATTAGTACTAATCTTCACGGATTTCAAATCTCGTGAAGTTTAGTTACAATAATTAGTACTAATCTTCACGGATTTCAAATCTCGTGAAGTTTAGTTACAATAATTAGTACTAATCTTCACGGATTTCAAATCTCGTGAAGTTTAGTTACAATAATTAGTACTAATCTTCACGGATTTCAAATCTCGTGAAGTTTAGTTACAATAATTAGTACTAATCTTCACGGATTTCAAATCTCGTGAAGTTTAGTTACAATAATTAGTACTAATCTTCACGGATTTCAAATCTCGTGAAGTTTAGTTACAATAATTAGTACTAATCTTCACGGATTTCAAATCTCGTGAAGTTTAGTTACAATAATTAGTACTAATCTTCACGGATTTCAAATCCGTGAAGATTCGTGCTAATTACCCGACCAAGTATTTAAAATACAACCACGCCGAGAAAGAACCATAAACTTCACGGGATTTCAAATCTCGTGAAGTTTAGTTACAGTAATTAGTACTAATCTTCACGGATTTGAAATCCGATAATTAATTCAAATTTGGCCGATTTTGACCAGCGAAACGAAATTTGTAATTAAATATGAAATAGGTCGTTTTTTGGAATTAAATTCCTAAAAGAGTCTACAATGAAAATTTGTCTCATAATTAAATTGAATGATTATAGATTAAGTGTGAGATTATGCTTTTGAGGACGCTGATCCACTTTGCATCTGAATGAATATATTAAGAGGGCTATTATTGGGACAAAAAGTGAGATTCGAGCGTCAAAGGTCCATCTCACTAGCTTGCATAAACTCCGAAGCTATAGTGAGAATTGAGACTATAACTTTATACTCTAACATGATTCTATGGATTGACACTTCTTTTTTAGGCTGAAACCTGGACTCGCACAATGATATCATTTTTTTAGATTCGCTTTAAATTTGTGGTCGATGCAGATTAAACATGGATTGCTCACCATGTCAAAGAACTCTGTCAAACCGAAACTCTGATATATGATAAGGGTTTGAGGTTTATAATTTTATACTCTAACATTGATCGAGTTTGTTCCAATGTAATTAGACAGTGTCAAGAACACTCCTCAGTATATCTAATACTTCATGCATGTATACCGAATAAAAAGTCAAAATCAATGCAATTCACAAAGAAAAATTGCGCTAGTTATATCAAAAGTGAATCACAGTCATTCATTATTAGAATATAAACTATAACTCTCAATCTTCACTGTAACTTTCAAGTTTTAGGGTAGTGGCAGGATCATTTGACATAGTATCAGAGCAATCCAGGTTGGAATCCCACTGACCACGAGCTTAATTAATGCGGATTTTAAAATAAAATGATAGCACTATGTGAGTTCAGGTTTCAACTCATAAGAAATGTGCTCTGCAAGGGCATGTTAGAATATAAAACTATAACTCTCGATCGATCCTCACTACAACTTCGATGTTTTGGTGTGATAGGGTCCTTTGACATTCATACTGTTCTAGACGATCATGATTGAAGAAGTGATTAACCAAAATCCAAAAAAACCGGATGGGTGGGTGGGTGACGTTGCAATATTTGTGGTTGGTAGGTCCCAGAGGGAGAGAAGGAGGGGGTTAGTGGGAGGAGAATTGAGAGGCACTGAGAGCGAATGCCATGGTGCGTGGTGACTATGTTGTACTGTTTGAGTTGTTTCCTCCCTCCTTTCGCGTGTGGAAAACTTAAAAGTTAATTTGAGTGTGGTGTTGGATGCGGCGAAAAACTTAAAAGTTAATTTGAGTGTGGTGTTGGATAATTTGAGTGTGGTGTTGGATGCGGCGAAAAACTTAAAAGTTAATTTGAGTGTGGTGTCGGATGCGGCGAGGTGACGACGGGCTGAATCTTCTGCCGGCTCTCTTCACATATTTGCCGCGTCAGTTCCTGCTCTATTGCAATCATTAGGTGAAAAGTCTGGTGTCAAAATTATAGTGAAATATGTTTAAAATAGGGTTAATTTCACAAAACCCCACTGAACTTTTGGGGGTGTTGCACATAACCCCGCTGAACTATGGGGTGTCTCATAAAAACCCCCTGAACTATAGCGTATCTTACCTAATCCCCCTGCCTGTAATTTACAAATAATTAAAATGTCTTTGAGCGAAAAATTTCCAAACTTTATCACCTATCATTTAAAGACAACATACTCCTCCTAAAGTTTGAGTTTTTTACTCTCAAGAAAATTTTAGTTATTTACAAATTACGGCAAGGGGTTAGTAAAGTTTCTTTTTTTTTGGGGGGCATAGCTCAGAGGGGTTAAGTGAGATATAAACAAAGTTCAGGGGGAGTTTGTGAAATTAACTCTTTAAAATATCATATGTGAATATATTGGTAGAATGTGATGTTTGCATATAAAAATTGGATACAAAATATAGTGGAGGGATTACTAATTTAATAACAACCGTTAATTTTATAATGAGTCTAACACTTGTCACACCTTTCATAAATTGCATTCATTTCTAATTTGTGCTTAATAAATCATAATGCATCACACATACAAATCAATTGATGTAATAAAAGTAGTGTCCCTCTAGTAATTTTTTATAGTGTAGAGGATTCAATTCCATAAAAGTTATGGTTAGTCTATGAAAGAATTATTTACTCTATAGATGGCAGAAAATCCTATAGTTGTTGTTTCGTAGTTGCTAATTTAGACCACTTACAATGATTAAGATATGGTTTAGCCACGAATTGTTGAAGATCCTCAGGACTTACAAATTACAATGATTAAGATATGGTTTGTTTTCATTTTTCTTTTCAGAAAATAGGAGCCTTATCCCATTTTATTGATTAAGGTAATTATTGTGACACGTCCTTCAGGTTTGGTCATTTATCACTTCTATCGTTTGATTACAAAACACCTATAGTTTAAAACTCTATTAAAAGAAGCATGTGAACGACATGTGATTGGCATTTTACCTCAAATACCCCTCAATAACAACACAACTCTTTTTTTTCTCAAACAATTAGAAAACTCTTTTCTTCTCCTCAACATCAAATCTAAAGCAATCTGATGTAGAGCGTATTGTGGATGCATTCATGAAGAAATTGGATCGTTAGAAGCCCAAATGGGCGCCCGACAGAGAAGATTGACTTGCAACAAAGAATAAGTTGTATCTTCCAAACCGTGCATCAGAATTGGACCTTATGAAAATCATGTATTTTTTCAAGACAAAGTCAGCCAAACTGACTCTTGTTCGATTTGCCACCGTCTATTTCATGAAATTCCCCCTAGATTAAGAGATATCAGACTTTTTGTCAGTTTTATACTATTTTGAGTAATGTTTAGGAGTCTGTTTTGATTAGGAAACAAATTCAATTTGATTCTAAATTTGACCGACTTGTTTTCTCAATCATAGAGAATCTTTTAGAGATAGTTTTGTTATTTCTATTTTGGAGAAAATTCGGGTCCTAGTAGGAGAGTCTAGTTTGTTTTCTATCTACGCAGAGGATTGTAAGCCCTAGAACACAATTTTTTATCAATAAAATTCTCTTTTATATTACTTTGTGGATACGAGGTTGTATTTTCGTGGATTCGAAGATTATTTTTTGTAGATTCAAAGAACACTCATTGATGAAATTTGAGGTTTATCACTTTCAGGCTATGTTATATAATCAGTGGTGTATCCACTCACAACAAAGTGGTGTCATGTGACACCACTTTGTTGTGGAGGGACTAGGATATCAAGTAATTTACTCAAATATTGTAATCACAAATGAAAGTTATAAACTTAGTGTAGGGTCAAAATTGTCTATCTAAATTAGTTGCGTGTAAGTGCATCCAATTAAGATAGATAACTTTGTATTATATATCAATCCCACCAAATTCACCCTACGGGAGAGGGTTTTATTTTTTTACGTGAGTTCATTATTTCCAATAGACTCAAGAGTCTGTTGTTAATTACCCTTACTGATAAAAGAACCTTCGATTAAGAGTCAATAAAAGTCATTAAAAAAATAAGAGAAAACTCACAAAGCAAAAAAAATACAATAATTTACTATTATTTCTTTAAATGATCATATACATGGCTTAACCAGGGGCATACCCCCAGTGTACAGATTTTCGTATAAAATCCTAGACTAGAGATGTGGCGATTGAAATTTGGGTTTGGGTTTGACTTGGAGATGTGAAATGGAATTTAGATTTTTGAACCCAGTTTAGCGACATGGAGGTCAGATTTGGAATTCGGCCCAATTTAACGACGTAGAGATCAAGCTTGGTATTTTGTTCCAGTTTAACGACATAGTGGTCAAATTTAGAATTTGACCCAGTTTAATAACATGGAGGTTAAATTTGGAATTCGGCCCAGTTTAACGATGTAGAGGTGAATTTTGGTGTTTTGTTCCAGTTTAATAACATGGAGATTAAATTTGGAATTTGGCCCACTTTAACGACGTAGTGGTCGAATTTAGAATTTATTCCAGTTTAATGACGTAGAGGTCAATTTGGAATTTTATCTAGTTTAACAACTTAGAGATCAAATTTGAAATTGTATCCAGTTTAATGACTTAGAGGTCAAATTTAGAATTTTATCCAGTTTAACGACTTAGAGGTCAAATTGGATATTTGTTCCGATTTTATGACGTAGAGGTCGAATTGGATATTTGTTCGATTTTATGACGTAGAGGTCTAATTTAGAATTTATTCGGTTTAATGGCGTAGAGGTCAATTTGAAATTTTATCTAGTTTAACAACTTAGAGGTTAAATTTAAAATTTTATCGGTTTAACGACTTTGAGGTTAAATTTGAAATTTTATCGGTTTAACGACTTAGAGGTCAAATTGGATATTTGTTCGATTTTATGACGTAGAGGTCTAATTTAGAATTTATTCCAGTTTAATGACGTAGAGGTCTAATTTAGAATTTATTCCGGTTTAACGACTTAGAGGTCAAATTTAGAATTTTATCCGGTTTAACGACTTTGAGGTTAAATTTGAAATTTTATCCGGTTTAACGACTTAGAGGTCAAATTTAGAATTTTATCCGGTTTAACGACTTAGAGGTCAAATTGGATATTTGTTCGATTTTATGACGTAGAGGTCTAATTGGATATTTGTTCGATTTTATGACGTAGAGGTCTAATTTAGAATTTATTCCAGTTTAATGACTTAGAGGTCAAATTTAGAATTTTATCCGGTTTAACGACTTTGAGGTTAAATTTGAAATTTTATCCGGTTTAACGACTTAGAGGTCAAATTTAGAATTTTATCGGTTTAACGACTTAGAGGTCAAATTGGATATTTGTTCCGATTTTATGACGTAGAGGTCGAATTGGATATTTGTTCCAGTTTTACAACGTAGAGGTCGAATTTAGAATTTATTCCAGTTTAATGACGTAGAGGTCAATTTGAAATTTTATCTAGTTTAACAACTTAGAGGTTAAATTTAAAATTTTATCCAGTTTAACGACTTTGAGGTTAAATTTGAAATTTTATCCAGTTTAACGACTTAGAGGTCAAATTGGATATTTGTTCCAGTTTTATGACATAGAGGTCAAGTTCGATTTAGGATCTAGTTTAATGACATAGAGGCTGAATTTAATATTTATTCTAGTTTAATGAAGTAGAGGTCGGATTTAGAATTTAGTCTAGTTTTATGACGTAGTGGTCGAATTTGAAAATTTGTTTTGGATTGTGTATTTGGATTAGTTTAACGACTTAGGGGTCGACACAATTGAACTTATGGCGCATGTTTTTTTTACACCAGGTTATTTGAAGTGCGTTTCTTTTTACACAAAATATTCTTTCATCTAGTTTAGGGATGTAGAGGTCCGTGTCGAGTTTGGTGACTTTTGTATTTTTCTTGAATTTGTCTTTGTATTTTCAACATTTCGAGGGACCCAACTGGGATTTCTAGACTAGATTGCGAAACTGGGTTAGAGTACAATTTCTGCATAAGGGTGCAAACTGCGAATTCTGAGTTGTTTTGTAGTTCTGGACTTAAATGCAATTTCTATAATTATTTCAGGGTGTAGACTGTAAATTATGGGATGTTTTGCAAAACTGGGCTTAAATACAATTTCTGTAGTTTTCCAGGGTGTAAACTATAAATTCTGGGCTGTTTTGCGATTTTCTAGATTTTCCAGGGGCTGAAATATAATTTCTGGACTGATTTGCAGTTTATCTGGATTTGAATACAATTTCTACAATTTTCAAGGGGTGTAAACTGTAAATTCTGGATAGCTTTCATAATTGCAGAATTGTTTAGATTAATCTCAACAAACTTTGGAGGGGGGTTGTTCAGAAATTTCGAGGGGGTGATTTTGTAATTTAAGTTGAGGGGACTGTTTTGTAATTTGAAGAATTTCTATGTGAATTGTTTGCAATGCATAAGATTTTGTGGAGGGGCTTGTTTGTAATGTGCACAATCTCGCGATGATTTGAAGAGCTTAGCGTAATTGAAATTTCCCATCATGATTTTGGTAGGATCGCATCCTCATGATGATAGGAATTTTAGCGTATATCCATGGGGATATAATGTTTTCACTATATTCCTTAATCAAGTTTAATTAGAATTCTCTCTCTAATAGGACTCCCCTTCACAAAACTGTATAAATTAGCAGTATGGCTAGAAGACTCATAACCATTGAGAATTAGAAAATTTGAGTGATTTGTTTTGTAGAGATCACGTTGTTCTCTGAAGGTATACATAACTCTTCTTACAATTTGCCGGCCCGAAATACCGGCAATTCATTTTTATCATGCTACGTATCTTCTTACCAAAGTCCTCTTTTTTTCTCTTTTTGAACTGATAACGTGAATTCATGCAAAAAAAATTATTTTTATTTTGTTATTTGTTTAATCCATTGAATTCATGCAAAATCCACATTGACTTCATGCAAAGATTTGCATTGTTTTTAAATAAAAAATTATGAAAAGGAATACGTCGATCTCGAGTGAGGACGATGCCTCGAGGGTTGAGCACGGTGGCTCAGGTGATGACGGTGCCTCGGGTGAGTACGGTGACTCGGGTGAGTACGTTGCCTCGAGCGAGTACGGTGACTCGGATGACAACGGTGCCTCGGGTGAGTATGGTGACTCGGGTGAGGACGGTGCCTCAGGGTTGAGCACGGTGGCTCGGGGTGAGGACGGTGCCTCGGTATTATTAGTAATTTTTTATCGACAAATGCCACATGAATGTGTGATTGTTATTAGGCTTGATGGGAGATAGGTGATGATGGACCCTGTTTAGTTTGATGGAGGGGAAAATATGATGAATATGGAAAATCACCTTGCCTTTTACAATGGGGAAAAGACAAAGCAGATGACTTTTTTTTTAAAAGTTGAAGAGAAAAAAATGATGGCAGGAGTTTTGCCTCTGTTCTTTGGAGGAGCTCTTTCTTCTTGTTTTTTTTCCAGGCGTGGATGTGTTTATGGCGTCTCTCTCCTCTCTTTTTTTCCTTCTCTCTTTCTTTTTTTGTTTATGGCGTCTCTCTCCTCTCTTTTTTTCCTTCTCTCTTTCTTTTTTTTTTTTTCCAGCCTCTGTTTCTTTTTTTGGTCACCTAAGTTTATATAGGAGATGTACGTAGTGGCTTAGTTGGGTATTTTGATAAAATTTAGTTGGTTAGGATGATGATGATACCAAATTTAAAATCTTAAACACCTAATCTCTTCTTATTCTTTTGATTCTCGTATAGCCCCATCATGATATAATCTAAAATTGGTTTCAACACTTAGGGCTTGTTTGGATTTGTAGCTAGTGAAGGGAATTAAGGAAAAATAGGATAAGTTAAGTTAAGGGAAGGTAAGGGAACATATAAAACTTGTTTGAGAAATTAGTAAGGAAAACTAAGTAGAACTTATTTCACCCCATTTGGGAAAATTAATAAAGTGAAGGGAAGGGAAGGAAATGTATGTAAAGTTACATAAATAACCTTACATGTTAT
This sequence comes from Asparagus setaceus, assembly GCA_012295165.1. NCBI lineage: Eukaryota > Viridiplantae > Streptophyta > Magnoliopsida > Asparagales > Asparagaceae > Asparagus > Asparagus setaceus. Next base: position 10,443,527 of record CM022704.1, on the reverse strand, counting down.
TAAGGCATTTTAGTAATAGAGGGTAAAATGGTCTCCCCATAATTATTTTTTTAGAAGTTCCCTTCACCCTAGTTACACCCTAATTTTTTTTTTTGGGGTTTGGGTTGGGGAGGGTAGCAAAAAATTGGGTTTTCTCCCCACTTTTACCTTATCTTCTCTCCCATTACGTAGCACAAGTTAATTCCCAAACAAAGGGAAAGAGTCCCATAACTTCCCCCACTCCTCATTACCCCCAATCCAAACAAAACTTATAAACTCGGCCTAAACAAAATTTGAGCACATGTATTGAATTGTTCGTACTTTTTTTTATAGAATAAATTGTTCATACTTTTGTAATGAAAAAACCATACGCTTGGGCTAGATTTCTAGAAAGAAATTGTTCTGTCACTAATTGTTTTGCAACTTAACTTTTCCAAAGATTATATGCTATTCTGGTGATTGTAAAATACTACAATGAATTGCATGTAAAAGATTCTAAATTTCGTGTAAATATAAACAATATATTTTTAACTGCAAATTTAGTATTTGATTAGTTTTAACTGATAATGATGTTGTACCTTTTACTGTAAGAAATGTATTTCCATTAGAAATAAAATATTTTAGAAATAGAGTATAATTTTTAATTGAAGTTTACTAACTTGATGACAGGGTATTAGTTGTAATTTTTAAATTAAATTTTAGTACAAGGTATTAAATTGACTATAAAAATCTTGAATTTTTCCTATGCTATAGTTCTATTTCATGTCAATTGAGCAGTCCTATTAATTGTTATTATTTAAAAATATTTAGATGGTTAAGATTTATTTATAATATAATGAATATATTTTTCTGGATTTTATTTTTTCTCCATCCTTACTTGAAATTATATAGTGACACCACTTTTAAAAATCCTCGATCCCCACTGGTTATAATCTTTACTATTTCTAAAGAGAAAATTAATTGAAGGTGAAACTTGAAACCTTCTAATCTAGTCTCTATCTAATGAATTTTTCAGTTTTCTCATCATCTTTTGCCTTGTATGAAGAAATGGTTAAGTTGGCTAGGAGAGCAAGGTTAAGAGAAGAAATGAGAGTAGGAAGAGAAGAAGAAGATATTTGTATAAAATGAAATGAGAGTAGGAGAAGGTAGATGAGGAGGTGGAAGAAGAAGAAAGTATTTGTGAAATATTAAAAAGCCTAAATGGATACTAATTGTTGGTTTAATGACAAGTGGTTTGCGAAAAGATAACAAATAGGAGTTTCATAATTAATGGCCAAAAAAAAGCCCTCCCGAACACCCTCAAAATAACTCTGACGTCTTTTTTGGTATTTAAAGTTTGGCAAAGGGATAATCGAGTAGCAAATCTCTTAGGCGATGAGTTCTCCGGTGGGAAATTTCTTCCACACGTTAACCACTTAAAGCTATAGAATTGTACACCCTTCTTCTCCTTCAATCTTCCCAAACTCAAAAAATTTTACCCCTTTACCCAATAAGACCCTCCTTCACCTTCCTTTTCTCTCTTCTCTCATCTCTCTTCCCTCCTCCTTCAACCTCTCCTAATTTAAATCCAAACCCTAATCTAAATGATTAACTCCTTGTTCTGGTTAGGGTTTGAATTGGGAGAGGTTGAAAGAGAATGAGGGGGCTCCATTGATAAGAGAGAAAGAGAGGTTGAAGGAGAATCTTATTGAATAAAGGGGTAGAAAAAATTTGAGTTTGGGGAGGTTGAAGGAGAATCTTATTGAATAAAGGGGTAGAAAAATTTGAGTTTGGGGAGGTTGAAGGAGAATCTTATTGAATAAAGGGGTAGAAAAATTTGAGTTTGGGGAGGTTGAAGGAGAATCTTATTGAATAAAGGGGTAGAAAAATTTGAGTTTGGGGAGGTTGAAGGAGAATCTTATTGAATAAAGGGGTAGAAAAATTTGAGTTTGGGGAGGTTGAAGGAGAATCTTATTGAATAAAGGGGTAGAAAAATTTGAGTTTGGGGAGGTTGAAGGAGAATCTTATTGAATAAAGGGGTAGAAAAATTTGAGTTTGGGGAGGTTGAAGGAGAATCTTATTGAATAAAGGGGTAGAAAAATTTGAGTTTGGGGAGGTTGAAGGAGAATCTTATTGAATAAAGGGGTAGAAAAATTTGAGTTTGGGGAGGTTGAAGGAGAATCTTATTGAATAAAGGGGTAGAAAAATTTGAGTTTGGGGAGGTTGAAGGAGAATCTTATTGAATAAAGGGGTAGAAAAATTTGAGTTTGGGGAGGTTGAAGGAGAATCTTATTGAATAAAGGGGTAGAAAAATTTGAGTTTGGGGAGGTTGAAGGAGAATCTTATTGAATAAAGGGGTAGAAAAATTTGAGTTTGGGGAGGTTGAAGGAGAATCTTATTGAATAAAGGGGTAGAAAAATTTGAGTTTGGGGAGGTTGAAGGAGAATCTTATTGAATAAAGGGGTAGAAAAATTTGAGTTTGGGGAGGTTGAAGGAGAATCTTATTGAATAAAGGGGTAGAAAAATTTGAGTTTGGGGAGGTTGAAGGAGAATCTTATTGAATAAAGGGGTAGAAAAATTTGAGTTTGGGGAGGTTGAAGGAGAATCTTATTGAATAAAGGGGTAGAAAAATTTGAGTTTGGGGAGGTTGAAGGAGAATCTTATTGAATAAAGGGGTAGAAAAATTTGAGTTTGGGGAGGTTGAAGGAGAATCTTATTGAATAAAGGGGTAGAAAAATTTGAGTTTGGGGAGGTTGAAGGAGAATCTTATTGAATAAAGGGGTAGAAAAAATTTGAGTTTGGGGAGGTTGAAGGAGAATAATGATGTAAAATACAATAACTTTAAGAGGTCAGTGGTTGAAGAAATTTTCCCGTCGATAATTTCACCGCCAACGAGATTTGGTACCCAATTGCCCTTTTGTCAAACTTTTAATACCAAAAAGACGCTAGAGTAATTTTGAGGGTGTCTGGGGGCGGTTATTATTTTTGAGCTTATAAGTCATGCTGGCTTTTGTTAACTTTTGACTGTTATGATAAAAATTTATAAAATTTGTACGAGTAGTAAGTAATTTACTTGGTCAAGCCTAACTTATTTAGATAAACTTATAAGCTAGTTTTTAAAAGTTGAGAAACCCAACTTTTTTTAAATGTGGATTAAAAGCTAACTTATTTGAGGTGTCACCAAACATGGACATATGAATAAGCCAGCTTATAAGTTACTTTGATAAAATAAAACAAAAAAAAAATCTCCCCCGAATACCCTTTTTAACACCAAGATGGTAAATGGAGTATATTGTAAATATTAATCTGGTAATATAGCCTATCACACGTAGTTCTAATTTTATTGTTGGAATACTCTTCAATTTGATTGCAATTGCAATTCCCATATTTTAAACATATTTTTCTTGATTTCGCAACAACTTTCTAATGTGTAACAACGTCCAACTAACTATACATCCTGAAATTTGGATATAACCGGGACAATACATGGACCCTTACTACTCATCCAAACACATTAATTAAACCTTGTCAGCCCAAATTATTTTTTCTCTTAATTATTTTATAACACTGTCCGAATCTAATCCAAGACTATGGGAGTCATATTTTCTTTTGGTTTCACATTTTCCTTTTGTTATTTTCTAGATGTTTGTTATTTATTAAGATGTAATTAAAGAAACAATGATAACACATACACACCTAGGGAGCCAAAAATATCCATATCTACAGATATATCTCAGATCCGTATTTATTAGGATAAAGATACGATTACTAAAATCTATGACTGATATAGGATATGATTATGAATATGATTATGTAGTAAAATATTCGATTCATATCCGAAATATCTGAATATATGTTGATCATACATTTGCGTTATTTTAATCCTTAGATTAATGGATTTGAGACTAATTTTGATGATCAAGAGATCCAGTCTTAGCTTTACAGATATAATGAATATATTAATGAACTCTCTTGTATCATATGAGCTATTGATATAAATTGGTTTATATATTGATATTAATTGGTTTTCTCATATCCATCTTGTAACCGCGTGTATATATGTATGTATATCTGTATTTGTTGGTACCCCAAAAAGATTTTTTATTAATCTCTATATGAAAATCGACACGAACCCAATCTCACGCCAAAGTAAGCGAACTCAGGGCCGAAGGGGATCTCTCTGCTCTCACAAGTGTTCGTCACATGAGACCGACCGCTACAAGAATATGGTGCTACAAGACGGCCGACGTGAAAGGCACCCCGTCGCCCCGCTACAAGAGTCGACATGCCCGCGCATGCACATCGGACGATCGCTACAAGAACGGGTGTTTCAAGATCACCGACGCGAAGGCCCTCAATCGTCTCCGCTACAAGAGGGTCGACTCGCCTGCATAAGATTCGGACGATCGCTACAAGGAAACCGCCGCAGATGCGACCCTACAATACTTCCTGCTTTACTAGTTGGCCTTGAGCCCCGCGCTAACAACAAGTCAACGTCACAATTAATGGCGCATGGCCTCTGCATCCATTGCCCATGTCTCACCCACATCACATCAGTGATAACTCACTCCACACAAATGCTGACATGTGTAAAACCAGTGCTAAAATGACCAAATTGCCCCTCTCTTATTCCTACAAAGAGAAACTATTCTCAAGAAAAAGGTACGCCTGCTTCTCCCCTGCACTCTTCAATTAAGAACTCTTACTGTTTATTTTCTTCTCCACTCAAGCTCAAAACACTGACTTGATCGTCGGAGGTACAACGGGGGAGCCAAGCCCCGTCCTCTCACGAGCTTCTACCTGTGCAGGGGGGAAGAACAGCCCAACTCAGAGCTAGGTATTCGGGGGAGTGAGCGGATCCCCATCATCTTCGATCTCAAACCCGTTTTGACTGTGATTATATACATCAACAGTATCCATATTTGTATCCTATTTTAGCGGATACTAGTCTTTTACCTGCGCAATTTTACGGGATTTATTTTAAGGTACTTTTTTTTACCGGAAAAAAGAATTAATTCCAAATATAATTATTCATTAAATGAGAGCTATCAAATCAAGAGGTACTTAGATGGGTGAGGTTAAATAATTTGAGGGGATTTCAACTAAGGTGGTAGAGATGAAAAGTTTAGTTGCTAATTACTTATTAACTAATATAGATTGAAAAAAAGAAAGAATTTTTTTAAAAAAAATAATGCCAAGCCACGAGTCGTCTAGTGGCAATCTAGGACCTTACTTTGGTATATAGATAGATGGATATAAGTTTTCCTTACCAATATATATTTATATCCGTATCCGTAAATAATAAGCGGATATAGATATGATAAGTATCATATCCGAACCATATACGAACCATTAGCGCTCTACGCATCTATCTGTCTTTTCTGATAGATGTCTGTACACCACAGCTTATATGGTTAGAGTACTAAACTTTTATTACCAAATAAAAATATCCTTTCCAATTGTCTTCGACTGTACAAACATCTTCAGTTTTATTTTTAAAAAAACATGTTCAGTCAATAACCTGTCTTCCCAAAAAAAAAAATAATAAAATAAAAGTCTATTTTAGCGCAAAATAAAATGAGATGCGGCATGAGAGGGTGTCTCGGCTATTAATGGGCCGAAATCAGAGCCCACAACGAGCAGCACGTGTCAGAATTGATGCGGACTTGCAGCTATAAGATGAGCTTGAGAAACAACATACAAAAGCTCCCACTAAAGTTCGTTGGGCTGCAAAATAAATATCGTGATTGTCATCATGAATTTCTGACAATAAATAAAAAGAATATTGTAATTATAATGTTAAATAGTTATTTCATACGTTATAATTATTTAAATAAATTATAATTAAAATATAATTTTTATCCAAATGATACTAATTATCCATTGAATTTTTATCTATAATTTTATTATACAATTTCATTTATTGAAACAAAATTTTAATTGCAATTTAAGAATTTAATACTTCCTCACGTTCTAGTCAATGAGAAAAAATTCACCTAATTAACTATTTTTAAGTGTTCTATTAGGACCGAGTCAGTTCAGTTTGAAGAGAATAAACGTACAACCATATATAATACAATCTTCTGTATTATTGCTCTTCACATGAGTTTTATTGTTGTTTTGATGTTTCTCATTATAAATAGCAATATCATCTCAACAATTCTGGAGTTCATTTCAATGCAAGTGTAGCAGAAACAACTGACCAACTCCATGCAACCTGCTAAGTTTGGAAAGTCTTGTGTCCCAAGCTTCGATCAGTTTATGTTTTTTTCTTCTAAAATTGGATTTTGAGCACTAGATGTAACAGAAGTAAGTAATTACGAAATTTTTTTGGAAAAAATGTATATGAGCTGACAGCTCATTTTGCAAAATGAGCTATCCCACTAACGTTAACGTTAATAGTGTTTAGGCCCACATAGTTGTCACATCGGGTGGGTGTGTGGTCTTGTATTTGTGAGTGAGCAGTCTGTCAGCTCATTTTGTAAAATGAGCTGTCAGCTCATACCCAGTACGCTCATTATTTTTTAATTAGAAGAGGGAGTATTATAATATAAACAATTTGATATTTTTTTGAATTTAGACTTATTCTTCATGAGAAGAGAGATCTTCCATCCATTTACTATTACATGTTTTACAATTGAACAATAACATAGTGCTAGCTGAAAAGAAGAAAAAAATAATTGGTTGATATGTTGAAACAGGAAACTATCAGGCCAAATGATAGTCTATGCTCAACACCTATTGTTATGATGAATAAAAGTGATGGCTTATGGAGCATTTATATAGTCCATATATCTCAACTAGCAAACAATGAAGGACAATAGCTAATTCCTGTTGCTGATGAGTCTGAGTTGAATGGATTTTGTTTTTTCTCATAACTAAATAAGAGAGGATGATGCCACCGAGAAAGAAGACGTATTAAGAACAGCTTACTTTTAGTACTCGTGACCAACGTTATGAGTTCCCTTGTTCTTGTAAATATTTGCCCAATATTTCAATCCCCATGAATGTTTTGTTTGTTTCCTCCCATATCTGAACTTACACTTTTAAAACATATATATATATAATGTACCGTGAATGAAAAGCTTATATCAAGTATAATTTTAATGAACATTTACAGCTTAAACATAAAAAAGAAAACGACTCCTCCAAATGAAATAATAATTGAACATCTTTTATCAGTTATCACTCTCACGGGGAAGTGGTGTATGCGGATGCAAATGACATGTTCCAGTCTCACGATAGTTTCGTGAAATTTACCGTCTAACTTATTACTCACTTCAGTTTCCTCTTCTATTCTGCGACCGGGTCTGGATCGAATCCGACCCGAATCCATCACGTCAACTTCCCCAAACTCTCACGGTCACAGATCCCAAGCGTGCATCTTCAGAAACCCATTTCCAAATTACAATGGCGGCTTCACCGTCGGCGAGCCCTAATGGCGAACCAACCGACGCCAAGTCCCTCATCATCTCTTACTCGAACCGAATCTGGAGATCCTTCGTCAAGCTTCTCCCCTCCGCTGACTCGAGCCTCCTCGCCAAAATCTCGAATCTCTATCCAAAGATTCTGCCTTCTCGATCTCGGAGGCGAAAGCTAGGGCTCCCTCTTCCTCTGGGCTCCGACTCAATTCAGTCTTCCTTGTGAGTTTTTTTCTATTTTTTTGGCGTAGTTTGTGTTATTTTCAGTGGAATTGTTTGGTTAATCAGCTAGCTTTGTTAATTGTGCGCCAATGAAGGGAAAATTTTGTTTAATTCATTAAATCTGACATTAAATATTTTCATTAGCTTCTGCATGTACATTACATTTCAAGGTTTGTGTATTATGTTTGTAGGATTGCCACCGACACTTCAAGCACAATTGTGATATTAGAAGATATCATCGATCACACGCTGTCGAGCTTGCATAGCATTCAGAAGAGCTTGTTGTTCTGGCAATCTCTAGCTGAGGTTTTCATTGCTCCAATTTATGTAGCTATGTTTTATAAATTTTTTGATGGTGTAATTCGAGATTTTGTCTGTAGGGAACAAGTAGTCAGAAAATATCCTTTATGATTTTGCAAAGAGGACCACGGGCTTTCGTTGATGGAACGTGTCAGATTATAACTAGATTTGGTGCTCAGGGGTCTCCTTTTGGCCATTTGTCTCATTCTGCTGCTGAGACAATATCTGCAAATATAGCTGTTTTGAAAAGTCTGCAGAGTTGCTTGGCAACTTTCCTTGCTCAGGTTTGCACTTTGCACAAAGCTAGTCCATTTATTGCAACTGATGTTTACTGAATGCGAAATCATTTATCGACCAAGTTAGTTTCTGCCATCTTCTGCCGTTGTTTAGTCTCATATATGTCAATACAGTTGCTCTCTGATCTAGTTATGTTAATAGTTTTATGCACTTACTTTGTATTTCATTTCACTCTAAGAATCTGTTCATCTAGTTTGTTTAATGATTTTCATGAATTACTTGATGTCATTTCGTGGCATAAACATTCAAAATATATGTCACTTGCTAGTCAGGTAACAGTTTTACTGATGGTTATTTTAGGTGTATTTGGAGGTGAATAAATTTGGGCAACAGCTGACTGAGGACTCTGACAAGTTGTTACCCCAATTGCTAGTAGCAATCAATAGCATTTTCTCAAAACTGGAAGCTTCAATTAGCCATCCGCCTGAAATCTACAAGGTAACCTTCAGTTACACATTGTTTAATATCTATCTTGCTGCCTTGCATAAAGTAGCTCTCTGGTCTAATTTACCTGATTTATTTTTAATCCAGAGCGATAATTCATTTGTCATGGAAGAGGGAAGCTCATGTGCACTTATCTTTGAAAAGTTACCTGAGATAGGCCAGGAAGAATCACAATGGACAGATACCGAAATAAGGGATGCGATGAATCTGGTTCATCAGAATCTTAAAAAACTAGATTCATATCTATCTTTCGTTGTGAGTGTTTTCTCCTAAGTAGTTACTAGTTTTCTCTCTACATTTGAATGTAGGATTTAGAAACTGTGACATAAGTGACCATGATTCAAATTACTGCTTATATTCCAACATTATGTATGCATCTGCACATTTCTGTGCGTTGTCTTAGTGGAACATAAGATTCTAATGACTTCTCACATTGTTTCCATCTTGTTTCTATTGCAAAATGTGGCAATGTTCAATCAACATCATTATCATCATCTAAGACTTTTCTTTCCCAAATTGGGTCACTTTACTGCAGAAGGCTTCGTGAAAGATTTGATGTTATTTTGAGCAACTGTGAAGCCGATATAGTTCTAGAAACTAAGGCCTCGTTTGGTACGCGGGAATGGGGTGGAATGGAATGACCATTCCCACTTCTCATTCCCCCATACCAAACATAACCATTTTTCAGAAGTTGGAATGCCTATTCCCAGAAATGCTCATTCCCACTTTTTGTGGGAATGAGCATTCCAAGTGAATTGATAAGGAATGGTCATTCCAATTCAAGTGGGAATCAAATTAGTTACGTAATTTTCAATTATACCCCCATTGATAACAAAAATAAATCTAAAAATCTCATCTCATTGACTATGTATTAGCGTATCTCAACAAATCACGTTTTTTCTTCTCTCTCTTTTTTACGCTATTTTGAAACTTATTATTTTAGTTGGTATTGTTTTATGGATATTTTGATTATGATATGGGTGATTTTGATAATTTATCAAATGAGTTATTTTATATATCTAGAACTTTGGACTGTGGATATCATTCTTTATATTATTTTTGGACCTATGAAAGATGCGGTACTCTTTTATTTATTTTCCTTAATTTTTAAGACTAGGAAATAGTGAGTATTTGAAAAAAATATAAACGGAACATATACCTGAGAGATAACCTGTGCATTAATATAACACATAGCTAGATTAATATAACTTGTACTTAAATAAAATTGTTTAGTTATTATCATTAGTGTTTATTTTTATCTTATTAAAAATCTATGTTGTTGTAAGGGCATTATTAGAAAATAAGATTTCATTCTCACTTGTGAACTAATGATACCAAACATGGGAATGAGAATGAGACTTTCATTCTAGCTTCATTCTACAAACGCACCCAAACAAGAGAATGGGAATGGGATTCCATTCCCACATACATTTCATTCCTTCTTCCATTCCATTCTCATCTGAGTCCATTCCCGCGTACCAAACGAGGCGTAAGCTATTTTTTATTTATCAATTTCTAATTTGTCTCATTGACTTTTCTCAAGGCTAAAACGTTCAGCATAATTGTAACTTGGCATGGTGAAGGGAGAAGTTATTTTCTAGTATATACTGAATTTCTTTCAGCATGCATTACAATTTCATTGAAGTCCTTATACAAACACAACTTATTACAGGAATGTGATTCATAGGGCTCTTTGTTTTGTCTTTACCTCAGATATGAACATGGTTCACTGTAGCAAATTTTATCATCTTATCGAACCATCTCAGTTTCAAGGAATCTGGAGAGTTCCTCCTTGCATGAATTTAAACTGTAAAACCAAAAGGCAATTTCACCTCTTAGCCATTTTCATGACATGGCTTTCACATGCTTAAAGTTTCCTCTAAGAAATTAGCAACCATCAGAGGCTGACTGCTGGTCATGGGAAAACTTAGTTTTCTTCTGTCAAACTTTCTCAATTTGCATTATCCCTTATAGCTGACCTTTTAACGAGAAAGGCTTCGATCATGATGACCTTGCATATAAGCACGTTTAGGAAAGTGATTATGGAGAATTGAGTTCTAAAAAACACTTTTTTGTAAGCAAAAACAAACCAGAACATGACCATAGAAATTTATTTCATGTCGTAGTAAGTTAGTTAACTTGCCTTGTTTTTTGGGTGTTGTATGATATATTACTTTATTTGAGTTCTCATTTTGTATTATACATTTAATTATGTATTATTTTATGTGGTTTTAGCTTTCCAGGTGTCAGAAACCCAGAAAATTGACCTTGTACTGGTTGCATTATACCTGTGGAGCAGTTGGCCTCTCAGCATGTTCAGTTTGGCTATTGCGCCATAGTAGTTTAATGGGAAGTCCTGATATTGACAATTGGATCCGTGAAGCAAAAGAATCTACTGCTGGATTTTGGAAAGAGCATGTTGAACAACCAGTATGATTAAGCTTCACTCTTTTACATTTATTTTTGTTTTGACTTTAACTATTAGATTATGACAGTGAAACAAGGTTATAATTTGTCTTTAGAAAAGAGACTTCGCTTGTTTTTCATTTTTGTCAAGCACTATTATCAATAGATTCATCTGGCTTCAATGGATCAACTTTCACTATGTTAGTTTATTCATGCCTACAGTTTTCTTCATCAGAAAACAATTTGAGTATTTTCGATATACTTATGAACGAATACTAGCAACTAGAATACCTAAAATCGCTCCATCATGGGAAATGATTAAATTTTGTCCTACAGTTGTGGCTTGTATGCTAGTAATGGAGTCTTTCGTTTCTCAGCTGAAGCTACGGATTTGAGTAAATTTAGCAATGTGAGGTGGAGTATTGGTGTTCCGAACAAAAATATGAACATAAGTTAGGAAGCAGCATGAAATGTGAATTTGGAAGTAAAATTCACATGGTAAGACAGGTTTCAATTTGGTTATATGAGTCTAGGCAACACCATCATGAACTCTTATGGTTTCTTGTTCTCTTCTACTACAACTTTATGATTCTTTACCGTTTTCACAAACTTTTCTTTGCTTTGTACTAGAAGTATCTGTGTTCATCCTTTATTCTTCAGGGTGTCCAATGTATGAAGGGATAGTGAAGGATTTAATATCTTGATTGGACTCCTCCTATTGATGTTTGGCAGTCAAGTTTGTTTTTAAGTTTCAACTGACCGTTGCACTCTAACAATTACTAAATTTGTGAAAATTGCAAATTATTGTTTGTATTTGTTTGATGCCTATTGAGAGGGAGCACTTTTGGGCGACGATCATTTTATTATATTTAGAGTGTCTCGGTTATAAAGTTATAATTCTTTGTGATGTAATCTTTTCACCAGAAACTTTCAGCCTTATCTTCTGTAGATCTTTTCATTATGCTTGCTCATTTGATTTCGGTAGCTTTCATCTCTCTTGGATATCTTGAATTTTTGTGTTTGTTATTGCATATTTTGCTGTGCTACATTCTATGTAGCTTCAGAATATGTTGGTTTACTTGCCTGACTGCATTTTAAAATTGGCTAGTGGGCACAAATGCGACAGTAGAACTGATTGTATGTCTTCTCTTTAATTCAGCTTATTTCCATTAGAGACGATCTTTTTGAGACTTTCAGAGGAAGACAAAAAGGTGTTATGGAAGTTGAAGAGGTTCAGCTGACTTCAGATTCTCTTCACAGGTTTAGCAATGTATTTCTTGCAAGTTTCAGCTTTTTCAGTCAGTATGAATCTTGTTTGTGAACAACACTGGAAATGAATCAAACGGCCTATTTGATTCCATTGAGAATATCTCTAAAAGTAAACTGACTCTGTAAATCCTCTGGTGACTCATTCTTTCCAGTTGTTTTATGGTAACCTATATCTTGCAGGTCTAGTAACTTGGATGTGTACTAGTTTATCATTTATGTACATTAGGAAGCATGGTCACGAACCTTTTGATTGGTTCATGACGAAGAACAACATAATGAGACAATTTAAGTTTTGAAATAGCAACTAAAATGGCAAATACATGTTCAGAAGTGTCATGTTGATATGTGCTCTGGATGGGCTAGTAATATAAGTTCCACTATAGATTATACACATTATACTTAAGCACATAATCAAGGAATTTGAAGTATGAACCTTGTGTATCTTGTTGCATAATCAAGAAATGGCCTTGTGTATCTTGCATAGTAGTCATGAAAATTTTGTTATTCCTTGTACCAGTAGTCAATACCCACACCCATTTATTATATAGGCCTCATACTGCAGCCTAAGTTCAGCCAGCAAGACATGATCTTAGGATCTAAGGGGGTGGATTCGATAGCTGTAGTGGCCATGGTAGCTGAATAAACATCTGTCAGTTGCAAAATACAGTCATTCGATTTTTATACTTATATAGTGCTCAACCTCGTTTTGTATTTCCTTTATTTATTGTTCGTTATTCTGGAATTGCAGAATGTTGTTGGCATTCGGTGAGCATACAAAAGGTCAAAAGCTTCCAGATAATCTTTCAGATCAGGATATGATGGAAATTGTCATGGATAGGTACATGGTGCCTCCCCTTTATTTTGGTAAAAGAGCTGAATACAGAAAAAATTTCATATGTCTAGCCCTTTAATGAAAAAACTGTTGAAATTTTTACCTAAATGTAAGCTCCTTGAATTGACTCATATATTTCTTCAATAACAAACTCTAATGCTATAATGTATTTTGACTTTTTTTGATGGTATGCACTTGGCTTTGTTATTATTATGATTTCAGTTAGTCATAAACTATTCATCAGTTACCTGTTTATGTCAAATGACATTTTGTACTTGTATACAGTTAAATAACAACGCGTAATTGATATAGATATTTTGGAATTTTCACATGAATTGTTACATGTTCGTCAGTTCGTGCTACAATGGAAGAAATTCACCACTTTATTCTTAGAGGAACTAGTGATTCATGTTTGTTATTATTCTCCAGCCAATAAAACCTAGGGGTATTTGCACTGCCAGTGAGCATATGATGGATGATCCAGTTCATATTCATTTTACTGCAGATATGAGAAGGAGCTGATGCATCCAATTCAAAACCTTCTCAATGGGGAGCTTGCTCGGGCCTTGCTTATTCAGGTAATTTTTTTCTTTGATATTTAATATTCGTACTTGAGTCTTCTACATTCTATTTGACTAAATGTCATGGATTTGCAGATTCAAAAGCTAAAATTGGACCTTGAAATGTGAGTTTGATCATTCCATTAAGCTGAAGCTCATATATTTTTCATGTAACTCTACTCTATAACCTTACTAGAGATATTTTTGATATTGGGTAGGGCAATGCTTGAACTGGATCAAATACTCAAGGCAAATGAAATCAACTTTGCTATTCTTGCTGCCTTACCAGCCTTTTTTCTTTCATTATTCTTGCTCATGTTAGTACGGGCATGGGCTATGAAGGTGAGTGGTCCGTGTTAAGTCATCTTGCAATTTCTCTCCATCTTCATAATGAACTTATTATTAAGAGACATGTATATCGTGAAATTGAATGTCTTTGCACTAGCTTCAATGATATTCTTTGACCAATGTTGATATTTTTTAAAGTGTACCAATGACTAGAGCAGGACCGTTTCTTCTTGATTAGATAGATAAATTTAACTCTATTATGTTCTCTACCGGAAATCTAGAAATAAAGATAGAAAGCTCTTGAGATTACCTTCCAAGTTTCTGTTTTCAAGGGAATTTTGATCTCTTGGATCCTCTCCAGACATGAGACCTGTAACAACCAGTGTTATCAATGTGCGAGGCGCAATGTGGTGCACTCATTCCCCTTACGCGCATATGCGCAAGGCGCAATGTGATGTGCGTGCCCATGTGAAGCGAGGTGCACACCACACAGATAATTTTTCAAGATAGATAATCAAACGCGAAAGAACATGTTTATGTATTCTCAAATAAAAATATGTCAAGACAGATAATATATACTGCAAAATCACAAAATAAGGGCTTAATTCCTAATGCTAAGACATCTAACATAGTATCAACGTTCATAAATTTTCAAATCAAAAGTCAAATCAAGACTAATATTGAACAAATTTTAGGGTCCTTAATCGGCCTACTAAAAAGGCCCAATGGGTTTATTTTGCTTTTTGGGATATGGATTATTTGGTATAAAGATCCGATTGAAATGTTAAAGAACAAAAATATATAAGGTTATGCCTTGTATGCGCCCTGTGCGAAATGCATGTTGCTTGCGAGGCGCAAAAAGTGCTGGACTCACGCTTTGCCACCACCTCGCATCGTAGGGCGCATGAGGCGCAGTGAGGCGTGCGCCTTTGGTAAACTGGCCCACGAAAATTGACAATTTTGAAGTGCGCCCACTTAATTGCTATTGGGTTGAAATGGACAAAACTGAAAAACGTGGGTTATAGCCCATGAAAATTGCGAATTTTGAAGTCCATGCGCTTAATTGTCATTGGGTCAAGACGAACTAAAATGATCAAAAATCGTGAGTTGTAAACCATGGAAATTGAGAATTTTAAAGTATGCGCAATTAATTGCTATTGGTTTGAAACAAACAAAATGGCAAAATTTTGTGCATTATAGCTCACGGAAATCAATAATTTTCAACTACGCACGCTTAATTGTCATTGAGTCAAAACAGAAAAAATAGGAAAAAATGTGAGTTGTAGTCCATGAAAGTTACAAATTTTGAAGCCCCCGAGCGGTTAATTGCTATTGGGTCATGACGAGCATAAAAGTTCAAAAATCGTGAGTTATATAGCTCATGGAAATCGAGAATTTTGAAGTAAGCTCATTTAATTGCCATTGGGTCGGAACCATAAAAAATGGAAAAATAGTGGGGTTATAGCCCATGAAAATTGCGAATTTTGAAGTCTGCCCTCTTAACTTCCATTGGGTCTGGATCGATAAAAATGATTAAAAATCATGCATTATAACCCTCGAAAATCAACAAGTTTGAAGTAGGCGCACTTGATTTCAAGGTAGTGGAAATTAACAAAAATGCAAAAAATCATGGTTACAGCCCATGAAAAATAGCGAAATTTGAACTCCACGTGCTTAATTACCATTGGGTCGATAGGACAGAAATGAAAAACATTGTGATAACCCATGGAAATCGAGAAATTTGAAGTATGCACACAATTGCCGTTAGGTCAAAAAATGGAAAAAAAAATTATGGATTATAGCTCATGAAAATTGTGAATTTTGAAGTCAGCGTCCTTAATTGACACTGGATTGAGACAGACAAAATGATCTGAAATCATGCATTATAACCCATGAAAATCAAGAATTTTCAACTACGCACACTTAATTGTCAATAGGTTGAAACAAATAAAAATGGAAAATTTGTGGGTTAAGTCCATGAAAATTGTGAATTTTGAAATACACACTTAATTGTCAATAGGTTGAAACAAATAAAATGGAAAAATAGTGGGGTTATAGCCCATGAAAATTGCGAATTTTGAAGTCGCCCTCTTGAATTATGTTGAAATGGAAAAAATAGGAAAAAGTTGGTAGATTATAGCCTACGGAAATGGTAAAATTTGAAGGTTGCGCTCTTAATTTCTATTGCGTGGAGATTGACAAAAATAACAAAAAATCTTGTGTTATAGGCTATGGAGATCGAAAATTTTGAACTACGCGCAATTAATGTCATTGGGCCAAAATAGACAAAAACAATAAAAATTGTGGATTGTAATCCATGAAAATTATGAATTTTGAAATACACACTTAATTGCTATTAGGTTGAGACGTACAAACATGACAAAAAATCGCGTGCTATAGCCCATAAAAATCGAGAATTTTGAAGTAAACTCACCTACTTGTTATTGGATTCGAAATGAACAAATATGGAAACAATTGTAGGTTATAGCCCTTGATAATTGCGAATTTTAAAGTTTGCACTCTTAATTGACATTGGGTCGAGATGACCAAAAATCATGTGTTATATAGCGCATGGAAATCGACAATTTTGAAGTATGCACACTTATTTGCCATTGGATCGAAATGTACAAAATTGCAAAAAATTTTGAGTTATAGCCATAAAAATTGTGAATTTTGAAGTCCACTCATTCAATTGCCATAAGGTGGAGACCTAGGTTGTATGGAAATAGATACAAGTACCAGTACAGGTGCGGGTATGAGTATGGGACACGATAAATTTGTAAAATATAGGGTACGGGGACACGACTATATATATATATATATATATATATATATATATATATATATATAGTTGAGCTAGACTACTATTAGTAGTATCCAACACATACTATCATACTATCAACCGAATTTTAAAAATCGAAACCCAAAAAATGAAAAGGCAAACATGTGGATGTGATCTACTACACATGAACTATCTAACAAAAAAATTTCGAAGGATTTCAATTTATTTTGAATCATATATCAAGAGGCGAGAAATTAAGCAACTTTATGAAAATTCTGAAACATTGATTTTGATGATATATTATGCATTGGTTAATGATGTTGAAATCTTTTAAAATTTTGTTGCTAAATAGCTCATGTGTAGTAGATCATATCCACAGTTTGGATTTTTATTTTGAGTTCGATTTTCAAAATTGGGTTGATAGTATCTGATGTTGGATACTATTAATAGTAGCCTACCTCATCTCTCTCTCTCTCTCTCTCTATCTATCTATATATATATATATATATATATATATATATATATATATATATATATATATATACGCTTTATTCACTGCTACAGTGATTGTCCTTCAAATTTTTGTCCTTTTCCTATTACCGTTTTTGCTCTTCTATCCTCATACTGTCCACACACAATTCAAATAATGAAAAAATTCACTTTTTTCCGTAAGTCCAACATAATCTTTTGCATGAAAATGTCTAATGCATTTATTTCTCTCGAAAAGAGTTTACATGAAAGGTTCAATGCATCATTGAGTTTTCCTCCTGAAGATAACTAAGTCTTTATGGAACAAGAAATGTGTATTTTAATATCTTAATGTACAAATTGTTATGGTAAAAGCCAACTTTCCATGAGCAGTATTTATTACAGTTACTCTTGAAACTTGAAACTTTCGTCTATTAGAAAAATGCAAATTTTTCTTAAAAGTTCAGAAAATATCACAAGTTGATGCCTAAAAATAAGATAAATTTTTCTTTCTTCCTAGCAACCTGGGAAATGAAGAGATTTATAATTTTTTTACATTATTTATTATTGTGAAAAGTACTGTTTACAATACTTTTAGTGATATATTTAGTATAATTTAATGCAACATTCTCATGTTCTAATAACTTAATTTTCATGTCTCAATTTTATAAGAACGTTATTTTTAATAAATTTCAACTTCATGATACCAAAGTAAAAAAGTGAAATTTTTGGGTATGAAAGTAAATTTTTTATTATATATTTATATAAGTATTAACGTTACTTGCACATGCATCTGCACATGCAGTAACGCTAATTGATATTAATAATTTTAATTTACATGAGATCATTATTGTTTTTCAAATCATTGTGTTATTAAAATTAAAATTCTTAGCACAATTTTAAGTTTCTTCTATATGTTTATTATTATAAGTTGGAAATGGCTCGTTTTTTTAACTAGACACCCAATCAACCCTTTAAAATCATAGTTTTGGACTTGGGTATAGGTTGAAACGAACCCGGCCCATGTCTATCGAGTTTCAAGAAATGGATGTGAATATGGGATATGCATCCAAGAAGTGTATGGCAAGTGTTTCAAATTAAAACATATATCATATAATTGAGTACATGTCTAAATAAATGCATGCACATATTCAAAGAGTGTCCATGACGTTTAGGTATGGGTACGTGTCCAGTATGTGTCTGCTATGGGTACGACTTCATGATGGAAGTACTAATGTGACATAGATTGAGATGAACAAAATTGACCAAAAATCCAGACTTGTAGCCTAGGTTACCCCGACACGGTGGGATGGGACGTGTACCCATGTTGGCTGTGTACTGGGCGTGACTCCACACCCAAACGGCATGGACACGGGGCTTAAAATAAAGCCTCCGTGACTATTGTCGGGAGTAAAAGTTTGGGCAATTTGGGTTGGAAGCATAAAGTCCATGTGATGTCTAAAGTAATAGGATAGGAACAAAAGGTTGAAAGTAATTTCGGTTGGACATGTGGCTAAACCCATATGATGTCTAAACTAAAAGGCACGGAGCAAAAATGTGGGTAATTTGGGTTGAACACGCGGCTTAAAATTCCAGCCCATGTGATTGAAATAGAAGGTTTAAAATTCTAGCTATGTGATTGAAGCATGGAAATCAAGAATTTTCAACTACGCGCACGTAACTGTCATTGAGTCGAAACAGACAAAAAGGGGAAAGGCTTAGGCTATAGCCCATAAAATACGAATTTTGATACCTACGCGCTTAATTGCTAATGGGTCCTAATGGGCTAAAATGTCAAAAAAATCGTGAGATTGCCCCTAGAAATAGAGAACTTTGAAGTATGCTCATCTAATTGCTATTGGGTCGAAATAGATAAATAGAAAAATGTGGATAATAGTCCATAAAAAATTGTGAATTTTGAACTCCGTGCTCTTAATTGCTAATGGGTCGAGATGACCAAAAGTGAAAATCGTGTTATAGCAATTAGAACTGTGAAGTATGCTCATCTAATTGCTATTGGGTCGAAACAGATAAATAGAAAAAATATGGGTAAGAGTCCATAAAAATTACGAATTTTGAACTCCGTGCTCTTAATTGCTAATGGGTCGAGATGGACAAAAGTGACAAAAATTGTGTTGTAGCAAATCGAAATCGACCATTTTGAAGTAGGCGCACTTAATTGCCATATGCTCAAAATGGACAAAAATGTAAAAAATGGAAGGTATAGCCCATGAAGATTGCCAATTTTGAAGTCCCCATGCCTAATTACCATTGGGTCGAAACGGACAAAAATGATCAAAAATTATGAGTTATAGCCCATGAGAATAAAAAAATTTTCAACTATGTGCACTTAATTGTCAATTGAGTCGAAGCAAACAAAAATGGAGAAACTGTAGGTTATAGCCCATGAAAATTGTGAATTTTAAAGTTCGGGTGCTTAATTACTATTGGGTCGAGACGGACAAAAATGATAAACAATCGTAAGTTATAACCCATGAAAATTGAGAATTTTAAAGTATGTGCAATTAATGTCATTGAGTCAAAGTGGACAAAAATGGAAGAGCTTGTGGGTTATAGTCTATGAAAATTATAAATTTTGAAGACCGTGCTCTTAATTACTAGTTGGTCAAGACAGATAAAAATGACAAAATCGTGAGCTATAACCCATGAAAGTTACGAAATTTTGAAGTCCCCATGCCTAATTACCATTGGGTCGAAGCGGACAAAAATGATAAACAATCGTAAGTTATAACCCATGAAAATTGTGAATTTTAAAGTTCGGTGCTTAATTACTATTGGGTCGAGACGGACAAAAATGATCAAAATTATGAGTTATAGCCCATGAGAATAAAAAATTTTCAACTATGTGCACTTAATTGCCATTGTGTCGAAATGGACTAAAGCGTAAAAACATGGATTATAGCCCAAAAATTGTGAATTTTGAACTCCGTGCTCTTAATTGCTAATGGGTCGAGATGGACAAAAGTGACCAAAAATCGTGTTGTAGCCCATGGTAATTGAGAATTTTGAAGTATGCACTTAATTGTCATTGGTTCAAATCAAACATATATGACAAAAGCATGTGTTATAGCCCATGAAGATTGCCAATTTTGAAGTCCCCATGCCTAATTACCATTGGGTCGAAACGGACAAAAATGATCAAAATTATGAGTTATAGCCCATGAGAATAAAAAATTTTCAACTATGTGCACTTAATTGCCATTGGGTTATGATAGACAAAATGACCAAAAATCATGTGTTATAGTCCATGAAACAATTTTGAAGTAGGCACTTAATTGCCATATGCTCAAAATGGACAAAAATGTAAAAATGGAAGGTATAGCCCATGAAAATTGAGAATTTTAAAGTATACACGCTTAGTTGCTATTGGGTCGAAATAGATAAATAGAAAAATGTGGATAATAGTCCATAAAAATTGTGAATTTTGAACTCCGTGCTCTTAATTACTAGTTGGTCAAGACAGATAAAAATGACAAAATCGTGAGCTATAACCCATGAAAATTGAGAATTTTAAAGTATACACGCTTAGTTGCTATTGGGTCGAAACGGACAAAAATGATAAACAATCGTAAGTTATAACCCATGAAAATTGAGAATTTTAAAGTATGTGCAATTAATGTCATTGAGTCAAAGTGGACAAAATGGAAGAGCTTGTGGGTTATAGTCTATGAAAATTGTGAATTTTAAAGTTCGGTGCTTAATTACTATTGGGTCGAGGCGGACAAAAATGATAAACAATCGTAGTTATAACCCATGAAAATTGAGAATTTTAAAGTATGTGCAATTAATGTCATTGAGTCAAAGTGGACAAAATGGAAAAATAGTGGGGTTATAAGACTTATAGTCCATGAAACAATTTTGAAGTAGGCACTTAATTGCCATATGCTCAAAATGGACAAAAATGTAAAAATGGAAGGTATAGCCCATGAAAATTGAGAATTTTAAAGTATGTGCAATTAATGTCATTGAGTCAAAGTGGACAAAATGGAAGAGCTTGTGGGTTATAGTCTATGAAAATTGTGAATTTTGAAGTCCGCACACTTAATTAGGATGGGGTCGAGACAAACAAAAATGACCAAAAATCATGTGTTATAGTCCATGAAACAATTTTGAAGTAGGCACTTAATTGCCATTGGGTTATGATAGACAAAATGACCAAAAATCATGTGTTATAGTCCATGAAACAATTTTGAAGTAGGCACTTAATTGCCATATGCTCAAAATGGACAAAATGGAAGAGCTTGTGGGTTATAGTCTATGAAAATTGTGAATTTTGAACTCCGTGCTCTTAATTGCTAATGGGTCGAGATGGACAAAATTGACCAAAAATCGTGTTGTAGCCCATGGTAATTGAGAATTTTGAAGTATGCGCACTTAATTGTCATTGGTTCAAATCAAACATATATGACAAAAGCATGTGTTATAGCCCATGCAAATCGAGAACTTTCAACTATGCGCACTTAATTGTCATATGGTTGAAATGGAAAAAATGTGCATTATAGCCCATGCAAATCAAGAATTTTGAAGTTCGTGCATTTGTGGTATTAGGTTTAGATAAACAAAATGACCAAAAAACTCATGTTATAGCCCATGAAAATTGAGAATTTTGAAGTATGCACTTAATTGCCATTGGGTTATGATAGACAAAATGACCAAAAATCATAGTTAGGAAGTAGAAGTAGAGAAGTTTGCGGTATGCTCATTTAATTGTTGTTGGGTCGATACAGACTAATGGCAAAAAAAACATCGGTTAAATAGTCCATAGAAATTGCAAATTTTGAAGTCCGCTTTCGTAATTGTTAATAGGTCGAGATGGACAAAAGTGACCAAAAATCGTTTGTTATAGCCAATGGAAGTTGACAATTTTGAAGTAGGCGCACTTAATTGTCATATGATCAAAGTAGACAAAGATGCAACAAAATCATATGTTATAATCCGTGAAATTGCGAATTTTGAGGTCCGCGTGCCTAATTACGATCAGGTCGAGATAGAGAAAAATATCCAAAATTTGAGTTAAGATTATGGAAATTGAGAATTTTGAATTATGCGCACTTAATTGCCATTGGGTCAGAATAAACAAAAATAAAAAAAATCGTGGGTTATATAGTCTATGAAAATTATAAATTTTGAAGACCGTGCTCTTAATTACTAGTTGGTCAAGACAGATAAAAATGACAAAATCGTGAGCTATAACCCATGAAAATTGAGAATTTTGAAGTTCGTGCATTTGTGGTATTAGGTTTAGATAAACAAAATGACCAAAAATCATGAGTTATTGCCCATGGAAATCGAGAATGTTAAATTGCGCAATTAATGTTATTGGGTCGAAACGGACAAAAATGGAAAAGCTTGTGGTTTATAGCTCATGAAAATTACAAATTTTGAAGACTGCGCTCATAATTGCTAGCTGGTCCAGACGAAAAAAATGACCGCAAATCATGAGCTATAATCAATGAAAATTATGAATTTTGAAGTTCGTGCATTTGTGGTATTAGGTTTAGATAAACAAAATGACCAAAAAACTCATGTTATAGCCCATGGAAATCGAGAATGTTAAATGCGCAATTAATGTTATTGGGTCGAAGCGGACAAAAATGGAAGAGCTTGTGGGTTATAGTCTATGAAAATTGTGCATTTTGAAGTCTGCTCGTAATTGCCACTGGATCATTGACAAAAATGATCAAAAATTGTATGTTATAGCCCATGGAAATCTACAATTTTGAAGTACGCACACTTAATTGCCATTGGATCAAAATGGAGAAAACTGCAATAAATCGCGGATTATACCCTATGAAAATTACAATTTTGAAGTCCGATTAGCAAATGCCATAGGGTCGAGACGAACAAAATTGACCAAAATGTGCATTATAGCCCATGCAAATCGAGAACTTTCAACTATGCGCACTTAATTGTCATTGAGTCAAAATGGACAAACCGAAAAAGCTATGGGTTATAGTCCATGAAAATTATGAATTTTGAAGTTCGTGCATTTGTGGTATTAGGTTTAGATAAACAAAATGACCAAAAAACTCATGTTATAGCCCATAGAAAGCGAGAATTTTGAAGTATGCACTTAATTGTCATATGATCAAAGTAGACAAAGATGCAACAAAATCATATGTTATAATCCGTGAAATTGCGAATTTTGAGGTCCGCGTGCCTAATTACGATCAGGTCGAGATAGAGAAAAATATCCAAAATTTGAGTTAAGATTATGGAAATTGAGAATTTTGAATTATGCGCACTTAATTGCCATTGGATCAAAATGGAGAAAGCGCAATAAATCGCGGATTATACCCTATGAAAATTACAATTTTGAAGTCCGATTAGCAAATGCCATAGGGTCGAGGCGAACAAAATTGACCAAAAATCGTGTTGTAGCCCATGGTAATTGAGAATTTTGAATTATGCGCACTTAATTGCCATTGGATCAAAATGGAGAAAGCGCAATAAATCGCGGATTATACCCTATGAAAATTACAAATTTTGAAGACCGCTCTTAATTGCTATTGGGTCGAGACGAACAAAAATGACCAAAAAACTCATGTTATAGCCCATGAAAATTAAGAATTTTAAAGTATACACGCTTAGTTGCTATTGGGTCGTGACGGACAAAATTGACCAAAAATCGTGTTGTAGCCCATGGTAATTGAGAATTTTGAATTATGCGCACTTAATTGTCATCGAGTTAAAATGGACAAAAATGGAAAAATAGTGGGGTTATAAGACTTATAGTCCATGAAAATTAAGAATTTTAAAGTATACACGCTTAGTTGCTATTGGGTCGTGATACGCCACAATGACCAAAAATCATAGTTAGGAAGTAGAAGTAGAGAAGTTTGCAGTATGCTCATTTAATTGTTGTTGGGTCGATACAGACTAATGGCAAAAAAAACATCGGTTAAATAGTCCATAGAAATTGCAAATTTTGAAGTCCGCTTTCGTAATTGTTAATAGGTCGAGATGGACAAAAGTGACCAAAAATCGTTTGTTATAGCCAATGGAAGTTGACAATTTTGAAGTAGGCGCACTTAATTGTCATATGATCAAAGTAGACAAAGATGCAACAAAATCATATGTTATAATCCGTGAAATTGCGAATTTTGAGGTCCGCGTGCCTAATTACGATCAGGTCGAGATAGAGAAAAATATCCAAAATTTGAGTTAAGATTATGGAAATTGAGAATTTTGAATTATGCGCACTTAATTGTCATATGGTTGAAATGGAAAAAATGCAAATAATCGTAGGTTAGCTAATAAAATTGCAAAATTTGAAGTTCGTGCATTTGTGGTATTAGGTTTAGATAAACAAAATGACCAAAAATCATGAGTTATTGCCCATGGAAATCTACAATTTTGAAGTCCAAGTGCTTAATTGCTATTGGGTCGAGACGAACAAAAATGACCAAAAATCATGAGTTATTGCCCATGGAAATCGAGAATGTTAAATTGCGCAATTAATGTTATTGGGTCGAAACGGACAAAAATGGAAAAGCTTGTGGTTTATAGCTCATGAAAATTACAAATTTTGAAGACTGCGCTCATAATTGCTAGCTGGTCCAGACGAAAAAAATGACCGCAAATCATGAGCTATAATCAATGAAAATTATGAATTTTGAAGTTCGTGCATTTGTGGTATTAGGTTTAGATAAACAAAAATGACCAAAAAAAACTCATGTTATAGCCCATAGAAAGCGAGAATTTTGAAGTATGCCCATGAAATTTGTGCATTTTGAAGTCCGCCAGAATTGTTAATAGGTCGAGATGGACAAAAGTGACCAAAAATCGTGTTGTAGCCCATGGTAATTGAGAATTTTGAATTATGCGCACTTAATTGCCATTGGATCAAAATGGAGAAAACTGCAATAAATCGCGGATTATACCCTATGAAAATTACGAATTTTGAAGTCTGATTGCGCAAATGCCATAGGGTCGAGACGAACAAAATTGACCAAAAATGTGCATTATAGCCCATGCAAATCAAGAATTTTCAACTACGCGTGACTTAATTGTCATTGAGTCAAAATGGACAAAACTGAAAAAGCTATGGGTTATAGTCCATGAAAATTATGAATTTTGAAATTTGTGTGCTTAATTGCTATTGCGTTTTGATGGGCTAAAATGACCGAAAATCGTGATTTAGGCCATGGAAATAAAGAACTTTGAAGTATGGTCATCTAGTTGTTATTGGGGTGATATAGACAGAAATGGAAAAAAATGTGCATTATAGCCCCCGAATATTGTAAATTTTGAGGTTCGTGCTCTTAATTGCTAATGGGTCAAAATGAACAAAAGTGACCAAAAAATCGTGTGTAGCTAACAGAAATTGACAATTTTGAAGTAGGCGCACCTAATTGTCATATGGTTGAAATGGAAAAAAAATGCAAATAATCGTAGGTTAGCTAATAAAAATTGCAAAATTTGAAGTTCGCGTGCCTAATTACAATTGGGTCGAGACGAACAAAAATGACCAAAAATTATAGTTATAGTCTAGGGTCATTGAGAATTTTGAATTATGAGCACTTAATTGACATTGGGTCGAACTAGCAAAAATGAAAAAACTGTGGGTTATAGCCCATAAAAATTGCGAATTTTAAAGTCTGCACATTGAATTGTTATTGGTTCAAAACAGATAAAAATAATAAAAAATCGTGAGTTATCGCCCATGGAAATCGAGAATTTTAAATTACGCGCAATTAATGCCATCGGGTCAAAACGGAAAAAAATGGAAAATGCATGGGTTATTAGCCTATAAAAATTGCAAATTTTGAAGTCCAAGTGCTTAATTGCTATTGGGTCATGATGAGTAAAAATGACCAATGATCATGAGTTATAGGCTTATATAGCCTATGAAATTGAGAATTTTAAAATACGCGCATTGAATTTCCATGAGGTCGAAATACACGAAATTAGAAAAAATTGTGGCTTATATAGTCCATGGAAATTGCAAATTTTGAAGACCGCGCTCTTAATTGCTATTGGGTCGAGACAAACAAAAACGATCAAAACTCGTGTGCTATATAGCCCATGGAAATCAAGAATCGTGAACTAGGCAATTAATGCCATTGGGCGAAATGGACAAAAGGAAAAACGTGAGTTATAGCCCATGAAAATTACAAATTTTGAAGTCCAAGTGCTTAATTGCTATTGGGTCATGATGAGTAAAATGACCAATGATCATGAGTTATAGGCTTATATAGCCTATGAAATTGAGAATTTTAAAATACGCCGCATTGAATTTCCATGAGGTCGAAATACACGAAATTAGAAAAATTGTGGCTTATATAGTCCATGGAAATTGCAAATTTTGAAGACCGCTCTTAATTGCTATTGGGTCGAGACAAACAAAAGCGATCAAAACTCGTGTGCTATATAGCCCATGGAAATCTACAATTTTGAAGTACGCACACTTAATTGCCATTGGATCAAAATGGAGAAAACTGCAATAAATCGCGGATTATACCCTATGAAAATTACGAATTTTGAAGTCTGATTACGCAAATGCCATAGGGTCGAGGCGAACAAAATTGACCAAAATGTGCATTATAGCCCATGCAAATCAAGAATTTTCAACTACGCTGACTTAATTGTCATTGAGTCAAAATGGACAAACCGAAAAAGCTATGGGTTATAGTCCATGAAAATTATGAATTTTGAAATTTGTGTGCTTAATTGCTATTGCGTTTTGATGGGCTAAAATGACCGAAAATCGTGATTTAGGCCATGGAAATAAAGAACTTTGAAGTATGGTCATCTAGTTGTTATTGGGGTGATATAGACAGAAATGGAAAAAATGTGCATTATAGCCCCGAATATTGTAAATTTTGAGGTTCGTGCTCTTAATTGCTAATGGGTCAAAATGAACAAAAGTGACCAAAAATCGTGTGTAGCTAACAGAAATTGACAATTTTGAAGTAGGCACCTAATTGTCATATGGTTGAAATGGAAAAAATGCAAATAATCGTAGGTTAGCTAATAAAATTGCAAAATTTGAAGTTCGTGCCTAATTACAATTGGGTCGAGACGAACAAAAATGACCAAAAATTATAGTTATAGTCTAGGGTCATTGAGAATTTTGAATTATGAGCACTTAATTGACATTGGTCGAACTAGCAAAATGAAAAAGCGTGGGTTATAGCCCATAAAAATTGCGAATTTTAAAGTCGCACATTGAATTGTTATTGGTTCAAAACAGATAAAAATAATAAAAATCGTGAGTTATCGCCCATGGAAATCGAGAATTTTAAATTACGCGCAATTAATGCCATCGGGTCAAAACGGAAAAAAATGGAAAATGCATGGGTTATTAGCCTATAAAAATTGCAAATTTTGAAGTCCAAGTGCTTAATTGCTATTGGGTCATGATGAGTAAAAATGACCAATGATCATGAGTTATAGGCTTATATAGCCTATGAAATTGAGAATTTTAAAATACGCGCATTGAATTTCCATGAGGTCGAAATACACGAAATTAGAAAAATTGTGGCTTATATAGTCCATGGAAATTGCAAATTTTGAAGACCGCTCTTAATTGCTATTGGGTCGAGACAAACAAAAACGATCAAAACTCGTGTGCTATATAGCCCATGGAAATCAAGAATCGTGAACTAGACGCAATTAATGCCATTGGGCCGAAATGGACAAAAAGGGAAAAAACGTGAGTTATAGCCCATGAAAATTACAAATTTTGAAGTCCAAGTGCTTAATTGCTATTGGGTCATGATGAGTAAAATGACCAATGATCATGAGTTATAGGCTTATATAGCCTATGAAATTGAGAATTTTAAAATACGCCGCATTGAATTTCCATGAGGTCGAAATACACGAAATTAGAAAAATTGTGGCTTATATAGTCCATGGAAATTGCAAATTTTGAAGACCGCTCTTAATTGCTATTGGGTCGAGACAAACAAAAGCGATCAAAACTCGTGTGCTATATAGCCCATGGAAATCTACAATTTTGAAGCACGACACTTAATTGCCATTGGATCAAAATGGAGAAAGCGCAATAAATCGCGGATTATACCCTATGAAAATTACAATTTTGAAGTCCGATTAGCAAATGCCATAGGGTCGAGGCGAACAAAATTGACCAAAATGTGCATTATAGCCCATGCAAATCAAGAATTTTCAACTACTGGCGTGACTTAATTGTCATTGAGTCAAAATGGACAAACCGAAAAAGCTATGGGTTATAGTCCATGAAAATTATGAATTTTGAAATTTGTGTGCTTAATTGCTATTAGCGTTTTGATGGGCTAAAATGACCGAAAATCGTGATTTAGGCCATGGAAATAAAGAACTTTGAAGTATGGTCATCTAGTTGTTATTGGGGTGATATAGACAGAAATGGAAAAAAATGTGCATTATAGCCCCCGAATATTGTAAATTTTGAGGTTCGTGCTCTTAATTGCTAATGGGTCAAAATGAACAAAAGTGACCAAAAAATCGTGTGTAGCTAACAGAAATTGACAATTTTGAAGTAGGCGCACCTAATTGTCATATGGTTGAAATGGAAAAAAAATGCAAATAATCGTAGGTTAGCTAATAAAAATTGCAAAATTTGAAGTTCGCGTGCCTAATTACAATTGGGTCGAGACGAACAAAAATGACCAAAAATTATAGTTATAGTCTAGGGTCATTGAGAATTTTGAATTATGAGCACTTAATTGACATTGGGTCGAACTAGCAAAAATGAAAAAACTGTGGGTTATAGCCCATAAAAATTGCGAATTTTAAAGTCTGCACATTGAATTGTTATTGGTTCAAAACAGATAAAAATAATAAAAATCGTGAGTTATCGCCCATGGAAATCGAGAATTTTAAATTACGCAATTAATGCCATCGGGTCAAAACGGAAAAAAATGGAAAATGCATGGGTTATTAGCCTATAAAAATTGCAAATTTTGAAGTCCAAGTGCTTAATTGCTATTGGGTCATGATGAGTAAAAATGACCAATGATCATGAGTTATAGGCTTATATAGCCTATGAAATTGAGAATTTTAAAATACGCGCATTGAATTTCCATGAGGTCGAAATACACGAAATTAGAAAAAATTGTGGCTTATATAGTCCATGGAAATTGCAAATTTTGAAGACCGCGCTCTTAATTGCTATTGGGTCGAGACAAACAAAAACGATCAAAACTCGTGTGCTATATAGCCCATGGAAATCAAGAATCGTGAACTAGGCGCAATTAATGCCATTGGGCCGAAATGGACAAAAAGGGAAAAAACGTGAGTTATAGCCCATGAAAATTACAAATTTTGAAGTCTGGCGCTTAATTGCTATTAGGTTGGAAAAATGACTAAAAATTGTGAGTTATATCTCATGGAAATCAAGATTTTTAAAGTACGCTCATTTAATTGCTATTGGGTCGAAACGGACAAAAATGAAAAATATCGTGGTTTGCTACTCATGAAAACTATGAATTTTGAAGTCCGCGCTTTTAATTGCCATCGGGCCGAGATGGAAAAAAATTTGATAAAATATTGTGTGGTGTAGCAACTATTTAGTTGATATCATAGTTCTTTTCATATTTCTGTAAGTGTCTTCACTAATCATTAAGTGCAACATCATTTTTTTAAATATATTCTTAAGTCTGTTTAAATGCCATATAACTAGCTTGATTTGTTATAATCAGGACAAAGGTGCAGAAGGTAGAGGAAGGGCTGCTCGCATTCAGAGGAGACTTCTTCTCGTTGAAGTTGAGAAACGGATAATGCAACTCCACAGTTGCATGGATCAAGGAAAGGTAAAGTTATAGCCATTTCTGCAGAAGATTAAGACTGGATTTTGTTACGGTGATTGATTCATTATTGTTCCCCTTCAAGTGTTTTAGATCTTACTGAGCTAATATAATTTGGTGTCATCATTATATTTCCCAAGCTTACATCTACCATATTCTATACTCGTTCTTTGTCGTTGTCAATATATCTAATATATCCATCATTAATGTTATTTTTTGCACTATTATATCATGTATTACAGGAGGAAGATGCTCAATGCATGTTTGGATTGGTGCTATATAGCCTTGATCGGCTTTACAAAGCAGTGGAAAGGCATGCTAGGGAAACTGGAGAATGGCTAAGGTTAGTGTACTTTCTTAAATTTCCTCTCCGCAATTTTAAAAAATAAAAAGGGCAATTCTAACTCTAATGGTGTTAACAATTTCTTGGCAGCTTGAGAGAAGATATAGCTGAACTGGGGAGGCCAGAGCTTGAGAAAGCAGACAAGCTTGCTGTTATTTCGCGCATGGAGAGGATGTATTATTGCCTTCTGCCTTCGCTTCCTTCATCAAGACGGCATTGATTATCCCATCTAAAAGATACACTGTCATTTTTCTCACTTCTACAAAAGTTTTGAACTAGAGTTACGTTAGCTGTTTTGTAAGTTTTTGTTTGGTTCGACACAAGTTATGCGGTCAGCTGATGCTAAAAATTGTATAAGCTCTTTGTAATCTCTTCTACATGCATGTATGAGACATACCTCTGACCTTGACGGTGTTTGAAGTATGTAAAAGGAATTTTGATCTGGCATGTTCGGATGTAAATAAGTAAGCAGAGAAACATAGATGAGCAGTTTGTGTTCCATATTTTCTCGAAATAAAAATGTGTTTACTATTTGTGAATGGTATCATCGCCTTGGATCCCTTCAAAGTGTGAACCAAAAAATTTTGTTATTTGAACTTAGACCATATGATATTCAACTATTGCCAAGGATATCTACACAACTAACTCTAAACAAATTCCAATTGTGTTTTCATTCTCTAGTGTCTAGTGACCTAAACAAGGTTAATACAACAAATATTGCCAAGTAAATGATATCATGTTGATGGAACACGTTGCTGGTGTAATATATATTTAGCAAGATATCCCAATGGAAGAATAGAGGATGTGAGCAAGTGCTCTCACAGCTCTCATTTTGGAGGATTCAAATCTGAATTCATCGCTTTGCTTAACAAAAATAATTTTTAATACAGTAGAACTTAAAAG
Source organism: Asparagus setaceus (assembly GCA_012295165.1). Taxonomy (NCBI): domain Eukaryota; kingdom Viridiplantae; phylum Streptophyta; class Magnoliopsida; order Asparagales; family Asparagaceae; genus Asparagus; species Asparagus setaceus. Next base: position 10,412,264 of record CM022704.1, on the reverse strand, counting down.
CTAAGCATCCTGGCAATAAAAATCTTTTTTTTTTTTCCCAAAGTATCTGATAACATATTCAGAGCTTAGGGAGAGAATAAAGAAAAAAAAAAGGATAAATTACACTAACCCCCAAGAACTTTAAGCATTTTACAGTAAACCCCCAATAACTTTCAAAATCACACTAAACCCGCAATAACTTTTGCAGAAAAACTTTTCTAAAAAAACTTTTGTAGAAAACCCCCAATGGATAAATTACACTAAACTCCTAATAGCTTTCAAAATGCCTTTGAATGTTTGTTTCTGTTCTAATTTATAGGGGTTATATGCAAAAATGCAGTAACTTATTGGCGGTTTTCTGCAATTCCAAAAGTTATTGGGGATTTAGTGTGATGTTGAAAGTTCTTGGGGGTTTAGTGTAATTTAGCCAATAAGAAATAGAGAACAACAATCTCATCATTTTTTTAGTACTACTCTCGAACGAAAATAAAAGCATTAATCCGTGGCCTAATGGGCTACAAATCTGTGCTCGTTCAAGTCATGTAAACTTGGAATGTAAATTTAAAAGGATAATTAATTTCAGCCCATGTTTGGATTGGGTTTTGTTTTGAGGTAATAACTGATTATCCTTTAAATTAAAATAGTGAGCGCTTGACTCAAAATTTCAAAGGGGATTAGGTTTGGACTATTTAGTCCGTTAAAATAAAATAGTTCGTAGAAAGGAAGTTACTATAGCACGGGAACTATTTTTCAATTGGAATTAAATGCTAAAAGACTCCCTTACTCTTTAGCTTTCCCAAATATTACCTACGGTTTCCATCATATCTGATTTTTGTCTCCTGCTCCTTTTCATTGTTTTCACCGCTTCTTATTGCTTCAGAACGGGTTTGTTCTCGCAGATCTTGACATTAGTCTCAGTTGGATGAACTTGATGTCAGTTTCCATTATAACTAGATATTTGACACGTGCAAATGCACGTGATAGCAAGAAAAAATATTTAGCATTTTTAGATATAAAAAATAATTTTATCTTATCCATGTTGAATGTGCAAATTTATAGTGAATGTAGAGAGGGTGAGTATTAGATGATTTTCTATGAGAAATTGTCTTTTTACGAAAAATAAGAGAAGGAAAAAGAAAGAGAAAAATCTTTCTTATAACATTATCTGTTTACCCTTTGAAGTACAATGAAAATGAGGACATGTCAACCACTCATCCAAATTTTGAACTACCCCTACTTGGTTTTTTATATAATAGTATAGATATATCAATATTATCTGGTTTTGTTATGTTTGTTATGTTGAATGTTAAAAAAGTGGAAAAGGAGTCCATGGTCCTTAATGTTGTGCCGAGTATTATGCCGAATACAGTTAATAGAGGGCCAATCTCAGGTCTATATACTGGTTACGATGTTTTAGTGAAGGGGAAAAAAAAATCTAACAGTGGAAAGTTTTCTCGATTCAAAAGAAATATTAGCAAATCCACTTTGATCGCTGGTTGATTTATCTATGTTTAATGTTTCTTGGTCCTTCTTGATGAAATGCTTGTATTATGTATTGTTAAATCATGTTAGTTTACACTGGGGAGATGTCCGTATTGTGTTGAAACTCTTTGAAAATTGACTCAGTCTTACATAAAATCATGGTTGGTAGGCAGGAAGGTATTGTGGATATTTTCAGTTATGTTTTAATCCTATATTCCTATACCACCTTATAATGATAAGTTCCTAGACATGATATAGGTATTAGAGATGTTAATAATAAATTGAACCAAATTTATAATTAAAATTTTAACTCACTATAGTATCCGGGATTATTATATCTCGGGACTTTAGTGAGTTATTAATCCCACGATTAGTATAACATTTCAAGTTTATGTCACGTTAATGATGTTTTTATGTCACCAATTTCCCAATGGGATATATGTTCGCAGGTCAGCTTCTCAAACTGGTCACCTAGATTTTTCGGCTTAATTGCACTTCTATACCTTATTGTGTGCTTACCCTCTGTACTTATTTACTCAAAGTTTTTTTTTTCAAACATTTAAATACCCTTAAGTTTTCTAAAATAGCATGTTGATACCTTCTGTTAGAAAATGGATGGAATATTCACTCAAAGATCCACATATGAGCTGCACATGACCTGAAAAGAACAAAAATACCCATAAACTTTGCTGAAATAACCAAAGTACCACATCCCTCATTCACACTTCTCTTCCCTCCTATTTCTCTTATAAAGCGGTACGTTCGTCCATTATGTTAAATCTAACACTGTTAGGGCAGATGAAAAGTTGATATGGTATTTAAATGTCTAAAAGAAATTTTAAGGTATAAGTGTAAAGTTAGACAAGCATTAAAGTACGTAAGTTAAATTAATCCGGATTTTTATTTGTGCAATTTGATGTCCTCCCTTGCTAAGCGATTAGGGGCTGAATTATGTCAAACCATTTAAGGGACTAATTTCAAAATAACTTAAGAATTGGAGTAGGTGATAGCAATTTCATTGATATTCGGGACTAATTTCAAAATATGAAATTCTCTCTAAAAAATTTTCAACTATGAAGGCTATACTGCCATTTTGGTCCCTGTACTAGGGATTCAAAATCAAATTGATCCCTGTAATTTTCTTTTTCTCAAGTTAGTCCTCGTACTTCTTGTTAGATATATACTTAGTCCTATTTTAACTCTTTGTTAAAAATTCCGTTAAATATAATTTGAAAGGACAATATTATCCTAACAAAAGATAAATAACCTAATTGCTCTTCCATATTGACTAAACTAAGACATCCGTCCAAATCTGTATGCATAAGAATCCTTTGAGAAAAGTAGCAACCCTCTGACGGAAGCATGTAAGATAAACAACGCCAGGGTCAAAAAACCCTAAACTAAGCTTAAAAAAAATCCTAAACTAAGATTTTTATAAAACAAAATTCCTAATCTAAGATTTTTTTCCCCCTGTAAAAGCTTAGATTTTTCTAAAGAAGGAACGAGTTACTTGATGCCTAAGGGAATTCTATAGATACCAAGCTGCTCTTATTTGTCTTTTATTGAGCTTGGGTAATGGGAAACGGATCAAAGTTCCAACGTATTGATTTATATAATCACGAAACAGCATAATGAGAACTTTTCCCGTGCCCCTCCTGTGTTAACCAAGTCAAAAGTGATCACTAACAAGATTAGTGCGGGCCATGAATAAAAGTTAGTTTGGGGAACAAGAAAGATGGAGCTGATACGCAATGCATTGGAGATAATCTTATCTCCAGTTGAGAAAGGAGTTCCCCTGAGCGTAAGCAACAAATAGATTCTAACTTAATAAAAAGATGTTTGACATAGAGGGTACTTTAGTCATAAACAAAATTTTAACACCCGATTTTTAATGGATGTCAAAAAAGGACTTAGTTTGTAACTGAGTTGGGGTACAGAGACCAAATTGAGAAAAAAAATAAGTATGGGGACCGATTTGAGTATGGAGCCCTAGTACAAGGACCAAAATGATCTTTTAGCCAACTATGAATGATTTAAAGGGCTAATATGGAGGGGGGGCAAAAAGATCCTTCAGTTTGTTTGCTTCGTCATAATTGATGGAGACCACACGTAAAAGAAAAAAGGGGAAATTACTTCTAGCCCCCAAAATAACAACATATATTGCTTACAGTCATGCAAAGCATGGAAAAAAGTCAGGAGGAAACTGTAAATGGGCTTGTCCAATTATATATATAATAATAATAATAATAATAAAGAAGGCAATTCATCATCATTACTTTACGGTAACAGTATCCAGAACAAACAAAATTAAACCATGTCTCGAGACTAAACATCACGCTTCAGTTAACGCTATGAAGAAAATAAAGATAGATGGTAGGATATTACTTTTAGTTGGGCTGGGCTTCAGCGATTAATGTCGACACGGTAATAGTGAAGCTAATGGACTAATGTTGTTCATTAGCTTAGTCCCACATAGGCTGGATTAAAGCGTCGAGACCAGTTAATGTGCGATCGCTCAATTTCATCTGTCGCCGAGCTCAGCGGAGCGATGCCACAAAAACTGCTCCACGAGTTAGAACTTGGGGGATCAGAAAACAAAGGTCCGAGCATGACACATATGGTACAACTCCTAATATTCAAGCATGAATAATTGAATATATACAGTATTCTTTCTCTTATAATCACACGAAGAATACAGCTGTCTATGAAGAAAGCACACTCCAATATATACAGTATCCCGCTTCCAGCTTCCAAAAATGTGCTAATAGAATTCACATACCAGACGGTGACAGTACTAGATGCCCATAAACATAAAACTAAAAACTGTTGCATAACGTCGAGTCAGATACATAGTAATGCAGTTTCTCCAATGGACTTGCAAAGCAAACAAATCATGAAACAATTTGTTCCAAGGAGCGCAAAAAATATTCCTAAAAACACAACATATTTTGATGAGAATGTTCTGTCAACAAAAATTGCGAAAATGGGAAGAGACCCAACGATAATCAAATGAGATTAGCAAAAATATGGCAAACTGTTTAATATCACAAATGATATATGTGAAGCTAGAAAACGATAATACTATAACTGTAGTACAAAATAACTCTTTGTTCTAGATAAATTTCTAGTCTTTTCCCGAACTGGATCATCTACTCACAAAATGTTGAACATACAACCTTTTGAATACATGCTGACAAAATGATCTGCACACTGCACTGAAAATCTTTGCCAAAAAAATCTAAAATTTACTTAAGTATCAACCTGCAAAAAAACAAATCCAAGTACAAATAAGATATAGTGATTAGTGAGAAGACTTCACACATTAGGGTTTTTTCACATAAGCGACCTTTAAAATTAGGTGATGATATGAAAACCACTTTCAAATGATTATTACTTCAGAAACCACCTTTGAAGGGGTTCCGATTGCAATCAACCACTTTGACCTATTTTCTAATAAAATTTCAACTGAAATTCCCAATATACCTTTAAAAACACATGTCCCCGGCACGTGACATGTCTTCTTAACCAAACCTCCTAGTGCCTGACCCGTGTTTTTAAGGGTATTTTGGGAATTCAGTTGAATTTCATCAGAAAGTAGGACAAGGTGATTGATTGCAGTCAGAACCCCCTTTAAAAGTGGTTTTTGCATAAATTGAACTTCGAAATTGGTTTTCGTATTATCCTCCTATTTGAAAGGTGGTTTCTATGAAAAAAAACCTATACATTATCAATTATTAAATTTTGCATAAATTGAATTTTGAAATTGGTTTTTGTATAATTCCCTATTTTAAGGGTCGTTTCTATGAAAACCACCCTATATATTATCAGTTATTAATTTACTATGCAAAAGGAATTACCTAAGAAATATATGTATCAAACACAGAGACGTGATAGATTTGAAAAGAAAAAATGAACTTTACTTAAACATTTATTTAACAAGTGTATGCTATTTGGCATGAAGCTTATTCTTTTCTCTTGTATTGAAGTGTATGCTTCAGTAAGAATCTTGGCCTTGTAGTCACTCAGGAAGCAATCTTAACGGTAACTTCACTTTCATCATCTACAATACATTTATTGCTCATATTGAGGCTACAGTTATTCCTATTTTTCTCATCATCAACACAAATCACAGCTCAAAATTCTACCTCTGAAATTCTCACCATTATATTTCAGCCTCAAATGGATTGTGATGAACCAATATAAACTGCTACTAGCCTCTACTTGCCATGGATAACTAGTCACTACATATTGTGCCTACATCAAAGTTCTCTTGCCTAACATTATTCTAAATGTAAGGGAGATTAGTATGACAACCCCTCCTACAAGCAAAAGAAGTGTGAGACTATGTGAACAAAGCTCGCTGAGCAGCTTTAGTCTTGATTATTATTTTTTTTATTCGCAGCCATTGGTATTTAGGTTGGATAATTCTTGGAATGAAATCTGAGGTGGACTCCGAAGGGTAATCGTAACAAGGTAGCCAAAACTCCTAGATATGGATAGGGTGGTTTACAGATTTGGGACAGTTCTTGTTATCCACAAAAGATTAGTTGCATAAAGTTCTCACTTAGGAATCTTTGAGAACTAAATCCACGTGCTAAAAATAATAATATAGACACATTACACAAGTAAGAATATATAAAGGCCTAGAAAAAGAAGCTATTAAGCATACATTCAGAAAATAGTAAGCAATAACGAGAATTTTGTAGGTAAGATGTGAGCATGTGTACACTAACTGAAATTCATGTATAGAGCTACATAAAATTGTCACAATGATCAAAGACAATCCGACTAAGGCCGCAAAAGCAATTTATTTTTTCACAGATTCGATAATCCAACATATGAACAGATAAGAAAATTTTGATGAGAATAAAGTACAGAACATGGACCTGGTAATATCCACAAGTTACATGTGGGGTACCACATACAGGCCATATAATGGGAACCAGTAGAACATATCCTAAGGACCTCCAAGGCAGAAGCAGAGAAACTTGTGCATGGAAACCAACAAATTATATCAATTCATAATGGGATTTAGAATTTTCAAACACCCCCCCCCCCCTGCCCCCCACCCCAAACAAAACATTAAAAAAACACACACACACAAACAAAAAGATTTTTAAAAAATGAACCGAGTAGCTGAGGGTTCTTCTCTGGCACTAAGAAGTATGGAATCAAAAGGGATTGTTTGGGTCGGTCTCTATCATTGGCAAGAAAAATGTAAATGGATACATGGATTTCTTTCAAACAATTCACACATTTGGTGTAGCCCTACAAAATTAAGTTTTAAGCATATGAACGTCAAAAAATACGAAATAGCAACTTACAAGCACCACTCTCATGCAAAAGTATTTTGACTTGTGATGACTTACTGATGTAACAAATAACCTGGTCCGACCTAGTTGAAGGGGAAAGTAGCAGAAAATAACAGAAAAATTAGACAATCTTACAAACCATACATGCATATGGTTCACACATGCACATAAAAAAGTAAACAGCACAGCCGAGAATAACTTACAAAAATTACTTCTTTGCTAAAGACTCCGACTTGTGCTCACTTCCTGACGTAACAACATAACCCGGTCCAATCTAGTTTTATGGAAAATTAGAAGAAAAAACAGAACAATTAGACAAACATAAAAGAAATAAAATGAAAAACAAGAAGCAAGCACTTAATAAGATAGTTGCTGTCAGGAACAAATATCTATCATGTTCAAAACTTAAAATATCTGAGCAGCATATCCCGTACAGAACTTTTCAGTAATGGTTTATTATCAATTGAGAGCTGATCAATAGGCTCCAAAGCTGTTTCGGATTCAAATAAATTTTTGAATGAGAAGTTATACTAGTAAAGGCTATAAAATGTAGAAGAAAATATATTTTAACAATATAAAAATAAAGGATTTTTATATCTCGAACTGTCATGTTACAATTGAAGTTCTGTATTAATTCATTTATATTAAAATTGATCTCTTTTCATGTCTAAGTATTCATTACTAAATAATCCATTCAAAAACATTCATAATTTACATAAAAATAACGCTTTTATTTTATAATTATAGAACCATGTGGTTGAAGTGATGCGATTCAACCCAAGCAAGCAACAAGTGTTTTACTACTTATTTTCTTATAATTTAAGTAATTATAAACTAAATATTTCACATGTTTACTATGATCAATTACTTCTAGTAGAACACTTCTAGCAAAACATCTGAGAAACCACAACCACTAAAGGCATCCAGGTTAACCCAAAAAGAAGGAATAAACAATTCAAACTTGGCCGAAATATTGATATGGAATACCTTCATGGATATAGGCTTCCATGTTTTTGGTGGTTTCAGAACTCTCAATGGTTCCGGATCAAAATATCTGATTTCATATATTGGCGTCTTAAGAAAGTTACAAATAATTATAAAATTCATTTCTTAAATAAAATAAGTAGAGGATATTTGAGATAGCTTTTCATAGTCACTGTAATTTGCAGTAAGCTATGATGAAATCATAAATAACATGATAGCTGATACCCACTAACTTCAAAACAATGTAATATTTCAATTGATAAATTATTTTATACTTCAAACAAAAAGAAATTCCCATGTGCACTTCTATGTTCATACTCTTCTTAGCAATTTTACTTCTTCTTTTTTTCTGGTTTATCAACATGGGCCTAAGCTTAGATTACATTTGGCTCGAATTCGACCAATTAATAAACCAATTATAAATCTATGAACTCTGTATTGTCCGGATCTGATTTATTGTTTCAAGTGCCTTCAAGGATTTAAATGGGGGGAAACTGAATTTAACTGGATCCATTATCACTTTGTACCAACTCCAGTTGGATTATCTGATTCAAGTCGAACTGGTTAATTTGAAGCCATGGATAACGTATCAGGCTTTATCTGGATAAGCTCGAAGCAGATGTACTTAAAACCCTAACTACCATGGAAACTATGTGTACACAGTTACCCGGCATTCACGTTAGATGGAGAGAAGGCTCTCCAAACAAAAGCGCAAGAAGATCAGTCAAGACAATAACAACATAAAAGAGCAGGTCAATTAATCTTTAAGAGCATTTCAGGGACCTGCCTTTCAATTTATCCTGGAAAGGGTTTGACCATTGCTTCGGGTAAGTAGCAGTGAGTCCCTACTTGTATCGTTAAAACTTTCCAGAAACCTACCTAGAAATGATTGACCCTCATTAAGATCAATTGGTCTTCTGACACTTGGTATTTCAAGTGATCAATTGGTTTTATGACCCTTGGTATTTCAAGTGCATACAAGTGGAGCAGGTGTTTTGACTTATATGCTTAACTATCTGCTATAATAGAAAGTTAAAAAAAAAAAAGCATTGTGTACAACCTAGCAGCACCCAATTCTATTCAGTAGTAAAGAGCATATCGAGATGCTCGAGAGTAAGCAACACCTATAAATAAGTTCGAGAGAGAACCTGACAGTCTTTTAAAATAACACGCTCTTGAAGCTGCACGTTACTGCAAATAATGGAACCTTGAATCAAACACCCATCCTCTACAGTGACATGGTTCATCACAACAGAATTAACAATCTGTAATTTCAAAGAAATTTGACAATAAACTAATTAAAAAACTAGTTAAGTTTGACCAGTACTATGAACTGAGATCAGCATTAATAATCATAATGAAGTGCTCAACACAACATTTTCAAGTTCGTCATGTATCTAAGTGCTACCTTTACGTTTGAACCAATTCTGCAGTGGCGACCAATGACAGATCGTTTTACACTGCACTTGTCACCTAATTTTGAACATTCTGCGAGCATGCAGTGCGGCCCAACCTAAACCATCGAGATGATAAATAATTATACATGGCAAGGGAAAAAATTATAAACATCTACTAAGAGAATATAAACTGTCATTTCAACAAGAAAAAATGCGTGATGAAAAATTATTAAAATGCTTAAGCAAGAAGGGGAAAAAGATGATGATCTCCAGAACACCAAAATAGCCAAAATTGTATGTGGAATTGAAATTATACGAAACTCAAGTAGTGAAAAGCAAGCAGCGAGCAGAATAAAAATCCTGGTAGATAAATCAAAATGTATGGACCATATCATTTAACCAAGGAATAACCTTCTGAAAAATGGCAGTATATTATTGAACTAGGCCAATTGTGCATAAATAGTTTTTAGAATTAATGGGTACTTTTTACAGGGTGTAGATAATTAGATAATTATAACTAGGCAACGAACACAGGATATAGATTTTTCTTATCTCTTCCTAAAAGATTCAAACACTAGAAAGTAGAAATTCACCAGAAACAAAAACGTTTAATAATGATAAACAAAGACAAGAAGATGCATCTAGATACGCACTTTAATAAGTAAGGAAAAGTATAAATGTTAATCTCACAGTAGTTTTAGATCCAAGCTCTGCTGATGCATGAACAATGTTGTTTTGTGGAGAGAAAGAATAACCAGAAAGGTGACTAGCATCTCCAATAACCTACATTCAGACGATAAACCATAATGCCAAGTGAATCAAAATGAAAAATAAAAAATTAAAAGAAGAAGAAAACATAAGAGGTCCATATCTTACATCACGATTGATATCACTGAAAGCTTGAATAGAATTTAAACGAACACAGTACTTGCTTTTGTTAGCAATATAAGCACAGCATTTATGTGTTCTTTGAGCAGAGTCTGATCCATTAGGAGCCAAAACATTTTCTTGAAAAGCAGAGGGAGCAATCTCTTGGTGTTGGGAAAGCCATATTAAGTTGTTCTGAGAAGAAAGTGTGCCATTCCAGACATCTTCTCCATTCTGTCCTCCATTTGTTGAGACTTGAGATCTCTGACACAGAGTTTAAGTACTCAATTATTTAGGATGACAAAATTAACTGTGAATCATAGGCATAGATACCACTCATCATACCAGCTGGGTCCTAACCAAATATGGCAATACATCATGTCTTATACTATGAAACATATCCTTTTGATCCAAAACCTCTTGCAAAATGCTCCTGTTAAACAATTTTCATCAATAATGCATCAGAAGCATGTACGACATGAGTGACAGAAAAAGAAGCAGCAGAGGGAAAAGAAAAGATTTACACAGATAATAAATAATGTCAAACCTTTTAAATGCATACATATGAGCATCCATGAGATCAGCACGAATTTCCATCTGTACAACCAACAATTTTGTTTGGTTAGAAACTTGGTTTATCATGTGGATAGGCAAAGTCACATGACAATCACCTAGAAATCAGACACAACTCTCAATATGGTTTGAAAATTTTCATTCTTTCTCCAATTATACCGAGACCATCTCAAATGGCCCTAATAATTTAATCAATCGGGTAAAATTCTCAATCAGATGTATCTACTTATCATTCTTTCACCAGTAAGTTAATCACATGGCCCTAGTAAACTGTTTTTACAAGTTAAACCAAATTAAGCAAAAGGAGTAGGCCTACAGGTTTACATCAAATAACCAGTTTTTTCATTTTATTTATGCTTCTCATACATGTCTGATTTATGTCAAAGTATGAAGAAAGATAACTTGTCTACCCTATTGTTTGATCATCCACTCTCAGTGACCTCTCAATACAAGTTTTGCGTAACCATTTGCCTTCATGTCATATCAATCACTTTGTAAAATTGAGAACATTATAACTATAGTCACAAGCTAAAAAAATTAATTGTATATATATATAGACACCCCCCCAGATTCAATCTAAGGATGCACCTTCAAAACTATATTATATGCAATCAATTTACTTGATCCACTTCATTCATTTCGATCTATATATTTTGGATGATATATAAAATAAAAATTAGGTATATTGGATTATACTTACTCATGCCTAGAGCCTAGGCGTTGAACCCGATGCCTAGAGCCTAGGCGTTGAACCCGATGCCTAGAGCCTAGGCGTTGAACCCGATGCCTAGAGCCTAGGCGTTGAACCCGATGCCTAGAGCCTAGGCGTTGAACCCGATGCCTAGAGCCTAGGCGTTGAACCCGATGCCTAGAGCCTAGGCGTTGAACCCGATGCCTAGAGCCTAGGCGTTGAACCCGATGCCTAGAGCCTAGGCGTTGAACCCGATGCCTAGAGCCTAGGCGTTGAACCCGATGCCTAGAGCCTAGGCGTTGAACCCGATGCCTAGAGCCTAGGCGTTGAACCCGATGCCTAGAGCCTAGGCGTTGAACCCGATGCCTAGAGCCTAGGCGTTGAACCCGATGCCTAGAGCCTAGGCGTTGAACCCGATGCCTAGAGCCTAGGCGTTGAACCCGATGCCTAGAGCCTAGGCGTTGAACCCGATGCCTAGAGCCTAGGCGTTGAACCCGATGCCTAGAGCCTAGGCGTTGAACCCGATGCCTAGAGCCTAGGCGTTGAACCCGATGCCTAGAGCCTAGGCGTTGAACCCGATGCCTAGAGCCTAGGCGTTGAACCCGATGCCTAGAGCCTAGGCGTTGAACCCGATGCCTAGAGCCTAGGCGTTGAACCCGATGCCTAGAGCCTAGGCGTTGAACCCGATGCCTAGAGCCTAGGCGTTGAACCCGATGCCTAGAGCCTAGGCGTTGAACCCGATGCCTAGAGCCTAGGCGTTGAACCCGATGCCTAGAGCCTAGGCGTTGAACCCGATGCCTAGAGCCTAGGCGTTGAACCCGATGCCTAGAGCCTAGGCGTTGAACCCGATGCCTAGAGCCTAGGCGTTGAACCCGATGCCTAGAGCCTAGGCGTTGAACCCGATGCCTAGAGCCTAGGCGTTGAACCCGATGCCTAGAGCCTAGGCGTTGAACCCGATGCCTAGAGCCTAGGCGTTGAACCCGATGCCTAGAGCCTAGGCGTTGAACCCGATGCCTAGAGCCTAGGCGTTGAACCCGATGCCTAGAGCCTAGGCGTTGAACCCGATGCCTAGAGCCTAGGCGTTGAACCCGATGCCTAGAGCCTAGGCGTTGAACCCGATGCCTAGAGCCTAGGCGTTGAACCCGATGCCTAGAGCCTAGGCGTTGAACCCGATGCCTAGAGCCTAGGCGTTGAACCCGATGCCTAGAGCCTAGGCGTTGAACCCGATGCCTAGAGCCTAGGCGTTGAACCCGATGCCTAGAGCCTAGGCGTTGAACCCGATGCCTAGAGCCTAGGCGTTGAACCCGATGCCTAGAGCCTAGGCGTTGAACCCGATGCCTAGAGCCTAGGCGTTGAACCCGATGCCTAGAGCCTAGGCGTTGAACCCGATGCCTAGAGCCTAGGCGTTGAACCCGATGCCTAGAGCCTAGGCGTTGAACCCGATGCCTAGAGCCTAGGCGTTGAACCCGATGCCTAGAGCCTAGGCGTTGAACCCGATGCCTAGAGCCTAGGCGTTGAACCCGATGCCTAGAGCCTAGGCGTTGAACCCGATGCCTAGAGCCTAGGCGTTGAACCCGATGCCTAGAGCCTAGGCGTTGAACCCGATGCCTAGAGCCTAGGCGTTGAACCCGATGCCTAGAGCCTAGGCGTTGAACCCGATGCCTAGAGCCTAGGCGTTGAACCCGATGCCTAGAGCCTAGGCGTTGAACCCGATGCCTAGAGCCTAGGCGTTGAACCCGATGCCTAGAGCCTAGGCGTTGAACCCGATGCCTAGAGCCTAGGCGTTGAACCCGATGCCTAGAGCCTAGGCGTTGAACCCGATGCCTAGAGCCTAGGCGTTGAACCCGATGCCTAGAGCCTAGGCGTTGAACCCGATGCCTAGAGCCTAGGCGTTGAACCCGATGCCTAGAGCCTAGGCGTTGAACCCGATGCCTAGAGCCTAGGCGTTGAACCCGATGCCTAGAGCCTAGGCGTTGAACCCGATGCCTAGAGCCTAGGCGTTGAACCTAACGCCTAGGCGCCTAGGCGTTGAACCTGACGCCTAGAGCCTAGGTAATACCTAAGCGTTTTCCTTTTTTTTTATTTTTTAATTACAGTTATTGATAGTAAATGCCAATATTATAGAAAGCTTAAGCGCAACTAGGCAAATTTCTTAAGTGGGGGTGGAGGTTTTCTTGAAGATCGGGAGATGTAGAGGAGATGTTTATAGTTGGGATTTGGATGAGGTTGGAGGACGTGGAGGCTACAATGGAGGAAATCATGATCAATGCCTAAGGGGTGCAGTCCATGTAGGCAGACCACGCTCCCCTAAGCACTCCCAAAACCTAGATGGGTAGTCTTGAGTACGACTGAAATAGATGGCGACCAAGGTCCTTTAAGCGAGCTAAGCGGAGGCTTTTAAAATGTTGACTGGTGAAACATGGCATCATTTGATTCGCTTGATTAGTTGGCTATTTTTAAATGAAAGTTTGGAATAGTTTAATTAAAAACTGAAAAAATGAAAGGACTTGTGCGTAAAACAACCCCTAAAATTTCTCTAGACACATCTGCGTTTCCATCTTCTCCCTTTCGAGGGCCTCCTTGAACTAATCACCATGAAAACCCATTCCTTCCCCCATTCTTCTCTTGATTTTACTCAATAAATTACAAAACAAAGACTGTAAATAAAAAAAAACATATATCTCGTTCTTTTCTACGATTTGCATAAATTAAGCCTAGAATACATTTTCAGATATATATATATATATATATATATATATATATATATATATATATATATATATATATATATATATATATATATATATATATATATATATATATATATATATATATATATATATATATATATATATATATATATATATATATATATATATATATATATATATATATATATATATATATATATATATATATATATATATATATATATATATATATATATATATATATATATATATATATATATATATATATATATATATATATATATATATATATATATATATATATATATATATATATATATATATATATATATATATATATATATATATATATATATATATATATATATATATATATATATATATATATATATATATATATATATATATATATATATATATATATATATATATATATATATATATATATATATATATATATATATATATATATATATATATATATATATATATATATATATATATATATATATATATATATATATATATATATATATATATATATATATATATATATATATATATATATATATATATATATATATATATATATATATATATATATATATATATATATATATATATATATATATATATATATATATATATATATATATATATATATATATATATATATATATATATATATATATATATATATATATATATATATATATATATATATATATATATATATATATATATATATATATATATATATATATATATATATATATATATATATATATATATATATATATATATATATATATATATATATATATATATATATATATATATATATATATATATATATATATATATATATATATATATATATATATATATATATATATATATATATATATATATATATATATATATATATATATATATATATATATATATATATATATATATATATATATATATATATATATATATATATATATATATATATATATATATATATATATATATATATATATATATATATATATATATATATATATATATATATATATATATATATATATATATATATATATATATATATATATATATATATATATATATATATATATATATATATATATATATATATATATATATATATATATATATATATATATATATATATATATATATATATATATATATATATATATATATATATATATATATATATATATATATATATATATATATATATATATATATATATATATATATATATATATATATATATATATATATATATATATATATATATATATATATATATATATATATATATATATATATATATATATATATATATATATATATATATATATATATATATATATATATATATATATATATATATATATATATATATATATATATATATATATATATATATATATATATATATATATATATATATATATATATATATATATATATATATATATATATATATATATATATATATATATATATATATATATATATATATATATATATATATATATATATATATATATATATATATATATATATATATATATATATATATATATATATATATATATATATATATATATATATATATATATATATATATATATATATATATATATAAGGTGGTGAGACCCACACCTTTGATGTGACAAGTCGGGTGGGTCTCAACACTAGCCCATTTCTTGGTAGCTCATTTTGCTAAATAAGCTGCACCTCATACCCATTATTTCCATATACATAGGTAGAAAAAAAAAAGATCTTATCTAGAATTGATGCCGCACCCCTATTTTTTTGTATTCGATCATAAAATGAGTGGAACCCACAAGATAAAAAGGTAATCCACAGCACTTCTGTTTCTCTTTGAAGACAAATAAGTTAAACTCCTAAACAGTAATTACTCTCTTAAAATGATCGAACCCGACTCAGAGTAAAGTTATTCAAATCAACGAGTTTCCAGCATAATCTATAGCAGCACTTTGCAATAAAATAAAAAAACTAATAGAAATTCAAAATTTTTCAAAAGAAATTTAAAATTTATCCAAAACTAACTTCTAACTGATTTAGTCTATCTAGGCATTAGTCAGTGTACCAATGGTTGCAGTTATGTTTGAAATGGTATCCCATTCCTTACTTTCCGTGCTGATTAAGAGAAACTATTAACATCTAAACTAAGACAACCAACTGTCATTTTATAATGTACATGATCAAAAAGTCTTACGCCTAAGTAGATTAACACAGACTACAACATCCAATATATGTTCGAATAGTATAAACTGTCAATGAACTTTCAATTTGGATTAGCATGACCCATCATACCCATCCATCCCACAATAATCCTAGCATGAAGGGGCTTGCTCCCATCTAAAAATACATCCAGAATAGATTTCAACATTGATAGTCCATAGTCCAAATCTAACATCTAGAAACCATAAAATTCGAGATTGTCCTACTTCATCTATTCAGACAAAGTGGAAGCCTCATTGCTCAGAAGGCTTCACAGTTGTTTTAATGATTTAAAATAAACATACCACCATAATTTGAAACTAAGTTTTTTTTTAGTTCTAAGATTCTGGCTTTCAATACCATAGTACCCAACATAACCGTCAAATAGTTTGTGAAGTGTGAACTTGGCCATGATACTGGATTTAGTACGATGAAGTTTCCAGATACTAGCACGTATTTGTCATGTAAGGGAATTGAGTTAGAGCCCAAGTGATAGAAGACTCTGAACTGCCTAGATTTGTTGTGAACCTTAATAAGAGACTATTCATAAGAATATAAAATTTTAAAATATCTAAATAATGTTTACAAGATGGGGTGTTAAAATGCAATTTTCCTTTTCTATAGTATGCTTTTTTATTTTAAAGATTCAGCTGCTGTCAAGTTGTGATCATGATGAAAAGAAATAGTAAAAGTTATACAAAAAGGCCACCTTATGAAGATGTTTTTCATAATTCTTGCATGTTAAGAAACCATGGATGACTTTGAAATTTTCCCAGACAGTGATAAAAATTACAAGTGAAAAAGAAAATTGTTAGAACGACCCATATATTGTGACAGGTAAACAGAATATTATATGTATAACCTTTATGGGGAAAAAAAACAAAAACATTAGATAGAAATCTTACCTGTCCGACAGCCCGAAGTATGCTCTTTTGCACCCGAATATCTTTGTGAATCTCAGCACCTAGATTTTGGGGACTTAATGAGAAACAAAAACAAATGCCTAGTTAGAAAATACATGACAGTTCCAAGAAGCAAAACCTGCTGCTAGATGTAACAAAAATTGCTTCGTGGGATCCAGCCCCACAATATTGTGCCTGGCTGGTTTTTTTGCTTTGTCCTTCCCACCAGAGGATCCAGGCTCAGCAGGTCCACTGACAGGAGTATTACACAGTAGGGCAGTAACTGCTGCACCATTTCTTCTATGAGTAGCTGCCACAGCACCAGGTGGCACATCAGAGACAAGGTCACCACTCACCAACTACAAAGAATATGAAATTCATTACGAGAAATTTTTAATCTTTAAAGGTAAATTGAGCTCTGAAGGGTGAATTCTTTCACCAGAACATCATTTGCAGTTAGATGATGGGCCACAGCCCGTAGTGCACCAGCAGTTCCAACATCCTCAGGGACTGCAGCCACCTACAGAGAGAGTAATAGATTGG
Organism: Asparagus setaceus; assembly: GCA_012295165.1. NCBI lineage: Eukaryota > Viridiplantae > Streptophyta > Magnoliopsida > Asparagales > Asparagaceae > Asparagus > Asparagus setaceus. Next base: position 10,394,555 of record CM022704.1, on the reverse strand, counting down.
TTTTCATTCTTTTCAACAACCAAACCAGCTTATACTCTAATGAGAACATAAGCAACATCATGAAACACAGAGATGATTAAGCATATGGAAACAAAATAAAAACATGCACGATGATTAAGCATATGGAACCAATGTAAAAACATGCGCGACTTAGATTGTGTATACCTCCAAAATCTACAAGATATTGAAAAATACTAACTTCAAACCATTTCAAATATCACATATCAATTTTCTATTTTATGACAAAGAGTTACATAATTCACTCCCCCATAACCCACCAACCCAAACTGCAATCCAGTTTGTGTATAAATTATGGTGTGTTTACAACGTTGATTGCCAAAACTAGTCTCGAGCAACAAGAAGAATAGATGATGCATGTTTTCAAAATAGACTTAATTTAGGGTTTTCAAGCATTACATTATGACTTTAAAGGTTGGAATTCGAATGTTTTGCACAATAAGAACTATGATCACATATTTCAATTTGTTATAATCCGTTTCCTCTCGTGTATTTGGTATCTTCACAAAACACTTTGCAAACTGCTTTTCAAGGACACAGGAAACTCTACTAATTGAACCCACCAACAGATAACCAATTCAACAAAACCTGGTCTGCAATCCTAATTGAAGATGCCCAACTCTAGAAAAAAAAAAGGACAAAATCTAGAATCCAAGAATATATTCTAATCAAGATTCATGCCCAATCCAACTTTAAATCAAACCTCAACATGAAGCCGGTCGACATAGGCGCTGGAGATCCACCCACCAACACGGAGAGCAGCATCCGATCCCTCCACAACCTAAAAGGGGCAGAGACAAATTAAAACCCTAATTCACCAAGAAATTAACTTTAAGCAAGAATTCATCAAAAAAGAATTAGGAGCTTACGACGATGAGATCTTTGAGGTTGCTGGCTTCGAGGAGCTCGAGGACGTAGGAGAGCACGGGGCGGTTCGCTACAGGGAGCAGCGGTTTTGGGACTTCCTGCAATTGAAACCAATTTGAAATCAGATTGAATTGAATTGACAAGAGAAGAAATGAGAAAGGGTTTGGAGATTGATGGAGGACATTGGAGATTAGAGGGGCGAGGTTTTTGGAGTAGCCGCCGGCGAGGACGACTACTTGGAAATCCATTTTCTCTGTGATTCTCTGGTTTCTGATGTTGCTAGGTTTTAAATTTTGTTTAGGGTTTTGGGGATTTTAAGGATTTGGGGATGTTGGGAGTTCACAGTCGCGGACAACGACGGGAGTTGGACGAGAGAAGTACAGGGTTTTGCTTTTTCTTTTTGGGATTTTTTGATTTTTTCTCTTAACTATAAATAGGAACAATTTTACTAACAAAAATGTTTTTCAGTACTTAAATTATAAAAATGGACCGCTTAAGATTTACTTACAGAAATCAACCCACTTTCAGTCATCGCAATAACTGTTTGCCGAATTGGTAAGGGTCCGGATTGAAATTAGGCTTCAGCTCGGGATCCTCATGCTTTGCCAAGATTTTTCTTCGACGAAAAAATAAAAATAATTGTGCGCCAAAAATTATCCGATTTATTAATTATTTTTCACTGAATGTACAGAATTGTCAATCCTAAATAGTTTTAAAGGTGTGAAAAAGGATATATGTGATTGCATTTAGCAAAGTTTTTTTTCTATATTATTTAAAGGCTCCCTAATTGTCAATCCAAGTACTTTAAGGTCATGTGTAAAAACCGCATATTGTGTCCTAACTTCTTACTTTCTCAAAACATTCGACCTTCCCTCTACGATAGACTTTTGCGCGATCTTACTACTACACTCTAACGCTATTGATTGTAGTTCGCTTGTAGTACTTACCGTCTTCTCTGTATTCTAGATGCTCGGTCTTGAAATTCTATTTAATTGCAATTAATTCGAGCCTATGTTGTTTCAGTTATATCCGAATTTCAACAAAAAAAAAAAGTTTGATTATACATTGTTTTAATACTAAAAATTCTAACATAAAATAGGTTAAAAATGGAGTTGTAATTGAAATGTAGTCCAACAACACGTGACAACCCACCAACTAGTAAGAAAAATTCATGTTGTTGTTCTCCAATTAAAAAAAATTTGAAAGTTTATTGGAAAGCATACCCAAGTTCGTCATAGGTCTGTCAAAAGTACCCTTTTGTTAATTACAAATTAGTTTGAACTATGATTAATTAGAGTCACATCTCATACGTATATTATATAGGTCTTCTTAAAAATTTCTTTCTTTTGATGATTGTAATAATATTTCCTTAAAAAATAATATTGCTTAAGAAAAACTTCCCCGATGGTAGATTTTTCTTTTAATTAAGTAAAGTCTGTATGAAATATGCCAGGAGGTTTCGAACTCGAGTCTCCATCCTTCCTTCTGAAAAGGACACCCTTGTGCCTCGTTTAGCACGCAAGAATCAAATCGAGTGAGATTGAAAATAGAGCAAGGAACAAAATGGAATGAGTGTGAGAATAAAATGTTCATTTTCATTCTCATGTTTGGGTGTAATTAAAGAATGAAGTGAGAATGATACTTTTTTTATTTTGGTACGGATAATTAATAAATAATTTGGGAATATTTGGTAAATATTTTAATTGTTTTCATTCTCACTTAAGTGAGTATGTCAATTCCCTACTAACTCATTGAGAATGTCCATTCCCCCATAGTGCCTTCTAGCTTCCAAAAGGATTGTATGTTTGGTATGCATGAATGAGAGTTAGAAATGAGCATTCCATTAATCCATTCCCACTCATTCCCACATATCAAAAAAGGTCTTAGAATAACCAAAAAGATCGGGAAAGGTTTCCGTTACCAATAAAATGGCTAAATTAGCACTTAAATATCTCATAGTTTCATCTATTATGCCCTCATATACCCCAAGTTGTAAACCGTAGTAATTAGATACCCCAACTTGTTTAAACATGACACGTTAACACCTTATGTTACTTAAAGGTGAGAATATTCTTTCATATGGTGATCACATGTCAATTATAATTTTCTTTTACTCCCACTGATGGTTGTATTCACAAGTTGGAAACTTTTTTACTTTGGGAGGGGATCAATTCAGCCGAGGGTAATTTGATCTCCAACCATCAAAAGTTAACTTTGTTTAGATATTCTAACGGAGAGCAACTTGGAGAATTTAATTGCTGCGTTTTACAACTTGGGATATATAAATGAAAAGTAGGTGAAACTATAAGGTATTTAAGTGTTGTTAAGCCCCAATTATATGATATCATTGACTTATATCTAAAGGCTAGTTCTCAAAATCAATGCTACATACTAACAATTACGAAGAATATCCTCCATTGAAGAATTTTCGTGCACAATTAGAGTCAAACAGAGGCTATGATAAACCAATGAAATGTCGACATATGGGTTAATATTATTACCCGAGACAAACTTTGTAATGTAAACTCCCAAAGAGAACAACAGTGTATGCTTTAGATCAGTATATCACTGATAAGTCTGATATCTATCTTATTAAAGAATATATAATACCAAATCATTACCAGTGTATACAAGATACAGCAAATCATCCTCGTACAGTAACTACGTATAACAACATTGGTTTATTATGAAATAAGAATAAGATCTAAGAAATAAGATTCATATCCATTACACATTTGATCATGATGCTTGTATATCAACCAGTTCTCTGTTTTCCATCATATCATAATCATAATCACTGTTAACAAAGCTATTTAAATTATAACATATTCAAGTTAGGTTCTAATTTACCAAAATAGAAAATAATAAAACCACCCTTAAAAGACTCCTTATGATTGAGAAAATCAATTGATCAAATTTAAAATCAATCTGGATTGTTTCCTAATCAAAACTGACTCCTAAATCATTATAAAAAATAGTAAAAAAAAACTAGCAAAAAACCAGATGTCTCTCAATCCAGAGAGAATTTCGCAAAATGGACAGCGGCAAACCAAAAACGGTGGGTTTGGTTGACTCCATCTCGAGAAAATATGCGATTCTCATATATTAATCGTTCAATTCTAACAGACTGTTTGTTTGGGAGATAGGACACTTCATTGTAAGTCCATATCCTTTTCCGAGCCCCCATTTGAGCTTCTGAAGGTCCATTTTCTCCGTAAGCGCATCGTTAACACATTCTACATCAACCACAGAGAATCAGAGATGGATAAGCATAAACATGCTTGCTTACACAATTTTGGTGCAATATTTACATTGCATAAAAGTCAAAAGAATTAATATTCCACCATACACGAAGAAAAAGCTGGAACAAATGTATTCTTTTTCCAAGGGAGAGCTCCGTGAAAAGATACGGAAATCTTGAGAACCAACAGAAAACTACAGGGAAAAAAACATAATATGGGTTATCTTTAGACATCAACACGGTTCAGTTGTAGCTGGATTTACAATTACGCCCTTTTCCCACTATTTGGGTTTGATTTTGTGCAAAGAACCTTTCTTCCCTTGGCACGTCTCCTCTTTAACACAGCTCTTCCACTGGTTGTCCGCATTCTTTTCCTGAATCCATGAGTTCGAGCAAGCGATTTCCGAGATCTTGATCTTTTTGTCAAACAAAGAGCAGCCTTTCCTGCTCTCACTTGGAGTCCATGATATTTCTCTTTTATCGGTGCACTTGAACTTAAATCGACCCCCAAAGATAAGCCTGAAAATTTCACAACATAGTAGAAATGCTCAGAAGAGGATAGCAACTGGTACATGTAACATAATTTGTCTCCTTGGTTTGCCACAACTTGTGCATTGAACTGAAAGCAAATATTTCCATTAAGGAGTTTTTTTTTTAAATAGCCCACTTTTGCTAAATAATTAGCAAAACCGACCGTTTTGCTAATTATTTAGCAAAACCGGATGTCTCTCAATCCGAGAGAATTTCTAAAATGGACAAATGCAAACCAAAACGGTGGGTTTGGTTGACTCCATCTCGAGAAAATATGCGATTCTCATATATTAATCGTTCAATTCTAACAGACTGTTTGTTTGGGAGATAGGACACTTCATTGTAAGTCCATATCCTTTTCCGAGCCCCCATTTGAGCTTCTGAAGGTCCATTTTCTCCGTAAGCGCATCGTTAACACATTCTACATCAACCACAGAGAATCAGAGATGGATAAGCATAAACATGCTTGCTTACACAATTTTGGTGCAATATTTACATTGCATAAAAGTCAAAAGAATTAATATTCCACCATACACGAAGAAAAAGCTGGAACAAATGTATTCTTTTTCCAAGGGAGAGCTCCGTGAAAAGATACGGAAATCTTGAGAACCAACAGAAAACTACAGGGAAAAAAACATAATATGGGTTATCTTTAGACATCAACACTGTTCGGTTGTAGCTGGATTTACAATTACGCCCTTTTCCCACTATTTGGGTTTGATTTTGTGCAAAGAACCTTTCTTCCCTTGGCACGTCTCCTCTTTAACACAGCTCTTCCACTGGTTGTCCGCATTCTTTTCCTGAATCCATGAGTTCGAGCAAGCGATTTCCGAGATCTTGATCTTTTTGTCAAACAAAGAGCAGCCTTTCCTGCTCTCACTTGGAGTCCATGATATTTCTCTTTTATCGGTGCACTTGAACTTAAATCGACCCCCAAAGATAAGCCTGAAAATTTCACAACATAGTAGAAATGCTCAGAAGAGGATAGCAACTGGTACATGTAACATAATTTGTCTCCTTGGTTTGCCACAACTTGTGCATTGAACTGAAAGCAAATATTTCCATTAAGGAGTTTTTTTTTTAAATAGCCCACTTTTGCTAAATAATTAGCAAACGGTCGGTTTTGCTAAATAATTAGCAAAACGGTCGGTTTTGCTAATTATTTAGCAAAAGTGGGCTATTTTAAAAAAAACTCCTTCCATTAAATCTACATAACAGTTGTCATAGAAAGTAAATAAGATTCGCTCAAGAAAAAAATGTGAACTTTGTAACCAACATTTTAAATGGAGAACATCACGTTATAAGTTTGGAAAAGATAATGTTACAGTTTTCAAGTATTAGGTAGATGAATACTAAGTTGGTAATTTTCGACAAAGATTCGGGAATTACTAGGTATATTTCGCTCTGTATGTCCGATGTGACAAAAGTTACATAGGCTGGATATGGTGTGTACTATCGACTATGTACGGAAACTTTAGCTAGCAATGGTTGCTGATATTTGTTATCCTAGAATTCCATTATGACTCATAAGGATGAAGATTTAAAATCTTAAACTTTTATTTTAAAGTGATAAAAATAAGAGAAAATTGATTTTTTTTTTAATAGGGTAGAAAGGGATAGGGAGATCAATAAGCAGGGGTCAAAGTTGCAAAAGAGGTTTTACCTGGCAGTGGGTGGATAATGTATGAGCCAAGCCCATATCACATTTATCTTAAGAAAGCCAAGTTTAATATGGGTAAATTTCACAAAACCCTCCCATAGGTTGGCTTGGAATCATATAACCTCCCTATATTTATAAAGTGATCGTGATGCACTTCTATGTTTTCAGAAATTGTTAGTTGTGGCTCTTTTCATCAGTAAAAGTGACTCCCTTTAGACAAACTCACCTCTCTTCTTGTAAATCTGCATCTATTGTAACCTAATGCAATCTTGTTGCTTTTCCTATTTCTACTCCTACTCTGATTTTTATTGATATGGCAAGTCATTTTAAACCAAATGATGGACTTGAGAGTAAAGAGGTGGCAATATCCCTTTGTAACTATAAAGGTGTTCTGCACTTTGAGGTCAAAATAGGGAGGGTTATGTGAAATTTTCCGAATTAACATATATGGATTGCAAAATTCGCAAGCTGAATATGACGTGTTAGAACTTATTTTAGCCTCTAGAAGCTTTAACACTCCCTATTATGCACTTTGAGGTCAAAATAGGAAGGGTTATGTGAAATTTTCCGAATTAACATATATGGATTGCAAAATGCACAAGCTGAATATGACGTGTTAGAACTTATTTTAGCCTCTAGAAGCTTAAACACTTCCGAATTGTTTTCTCCATGGCACTTTCATTGTTTATTTATTGATCTTTTCCGCTTGGTTGTTGATGTCTTTAGTCACATCCTGTATCTAGCCAAGGATCAACATTTCACTGAAAGTGAAAGCCCAAGTGATTCTAAAGAATAATTAGTTAATCTTCGACATGCTAATGATACTGTAGTTTTCTCTTCAACTATTTTGAGACTCACATCAGAAATCTAAAAATTTACGCTATATATTCTTTGAAGGTGTTGCGGGTCAATTTTCATCAATCTGTGGCATACAGTAAAATGATGGTGAATGAGACCGATTTACTCATGTTCATTACTTTAACCGCCAAATTAAGCATCTCCTTAAACATTGTTAATCTCTCTGGAAGTGATTGATAACCTCTTATTGACAGAATTGAGAAGTGTTTAGATTGCTAGAAAGCTAGAACTCTTTCTAAAGGCTGTAGTAGGGTTGCACGTAACATATGCGTATCCGTCACTATCTGCTTACCAATCACGGATACGTATGCGGATGTGGATATGCTTGTGTAAGGAAAATTCATATCCATATCCATTAAAATTGGATACGGATACGGATTTACATGCGTATATATAAGCGGATATACATGCGGATACAAAACCGATATGAGAAACAGATAATCTTGAAATATATATATATATATATATATATATATATATATATATATATATATATATATATATAGTTCATATGATACAAGAGATTTCACTAATATGTTCATTATATCCTAAAAGCTAAGATTATATCTCTTGGTCATCAAAATTAACCTCAAATCCATTAATCTAACGATTAAAACTATTGCAACTGTATGACCAACATATATTCGGATATTTTAGATACAAATCCGGTTATTTCACAACATGGTCATATCTGTAACCATAACCTATCGATATAGATTTTAGTAATCATATATGGATCCTAATGACTATAGGTATGAATATTTCCACGGATACGGATATTGTTTAGCATCCCTAGGCAGTAGTCTTGTTCTTATGAATGTATACTTCATCTCAGCTCCTGTTATATGCCTTTTCTTCTATGTTTTCAATTGGTTGGTTAATAGAATCAAACACTTTCCCATAAAAGTAAGATTGGCAATTGGATACAATAAGAAGTTAAGAATGCCACACAAGTAACCAAAACCTACACCATCCATCCTTCGAACAATTGGGGAACTCAACTTAGGCTGTCTAAATCATCAAGCTCTAAACTTAGGTGCCAATTTCAATGTTAAAAGGTAAATTGAGGGCTTTTCACTTAAATTCATCATATTGAACACTGGTGTTTAAAAGTAGCATACATCATAAAGAGGCTCCACAAATTAAGCTACTTTAAAAGAATATGAGCAAAATTAACCACATGGGTCTTCTCAAAATCACAATGAAGTGTGAGATCAACAAAATGCAAAACTGGAACAGCAAAATTAACCAAATGGGTCTTCTACAAATCACCCAAGTGGAGCAAAAATAATCAAATGGGTATTCTAGAAATCAACAAAAATTTCAAGAAAACTACAAAATTTTCTCACCAGGACCCAATTCATACCTGAGAAAGAGGAAGGGAAGGAGATGGAGGTTGAGGAGAGCGAGAGGAAAGAGGTCTGAAGGAGAGAAGGAGAGCGCTTTGAGACCGAGAGAGAGCCCCTGCTTCCGATTCTCTTGGTGCCGTTGAGGAGAGAGAGTGAAGCCATGGGGAGCAGAGATAGGGCCATTGCCCTCTGTGTTCCTTTCTCAATTTTGCGTTGAGATTGGTTTGCAGAGATAAATAGGAAGGGTTATGTGAAATTTTCCGAATTAACATATATGGATTGCAAAATGCACAAGCTGAATATGACGTGTTAGAACTTATTTTAGCCTCTAGAAGCTTAAACACTTCCGAATTGTTTTCTCCATGGCACTTTCATTGTTTATTTATTGATCTTTTCCGCTTGGTTGTTGATGTCTTTAGTCACATCCTGTATCTAGCCAAGGATCAACATTTCACTGAAAGTGAAAGCCCAAGTGATTCTAAAGAATAATTAGTTAATCTTCGACATGCTAATGATACTGTAGTTTTCTCTTCAACTATTTTGAGACTCACATCAGAAATCTAAAAATTTACGCTATATATTCTTTGAAGGTGTTGCGGGTCAATTTTCATCAATCTGTGGCATACAGTAAAATGATGGTGAATGAGACCGATTTACTCATGTTCATTACTTTAACCGCCAAATTAAGCATCTCCTTAAACATTGTTAATCTCTGGAAGTGATTGATAACCTCTTATTGACAGAATTGAGAAGTGTTTAGATTGCTAGAAAGCTAGAACTCTTTCTAAAGGCTGTAGTAGGGTTGCACGTAACATATGCGTATCCGTCACTATCTCGCTACCAATCACGGATACATTATGCGGATGTGGATATGCTTGTGTAAGGAAAATTCATATCCATATCCATTAAAATTGGATACGGATACGGATATATATATATATATATATATATATATATATATATATATATATATATATATATATATATATATATATATATATATATATATATATATATATATATATATATATATATATATATATATATATATATATATATATATATATATATATATATATATATATATATATATATATATATATATATATATATATATATATATATATATATATATATATATATATATATATATATATATATATATATATATATATATATATATATATATATATATATATATATATATATATATATATATATATATATATATATATATATATATATATATATATATATATATATATATATATATATATATATATATATATATATATATATATATATATATATATATATATATATATATATATATATATATATATATATATATATATATATATATATATATATATATATATATATATATATATATATATATATATATATATATATATATATATATATATATATATATATATATATATATATATATATATATATATATATATATATATATATATATATATATATATATATATATATATATATATATATATATATATATATATATATATATATATATATATATATATATATATATATATATATATATATATATATATATATATATATATATATATATATATATATATATATATATATATATATATATATATATATATATATATATATATATATATATATATATATATATATATATATATATATATATATATATATATATATATATATATATATATATATATATATATATATATATATATATATATATATATATATATATATATATATATATATATATATATATATATATATATATATATATATATATATATATATATATATATATATATATATATATATATATATATATATATATATATATATATATATATATATATATATATATATATATATATATATATATATATATATATATATATATATATATATATATATATATATATATATATATATATATATATATATATATATATAGTTCATATGATACAAGAGATTTCACTAATATGTTCATTATATCCGAAAAGCTAAGATTATATCTCTTGGTCATCAAAATTAACCTCAAATCCATTAATCTAACGATTAAAACTATTGCAAGCTGTATGACCAACATATATTCGATATTTTAGATACAAATCCGGTTATTTCACAACATGGTCATATCTGTAACCATAACCTATCGATATAGATTTTAGTAATCATATATGGATCCTAATGACTATAGGTATGAATATTTCCACGGATACGGATATTGTTTCGCATCCCTAGGCAGTAGTCTTGTTCTTATGAATGTATACTTCATCTCAGCTCCTGTTATATGCCTTTTCTTCTATGTTTTCAATTGGTTGGTTAATAGAATCAAACACTTTCCCATAAAAGTAAGATTGGCAATTGGATACAATAAGAAGTTAAGAATGCCACACAAGTAACCAAAACCTACACCATCCATCCTTCGAACAATTGGGGAACTCAACTTAGGCTGTCTAAATCATCAAGCTCTAAACTTAGGTGCCAATTTCAATGTTAAAAGGTAAATTGAGGGCTTTTCACTTAAATTCATCATATTGAACACTGGTGTTTAAAAGTAGCATACATCATAAAGAGGCTCCACAAATTAAGCTACTTTAAAAGAATATGAGCAAAATTAACCACATGGGTCTTCTCAAAATCACAATGAAGTGTGAGATCAACAAAATGCAAAACTGGAACAGCAAAATTAACCAAATGGGTCTTCTACAAATCACCCAAGTGGAGCAAAAATAATCAAATGGGTATTCTAGAAATCAACAAAAATTTCAAGAAAACTACAAAATTTTCTCACCAGGACCCAATTCATACCTGAGAAAGAGGAAGGGAAGGAGATGGAGGTTGAGGAGAGCGAGAGGAAAGAGGTCTGAAGGAGAGAAGGAGAGCGCTTTGAGACCGAGAGAGAGCCCCTGCTTCCGATTCTCTTGGTGCCGTTGAGGAGAGAGAGTGAAGCCATGGGGAGCAGAGATAGGGCCATTGCCCTCTGTGTTCCTTTCTCAATTTTGCGTTGAGATTGGTTTGCAGAGATAAAGAGAGGAGCTTGGATTGGGTTGGCCCCTAGTGGAGCTTTGGGTAAATTATGGCCGTTGATCTTGCACGTCAAAAGATGAGAGCCGTTGGACGGGACTCTTTTGAGCTTTCTGAGAGGGTTATTTGAGCTTAAATACACCAGGTTTACATTATTTTAAGGGTTAATTTTAGAAAACCCCCCTCAATTATGGGGCATGTCTCTGAAAACCCCCCTCAGCTATTTTATCTTTAGAAAACCCTTTTCAAATTTGAGGGTATTGTAGATAACCCCCTCAACTTTCAAAATATGACTAAACACCCCCCCCCTAATTATGGGTGTCTCACAAAACCCCCTTTATCTTTCTATTTTTTTTTCAAATAACCCCCTAATATTATTAAGATGAAATATGCAATGACTAAAATATCCTTGGTTAAAAAAAATTCATGCAAGTGAGTTTAAAAACCCAACCCAATCAAAATATTAGACTTCGATTCGATGGGTTTTGAGGAGAAAACTAATCTTTAAAAAAAATTTAAAAGTTTCAATTGTTTCAAATATTACAAGCATGGATAAGCAGAAAATAAAAGAAGTTTAGTATTTCAAAAAAGAAAAAAAAATAGATTTACACGTAAACCTAGCGATGAAGATGGAGAAATAAGAAGAGGGGAAATAAAATGAAAGTTATTTTTAACAAAAAGTTAAAAAATGAACACTATGGTTAAAAAATTAATGTCTTAGGGATAGTGTAGTCATTTTAAATTATTTATTCATTTTGATTTAAATTATATTAGTTTAGGGGTTAAGTGAGAAAAATTGAGGGGTTTAAATAATATTTTGAAAGTTGAGGGGGGTTATCTACAACAACTCCATGATTGAGAGGGGTTTTCTAAAGTTAAAATAGTTAAGGGGGGATTTCTGAGATGACCCTCATAGTTGAGGGGGTTTTTCTAAAATTAACCCTTATTTTAACTTTCATACCCCCAAAAGTCCCCCCCCCCCAAATATACCCCAAAAATGACTTGACAGGGTATCACAGTTAAAAATATTTTAAAAGGCTAAACTGCCATTTTGGTCCTTGTACTAGGGCTTCAAAATCAAATAGGTCCCTATATTTTTCTTTTTCTCAAGTTAGTCCTCGTACTTCTTGTTAGATATAAACTTAGTCCTATTTTAACTCTTTGTTAAAAATTTCATTAAATATAATTTGAAAGGACAATATTATCCTAACAAAGATAAATAACCTGATTGCTCTTCCATATTGATTTATAATCATGAAACAGCATAATGAGAACTTTTCCTATGCTCCTCCTGTGTTAACCAAGTCAAAGTGATCACTAACAAGATTAGTGCAGGCCATGAATAAAAGTTAGCTTGGGGAACAAGAAAGACGGAACTGATACGCAATGCATTGGAGATAATCTTATCGCCAGTTGAGAAAGGAGCTCCCCTGAGCGTGAGCAACAAATAGATTTTAACTTAATAAAAAGGTGTTTGACATAGAGGGTACTTTAGTCATAAATAAAAATTTAACACCCGATTTTTAATGGATGTCAAAAAAGGACTTAGTTTGTAACTGAGTTGAGGTACGAGGACCAAATTGAGAAAAAAATAAGTACAGGGACCGATTTGAGTATGGAGCCTTAGTACAAGGACCAAAATGATCTTTTTGGTAGATGAAGAATTTAAGACAGAAGATAACACATAACATCACATCCATGAAGTACAATTGAAAGTATGTGGAAGTTTCGCTAAATGAAAGTGAAACTGAAAGCATAGAAGTCACCTCTTTTTTTAACAAATGTAAAAGTGCATTCTCAGAGTAGAAAAAGAAAGTTGATGTGGCATACTATTTTATGATTTTTATCCACTCATTTATTATAGTATTACACTTTGAATAGCTTTAGTTGTTTGGTAAATAGAAAAATATAGAGAGAGGGGTAAAATCAATCCCTTGTTTAAATGAGGAGATTAACTCCGGTACAGCAATCTAGCTATGATATTCTCGTCATACAGTATCCACGCTAATTCTTGTAACTGAATAATTATAGAGCGTACTCATTTTTTATTTGGTTTTATAATTATTGTTTAGTAATAACTTTAATCATCACATAAATACCAATAAACATTTAAATCTCTTCTACATCAAGAGAAAAAAAAAATTTGAGGTGAGTAATAAATCAAGTTTTGGGTTAATTAATCGCGCATAGACCCTTAGACTATCGTGTCATATCACTTACTACCTCTTTAGTTTGATATTGGCACATAGAACCCAGAACTGAACTGGACATTATCACCCTGCACGCCTCCTCTCCATTGGATGTGTGGTGCTTCCGACGAGGTTTCTGGCAAAGATGAAGCATACGGTGAGGAAGGGAGGGGCAGAGTGCGAGGGATGAGAGTGATAGTATTCGGGGTCTATTTGCCACAAATCTCTAATGGTGTTCAGTTACAGGGGGTCTATAAACTAAAACCAAACCTAATGAGTAATAAGTGACACAGCGCAATAATACAGGAGTCTATGTGCAATTGAATTAACCTTAATTTTTTTTTATAAATAGTGGTCCTCTGTTTTCCACTTTCAGGTTGACTTTGGACCTTATATGGGAAAGTGAACTTTGCATAATATTTAACCTGGCAATCCGTGAATTCGCACTTCATGTACTGACACTTCCTACAAAACAAATCTCAAAAGTGGCTAAAAGTGATTCACTTTCACATTTTAAGTTTCCACTTTTAACTTACCAAACACCCCCCTTATAGGCTACTAAAGATGTTTCCGATGAAATATCATCAAAGATAATCACATTTGTATGAAGTAAAACTTGTAAGTCGCGAAAACCAACCTCAGCTAGCATGTGATCAGCCTCGTCAAAAACAAGTATCTTCACATCCTGAGTTCCCAACTTTTCCGCAGATATCCACTTCTTGATTGTACCCGGAGCACCAATCACGACTTGATCAGTAAGTGGTGGACACCATGAAACTGGAATATAACTAGAATAATCCATTGGAATGGCAAGAAATGAAGTTATGCCAGTGTATTTTCCCATCATTCATAAAAACCTCCTGGTTCTGTTTCATTTTCAAACCAGTGAGAGCATAGCAATAACCACGGAATTTATTCAAGTGCAACGAGTAATGCCTGTTAGATTTAAATCTAATTAAATCTATTTGTGGGCACATATGTTAAATTAATGTGTAAATCTATCATTTAAGGAAACCCACTAAAGTGATCAATTAAGTTGGGTTATCGGGTATTTATATATTGTCATGGGATAAATGTGCAGATACCAGGTTGTAATTACAATTTGATGAGGGGCCAAATTGTAAAAGTGCAACACCTATATATATGGGGTTATGGTCCCTAATCTAGGGTTAACACAAGAATTCTCATCTCTTTTACCCCCATCTAAAAAAGAGATCTAAGGAAGAGAAGAAGCCCTAAGATTAGAAGATCCATCAATCCACTCAAGATCCAAATCATGGATTCGTGTATTGCTTCGCTCTTATGATGTTTATCTCTTTGGATTAATCATGTTTAAGATCCTTCGGATCTAACAAGTGGTATCGAGCCAAATTCGTGATTAACTCTTAGAGATTTTTGAGTTTCTATGATTTTTCTGTGGATTTATGAATAAAGATCAAATCTTTTGGATTTTTGGGTTGGATGAGCGATAAATGTTTTTGGCCGATGAACAAGAAAGTTTTTCTTTCTGGATGAACAAGAAGGGTTGATCTCGGATGAACAGTAATTTATGTTGGATGAACAAGAAATTAAATAATCCGCGATGAGCGATAAAATTTCTGTTTCGTGAACAGTAACTTTTCGATTTTTGGTTAAATTTTCTATGATTTTAGAAAATTAATATAAGGTTTGATCCGATTGAGTTTTAAAAATAAAAAAATATTTTGGTTTTGTGGCGGCGGCCATCACGAATAAACCTAATGGGTTCAAAAGCCTAAGCGGCTTTGGCGGTTCGGATCTAAACCCTAAGGGGTTCCTGTAGTTCAGACGAGGTTCGAGGTTCATTTTGGCGAACCTCGTCTTTTGGCGAACCTCGGTTCATTTTGGCGAACCTCGCCTTTTGGCGAACCT
Organism: Asparagus setaceus; assembly: GCA_012295165.1. NCBI lineage: Eukaryota > Viridiplantae > Streptophyta > Magnoliopsida > Asparagales > Asparagaceae > Asparagus > Asparagus setaceus. The sequence goes on along the minus strand of CM022704.1, from coordinate 10,378,895 downwards.
CGCCTTCTGGCGAACTTCGCACTTTTGGCGAACCTCGCACTTTGGCGAACCTCGTGTTCATTCAGTCGAACCTTGTGTTCACTTGGCGAACCTCATATTTTAGTGAACCTCGTGTTTGCTTCTGTCGAACTTCAGTTCAATTCCAGCGAACTTCGATTCGCTCAAGTCGAACCTCGCCGTTCGAACTCAAGTCGAACCTCGCAGTTCGAACTCAAGTCGAACCTCGCCGTTCGAACTCAAGTCGAACCTCGCCGTTCGAACTCAAGTCGAACCTCGCCGTTCGAACTCAAGTCGAACCTCGCCGTTCGAACTCAAGTCGAACCTCGCCGTTCGAACTCAAGTCGAACCTCGCCAAGTCGAACCTCGCCGTTCGAACTCAAGTCGAACCTCGCCGTTCGAACTCAAGTCGAACCTCGCCGTTCGAACTCAAGTCGAACCTCGCCGTTGAACTCAAGTCGAACCTCGCAGTTCGAACTCAATTAAATTTCAGTGTTAATCAATTATTTCATTCAAGTATTATGACACTAAGGAATTAAGTTGGTCTCTCATTCTAAATGATTAATTGAAGCAAGATGTTGCCAAAGTAACCTCTCTTGTGTAGATTGTTCATGAAGGATGTTAGATGGTTGTGTGTATACTTTTTCGGTAGATATTTAATCGCCCAAAGGAAGATTAATATTTATTTAGATCAGATACGATTCGTGATGATAAACACGTGACAATTATAAGGTTTACATGTGGATAACAAATCAATCCAAAGAGGGGTTTGTTGTTTGACATGTGTTATTGTCAGTGTTTGATCATTGCAACAAGTTATCACTTGCAGTTAATATTACTGTCCAAAGACTTGATATTAATGTTGTACAGATATCTTGGATGGGGATATGTCATTATTTGAATGTTATTGATTAATAATTACAGCTATTAATGTGAAATCTTTTGTTTATTTCAGCTAATGCATCTGCTGCAACCATTTCTGCTAACATCAACTCAATTCCCATGTTAAATGGGTCTAATTTCAAGATTTGGAAAGAGAACATTCTAATTGTTCTTGGCTGCATGGATCTAGACCTTGCATTAAGGACTGAACAACCTCAACCTCTCACTGCGGAAAGCACTCCTGATGCAAAGAAGGAGTATGAGAGGTGGGAGCGTTCAAATCGCATGAGTCTCATGATCATCAAGCGCGGCATTCCGGAAGCCTTTAGGGGTACAGAATCCGAAGGGATTACTAAAGCCAAAGATTTCCTTGCTGAAATTGAGAAACGTTTTGCTAAAAACGATAAGGTAGAAACAAGCACGCTATTAGCTCGCTTGATTTCAATGAAGTATAAAGGCAAAGGAAATATCAGGGAGTACATTATGGAAATGTCTTATATTGCCTCAAAACTTAAGGCACTGAAACTCGATCTATGTGATGAGTTATTGGTGCATCGGTGTTCTTGTCTCTTCACGCACACTTTAATCAATTTAAGGTCGATTATAAGCGTCAAAGGAGAAATGGACTCTGAATGAGCTCATTTCATACTGTGTGCAAGAAGAAGACAGATTGAAGCAAGATAAGACAGAAAGTGCTCATTTGGCTTCTGCCCATAAGGATAAGGGCAAGAAAATAAAGAATGATAAGGAAGCTGCTAAGGGTCAGTTCAAAGAAACAACATAAGGATAATCGGGGTTGTTTCTTTTGTCATAGAGATGGACACGTAAAGAAGGATTGTACCAAATATCACGCTGGCGTGTCAAAAGAATGCGTTCCTTACTTTGGTCCGTTCGAGGTTAATTTAGTCTCGATTACCTAGAAACACTTGGTGGTTAGATTCGGCTACTACTCACATAAGTGTTTCTATTCGGGTTGCCTGAGCTACCGAAAGCCAAGTGATGGTGAAAGACACATCTTTGTGGGCGATGGACAATCGGTAGATGTGGAAGCAATTGGGCACTTTAGGTTATTGTTAGGAGCTGGTTCCTATTTGGATTTGAAAGATACTTTTGTAGTCCCGTCTTTTAGGCGAATTTGGTTTCTATTTCTTTATTGGACAAATCGGGTTATTATTGTTCATTTGGAAATAACCGGGCTAGCTTATCTTTAAATTCAAATATTGTGGGAGCTGGTTTCTTGAGTACTTTGATAACCTATATTTGCTTGATCTGATTGCTTCTTATAATGAAACCACGAATGTGGAATCACGTGGTACTAAGCGTAAATTAAATAAGGAAAATTCACATCATTATGGCACAAGCGCTTGGGTCATATCTCAAAAGGTAGAGTTGAGCGTCTTGTGTCGATGGTATTTTGGATTCCCTTGATTTCTGAGACTTTGATGTATGCATTGGTATCAAGGGAAAGCAGACTAAAGTTAAGAGATTAGGTGCCAACAGATCTTGGGCGTCTTATAATTGATACATCTGAGATATTTGTGGGCCATTCCCTCGGCATCACGGAATGGTCAACAATATTTTATATCATTCATGACGATTACTCACGTTATGGGTACCTATATCTCATTAAAGAAAAATCGAGTCTGGGCGTATTCAAATCTTTTAAAGTGAAGTTGAGAACCAACTCAATAAAAGATTAAAACCGTTAGATCGATCGTGGTGGTGAGTACTACGGCGGATATGATGGTTCAGTGAACAACGTCGGGACCATTTGCTAGATACCTAGAGGAATTTGGTATCGTCCCACGATTACACCATGCCGGGATCACCTAGCATAAATGATGTAGCCGAAAGACTAAACAGACTCTTAAGGATATGGTAAGAAGTATGATTGCTCATTCTTCTTTACGAGTCACTCTGAGGAGAAGCACTAAAGGCTGCGACTTACATTCTTAGCAGTACCAAGTAAGCGGTTGCTAAAACACCTTATGAGCTTGGACCGATCGAAGCCAGTCTAAAGCACTTACATATTGGGGATGTCCGGTGAGGCAAGGCCTTATAGGCCAAATAAAAGAAATTGGACTCCAAAGCAGGTTAGCGGCTACTTTATTGGGTATTACGAGCGATCTAGGGGCTATAAGTTTTATGATCCCACACTCGGGAATATTTTTGAGGCGGGAGCAGCAACATTCTTTGAGGATGTTGAGTTTGGGGAGAAATAAGGTTAGAGACATTGCCTTTGAGGAGGAATTGGCTTTAAATCCAATCCATACCATTTCGACAATATTCAAGTACCTATACCTGTTATTGTTCAAGAAATGAATCCGGAACCTCAAGAAGGCAATATTGAACAACTCCTGTTCGGAAGAACAAACTCAACAACCTCAAGAACGGTGCCATTAAGGAGATCCCGAGAGAAAGGACAAATGCTATTGGGATGATTATATTGTATTTCTTCAAGAACATGAGGAAAGTAATGGAATGATGGAAGATGATCCAATCAACTTCCTTGAGGCCATGAAAAGTTCTAACTCTCAAAAGTGGATTGATGCCATGAATGAGGAGTACAAGTCTATGCAAGACAATAAGGTTTGGGAACTTGTCCCATTGCCAGAAGGTGCAAAACCAATTGGTTGTAAATGGATATTTAAAACCAAGCTGGATGCAAATGGTAATGTGGAAAAGTATAAAGCACGTCTTGTAGCTAAAGGCTATACTCGGAAGGAAGGCATTGACTATCTGAGACTTTCTCTCGGTTTCATCGAAAGACTCTTCGGGACTATCATGACACTTGTTGCTCATTTCAATCTTGAGTTACATCAAATGGATGTTAAGATCGCATTTCTCAATGGAGACATTGATGAGATGATCTATATGGTACAACGAGAAAACTTTGTGTCAGGAGACCCAAAGAATATGGTTTGTAAACTAAGGAAATCCATTTATGGACTCAAGCAAGCTCCTCGTCAATGGTACCACAAGTTTCAACAAATAATTATCTCGTTTGGTTTTGAGATGAATATTGTTGATGATTGTGTATATCAAAAATTAGGTGGGAGTAAGTATATTTTTAAGTTACGTATGTGGATGACATTTTGCTTGCCACTAATGATATAGGCTTGTTGCACGAAACCAAGAGATTTCTATCAAAAATTTTGAGATGAAAGATCTTGGGACGCCTCTTTATATTAGGAAACCGTTAGATCGATCGTGGTGGTGAGTACTACGGCGGATATGATGGTTCAGTGAACAACGTCCCGGGACCATTTGCTAGATACCTAGAGGAATTTGGTATCGTCCAGACACCATGCGGATCACCTAGCATAAATGATGTAGCCGAAAAGGCAGGGACTCTTAAGGATATGGTAAGAAGTATGATTGCTCATTCTTCTTTACGAGTCACTCTGGGAGAAGCACTAAAGCTGCAGCTTACATTCTTAACAGTACCAAGTAAAGCGGTTGCTAAAACACCTTATGAGCTTTGGGTGATCAGCCAGTCTAAAGCACTTACATATTTGGGGATGTCCAATGAGGCAAGGCCTTATAGGCCAAATAAAAGAAATTGGACTCCAAAGCGGTTAGCGGCTACTTTATTGGGTATTACGAGCGATCTAGGGGCTATAAGTTTTATGATCCCACACTCGGGAATATTTTTGAGGCGGGAGCAGCAACATTCTTTGAGGATGTTGAGTTTGGGGAGAAATAAGGTTAGAGACATTGCCTTTGAGGAGGAATTGGCTTTAAATCCAATCCATACAGTCATTTCGACAATATTCAAGTACCTATACTGTTATTGTTCAAGAAATGAATCAGGAACCTCAAGAAGGCAATATTGAACAACTCCTGTTCGGAAGAACAAACTCAACAACCTCAAGAACCGGTGCCATTAAGGAGATCCACGAGAGAAAGGACAAATGCTATTCGGATGATTATATTGTATTTCTTCAAGAACATGAGGAAAGTAATGGAATGATGGAAGATGATCCAATCAACTTCCTTCGGCCATGAAAAGTTCTAACTCTCAAAAGTGGATTGATGCCATGAATGAGGAGTACAAGTCTATGCAAGACAATAAGGTTTGGGAACTTGTCCCATTGCGGAAGGTGCAAAACCAATTGGTTGTAAATGGATATTTAAAACCAAGCGGATGCAAATGGTAATGTGGAAAAGTATAAAGCACGTCTTGTAGCTAAAGGCTATACTCGGAAGGAAGGCATTGACTATCTGAAGACTTTCTCTCGGTTTCATCGAAAGACTCTTCGGGACTATCATGACACTTGTTGCTCATTTCAATCTTGAGTTACATCAAATGGATGTTAAGGCGCATTTCTCAATGGAGACATTGATGAGATGATCTATATGGTACAACGAGAAAACTTTGTGTCGGAGACCCAAAGAATATGGTTTGTAAACTAAGGAAATCCATTTATGGACTCAAGCAAGCTCCTCGTCAATGGTACCACAAGTTTCAACAAATAATTATCTCGTTTGGTTTTGAGATGAATATTGTTGATGATTGTGTATATCAAAATTAGGTGGGAGTAAGTATATTTTTAAGTTACGTATGTGGATGACATTTTGCTTGCCACTAATGATATAGGCTTGTTGCACGAAACCAAGAGATTTCTATCAAAAATTTTGAGATGAAAGATCTTGGGGGCCTCTTTATATTAGGAATCGGATACATCGAGATCGTTCTCGAGGTATACTTGGATTATCACAAAAAGCTATATCAATAAAGTACTCATAAGGTTTGGCATGCAAAATTGCGGACCGGTGATACCCTGTTTCTAAAGGAGACAAGTTTAGTCTCAATCAATGCCCTAAAGGTAACCTTGAAATTCGGAAATGCGAAGATTCCTATGCTTGGTGTAGGGAGTCTAATGTATCTTTCAGTATGTCTGCGTCCGGATATTGCGTACATTGTTGGGATGTTAGGCGGATACTTAAGCAACCCAGGATGGATCATTGGATCATGATCAAAAGGGTTATCGCGGTATCTTGAGAAAACAAAAGATTATATGCTCACATACTGAAATCGATCGGTTGGAGGTCATTGGGTACTCGATTACGATTTTCTTTGAATCGAGCAGCGAAAGTCTACTTGGGCTACATTTATATGTTAGCGAGGAGGAGCTATATCATGGAAAAGTGTCAACAGACACTTGTAGCTTCCTCCACTATGGCGGCGAATTTATAGCTTGTCATGAGGCATCCAATCATGGAATATGGCTGCGAAATTTTGTCAGCGGTGCGTATTACGGAAAATATTGAAAGACCACTAAAGTTATTTTGTGACAATAAATCCATGATCATGTATTCCAACAACAACAAGCTCAACTAAGTCAAAACATATTGACATTAAGTTCCTAGTTGTGAAAGAAAGAGTACAGAGTGGACAGATATCCATAGAGCATATTGGGACAAACTCCATGATAGCGAATCCTCTTACTAAAGGATTACCATCCAAAATTTTTCAAGAGCACCTTGCTCATATGGGGTGGTAATATTTGAGGATATCATGTTTTAGTGGGAGTTTGTGATTTTATTGCTTTATGAGTATTTTGGACCTATTCGGGCTTTGGTTATTTTTACGTCGAATAAAGTATTGATTAACCACTGTTACATTATGATTAAAGTTGACCTCACTAAAGTTTTGGTAGGACCGGTTGAAAAATAGGCATGCAGATCACATTGCATGTAATTTTTCATCTTTGTACATCCATGATTGATCTATGTCATTTGGTCAGTACTAGTATATGTGACCATTGATGGGTTTAGTCACGATAAATGTGATGAAACCGCTTTGATCCTATATTGATATGGTCAATGGACGAGATTGTTTGGAAATACCCTTGTATGTGATAGAGATTTTGAGCTCATAAGGTAATACACATTTTAAGGATACATATGGTGCCCAAGTGGGAGATTGTTAGATTTAAATCTAATTAAATCTATTTGTGGGCACATATGTTAAATTAATGTGTAAATCTATCATTTAAGGAAACCCACTAAAGTGATCAATTAAGTTGGGTTATCGGTATTTATATATTGTCATGGGATAAATGTGCGATACCAGTTGTAATTACAATTTGATGAGGGGCCAAATTGTAAAAGTGCAACACCTATATATATGGGGTTATGGTCCCTAATCTAGGGTTAACACAAGAATTCTCATCTCTTTTACCCCCATCTAAAAAAGAGATCTAAGGAAGAGAAGAAGCCCTAAGATTAGAAGATCCATCAATCCACTCAAGATCCAAACCATGGATTCAGGTATTGCTTCCGCTCTTATGATGTTTATCTCTTTGGATTAATCATGTTTAAGATCCTTCAGATCTAACAATGCCAGCAAACCTGCTGTGCTAGCTCTCTGGAAAAACATATGCAGATTGCGTGAGGCACCTTTTTATTAGGATCAACTCTGCTCAACATACCATCTCAATGTATAGTCCTTTGATCAATGCTTCCGACTGATTTAAATCTTTGAACTTCACAGCAGGTGCGTAAACATTGTCACTGGATGTAACCTATGGTAGAATGTATCTTGTCAGATAAGAATAAGTTTAAAGATATATGTGTTATATACTACAGCAGCACAACCAAAAACAGAACACTCGCGCAAATTCCACAAGTTAAAGGGAAAGGGACATAAGGTTTCTATCGGATAACCTCAGTGATATTATTATCTCAAATAGTCTGTTTAAAGCCCAAGTTTCAGAAATTAGAAATATGCCTCAAAATTGTAGTGTAGAGCTGACATTACCTTATTTATGTTCACCCCAAGTACTAAGGTAATTAATAATGTAATCATTTAATATTAGCTAAATGTGTGATGGTGCCAATCTTTTTGGCTGAAATTTCAGCATATGGTACCCAGTTTTTAGCGACAATTCCAGCATCAGGGACCTTATTTTAACGGAAAACAAGTAACCAAAATCATAGAACAAAATTTTAACAGTATGAACTAAATTTAATAAGAAATATTGCAGACACTAGCAATTTTCACTATGATAGAAGTTTGTATAGAAAAAGCATGCTCGTGAAATGACTGTGAAGTGTTCGACCATACACGTGCAAAAAAAACTTCGAAAATTTCATGCCTGTGCAAGCCAAATTCCAACTGGTTAAAAGAAGTAAAAAATCCTTTACCGGTTGACTTCAGTTCAATTAGCTCAATCCTAATAACTCAAGTGCTGCAAACACAATTCACTTCGGTAACCTATAACTATGAGAAGAAAAATAACTTTTTCAAATATTGTTGAAATATCCCTATATGGGAACTTAGTCAAGGGGTAACTCTTTGAATTAACTAAACTAATAAGTGTTATCAATTTCAGAGTTAAAAATTTAGCAGAATCTGCAAATGAAAGTTACGAGAGTACTAATATAAGGTACCTATAAAACTAAAGGGGTTTTCGATAATAGTCGCTTAAATCTTTCACATTTTGACTTAGTCCTTCAAATCACTGAAATTGCTATCAGATCCCTCAAATCTTAGTTTATTTTATAATTAGTCCCTCAAATCATTAAAATTGCTATTAGGCCATCTAATCAAGAATAGAAGTAGGAATTGGGGGGTTGGTTTAAAACCCCTTAACAGAACTTGAGAACCTAATGGTGATTTCAATGATTTGAGGAACTAGTTTCCCTCTAATGGCTACATCCACGCTTGATGTGAAGAACTAATTTCAAACTAACCAAAGAATTAGGAGACCTAAGAGCAATTTCAATGATTTGAGAGTTTAATTTCAAAATAACCTAAGATTTGAGAGACCAAATGGCAATTTCAATGATTTGCGGGACTAATTTCAAAACTAAAACTTGAGTGGTGTTGGTCAAATTTGTAACAATGCAAACATATATACACTAATAAAAGAAAATTAACCAAGGATCTCAAATACTTAAACAAACATCTACCAATAGGGAAAAAAATTCTAAAAGGAAATGCATCTCGAGTAATTTCTACAAATCAGGTGACTAAAAGGGCTTCTTTGGTGAGATTTCAAAGAAGGAAGCAATGGTTCACCAAAGATGAAGATTTATCTCAATAAAACTAATAAATATCCCTAAATATTAGCTAACTATGCAAATGAAACAAAAGATGATAAGAGTATCAAAGCCGAGCAAATCGAGCTCAATAGGAGTCGAGAGTTGAGTATCCAAGAGTAGAAAAAATAGGACTCTTTTTCTTTTTCTTTTTCTTTTTCTTTTCTTTCTTTTGGGAAAAATTAGTGTGCATTATATAGTAACGGGTCTCGGGTCAAATCCTCCTTTATATAGTAAAGAGAAATTGGTAAATTATCCTAGATGCACCATAAAATGCCATGTGTACAAAAACGTGCCAAGTGTTAAATCACTAATAAAAAATATTATATATTTTTCTATCCTATTAAAAATGACATGTGTACAACTAATTCCATCTTAGAAGAATTCTTATCAAATTAAAACTCCTAATAAAAAATATTATATATTCCTCTATCCTATTAGAAAATGACATGTGTACAACTAATTCCATCTTCGAAGAATTCTTATCAAATTAAAATTATTCATGCTCATAATTAGAAAGTTTTACCTATAAAAATTAGAAAACTCTAATAATCAAATCTTATTAAATTCTAATCAAGTCATAACAAATTATAATTAAAAATTCAAAAATTATCATAGAGCCCTTCTTAATTTTTTAAATAGTGAATTCAATAAAGCTGCTCATATATTTAGGATTAAGTACTAAATCCCCAAAATATTTGAAACTCACAGAAGGCCCCCAAAATATTTTATTTTTTTGCACTTAACCTCCATAAATGGGGTTATCTTATATTTTTATTGACAAAATTAACCCTCAAGACCATTATATACCCCTCAAATCATTTGTATTTGCATGTTAACCCATAAAATAATAAATAATTATTAAAAATATAAAAATTATAAATAGCTTCCTAAAAATCTAAAATCACAAACAATACGTAAAAATATTTGAAGGATACAAACAATTTTCCTTGAATTACTAAAATTATAGAAAACTCCTGAATAAATTAGAATATCACAAACAAACCCTTACAAATTTAAAAATTATATATAACCCTAGGAAATCTAAAATTAAAAACAAAACCCTAAATATGTAAATATTGTAAAATGACCCTAAAAATTCTAAAATTATACATGACCCCCAAAAATTATAAATTATAAAGAACTCCTAGGAAAAATAAAAACTACAAACACCTCTGGAAAACTCTAAAATTATAAATGATTCCCGAAAAATTGAAAAATTGAAACAAACACCTGAAAAATATGAGAATTACAAAAACCCATAAAAATGACATGTGTACAACTAATTCCATCTTAGAAGAATTCTTATCAAATTAAAACTCCTAATAAAAAATATTATATATTCCTCTATCCTATTAGAAAATGACATGTGTACAACTAATTCCATCTTCGAAGAATTCTTATCAAATTAAAATTATTCATGCTCATAATTAGAAAGTTTTACCTATAAAAATTAGAAAACTCTAATAATCAAATCTTATTAAATTCTAATCAAGTCATAACAAATTATAATTAAAAATTCAAAAATTATCATAGAGCCCTTCTTAATTTTTTAAATAGTGAATTCAATAAAGCTGCTCATATATTTGGATTAAGTACTAAATCCCCAAAATATTTGAAACTCACAGAAGGCCCCCAAAATATTTTATTTTTTTGCACTTAACCTCCATAAATGGGGTTATCTTATATTTTTATTGACAAAATTAACCCTCAAGACCATTATATACCCCTCAAATCATTTGTATTTGCATGTTAACCCATAAAATAATAAATAATTATTAAAAATATAAAAATTATAAATAGCTTCCTAAAAATCTAAAATCACAAACAATACGTAAAAATATTTGAAGGATACAAACAATTTTCCTTGAATTACTAAAATTATAGAAAACTCCTGAATAAATTAGAATATCACAAACAAACCCTTACAAATTTAAAAATTATATATAACCCTAGAAATCTAAAATTAAAAACAAAACCCTAAATATGTAAATATTGTAAAATGACCCTAAAAATTCTAAAATTATACATGACCCCCAAAAAATTATAAATTATAAAGAACTCCTAGGAAAAATAAAAACTACAAACACCTCTGGAAAACTCTAAAATTATAAATGATTCCCGAAAAATTGAAAAATTGAAACAAACACCTGAAAAATATGAGAATTACAAAAACCCATAAAAATAACATATGACAAATAACAAAATGAAAAATCTGAAATTGTAAATAGCAGCCTAAAAAATAAATGATTTGTAAATAGACCCTTTAAATTAAAAAATACAAAGAACCCAAAAAACCTAAAATTTTAAAAGTTACAAGCAACCCCCAAAAATCTAAATTTACAAACACACCCCTTTAAAATTTAAAAATTATAAACAACCACTTAAAAAATCTAAATATTACAAACAAACCTCTCAAAAATTTTAAAAAATTATAAATATCCATTATTAGGAGTTTTCTGCTAGAAGTTATTAGAGATTAAGTGACAAAGCATAAAACTTATTGGAATTTCCTCCAAAATGTATTGGGGGTATTTTGGTCATTTAACTGTGCATAAACTAACGATGTTAATTTTGAGGGTTTTTACCAAAAGATATTAGGGCTTATTCAGAGTTTCAACGATATTGGAGATTTAGTTCCAAACACCAAAATCGATTTGGGATTTACTGAAATTTTCCCATATTTTAGTTTTGAATTTTTTTTATACATAACCCCCAAATTGTATGCATTTTTAAATTTACCTGCAAGTCATGATAATTGTAAATTTTTCTCTAAATTATTTTAATTCCTCAAAATTATCCCTCACTTAACTTTAGTAAAAAAAAATAAAAAATAAAAAATCCACCCGTGCGAGCACGGGCTTAACACTTGTTATTATAGAGAGTAATAGAAGAGCCGGAAGTCTCACGGCCATAACGTGCTTGAGATGAACCAGCCCAATATGTTTTGGGCTTTAAATTTAAAGGGCGTTTTCAATATTAGTCCCTTGATATGTATTTAGGGGCGGGCATGGGTCGGGCCGATTCAAGCCCGTGACCCGGCCCGCCCGTGTCAAAGTGGTAGGGCCTATTTCTCGATCTCAGTGCAGGATTAGGCTGGCTTAATACCACCTGGGCGTGGGTCAAGACTTGAGTTTTTTAACTTTTTTCTAATTTTTTATTTTTAATTTCTAAACTATATTAATTTTGTATTCGTATCTATTAAATTATATTTAAATTATTTCTATTCTACTCTTTATTTAAAATGATATATATACACACACACACACATTATACAAACATAAACATCACACAGAAAAACATCGCAAACACAAATAATTAAGATTAGGTAGGCTGAGTCGATGGTGGTAGGGTCAAGGTGGGTCGGACCGATGGGTGGACCGATTTCTCGTCCTTGGTGCGGAGCTAGACCCGGCCAGACCCATGACAGCGTATATCACGGTCGGTCATGACCCATCTTGTTTGGCGAATGGAACCTGTGAATTGACCGGCCAGCAACCCTATATGTATTATGTTGATATTAGTCCCTCAAATAACTGAAGTTGCTTTTTGTCTCATAAGTTGTTCAAATTAGTCCCTTCAATTTAAAACGACTTATGAGAACTAGCAGACCTAACAAAAAAGTCAATGCTCTTGCTGCTCTGCTCCTCTAGTCATTGAACCAGCGCACTCCAATACAAGCTTCTCTTCTTTAATAAACGTGTCTAACTCGGCTAATAATAAACGTGTCTAACTCGGCTAAGTGTGATCTGAGGAACTAATTTCTACAAATCAGGTGACTAAAAGGGCTTCTTTGGTGAGATTTCAAAGAAGGAAGCAATGGTTCACCAAAGATGAAGATTTATCTCAATAAAACTAATAAATATCCTAAATATTAGCTAACTATGCAAATGAAACAAAAGATGATAAGAGTATCAAAGCCGAGCAAATCGAGCTCAATAGGAGTCGAGAGTTGAGTATCCAAGAGTAGAAAAAATAGGACTCTTTTTCTTTTCTTTCTTTTGGGAAAAATTAGTGTGCATTATATAGTAACGGGTCTCGGGTCAAATCCTCCTTTATATAGTAAAGAGAAATTGGTAAATTATCCCTAGATGCACCATAAAATGCCATGTGTACAAAAACGCCAAGTGTTAAATCACTAATAAAAATATTTGAAGGATACAAACAATTTTCCTTGAATTACTAAAATTATAGAAAACTCCTGAATAAATTAGAATATCACAAACAAACCCTTACAAATTTAAAAATTATAAATAGCTTCCTAAAAATCTAAAATCACAAACAATACGTAAAAATATTTGAAGGATACAAACAATTTTCCTTGAATTACTAAAATTATAGAAAACTCCTGAATAAATTAGAATATCACAAACAAACCCTTACAAATTTAAAAATTATAAATAGCTTCCTAAAAATCTAAAATCACAAACAATACGTAAAAATATTTGAAGGATACAAACAATTTTCCTTGAATTACTAAAATTATAGAAAACTCCTGAATAAATTAGAATATCACAAACAAACCCTTACAAATTTAAAAATTATAAATAGCTTCCTAAAAATCTAAAATCACAAACAATACGTAAAAATATTTGAAGGATACAAACAATTTTCCTTGAATTACTAAAATTATAGAAAACTCCTGAATAAATTAGAATATCACAAACAAACCCTTACAAATTTAAAAATTATAAATAGCTTCCTAAAAATCTAAAATCACAAACAATACGTAAAAATATTTGAAGGATACAAACAATTTTCCTTGAATTACTAAAATTATAGAAAACTCCTGAATAAATTAGAATATCACAAACAAACCCTTACAAATTTAAAAATTATATATAACCCTAGAAATCTAAAATTAAAAACAAAACCCTAAATATGTAAATATTGTAAAATGACCCTAAAAATTCTAAAATTATACATGACCCCAAAAAATTATAAATAGCTTCCTAAAAATCTAAAATCACAAACAATACGTAAAAATATTTGAAGGATACAAACAATTTTCCTTGAATTACTAAAATTATAGAAAACTCCTGAATAAATTAGAATATCACAAACAAACCCTTACAAATTTAAAAATTATAAATTATAAAGAACTCCTAGGAAAAATAAAAACTACAAACACCTCTGGAAAACTCTAAAATTATAAATTATAAAGAACTCCTAGGAAAAATAAAAACTACAAACACCTCTGGAAAACTCTAAAATTATAAATATCCATTATTAGGAGTTTTCTAGAAGTTATTAGAGATTAAGTGACAAAGCATAAAACTTATTGGAATTTCCTCCAAAATGTATTGGGGTATTTTGGTCATTTAAGCGTGCATAAACTAACGATGTTAATTTTGAGGGTTTTACCAAAAGATATTAGGGCTTATTCAGAGTTTCAACGATATTGGAGATTTAGTTCCAAACACCAAAATCGATTTGGGATTTCTTGAAATTTTCCCATATTTTAGTTTTGAATTTTTTATACATAACCCCAAATTGTATGCATTTTAAATTTACCGCAAGTCATGATAATTGTAAATTTTCTCTAAATTATTTTAATTCCTCAAAATTATCCCTCACTTAACTTTAGTAAAAAAATAAAAATAAAAATCCACTGCATGAAAGCACGCTTAACACTGTTATTATAGAGAGTAATAGAAGAGCCTAAGTCTCACTACCATAACGTGCTTGAGATGAACCAGCCCAATATGTTTTGGGCTTTAAATTTAAAGGCGTTTTCAATATTAGTCCCTTGATATGTATTTAGGGGCGGGCATGGGTCGGGCCGATTCAAGCCCGTGACCCGGCCCGCCCGTGTCAAAGTGGGCCGGGCCTATTTCTCTGATCTCGGGTCTGGGATTAGGCCTGCTCACCACGACCAATGGTGGGTCAAGACTTGAGTTTTTAACTTTTTCTAATTTTTATTTTTAATTTCTAAACTATATTAATTTTGTATTCAGATCTATTAAATTATATTTAAATTATTTCTATTCTACTCTTTATTTAAAATGATATATATACACACACACACACATTATACAAACATAAACATCACACAGAAAAACATCGCAAACACAAATAATTCCGGGTCGGGCCGGGCTGGGTCGATGGTGGGCCGGGTCAAGGTGGGTCGGACCGATGGGCCGGACCGATTTCTCTCGTCCTTGGTCTGGAGCTAGACCCAGCCCTACCACGTGATCCGCGATATCACCCATGGGTACACGGCCGGGCTGGTCACTGCTGGTCGACCTCGCCCGCTCCAACCCTATATGTATTATGTTGATATTAGTCCCTCAAATAACTGAAGTTGCTTTTTGTCTCATAAGTTGTTCAAATTAGTCCCTTCAATTTAAAACGACTTATGAGAACTAGCAGACCTAACAAAAAAGTCAATGCTCTTGTTGCTCTGCTCCTTTAGGCATCAAACTAGTGTACTCCAAGACAAGCTTCTCTTCTTTAATAAACGTGTCTAACTCGGCTAATAATAAACGTGTCTAACTCGGCTAAGTGTGATCTGAGGAACTAATTTTAAAATAACTTAGAAAATCAGTGAGAGCCGTAGAGAGAATGCTTAGGAAGACAAGTAAATTTAAGAGAAAGTGTGTTAAAGAGAGGAAAATTTAAAGAGAATATAAAGAGGTTCGAGAATACAAAGATGAGTTAGAGAGAGAGAGAGAGAGAGAGCCAAATGTTTTGAGTAAGAATGAGCTATAGACAGAACGCTGAAAGAATATTGTTAGCGCAAGAAAGGCTCCATTAGATACTGTCACATATGGTTACATGATCAATTTGATACTCCATGAATCATTTTCCATTGTGATTGATGATTTTTTCTAGGAACGTAAATCTAATTCATCCTAACGAATAAATTCCTTGTAACGACATTTTTCCTTTTATATTGAAAGTTCTATTCTGTATAAATTTTTGCTAACATAGTTACATATCATAAAACGTTTCTACCCATGCATGTCCTGGTTCCATGGTCTAGCGGTTAGGACATTGGACTCTGAATCCAGTAACCCGAGTTCAAGTCTCGGTGGAACCTTTTCTTTTTCTTCTAAACTTTTCCTTTGAAATCATCTTAAGTAGAGCTTAATCATGTGCATGGGTGGGTTTTGGTTAGTATTTTGCTTCACCTACTCAAACTACATACCTTTCGTTTCCACAAAGATCTGCTTAGAAATTTTTTGTGCAGATTTTTAACCCATCAACAAAAAAAGAAAAAAAAATTGATAACAAGAAGTAGATTACACAAATAGTGACTGCTTTTGGAGATGACAGAAATGTTAAGGAATGATTGCGTGATGAATTGGGCAATGTGCTAATTAGGTGGGCTATGACAAGCTGAGGAAGAAGGATAGTCTCCACACTCGACTGTTTCCACACAATTTCTTTTGCTGTAGATGCAACCCAACACCCTCCAACAAAGAAAACACAAACCTGTACCAAAAGAGGTTAAAAGTTAACGGGTTAAATATTATCCCATTTTGATAGGTCATACCAAACACAAGAATAGAAAGAAAGTTTCCCTTGATAACTTTTCCAGGATAAACAATTACCTTGTTAAAGTTTAACCCTCATTCCTTTACCCATGTACCAAACAAGCCCTTAAGGCTAGATTACATCATGAAAGAGGTATCAAATAACTTTTCGATCATATACGCTTATAATCATTGGTTTCATTCCTAGAAACATAGTCTCTCAGACCATGGACACTTATGAGCATTGGTTGCATCCCCAAATACATTTTCGGAGTCCTCCTTCAATTGAATAATAACAGATTTCAGTAGTAGAATTACGATGCAGACATGTATATTGTTAAGTTCTTTCTCCTAATATCTTTGTTCATTTCTCTCTTAATTTTCTGTGCTAGTTACAGCCAAATTCCTTTTCTTAATTTTTTTACAATAGTTTATAAAGTTTTATCTGTACGTTGACCAATAAAAGATTTCCAATAGTTGAATTATGATGCAGAAAATGATGTATTAATTGTTTCTCTTAATAACTTCTTAATTTCTTTTGCGTAATTTTCTGTGTCAGTTTTGCCAATTTCCTTTTCTTTTCCATTTATTTTTGCAAGTTAGTTTATACAGTTTTATGTATACAGTCCATGAATGGGGGTACACAGGATTTATGCATAAATTCTGCTCCAGGAGTAAAAGTTACTTGAGTTCTGTTCAAAATGACAGTAAGTGAAGGACTCAAAATTAGTTGCAGTTTCTTGTATTCAAAGAGACCAATTCAACAAGCAACTCACTAATTACTTGAAACAAGAAAAAGATTATATTGAAAAGCAATGCTAGAATCACCAATAAATTTGGTTGTATCTCAGATAAAAATGAAACGAAAATGCGACTCGAACTTGTTCAGAGTTTACCTGCAGATTCTCTGAAAGAAGCTGTGTTTGACTGTCAATTTTTCAACAAGCAATTCAATCAATATTCTCTCTCTATCTAAAACAAATACTTATTAGGTATCAAAAACTACAACTGTTTGATTCAATTACAGAGGTTCTTTGACTCCTTAGACAAGAGTATGAGCACAAAAACAAACAAACACAATAACCTCCCTTATCATCAATAGATGACTTTCCCTTCCTCCATAAAAAAGCAGTTTGACCATTCAAAATGAAGCTGAAGAAGCCTTCAACTCCTCTAACATCTTCAGTGCCGGTTCATTCAATGCCACATTTCCAAATTCAACGCTCGAGTATTTCTTGTACACTGCTCTCAATTTACTCTCAGGTGCAGCTGAGTGAGACTTGAGCAAAATTTGAGCGCAATCCCTGCACAATGCAGCAAAATTGAATTAAGAAAAATTCGCAGGACATAATTTGGCCTAATACAAGTTGTTAAGAAAAATTACAGCAATTGGGGCTCAGAGAAGCCAGTATAGTGCTTGAGGGTTTCGGTCCAAAGAGGACTCTTCTTTAATGTGCATCGCGCTGCATAGACTGCTGAAGCCGCAACCATTGAAGGAGAAAACATGATCATAGAGTACTGTATCAGACCCAACTCAGCAAAGAAGTACACCATATGCTCCATCTATAGCAATAAATTGAAAAGCAAACGAGTGATTTTAGCACTTCAAACTAAATTGAAGATTGAAGATGAAGACTATGATACATTTTAATTTTTACCTCTTTATCGCACATTGCAGCTTTTATGAAGCGAACGAGGAACACATATGGAGTAGGAACAGTGAGGCTCCATTCGAGCCTGTTGAGAATTGATTTCTCCATGGCCAGGATCTGTTCTTGCCTGTAAGCTCGGTCTGATATGCATATGAAATCCTCAACCTATGCCAATAAAATGTACAGTTTATTAATCATCGGTGCTAAGTGAAAATGTAACAACAATTTGCAAGGAAAAAGCACAACAAATTTACATTGCATTGGAGAAAAAATCAGGTATAGAGTGTAAGTGATTCATAGTGCCATAGAATCAGAGAATCAGAGAACCAGAGGAACAATTTACTGACAGTTATAGAGTATAAGCTATAAAGGAATGAAAACACAACAAATTTACATATGCAGAAAATTATCAGGTATAATTAATGGGGAAAAGATGAGATAAATAAAATAATCTAGGATTCATATTACAATAGAAAGGCAACCAGAAGAAATACACAGTACAATTTACTGGCAGTCATGGAGTTATAAGCTGTAAAATAGTGATAGCAGTAACTTGTGAATTTTTTGGAATTTATCTAGCAAAATGAAAGAAGAAACTCGAGAAAAGAATCAAAGAACCAAGAACAAACATACCTGTGGAGCCCAAATTTCCTCATACTTGGAGGCAATGAGCATGGAACTCACACCAACAAGCTGCAATTCTCTCCTCAGAACGTTTTCCATTGACAAATATCGATCAATTATATAGAAAGTAAGATAGAGAGTCTCTGGCATCAGCTCAAATTTGTGATGCACTTCAATCAGCCAATCTCCAAGAATGGCCCTCATTTTCTCATTAATCTCTGTCTGAGAGTCTATAAAGTCATGAGGCCTGCTAGATTGCTGCATAGATATTAGAAACAATCACAGTCAATGTTCGAACGGGTAAAATTGAGGTACAATATCAACCAAAATAAATGAATAATCAAACCTCAGAAAGCTTATAGAACTTGTAGATATCCTCAATATAGTCAACAACAGCGAGTTGATCACCGCTATCTGATGCATCAATGTCCGGGATAGAATCTTTGAATTTTTCAGCAACTCCGCAAGCAGCCTACATGAATCCAAGATTGAGGCAAAAGATTAACTCAAATCCTTAAATTGGGTATTGATCCAACTTTCTATTTTACTTTATTCCTCTAATTTCTTTCAAATTTGGTTCTTTTCGTGGGCTAAACTCTAGGCTATTTTAGGAGCATTACCTTTTTAATATTTGATTTAAATTCGTGTCCGGTAAGATTTGAATCCTAAAATGCACTGACAATTCGTGTCGCGTTTTAATTTTATACTCTACGAATTACACATTGACCTACAACTTTCTATTTAAGTCCGTTACTCGTTCTAATTCTTCCAAATGTGGGACTATAAACAAAGTCATTGATCAAGAACAGAAATCTTTTTACCTTACTACGAGCACTAAGCACCGAGCTCATCGTGTTGATCTTCTTCCTCCCATTCTTCTTACTTGCATCAGGTCTTTCCTTCAAAATCTCATTCGTATCAGGACTGATCTCAATTACAATCTCAGGCTTAGGATTGACTGCAACTGCCTTTGGCTTAACTTCTTTGATATGGGCTTTTCTTATATCTCCATCAACAGCAAGAACCACTGGCTTCTGCGCAAAAATTACCATCAAGAATTCAATTAATAAATTTCTTGAAGGAAAAAGAGTGTACTTTCTCAGTAAACCCCCAAACTTTCAACATTATTAACAGAAAACCCAACTTCAACCATTAATTACAGAAAACACCGATGAACTTCTGATAAATTTCAGAAAATCCCCATTATGCCATTAGGAGTGTATGTTTAAAAAAATTGCAAATGTTTGGAGAGTTAATTGACATTTAGAATGTTTGTTACAAGCCCCAAAGGTTAGAGGGTTAATCGACATTTAGAATATTTTGGGGGTTATCAAGAAATGGTAGGGGGTTATGTGAAATCTACCAAAAAACAAGTTATGGAAATAAATTTACCTTGTTCTGGACAGCATCAGCTTGAGCATTCGCAAGGAGTTGAGCACGAAAGCTTCTGATAATAAAGATTGGTACTAATTAGGGGATAAGAAATTGAACGATAAAGGATTTTGATTGTCAAAAAAAAAGTGCCTGGTAATTGGACGCGAAATTTGATGCAATGGCTTCCCTTCGACGACGGCAGGACGAGCGCCGATGACATTGCCTATGTCTCCGAGGGGTCGGCGATTCTTGTCGTCTTGAGCAGCAACAGCATTCTTGGCTTTTGCTTTTGGTATACCTCCACCTTAAAATTAGAAAAAAAAATTATAATCAATAAAAAATTAATGGGAAATGAAGAAAAGGGGACGAACCAGATAGAAAAAGATCATAAAAAGTGTGTAAATCCTCACAATTTGACAAAGATTAGGGGAAAAAGAACAAAAAGGAATAAACCCAGATGGAAAAAGATCAGAAAAAGAGCAAAAATTATTACTATTGACAAAGATTAGTGGAAAAAAGAACAAAATGACAAAACCCAGATAGAAAAAGAACATAAAAGAGTAAATGATTAGTGAAAAAGAACAAAAGGGAACTAAAATAAGGAAAAAAGATGAGCCCATATTGCAAAAAAAAAAAACCTCCATTGTGAAACAGATTAAGACCCATTACAGGAAAAAAATCCCAAAAGAATTTCAATTTTCAAATTAAAGAAATTGAAGAGCAGAATAAAAAAAGACCCATATCTCGCATTGCATGAAGAGGGCACAAGAAGCAAAAATTACTGATTTTTTTTTCTCAGGAATGTACCAAGAAAAAGAAATGATAATAAAGAGAGAAGAAAAAAAAAAAAAGAATGCAACAAGAATTAACTAACCTCTGTGATTCTGAGGAACTGCAACTTGGTTCTTGGTGGCCATGGCGGCTTCTTCTATTCCTTGATTAATCTTCCGCTGAAAACTCACAAACAGTGAAAGAAAAGAGAAGGTTCAAAAATTTTCCCCTTCTCTTCTCTCTCTTCTTTCTATTTCTCTCTCTCCGATCTCTTTCTCTCTCTCTCTCTCTCTGACTGTTATTATTATTATTTTTTAATTTTTTACTTTGCAATGACCTTGGGGTTTATTTAACAAGGGGGATTTTATTCTATATTAAGGAAGTGAACAAGAGGCGGTGTGCCTCCAACGGTCGAATTTCGTTTGAATTCTCAACGGTCATATTTTTCTTGACGGTGAGTCTGTGATAACGGGTTTGGTAGGGTTCACACCGGGGTTCCACCCATTCGCTCAAACGGATCGGGTTGCAGTTGGATCTTGTTCTGAGTTCGGCTTCAGTGATGATGACTTTTTTTTTTTGGTTTCTCTTTTATATTGGTCCCCAAATCTGACCTTGTTTTTAAGTATATTCTTAAATGTATAAGTCCTCTCAGATATCATCTATTTTACATAAGTTCCTCATATCTATAGGTTCTCTTAAATTTTACTAATATAAATTTAATTAATTAATCTTAATTAGTCATAATATGAAGTTACAACAATATATACTTTTAGTCATTTGACATTTTACACAACCTTATAAGTTATTGGTTTACCAAACATATAATTACTTATATATCCTATAAGTTAAGGGTTTACCTAACAACTTACTTATTTTCTTACATACTTATAAGAAGTTTTGAGAATAAATAATAAGTGACTTATAAGTATTCAAAAATAAGTAGTAGCCAAACATGCTCATAATGTTATTTGTCAGGATAAAATTTTAATATAACGTCAAGTTCCCAGGAGACGGACAACTTAGTTCTCCAATAATTTATATTTTCCATGACTAACTTGCATTTATTTTATGGACTGTATGCAATGAGACAGGAAAGATTGTTATGTAAGATTTCATTTAATGAAAATGATTATTTTGTTTGAAAATGTTATCATGGTATTAATACATATATATGCTCGTTAGTTTGTAGTGCACATTATTCGTTTGAACACGTTCTGCGGATACAATTTAACAGTTAACTAATAAATTTTAATTTCATTTCTTCCAATTTCAATAAGAACGTGATTTCATAATTATATAAATAATTAATTGAAATTTTCATTTCATAGAATCCTTTTAAATTAAACTTTAATTGCAATATTTTCAATAATATGATTCAAAAGGTGCATATGGCCAAAGGTATGTGAGGAAAGAAATTGACGTAAATTAGGTTCATAAATGATTGACCGGGGACCGCGGGCAAGAATTCTAGTGTAAGGTTAAAACAGAAAGTTAAAGAGAAGAGATAGATGTATAAATATTATGAAATTATTATAATATTAAGATTAGCTGCTTTTAACTTTATTAACTAAGATGAGAATGTTCCCTAAAAAACTAAGATAAGAATAATTTTGTTCTGAATAAATAATCATTTTAATTCTTGAACTGCAATGAAATATTAAACTACAATGAAAGATAAAAAGTAGCGATAAAGTAGCAATTTTGATAATTAGGAAATATTTTTGAAAATATCCTTAATTTGAGGGACATATATGAAAACCCTAGCAAGAATTGACACTTCTTTTAGAGACAATCATCTACACTACATACTAAAGTAAGGCCCTAGATTTGTTGATTTTAGGGTATTTTTTCACAAAATTGATGATTTGAAGGGTACTTTTGCAAATAATAATATTTGGAGAATTTTTTTATAAATATCTATAATTTAAGGGTATATATGCAAGTAACCCTTTACAATAACCTTTCTATCTTCCATTCACTTTTCTCAAACAGGTATTATGATAGCTTTATGATAACCTTTTAAGTGTCAAAAGGGGGAAAAAAAAGAAAAAAAGAAAAAAAATAAAGACTTTTCACTTTTTAGTTCACTATCTATTCACATTTGGATAGTCAGACATATCATCACTATCCAAAGTCCTTGTAAACTTGATTGGGAAGGAGCCCTGCTTTTGGCAACTTATCACAACTTGGCAGAACATCCATCACAAGCTGGTGACCGATTCCATTCATGTCTCTCATTGCTACAGGGAATGTAACAATGTTGCTGATCATCTCTCTAAGAATGGGCATAATCTCAGCGAGCTATACTTCTTTTACAATGTTATTATAGAAAGATTCAAAAGCATTATTATCTTTATTGGAATATTTCATATTATATATTATCTTATACGAAGATGTCTAGCTTCGATGTATTAGTTAGTTATAGTATGTCTCTAATTGGGGTCTTCCTCTATTAGAGATTTCATTTTATATTAGAGGTTTCCTTTTACGAGGATTCTATAAAGTGTATTAAGTATAGGGCGTAACCTCTTCATCATAATCAATAAAACTGTAACTTTTATTCTCACTTTCTTTTATTTCAAGTATCAGAGCAGAGTTATCGATCCTAGAGAGTATCTCTTCTAATGCTAGATCTCAGGGCCGCAAAGGGATCTTGCCGCAAGCATCATCTGTGTGCTTCTTCTCGATCTTAGTTGCGGTTTTGACCACAATCAGTAGTTTTGATTTGTCTTTTTTAGGCCTGTCAGCTTTAATCTCTTTTTCGACTTCAATCTCTAGTTCAATAGCGGCTCGACCTCATTATCAGCTCTGACCTTCCTAGACCTCCCTCTCGTTTGTTTTTATGGAGAAATCAAAGAGAATGATGAATCACATCTCTACGACAAGATAAAACTTTTCTTCTCTCTATGCATCTTTGCTTTGCTTCGGTCCCTCTTTGATATGTGCTTGCTATAGGTGTTTATGACGTGCTGTTATAACTTATGTTGCAAGTGAAGTTCGTTTGATTTGTCCTTCATGATTCAGAGTAGCTTGTGTATCATTGCTAATGTTGCTCCTCTAATGGTCTCTCATGGGAAGTCATATATTGGAACAATTCTTAAGTACTCATTGAGTACCCAGGTGGCATACATCACACCAATAGAAGTATGCTACATGACACAAATCACATGCAAATGTGAAGGTGATGAAATTAAATAATTTTTTGGTGTTACAAAATCTACTCCTATTGGTGTGGTGTATGTCACATGGTGCACCTAAGAATTTCTCCATATATTGACGGGTTCTGGTTACTTGTCTGCATTTGCTTGACCTGATCTTGTCTCGGTTATTAGATTTTTTATTTGAACCTCTTTCAGCTTTACTTGACTAGGCTTTCGTTTTTGGGTCTCTACTGACGCTCCTGTGTTATTCCGACATCTTCTCTTAACCTTATCATTATTCTAGCGACCTATATTGATCTCGTTTTTGGTGTATTGTTTATGCGCCTACTCGGTTTTCTTTGGATATTGGCATAGTCTTCAACCAACATCGAGTTTTTATACCATTGTATGGCACTATCTTTTATCTCGATTGCAAGATTCTTTTTATTGAGGTCACTCGTGGAGCCTCTTTTGACTTTAATGGCTTGCGAATCTTTTTTTATCGACGTTACTTGCAAAGCTTTTCTCCAGGCGTTATTTTCGCATCTTCTAATCGATTATTGATATGATCAAGTTCATTTTCGATCTTATTTTCATGTTGATATGAATGAGATACCACGAGGGATAAATTGTTCAAATCCTTTTGTTCGGACAAGCGATCATTAATTATTGATATGACAGAGATACTATGTTGAAAAAGTTATTCAACTCTTTTTAGAACAAGCTTTGCTTTGTTAATCACTACCCTTTAGCTTCAAGGGGAGTATTGGAAGATTAAGAAGATTTATTATGTTTAGGGTTAATTTTAGAAAACCCCCCTCAACTATGGCCTTTGTGTCACAAAACCCCCCTCAACTATTTAATCTCCATAAAACCCCCCTCAATTTTAAGGGTGTTTGTAGATAACCCCCCTCAACTTTCAAAAATATGATTTAACCCCCCTAGCTTTCATCATTTAACACTATAGCTATAGTAATAAAAGGGGGTTAAATCACACTTTTAATAGTTGAGGGGGGTTATCTACAACAGCCTTAAACTTGAGGGGGGCTTTATAGAGTTTTAATAGTTGAGGGGGGTTTTGTGTGACAAAGGCCATAGTTGAGGGGGGGTTTCTAAAATTAACCCTTATGTTTATTGGAAGATTTCATATTATATGTTGCCTTATACGAAGATGTCTAGATTCGATGTATTAGTTAATTATGGTATATCTCTAGACTCTAACTAGGATCTTCCTTTATTATAGATTTCATATTTATATTATAGTTTTCCTTTTATGAAGATTCTGCAGAGTGTATAAGTATGGGGTGTAACCTCTTCATCGTAATCAATGAAAATATAGTTTTTCTTCTCCCTTTCTTTTATTTCAACAAAGACCTCCACCCTATCATTAGGAACCTCAATGTGCAGGATGCAACGGGTCATCCGTATTTGGATGGTCATTGATTGTATCGAGGCTCCACTAACCTTGCTAGTGATTATATGTTTCGCTTTTATATTTCAGTAATGGGGCATGTCTTATTTATTGTCTGTGCTACTTTGGACTTACATGAGTCATCAGGGGCGGATCCAGAAACTTTAGTCACTGGAGGCAAGACTACAAGTATAACTTGTGTGTGATATTTATATCTAAAATATTATGACACCAAAATCAATTATGCATATATATTATATCTACAAACAAAATATAGCCAATAGAAGTGTTATATTAGAATTCAATAATGGTTCCTGCCGCATTTTCATATTTTTACGGTAAACAATAGTGTATGAGGATGTTTGCACAATCCTTGGTATCGAGAGCGGTGCAGCGGTCTAGCGAGAGGAGGGTCTGCGGTTGGGAGGAGGAATTGATGCCGGCGTACCGTATCAATTAACGATCGTCGCAACAGAGCAAAGGCACGATTACAAAAGAGAGCGGAGGGATTTCAGAAGAATTTGGTAGAAGTTACAATGATTATCTAGAGATAAAGTAATAAAAATGGGGTAAACGGATTATGTTTGTCTCATTTAGCATTAGTTTCAAATATACGAGGGGTTGGTTCAATAGGCTGAAAGAGTGTGGGGGCAAATGCAAAATCTTAGACCAAATACTCAATACGGTTTTGTGGGGGTCAGTGGGGGCAATTGAACCCATTGCCCCCACTGTGAATCCGCCAGTGTCAGAGTCATGTTCTCTAAGAAAGGCTTTTTGTTGTAATTATTTTTCTTTTCATATATGATTAAAATGCCTTATTAGAATGCCCTCTATCCCCATGGGAGGATACTTTTGGAAAAAAAAACATTTTCATAGCTCCTCAGTTTAGAAGATATGTAAATGAAGCGTGTCAAAAATCGTGTTTTATTTCTTTCATTTTTTATTTTCACAAACTTTGATAGCCGAACAGAAAAACAAAATTGGTCCCCGCATGTTCATTGCGCACGTGCCAAACACGTACAAGTCAAAATTCTATCAAACCTCCTTAGAACTTCTGCGGTCAGGATAATATTATTCGTCAGGTTGAACTTACCATAATACCATCAAGAACACCTATCTATATACACGTAGCAAAATGGATGTGAACAGTGAACACATGGACATTGAATATGTAAAATTAATTTAAATTGCAACTTATTTGAATACATCAAACAGTTGAAATTATCTTGATCTTTAGATAAATATATTTGAGGTAAATTTTCACCATCCATATTCTATCATTTTTTCATACATGCTAGAGATATCGACGAACTTTCATTTAAGAAATCTATTATATTTACAACATATTTTCTATCTCACACGCACATATTTCAATATGTCCTCTTTTTTTTATAGGCTTAATTACACTTATATATCTTATACTTTTTCCTACTTTGCGCTTACATACTTGCACTAGTTTTTGGCAGCACTTATACACCCCTAAAGCTATTAAAACTTGCACTTAGATACCTTTTTTTTTTTTTTACAGTATTTTTATATCTTAAAGTTTTAAAGCTGTCACTTAAATACCCTAAAGTTTTAAAAGTTTGAACTAAATAACTTAGTTATTCAAACTTAAGATATTAAAATGCAAGCTTTATAAACTTTATGGTATTTAAGTGCCAATTTTAAAATTTTAGGGTATTTAAGTGCAAGTTATAAAACTTTAGGATATCTAAATGTTATAAAAATAAGTGAGAGTATATAGATGAATGTTTTAAAACTTTAGGACATATAAGTCTTTGTCAAAAATAAGTGAGGATATATAAAAGCAACATACGGGAAACTGCAATTAAACCTTCTTTATACGTGCATATGCTTTAGGTCTAATCTTATGCAAGCGATTATGGCATATGTTAATTATGTGTTTGACCTACAGCCTTATAGAATCATATCATATTTGTATTCTTAATAGTAAACGGACAAGTTTCCCTAATGATCACGAGACTGCCTACCTATTGGAATATTGTTGACATTTGTAAATGATAAACTAAAATTAGAAAAGTAAGCAAGGAGAAAGAAGAATACATAGAAAAAGAGAAAAGAAATCATGGCTAAGAAAATGAAATGCCACACAGCTAATTATCAACTAAGTTAATGATAAAAATTTATCAACTAAGTTAATGATAAAAAAATTATCAACTAAGTTTCTAGATTTTACACCCAACTACCACTATTTTATTAGTACACATCTAATACCGATTCGTTTGCAGTAATATTCAGGGTACAATTGTCTTTTCCAATTCATTACAAAAATACTTGTCGTATTTA
Organism: Asparagus setaceus; assembly: GCA_012295165.1. Lineage (NCBI taxonomy): Eukaryota > Viridiplantae > Streptophyta > Magnoliopsida > Asparagales > Asparagaceae > Asparagus > Asparagus setaceus. Next base: position 10,351,207 of record CM022704.1, on the reverse strand, counting down.
TTACATGACGTGGACAAAACGACAAATAACCAACCACCGCAGCATCTCGACGCCGATTGCCCATCGATCGGCGATTGTTCGGCGCGAGGTTGGGCGGTGGAAAATTAAATTTAACCCCTCTGACATTTCGAAAATTGCGCAAATGGCCCTATCCGGATTTTTTTAGTTTTTACACTTTGAACGTTTCAAAGAATTTGGCGTTTAATAGCGTATCCCCTCACTTGATCTTCTCCGATGACATCCGTAGCCTTTGTCGGCATCGACGATATAAGGCGACGTGTGTCCTCCCTCAAATTTTAGTAAGTATTTGGGAATCGAAACCCTAACCCTAACTTTATACGTACAAAATTATTGAATCCAAAGAGTTGATTGTAAAAAAATAATCCTTAATTTCCCCTTTTTAGATCTACCATCTAATTGTTTTAGTTTGACAGTCTTTCCCAATTCATATAATTTGAATTTGATCTCTTGGAATTGAGAGGTAAAGGGCAAAATATCTTTTTTCAGTCTACTGATGATCCTTTTCCCCCAAATTAAGAGAACCCCTTTGAATTGATCGGTCAAACTATTTGAAGTTTATTTCAAAATATGAACTTTTTTTTTTTGGAATTGGATTGAGTTGTTGAGTTCTAATTCTGAAAAAAACCCTAGTTGGATTGACTTGTCAAATGATCGGAATCCTGAATGAATATTTTAACTTGGGTTGTTGTTTGTCTTTACTGATCAATTTCTGAAACCCCCATTTGAATTCTTCAGTCAAATGATCAGAATTCTTACTAGTTTTCTTTTCCTAAATCAATATTGATCAGAAATCTGACCTTGAAGTTGTTTGGTGAACAGATGGCCGAAAGCTACTCATCAACATCGCTTGATTACTGGAGAAAGTTCTTCAATTGCGCAAATGCTGACATCTTTCAAGTGATCAAGTATGCTATCCTTGTTGCTTCGGCCGATTGCCCCACGGAGTTCTTATCATGGCGCGATCAGATAACAGAGATTCTATACACTTGCTGGAGAATTAAGTACTCTAGTGACCAGGCTGAGTTACAGACTCCTGAAGGTGGAGTTGAAGATGATGAAGAAAGCGAGGAAACTCAGAAGGAGAGTAAGGAAAGCAAGGGTAGTAGCAGTGAGGAGAATGAACCAACTATGAGTAATGATCAGAGCATTAGTGATAGAGGGCAGTATTCAAAGCTTGATGAGTTTGAGGCTCTGACTGATGAGATTGAGGAGGAACAGCAGACTGTTGGTGAGGTGTTGAGGATCAAAGAGGTGCTCACTAACTGGAAAGAAGAGGTAAATGCTTGATGAATTAACTTGAATTATTGAATTTTTCATTGTTAGATAGTTTGTTTTGAATTGCTTTCTAAAATAGTTTGCTGAATGGGAGTTAATACCACCGCAGGTTGTGTATTCGCTGATAGATTTGTGTCCAATTGCCTGTGAACTTTTTTCTGCATAAGGTTAATGACTATCAAAATGTCGTTGAGTTTATGATCAAACTCCGTCATTGTTTCACGTGTTGAAATTAGAAATCCTTTGTATGATGCTGTAGTTGAAATATTCTGCTGTTTTGGCTTGTTCAAAAATGAACTAAATCACAAACCATAGGTGATTGTGACTGCATGCTAATTTCACTTCAGATTTGGAAATATATCTCTAGTGTATCTTCAAAAATATATTATTTTATCTTTGGAAATATATCTTCAGTGTATCTTTCACTGTCAGATGCATGTAGTTTGATTTCTCAAAAGTTTTTCGAAGTCGAGCATCTGGAGGATACTTTTTCCTGCTTTTACTATTTAGAGATCCATTGTGTTTTCATAGTTAGGCTATGAATGGATGATAAGTTTGTTTCTAACTGAAAGTTCTCAGGTTGTATTTTGGTATTGGGTTGCGTATTGCACAGTTCATTAAGGTACTGAACGAGCATTCTCTATGGCTTTATTTTTGCAGTCTGAGAAAGTTCTATCTGAGTCACTAAGGCGGCTGCAATTGATGGAGCTCTCAGTGGAGACCCTTGGTGTAAGATTCCATATACCGTTTCAAAGTTTTTGATTTCCTTTACTGCTAAGCATGCACATAGTTTATGCTTATTGACTATTATTGACTCCAATTTCATTCTATATTGGGAAAAACATTAATGTTTCTTATTGGATTATTATCTGTGGACCGTAGGCTACAGATATTGGAAGGGTTGTCAATGGTCTGGACAAGCACAAATCGAAATCGATTCTGCAACTTGCTCAGACCCTTGTCAAGTGAGTTTTATGATGTCTTACTTAAAATTATGTAAAAATTAATGAAGTTGGCTCAAATAACAAAACTGATATAGTTTTAGTTTTCTGTCATCACGATTGATTTATATTTCTTAAGTTTTGAGACTGGATTTCTTTTCTTGTGTTAAATAAGATACCGCTAGATTTATATATCCTTGTTTTATTCTTAATATAGTCCTTTTCGTTGATATTTGTGTTATGTCTTCATTTCCTTGTTATTGCATTTTTATTATACCAGATAGTCACATCTTTGATTATCTAGTGTAGTAAGACGACTTTTTTCATGTCTCCTTGAACTTGCTTCTAACATTATATAATGGTCCGAATAATACTTGAACAAGCCTTTTCCAGTTTCTTCTTTGTTCGATATGCATTATGCAACCGAACATCTAATTTAACTCAAGAAAACAATGAAACAGCTTTCAGATTTTGATATCACTGTTTATCACCATCTAGTGTCCTCTGTATATTTAAAGCTTTACTTAGCAGTGGAATTTCCATTCCATTATTCTCACTGCAGTATGAAATAAAACTGATACAATGTTAACTGGAACCGTATTAAGATGCGCAAATGAAAGTTATCTATGGTTCTTACTAGTTCTCAAAATTTTAAGTAAAAAGTTTGTAGGATAAATTTTAATTAGTTTGACCTTGAAATTCCTACACTTTAAAATAAAGCATGGATGCGAATGTGAGCTTGATGTTCAGTTAGCTACCCTTGAATTGTCAATATAGCTAAAAATGGTAGATTGATTGAGCATACTCAACTGTCTCGAAATAGTTGTGCGAAAAATGTATCAAACTGTTTAGATGTTCTTGCCATCTTTGAGTTAGAATTCAATTTAGAAAGAACGATTAAATAGCAATGGCCCAATACAGTTGTCTACTTAGTCATGGATCCTGTAGCTCAAGTGTGGCTTAATATTCAGATCAAGCTTGCACATGCGACCTATCCCCTATAACTGGCTAAACCCGACAGTTATGACTCAAGATTGAATAATAAAACATGAAGTGGAAAAGATTATATCAAGTAGGAAGCAATTGATATTTAGGCGATGATGATTTGCCTTAAAAAAATTAATAAGGAAGCAATTGATATTCCAAGTGGCTTACTTTTGTCATTTGGTTTATAGGGGTTGGAAACTTCTCGCCGAGGAGTGGGTTACTGCTGCTACAGTTTCTCAAGGTGAAGATATTAACTGATACAACTTTAGAAACATCAAAGTTTCTATATGTTGTTTATGAAATTAATTTCGAGTTATTGTCTGCAGAATCCAGCCCTGTTTCTGTTGAATCCTCTCCTGCCATAGAAGAGTCTTTGCTCCCTTCAGAGCTTGATTTTCCTCCATTAGATATGGGAGCTCTCCTAGCTACACAAACTGCATCCTTCGAGTTCTCAAAGGTAGTTACATATTTATTTAGTCTTCTAATACTTCACAGGTGTAGACAATACATTCAATAGTAACTGACTTTTTTTCTCTTTTGATTTTCTTTCAACCAACCAATTTAAAAGATCTTTGATGGAATGGATGAAGATGGAAGTGAGTATCCTCATTTTTATTCTCGTTTTTCATTTCCAAATTTTTTAATTTCATTCTCTTTATCTAATATGTGGGATAATCTTGCAGACATTACAAGCAACGGAGACAAAAAGAATGGAAGAAAACCTCAAGAGAAAAGCAATAATTTAACAAAGAAAGACAATACAGTGATCAGGAGTCGAGAAATTCCGAGAGTCCCGAAGCCCACAGATTCAACCCTGAAGGCATCAAAATCTAAAGATATCTCAAGTCCTCCGATACCCAAAAGATCTTCGCCAAAAGATACCACTCGCAAGAATATCGAGCAAAGGCAAAGGACAGAAGAATATTCTAGAGATATCAGAAGGCAAGAGACTGGGCCTAGGACTCCAAACCCTAGTGATGTTGTCTGTAAGACATCAAAACCCCAGGATACCCCGAACACTTCAGCGAGAGCTACTGCAAATAGGAACACCCAGGAGAGGCAAAAAACTTCTGGGGCTCCACTAAAACCTTGCCCCTCGAGGAAAGATGTAAGCATGACAGTGAAGCATTGAAATCTAATTACATTATAGAAATGGTTGTGGTCTCATAAATTCATGTGCGTATTCTAGGTATCGAAGGAGACCGAGGAATTATCTTATCGAGCTAAGTTGGAGGTTGCCAAGAGGAAACTTCAAGATCGGTATCAAGAAGCAAAGGATGGTATGTTAAATTCTTTTTAGGGAAATTTCACAAAACCCCTTGATCTTTGGAGGGTTTTGCACAAAACCCCGATTAAAGTTTATAAATCGTAGAAACCCTCTTGAGCTTTCAAAATTATTCTAAAACCCCCTGAAGTATTAGAAATTCTCATAAACAGGTTAATGGGTAGAGTAAAAAGTCCAAACTACCCTTCTTTACTTTTTCATCTGCCCTTGAATGAAAAGGGTGATATAGTAGATACCGATGCAATTTGATGGCATTAATGATTTTGGACATACTTTTTGATGCAGCAAAGAGGCAGCGGACGATACAAGTGATGGAGCTGAAAGATCTGCCAAGGCAAAGCCAGAACAATCAGCAGCCTGTATTGAAGCGTGGAAACTATTTCAATAGAGGTGTTAACAGAAAGTCTTAGATAAACATAATATCCTGTAATTTTTGCGTTAATTCAACCCCAAAGACCTCGTTTTTTTGGTCAATCGAGAAAGGATTATACTTATACCATCAGGAGACGGACAGTTCGCCCAGAGGAGATTTGCTTCAGTTTTTGAATTAACAGTTCTGAAAAATATACCGAAGAAGCCAAAGTTCGATGTAATGTTACATGTATATACATGATTCAATGTTGTCATCAATCCATTCCTTGTTTATTTTCAAGTGAATATAATCTACTGAAGTTTTGAGACTTTTTACTCGTGGTGATTGTGATTCTTGCTGCTATTTAATGCTTAAATGCCTTGGTAAATTTCTCAAAAACTTATCTATCTCCAACAAGAGTTTGCAGCCATTTCGATGCTGTCAACAACCATTTTAGTCAGCATACTGGCATTGATCTATCAACATGATTGAAAACAAATATTAAGTATAGCTAAGGATCATTTTACGTGCACTAATCTTCTGTTTGAAGCGATTTGATTCTTGACAAGTAACATAAAAAGATCTATGGTTGTAAACCAAAGAATGACAAACATTAAAATGTTCACTAAAAGAGTCTTTCAATTTGTTCACGATACACCGAATAGATTCTGTTAGCTATAATCTGTTATTTTAACAAAAAATTTCTTAATGGTCGCTTATTATTCTCATGACACCTTTATCTTCTTCGCCTACATCTCATGTCTCAACCGTGTAGCCATTTGCAATTTGATGGCACTTAAAGGAATAGTTAGGTAGAAGAGGGGTGTCAGATGAGTTGGATTGGGAGAGTGTTAGATGTAGGGGTGCAATGGACCGAATATGGCTCAGATATGATACTTACCATATTCATACCATTTGCCAATTACAGATACAGATTCAGATACAAATATGTCTAGGTTAACAAAACTCATATCCATATCCCGCTAAAATCGGATACAAATACGGATACATATGTGGATAGAAAACAGATAGAAGAAAACAAGATAAGATTAAAAATATATAGCACGTATGATAGGAGAGAGTTCATTAATAAGTTAGTTATATATGAAAAGCTAAGATTTGATCTATTAATTATTAAAATTAACCTCAAATCCATTAATCTAAGTATTAAAATACTTGAAATCGTATGATTAATGTATTCGGTTTTTGCAGATACGGATCTAGATACTTCACTACCTGTCTATATCCACAATCATATCATAAATGGATATAAATATTTAGTAACCATATCTGTATCCATTAGTATCCATTACGTGGACATTGATATTTTTCGCACCCATATACAGTTGGTTGTCTGACGAAGGGAAGGTTGAGTTACTAGGGAGAGATAACTGTTACTTGAACAAGTAGAAAGCTAATTAAGTTGTTAGAATGCATTTTTTACCAAGAGATTTTTTTTTCTATACGCTATATACCCTTCAAATTGTCTATATTTATACACTTACCCTCCAAATTTTGATCTTTGCAATATTACCTCCCAATTCTCTCACATTAAGTTTGTCTATCCCTTTCACTTTGACAATTTTAGTTTGTAAACGGAAAATATTGCAAACATGTTGGAAGTTATTGGAAATTTTTGACATTGCTAGGTTTAGGAACTAATATTGTTAAGTTGGTAGGGCAGAAAAATCAACGGGAGAGAATTGAAGGGCACTTTTACCAATACCAATATTTTGAGGGTAATTTGTATATATAGAAGATATGAGGGTTCTATTTATAAAACCTCTTTAAACAAAATAAAATAATAATTTTATTTTTAGAAATCCATTTCGAAATGCATATTTTTTAGAGGAATATCAGAAAAACCCAATACAGAAATGAAAATTACAAGATCATACAAAACAAACAAGAATTCCCTGCGCTCCAAGAAATCCCCGCTCACCCAAACCGCACAATAAAACCCATCGACAAACCCCTTCTCCATTTTTCTCTTCTCATAATTTCTATCAAACAAAAAACTCAGAAAAAAATGGCGGATTCGTCTTCGTCGTCTCCATCTCAATCCGACGCTCAGATAGAAGAAACCCTAGATCGCATGCTCACTCGCCTCGCCCTCGCCGACGACTCCAACCTCTCCTCCCTCCTCCCCAAGATCCTCCCTTACTCCATCTCCTCCCTCTCCTCCCCCTCCCAATCCATCCGCAAACAGGTAAAATCCCCCAAATTCTAGGGTTTCTCCAGAACCCTAACCCTAACTCCTTCCTACTTTCCATTGCTAGGTTCTCGAGATTTTGAGTCATGTGAACAAGCGAGTCAAGCACCGGCCGGAGATCGGGCTGCCGTTCTCGGAGATATGGAGGGTTTACAGTGAGCCGAATGCGGTTTCGATGGTGAGGAATTTTTGCATTGTGTACATCGAGATGGCGTTCGAGCGATTGCCGAAAGAGGTTAGCTATTGGTTTGCTGCTTCCCTTTGTTAGGGTTTCAGCTTGCTTATAGACGGTAAATTTGAGGTGTAGGTTAAGGAGGAATCGGCGCCTGAGCTGTTGGTGGGTCTTGGGAAGCTGCCTCAACCGCACCAAGATATCATTTTGAGGATTGTTGCAAAGGTATGAGGTTAATTTTAGCTGCTTCATGAAAATTGCTAGTAGTTTGGTCAATGTAGAAGATATTCTTTTGGTTCACAATTAATTCAACTTATGGAGCATATTCAAGAAATTATTTGAACTAGGAATCTGTGTCGGGAATATTGGATTGTGTCTTGCATGTAATTGAGCATTCGTGTGGCTGTGCATCCAGAGTGTGTGTTCACTGACTAGTTACAGTCGTTTCGATGACATGAGTCTTTGTAAGCTTGGGCAGTTTGTGTGGGAATACCTTATTTGTGATTCACGATTGTGAGTCACCGCTAGTGATGCTCTGTGCCAGAGATTTCAATGAGTATGCATGGCTACACATGGAAGTGGATTTGGTTTGTTTGTTAGAGGCACAAGTGGGTCATGATCTTGTTCGAGATTGTTTGGAGGCCAAAAGTTGCAAGCACCTAAAAAACAATGACGATGTAGCACCATATCACATCTGTACAATCAGCATGCACCAGGGTGTTGTAGGGGACTCAAAACAAATAAGTTATTATTTCAATTTATTTAAGTAAAGCCATAATCTGGATCATGATCTTGTACCTGGGATAACCTAGAGTCAGCTAGATAACCATGATTGTCATCATGTATCGTCATGGTTTTGTAGGTGCTTGGTGCATAGGGTAAAATTTAAGTGACTAGTCAACTTGAAAATAAATATATGAATCTTCTTTTCTTTTGGCTAAAAAACCAATTTGATCCCTGTACTAGAGCCTAATACTCAAATTGGTGCCCTCACTTTTTTTTCTCTCTACTTAGTTCTTGTACCCCTGGTTAGGTGTGAACATATTCTAATTCAACTCTCTGTAAAAAATTCCTTTACATAAAAATTGAAAGGACAATATTACACAGTACAATTCCTTTCATTGAAAAAAAGAGAGAATGATTTCCTGTTAAGTGCCTCTCTGCAACACGTCCCTCCGAACCAAGAGAATAGATAGAACTGCTAGTGCTATTCATCCAATAATTTATTACCCTGTCATTACATTTTTATACCCTTCAAACCTGTTGAACCCTCTGTTTACATTACCAGTTAAACACATTGTTTACATTACCCTGTCATTACATTTCATATAATAATAAGTTTTTACAACTGTTACTCATCCAATGAACTTTCCTGCATAGCATATGGTTGTGCTAATCTTGATTATTTGCCTCTTGAATAGAGTTGTATGTAGATGAAAAGATAACAAGTAAAACATTTATCTTACAACTTAACAAATTTTGCGGATTACCTTTACCCCATAGAATGATTAAATAATTAGAATTGCAAAATTGGAATCATTCACATCCTTGCACAATGGGGAGGAGCAATTTTCTCCAAATCAAGTTTGTTGAAACCTCAAACTAGCTATTCAAATGCAACTCATAGTACATAAAACCTTACATATATCCTCCACAGCTCCACTGATGCCGAAATAAATATGTTTCGGCCTGTGTTTAAGTAACGATAGATTGCTAAACCAGATAATTCAAAACACTGATATAAACATTTGAAATTTAATCACTCTTCAAAGGCTCTTTAAAAATCAAAACTGAACACATGTCTCCTTCACAGTTTTAAACATGACATGAGAATAAAAAAACTTTAAAGGAATATTGCATGCTAAAAATAAATTTTTTATCTTTCTAAAGTACATGGCCTTCTAGTATTGCTATTTCATTAAGGGTAATGTGGTCATAAATGAAAAGTTAACACCCAATTTCTAACTAAGGTGTGGTACGAGGACTAAGTTGAGAAAAAAGAAAGTTGGGGGGGGGGGCGCAATTTGATATGAGGCCCTAGTACAGGGAGAAAATTGATCTTTTATTAGACTTAATAGTAGTATCCTTAACAGGAAGTAATCTGCTTTGAATAGGAAGAGACATGGTATCGAAAGAATGGAACAGTAAGTTGGAGTATGACTGGGACAACTTGGGATGTCAGTCACTTCTGGAGATGATTAGGACAATGGATGGAACTGGGGTGTTGATCTCCTCTGGGGATGAGTAGGACAATAGACGTGACCATTGTATTATTGACCAGTGTGTAGAAGCAGGGAGCATCAAAATGAAAAACCTGCTCATCCCTTATCAATGTTGTTAATCTTGTGGAATTCTCTTTAATAATAATATGAACATTCCTGAATTTTGTTGTTCCTTTTGTCAGACAATAGATGCTTTCTGGATTTTGCCATGTTTAGTGTCTGTTGTTCTTCTAAATTCCACATCAGTTAAAATTACTAAGTTTGTTCTATGTTGACGTCAGGTAATTGGTGAATGCCATTCAAGTCAGATTGCGGAAAATATTGCTGGAAAGTATAGAGCAATTAGCAACCATAATGAGGGAAAACTGTTTCTAGAGTTCTGTTATCATACAATTCTATACCAACCAATTGAGTATGACATCCAAACTGTGACAACAAATTTAAAAAATTTGATTTATTGCTTTTGTTCTAGAATATTGATATCACATTGTCTTTAGCGCTAAATTGCTGGCAGGACTTTCAGTTGTTCAGTCAAATCGTGTTACTGGAAAGCTTCCACTGAAAGGTGACACACTTTTGACTAGAAAGGTAAGTTTTTATAAGTTTCTTAGCCCCTTCTGTATATGACGGTCGTAACTACAATATAGTTGCCCTTTATGAGTATGCTTGTTTAGAATGTATTGCATTTTGCTCTTTCATAATTCAAGGTGTTTCCTACAGCTTGGAATTTTGAATGTTGTAGAAGCAATGCAATTTCCTCCTGAGCGTGTATATCCTCTGTATCTGGCTGCTGCCTCTGACGGGTATGTATCTGTTGGATCACCTGAGCTAACAAAATAGCATAGCCTTGAGTCTTCTTGTTTTTTTTTACTGGTTCAAGCCAGGAGCGTATTGCCAGAAGGGGAGAGGAGCTGTTAAAGCGTAAGGCTGCTGGTGTTAACCTAGATGACTCTGATCTGATAAGAGGACTATTCATGCTATTTAATGGTATGTGGCTCACCTGACTGTTACAAACTGTTCCTAAGAACATACTGATTGTATTTGATGCATGTTTTATATTCTGGCAAACTAAAAACTAACTTTCAAGTCTATAACACAGCTTCTAGTAGGTTATAGTTGATTGAATTTGTCAAGCAATTTGAGCATGTTTCTCGAATTGCTTAGGTGAAATCAGTGCCTTCGAAGTTATAACAAGCCATCTTGATTATTTCATCTGTTCAGGCAACATCTCATAGAAAAAAAATGTCGTGATCTATTATATTAGAAACATATATGAAGATCAATACCAAACAGTTTTTCTTGCAATGCTCCAAGGTCAGAGCCACATCTAATCTTCATCACCTTTTAAACAATATTGATCAAAAGTCATTTGTGCCCAAAGCAAATTCTAGTATGGTTTTTTTAAATTTCTCCACTAAAAAATTCCCCTTGTTGATATGATGTGCCTGAGGAGATGATTGCAATTTTTTATAGCAAAATGATACCATATTACCCTATGTTTCACCACATATCTACTGTTACTGGGACATATCACACATCTCATCAGAAATATCTCGGTGATCCAAACTAGGGTTTGTGCTCAGACTTGGGTGATTCTCGCGGGTTACACGTGATTTGTTTTTGGTTCATTTTAATCTGAAACTGGCTGAAACATGCCATATTACTGAAACAACCTTATTTTGATAAGAATTGATTGAAATTGGCCGTATATAAAGTTGTTTTAGTAATCTTATTTTTCAATATTTGGACTTGTGATCTGAACTTTGAGACTTTGCCAAAGGCTTTAAAAGTCAGAAATAAAAGAGAAAACCTGAATGATGCTTAAAACCCAAGAACCAATGAACAGGAGACGACAGGAAGGGTATGTGAGAATATGTGCGAGGAGATGGACTCATCTGGTGTCCCAATCACTCCGTCATCTATCACTCCGTCATCTTTCATCCTCTGCCAAAATTTTCTTAAATACTAACTAGGGCTTGTGTTGGATAGGGAAAAGAGGATATTATTGTGTCTGATTGAAGTTTGGGTTAAGACAACCTGTTTACTAGAATGAAAAGGACTTGTCTTGTCAAACCCAAAACCCACTTAAAAATGAACTCAATTAAGTTAACATGGTTTCCATCTTGATAATCAACCTGTTTACTAAATTAAATGAGGATAAACTTTTAAATTGTCTTAAGTGCATCTGTCCACATCAAAGTGGCCAACACAAATATTTTCTTATGAATACATTAAGTTACCTCAAAATTATTTGAAATAAAATTATGACGACCACCAAAAGTTACATTGCATCTATTTAAACTTGAAATATTTCTTGGTTATTCATTTCTCCAAAGTAGACCATAACACAATGACAAGCTGTGATAGTTCTTCTAGACCAAACTCACATTAGATAGAAAACTGGAGCGTGCATATAACTAGTACAATGAATGCAATTATTTTTGCTTAGCTAATCTATCATGTATTTTATCAATTTAGGAACTGTTGGAGTTGAAAACATAGCTGAAGAATCTAGAGTTACTCCTGCAAATCCTGCATTGAGAGCTCGTCTTATGTCTGTTTTCTGCCACTCAATTGCTGCAGCCAACTCTTTTCCTTTGACTTTGCACTGCATCTTTGGTTGCATTTATGGTAAGCTGTTATTTTCTTTCATTCTCTATGCTTTATTGCTGATTTACATCACACAATGACAACATTTTAGGTTAACGTCCTACTAACTGGAATTAAAATAGTGAGTTTAAAATAAATGAGTTGGCTGATGATGTAGCTGAGTGTATCCTAGCGATGAACTATTCTCCTTTTTACCTTAAAGTTGAGTATTAACTAATATATTCTGTAAATTGTTAACTAGCACGAAAAGCGAAATATGCTGTTGTAACTGCCTTGTCATAGATAATATAATTAATAGATTCATCACTCTATTTTTACACTTTTTAGGTTGGAGCCTGAGTCATAATGAAACAAACTTTACAACACACGAAAATAAACTTAAAAGCCGATGCTTCTTTTTAGTTGTAATTAAACTTATTTTCAGACTTGATGCGGAAGTCGGTATCTTCTTGCTGATAGATGGATCTCTAATAAAGTGGGTGGGTAGCCCGATGCACAAAGCTTGCACTATGCGTGGGAAAGGTTATCTTGCATCACCTTGAACTTTTCACAAGACGCTGTTTCCACAAGTCGAACTTGCAACCTCCAGATCACACGATGATAACTTTTACCCTTGTGCCAACCTTCAAAAGATATTACTATGTAAATAACTAAAAAAGAAATCAACAATACAAGATTTATGATGATACTCCTAATTGTATTTACCAGTAACAACAACAACACCTTTATTTCAAGTTTTTTGTGCCATCTACATGAATCCTACTCTGCCATGCAGTTCTGTTCAGGGCTATCTCCTCTGTCGTTAAGTTTACCATTGGCACTATCATATCCTTTTGATTTCTTCGAACTAAGTTCTGTTAAGCCTACCTCTAGTCCTTTTTATTATTAAATCTTACCACTACTAATTGGTGCATTTAGTGGTCTTTCTTGCATGTGTAGACGATCTTAATCGTCTCTCTCTCTCTCTCTCTCTCTCTCTCTGTTTAGCCTCAATAGAAACTTCGAACCTCCTATTAATGTTGTCATTTTTTATTCTTTCTCTTAGTGTGTATACACAAGTCCACCATAACATTGTCAATATAGCTACATTCATTTTTTACACATGCTTTAGAATTTCACCACATTCTGAGCTATACGCATTGTTGGTCTTGTATTCTTTGATCATATAGGACTCCAGAAGTACTTCAGTGTAACCATCTTGATGTGGTTCGATGAACCAAATCATCTTCAATTTCACCATCTTGATGAATGATTGCGTAAATAGGAAAAGTGATTACTGTTTAGGTATTTCTTGACCATCAATATCTAATATTTTCTCATTTTAGCAGTTTAAAATAAAAGCATTGAATATTTGTCCATAACTCCATATATTCGGTCATATTCGATTCAAGAGTTCATTTAATACTAAGCGAATAATTTTAGTATTCGGCTTATAAACGAATAGAATTTAATCAAAAGTATACTCGATTCAGTTGATTATTAACCACTTGATAGCTTTTATATCTTAGTCCTATTAATTAAACTTATTATGATATTACCCATCCAAACTTTTATTACAAATTTTATACAAAGTATTGTATTTTTATCTATTTATTTTTAATTTTTTTGTCAATAATGCTATTTATTAAGAGGGTTGACTTTTATTTCTCTACTAGATAATTAAACTAAGAAGTAAAAATAATACATTTAGGTGTTAAATGATGCCAAAAGGCCCACTAGATAATTAAACTATGAAGTAAAAAAATAATACATTTAAGTGTTAAATGATGCCAAAAGGCCCATTTGAACCCAAGACCATCTAGTTAAGTACGTAGTGATCTACCAGCTGAGATGATTGAGTATTCGCGAATAAATATCGAACAAATCAAATTCAAACATTAATTTGGTGTTCGAGGCGAATTCAAACACGAATTCAAATTGAACATAAACTACCGAATTTGAATTCTAATACCGTGGTATTCGATTCGATCCATTCATTTTCACCCCTAGTGGTCCTAAATCTTGTTCGGTTATGTTATCCTATTTTTCTATGTTTTAGTGTAACTGTAACATTTATCTGCAAAGTATATATTGTAATTGAATTTTGTAACTTTTTTTATTCCACCAACTTGCTGCTTATTTCAGGGGGTGGAACTACTTCAAGGCTGAAGCAATTGGGAATGGAGTTCACTGTATGGGTATTTAAACATGTAGGTATTTGGCTTATGCATCGTTTAGTAGTTTGTAATGTGTGACTTGGATTCTTATTTTATCATTTTGTTAATTTTGTTTTTTATTATGAAGCTTTTCTTGTAACACCGTAGATATTTTCTTTTTCTTCTTCTTAATATTGTTTAATAATGTTCTGTTGATTTTTGAATGAGACAGTTGCCTTTTGAATCCTTTATCTGTAACAATGGCCAAAGGGCATTAACCTTAGCCTTACCAATGTTAAGTGTTGATTGTTACTATTTCATGCTGGTATGATCTCTTGTAAACTGCTGTCTATTACTCTGCCTCCTTGTTCTTAATCATTTCTGTTTAAATTTCTTCAGATGTAAATGTGTTTTTCGTAGATAGTAACTTAACGAGCAGTGTTCAAGTTTAGCTAATTCCATTAACCACATGAGTGAAACTTAGTAAATGCTTTAAAATTTCTTTCCTTATTTGGTATACCTGAATTAATATATGATTGTGTCCTATTCAGCTTAGTATTTTGTTCATATTTCAGCAGCGTAGAATTCCTTGAGTACCATTTTCTAGACCCTCAACTATTCTGAATCAGTCATGAACTGTGTCATCAAACATTCAGCATCATTGTTTATAATCTCTATCTTAAGATAGAAAAAAAAAACCTTAAGATAGAAAAAAAAACTGCTTGAAATAGACTCTTGAAATAGGGATCACGGTTAAAATAGGAAGTTCGAATTATGGTATTTTTGAGTTCTCTAATCGTTGAATCATTGGCATTAACCATAACATCTTCCACGATTTTACTGTTATTATTTGTTCAAAAGAATGTTTTTCATCATTATATTTGTTTCCAAGAGGCATTTTAGTTTCAGAAATTCTTGGAAGAAGTTTCTAAAATGTTATTATGTTATTAGTTCATGATGCTTCTGTTTTGGTGCAGGCGGCAATTGATCAACTGAAGCTTATGGGTCCTGTCATCTTAAGTGCAATAGTAAAAGATCTTGATGGTTCCTCAAGACAAACAGGTTCCTCCTGGAGTTTTGTTTTTGTTTTTGCCCCTTTTGTAGTCCTTTTTAAGGTTCTGCAAAGCATAAGCAGTGCATTTGTCTGCTCAATGGCACATTTAGGTTATACTTGTGTTCTATTTTTTAGAGTCTACTGCTCGTGATACTAAAACATTTGCATTCCAAGCAATCGGGCTGCTTGCATCTCGCATGCCTCATCTTTTCAGGTATGAATTGAAGCTCACTTCATTGTTACTTGCACATGACAAACTGGTCCTTTGTTAGATCTGATCATTTTTAGTTCCTTTCATCTACGTCTTCACCAGAGAAAAAACTGACATGGCTGTTCGGCTTTTCACGGCTTTGAAATCAGAAGATCAATCTCTTCGTCTCACTATTCAGGAAGCACTCAATTCACTTGTGATGGCTTACAAGGTATTCTGTCCAAATAAAAGAGTTCTTACTGTTGGATGTTGTATGCTTTGTCTTGTGGTTCTGGTAATAAATGATGATGAAATGTATCTTGCAGTTGAATTCTCCTTATAGTTGATTACGTGTATGGTACCCCCAAGATTCTGCATTTACAGTTTCTCTGTAGTAACAAAGATATAGGTCTCTGAAATTAGTTTACTACCATAATTTCATAGCTTTGTTCAAATTAATTGCAGCATCTATGTTATAATATTTCAAAGGGTAGAGGAGTTATCTTTTCTGACTTGTAATTTAATTATTCTGTCTGTCCCAAGAAATAGTTTCCTACTCATACATACTACCGTTTCCAAACTGCGGTCACGTTTATGACGGTACATGGGCTTTATATGCTTTATAGTGTACGTATTGCAGCATGTATACCCCTGTCACATTATCTATATGCACGTTTAATGTGCTTCTCTACCTCCTAATTCTTAGACACGAGGCAGCGTTACCTGTTTGATTCTGCCCCTCTTATTCTCTTAATGCTTGCCAATTTATTGTGTTCACAATCTTAATTCCCAAAACTAGCAGCATGAGAAGTAAAAGAAGAAAAGTAATAACTAAATGATCTACTTTGCTGTATATGTTACAAGTATTTCAGCCTTTTCTTATTAGACGTATGCAGCATTTGAAAGGTCTGCCAAAAGTCAGTTTGGCTATTGAATATTTAATGTTTTGATCATTTTTCTAGTTAAAGTGTTCTTTTTTCTAATTTTGAAAAAATGATGTTTCTGTTATCGTAAGTTTTGGAAGTCTCCCAGTGTATGTGTATGGTTTCTCTCTATTATCTCTGTCCACATGCGGACAAATAATACATTCATAAGTATTGAAATGACCTAATGTTGCTTCCAAGTGTATCATGATTCATGACCTGATAACTGATCCTATTAGGCCTACCTTCTAACTAGTGTACAGTGCACTCATATTAATGAAGTTGGTGAATACATCATCTCATCATGTACAATGGTGATATCCGTTATAAAATAGTGGTATAACGTATAATTTTGAAGTTCTTTTGCAACATATTCTCTGTTCATTTATGTATCGAATGATATTTCAAAGCTTTGATATATGCCACAAAGTTCATATGAAGTATTATTACCAGTTAGTTTTGTCTCTTAAATTAAGCATTTGATCATCAGTATTTACTTGCATTTTGGTTATTCTCCTTGCATGGTTTACTTGTATCACTTATATCAGTCATTATGGTCAGGCTCTCACTGTTCTGAAGTTTTCACGTTTTTCTTGGTTTGAATATGAATATGCTTCATTCATCTTTCTTATCTTATTGGTAGGATTCTTCATTGACTATCTTAAATGATCTGGAAACACTTCTGCTGGAAAATTCTCAAGTGGTAAGGGTTAAAGTTTGTTTCGGCCCAGATTATTTGTTCTTTTCAACTGGCATCTTTACAGTAGATTGCATAATTTGTCATTTTCAAGTTCTTTGTTTAGCAATATTTTCTCTCACTGTACATATTTATTAAAGGTAGTCAGTGATAGTGAAACTAGTCGTTTGTTCAAGGCCTCTGATGGAAAATCCTTCGGCGTATCTGATAAATGTCGATCAATCAAGTTTTATATGTTCTACATCTGCAGTATAGGCATACAACATGCTATTGCTTCACCTGATTTATTTGAGAACATTGCTACTTAGTACTTACAGTTTTGTGTGCATTCCTAGACCACCATAAATTACCAACGCATCAACAATATTGTCTTCAGTTTATCCAATTGCCTTATATGTATTTGTTTTCTAACCCCTATTTCAAATTTCTTTACCATTGTTATGGTGCAATAATTGACACCATTGACCAAAAAAAAAACTTGTATTGATCATATTACTCGGACTATCTTTTACTTTCATACGCCTTCTAAGTCTACTATGTATGATTTTTCATAGCAGTCATACAATTATGTGCACATTAACACTTGCATTTTTGCTTTGTTGGCTGCCTTATGTTTTAATTTGATTGGGTTATATGTGTGCGTTTGTGCGTATACACATGTCTATGCACTTATGCTCACTTTTATGCTGCTTCATGTTTTAATTCTATAGGCTTATTTAGCATTGGTTGATTCTGTTCATTCTATTTTGTTTTCTGAGGAAAAAACATCTTTCTCTTAGTTACATTATTTGTTTTATTTACAGCTTGTTTAAAGCGATTATTTTCATAAACAACCCTATTTAGTTCAATAAGTTGTCCATCATAAGCATTAAAAACTATTTTCATGAATAGGAACAAAGTGAGGTGCGATTCTGTGCTGTGAGGTGGGCAAGTTCTTTGTTTGATTTGCAACATTGTCCAAGCCGGTACATTTGCATGCTTGGAGCTGCAGACACAAAGCTGGACATAAGGTCACACAGATATTCTACATTGCTTATTCTTCTTTTAATGTACTAATTTTCTTTTATGTTAAAATAATATGTTAATTATCACGTGCTCCAACTGAGCTATTACTTTTATGGTGGAAAAGCCACTTTGTCATGACTCCTAAATGTTTTGTGTGCGTGCGTGCGTGTGTGTGTTTGTTTTTGGGTTTTGAACATGTGACTATCAATGTTTAAAATTTTCAGAAATGTTTGGTCGCATATGCTCTAAGCGGAGTGGTTCATTAAGAGAAAAGTTATGTAATTTGACCAAGTGTTCCATTTACGTGAGTTTTATCCTAAGTTTTAATCCATCATGTTTCTACCTAAACTGTTAATCCTATAGGGCACGCTAATTAGCTGCTTTCTGGTATTGGAAACTGGAAAGTTGCTTTTCTCATAGTTACAAGATTGAATATAAGGGAGCGAAGAAGAATGGTTTTTATCCTCTGTCGTGTAATTCTCCATAAACATTTTGTTTGGTTTTTAGTTAAGTGTGGAATATTGATCCTAAAGACCATAGGTTTCTTCCCCCTAAGGGCGTGTTTGGATTTCGGGGGGGGGGGGGGGATAGAGGAGAGAAGAAAAGGGAAGTTAAGGGAGTTCCCTTCCCCTCCGTTACACCCCATTTTTTTTTTTTGGGGGGGGGGGACAATTTTTGTGTTGTTGGGGGTGAACTAGGGGGAACTCTTTAAGCTATCCAAACGAGGTGAATGTCTCACCTACCTTCCCTTCTCCCTTGCTCACCCCAATCCAAAACTCAGTGCTTTTTGCTTTCAGAAGACTCTTTGAAGCCTTATGTACGTGGTAATTGCTAATTCCTGAAGGAATGATGTTAAATATTTGATAATGTTTTTAAATTGTTTTTAATATGACTGTTGCGTATTTAAAGGCTAAAGAACCATCTAGAAACAGTTGTACATTAACATAGCTTACTGATGTTCTTTGCATGCTAGGAAACATTCTCATTTTAGATTATCTAATTGATTCCGTTCTGTTGTGGATAATAGGCATGGAAAAGAAGGTCTTAAACATTTTAATACTCTTACCTGAAGTTTTAGGATTTGCATTTTTGGGATAAAACAATGTGATATCTAACGTAATATGGAATAAAGATAATATAAGTTTCCTTTGATGGCTTGACAACTAATGATGCAACTTAGTTTACTTGACATGTAGTAAGGGACATAGTCGAAAAAGGCAATGGTGGCTTGTGATGATTTTGGAGGTGGGGTAGCCAGTTGATTACTGTGACTTTTGTTTTAAGATTTATTATTAGCTTAGTTCTCCTCCAGTTAATGGATGCTGTTGAGTTGTATTCCACGATTTTATACATTCATCAGAAAGAAATTACCCAGGTAGAATTTATTTTAAAAACTGTTTTGTTACGAAGTACTCAGAGAAAATCAAACTTTTGATTTTTGCATGTTACCTTGACAAAGTGCTGCATCAAGTCACCTTCCGAATATCTTTCTCCTTTTCGAGAAATTCTCAAACCAGAAGGGATCTATGTCCGGGAATTGTGCTGTGTCTGTGCCTTTTGTGGTTTATGTTAACTGAGGAAATATTCATTTCATATTGTGTTTGTTTGGTTGTATAACAGTATAAACAAGTTGTGTAAAAGGCTGAGCATTGTTAGCAATAAGCTTCATTCGAAATTCATTGTTTACTGGCTTTGATCACGATGGGCTTCCTCTATTCATAATCTCACTTTGTTAATGGATGGATGTAATGATGGCTGTTTCTTTTTTGTTTTGGGCATTGGTACTCGTTAACTTTCTTACATAAAACATAAGTCTGCACCCTGTTGAATGGTCACTAGGTTTTCTGTTGACTTTTTGATTTTATTTTCGAAGTATACACCTGTTACTACTTAGTGTGGATTTTATTGTTTTGATGTTTATTCTATTTCTTCTTCTTTTTTCCCCTTTGATGAAAATTTCTTGTTGAATCTTTCCACATTCTGGTTAGCTTGTCTCTTTTCAGTTTTGTGCTTGTACTTCTTACTGCAGCTTTGGATTTCAATTTGTTAAATAATAAATTATTCAATCCGTCTTTTAGTTTTGTTGTATCTGATTTTGTTTCATCTTTTACAGGGAAATGGCTCTTGAAGGGCTTTATCTGCTGAAAAATCAAGGACAGAAGTCTGGATCTAATTCTGATCTTAAATACCCTGATCTGAGAAACATGCTAGACTACATTTGTCACCAGCAGCCAAAAGTTTTATATTCGTCTGAAGTCATGGAAAAGGAACTTATTTTCTCATCAAAAACATATGTTGCTATGGTTAGATTTTTAATGAAGTGCTTTGAGGCAGATTCTAGGCTATGCAGTTCTGAAGCTGGATTTAGGGAATCTGACTCTCCACTGGTAAAAATGTGCTTATTGCTGGAACATGCAATGGCAATTGAAGGATCTACTGAGTTGCATGCAGCTGCATCTAAGGCTTTAGTTGACATTGGTTTTCATTTTCCTAAGGTCGTTGTTCTTCTTTGTACTGGAATTCTATGAAATCTCTTTTTTGCCCTTGAATTTTAATGTTTCTCTCTTTTTCCGCAGATGATAGCTGCACGCTTTGCAGAGCGTATATCATGGTTAAAAGTTTTACTTGGGCATATTGACTCGGATACTCGTGAGTCTGCATCACGCTTGCTGGGAATAGCATGTTCTGCGATTTCCAATTCAGCAGCCGCTAGTCTCGTCTCTGATCTTACTTCTTCTGTTGGTGGAAAACAAACATTAAGGTATCTGAAACATGTCGATGCAGGGATTTGAATTCTTAGTTAGTCCCTTTCTTAAATTGACTTGCTATATTGATGCTGCAGATTTGAAAATCATCATGGAGCATTATGTGCCTTGGGATATGTGACTGCAGAATGTATGAAAGAAACCCCTATTGTGAGTTTTGATTGCCCCTCCCAATAACTGGTACTTGTAAATATGATTCCTGGCAACATGATGAAATGCTATTCATTTTCTTCTGTTTTAAAATGCTCAACTTGTTGGATTGTATTGGTGAATGAACGATGAGAAGAGCTAATGATGACATTGACTGGCCAAATTAACAGGATGTACTTGTGTGATTATATTAAGTTATTATTATGACAGCAATGAGGAATTGCATCAGTATCTTGAAGATTACATTCCTCACCTGAGAATTAAGTTCATATGTGATACAAATGATATGTAACATATCTATCATCTTTCATTGAATCTAGAAACTATGATCTTGATCCCCAAGCAGTATTTTTTGGAAGATGAATCTGGGAGACTGGGCCTACGATGAAAAACTTTACATTCACTTGTAACGAACTTCAAATATTAGATCTGTTAAAATGTCGAATTCCCCGTGCTGCAGGTATCTCACGGAATGCACAGTATCACATGTGTTGTGTTCCTTCTACCTCATGGGATACATCATGCAGTGTGAACATTATGTACCATTAAAAAGTTGGTCATGTGATATATAGATTGTTCGTAGTTTTCTTTACCAGTAGTAGTAACAGCACTAACATTACCAATTGTTTTCTGAATGGTAATAAGTTTGTAATTTTGAAGATTTCAGTATAATATTTTCCGTCAGAACTTGAAATAAGTTATATCAGCTGTACTGCAATGCAGCATACATTCTGTCAGAAGCTGCAGCTCAACCCTATTTTATTTGTTGCCTGGTCCTATTGCTATTGATGGTTGTCAACGCTGCTACTTGTAAACAAGGAAGCATTGACAAGCAATTTATCTAAATTCATATTGCTATTTTTGTGGTTAAGCCTTCAATTGACTAGCCTTGTTATAAGGCCTAATTTTGTCAGTCAAAATTACATATTAAGAGTGACTGGGGAGGCTTATTTTTACAAGCTTTTAAACTATGTTAGCTTTTGGTGGTTTTTAACTTTTATAATAAAAATTGCATAAAAATTGTTTGGGTAGAATAGTATTTTGTTTGGTCAAACCTAGCTTATTTAGATGAGCTTAAAAGCTTGTTTTTCAAAAGTTGGGATGTACCCGCTTTTAAAAATGAGGCTTATAAGCTAACTTATTTGGTATTTTACCAAACAGATAGATATGAAAAAGGTAGCTTAAAAGCTAGTTTGGCCAAAAAAAAAAGCCTCCCCAAACACCCTCATTGACAGACTTGTTTGCTGGTGACTTGCATAAGTGTACCGTCTCATTTTTCTGCTATTTCTTTATTTGTTTATTTTTTCTTATTGAAAATTGGTCCAGTTTTATGCTGCCAAACTTCTCATCATCCTGCAACCTGTGTACATTTTACTAATGCTCATTATCAGTTTGAACATGCATTTTTATCTGTGTGTGCCCTCTTAAAAAAATCTTCTATTTATACTTTTAAAGAAAGTTTCTGGCTACTATTGTTTGGTATTTATCAGGATAT
This sequence comes from Asparagus setaceus, assembly GCA_012295165.1. Lineage (NCBI taxonomy): Eukaryota > Viridiplantae > Streptophyta > Magnoliopsida > Asparagales > Asparagaceae > Asparagus > Asparagus setaceus. The sequence continues at coordinate 10,328,716 of CM022704.1, read as the reverse complement.
ATATTTTTCCCGCGCTGCAACATACACATTTTCTGGTATAATTTTATGAGCTGAGACCTGCAAATTGGAATATTCTGTCGTTGGAAGCAAAAGTCCCTTATCAAAGAAACTTCATTTTCTTATCCATGAATATCCTAATTATAATAGCAGGCATTATATCTTCATATCTTGTAGTGAGACAATTGAACAAGTAGTAGTCAGATCCTAGTGTTTCAACATAAAGAGGGTTCACATGCTCAGTTGATTTTGTCGCCAGAATGTTTGCACATTCTAAAATTTCAGAACCAGATACTAAGTCATCCAAGATATGTGAGCCGTGAGAACATTATCAAGTCATACTTTACTGTGACATTGAATCATGTGTATTACCATTGTTCTACATCAATTAAGTGAATGTTCTGCCTGGAGACTTGTCCTATGCTCACATTTCACTCTGTGCATGTTGTGACTCACAACCTTTCCTACTTTCCATTAACATCTTTATTGTAATCCATCTTGTCACAGATCTCCGAGGCACTGTTTTTTAGTATCGTTAATTGTCTGGTAGATGTGATCGAATCAGAAAGTGCAACTTTGGCATCTGTTGCAATTGAAGCAATCGGTCATGTTGGTCTCCGTTGTCCATTGCCTGCACTTGATCGTAATTCCATTTCAGGTAATATTTCCTTTCATATTCCCGACGTTTAAAGATATTTTAGCAAAATATTTTAACGGGCAAGTGCTATTTCCACTAATTTATGATGCATATAACACTGCAGCTGGGGTTTTAACAATTTTGCGTGAAAGATTAAGTAAGCTACTTGCTGATAATGATACCAAAGCAATCCAAAAGATTGTTATCTCTCTGGGACATATTTCTTTTAAGGAAAAATCAGTAGCCCACCTGAATATTGCTCTTGATTTAATATTTGGACTTTGCCGGTCAAAGGTGTGTGGTTATGCCCTGGCATTTGAAAGTTCTATTTCTTTTTCCTTATTTTATTTTATTTTTGTGTGTGTGTGGCAAACTTCCAGTTATTGTAATGACTGCGTAGTGTCTAGTTTGTGTTTACATTTTAGCGTATTCATTATTCAGGTTGAAGATGTACTTTTTGCTGCTGGGGAGGCTTTATCATTTATATGGGGAGGAGTCCCAGTTACACCAGATCTAATACTCAAATCGAATTACGGCTCACTTTCTCAGAGTTCTAATTATCTCACTGGTGAAATGCCCTCAGCTATAATGGCAAATAATGATAGTGACAATAATGATGATTCTCATTGCATTGCCAGAGAAGTGATAATAAAAAAACTCTTTGATGATCTTCTTTATAGTAGCAGAAAAGAGGAACGCTGTGCAGGTACTGTCTGGCTTGTGTCGTTGACTATGTATTGCGGGCATCACCCGAAACTCCAGCAACTTCTTCCTGAGATACAGGTTTTCTTTTCCCTGAATCATTTGTTAAGTTATATTTTTTTAATTGTTTATATAATCATCTTTCGCTGATGTGCCTTTGATGTTTATATTTATACATGGGATAGTCCCCAGACTGCATAAACACATTTTAGGTAGTTGCACATGTATAGAATATTAAGGGATTCAAAAGTCCAAATTACATTAAACTAGATAACTTTTTGAGAACTAGAAAATTTCACAGTTACAAGCACATCTGAAGAATTTGCATATACTATCATGATCTATTTTCTATTGTTGTGTATAGGGGTGGCAAACATTATCTGACACGTTGACCCGATCAGAAACTGAAAATGTTATAACGGGTACGGGTCAAATATATAGGTATGCTTATTTGCGGGTTGACCCAAATTTCCCATTTATTATTCGGGTTATACTGGGTGACCCTAAATACCCAATCATTACCGGAATGACCAGTTTAAAGTTGCTCTTTTTCATCTCATTTCTAAATCACGATCAGCTATTTGGGATTGTTGCTTCCCCTACGTGATGGAGGGGGCTTCATTAATGAGAGAAGGAGAGAGGTTAGAGGAATATGGCCTTTTCTCTCTCTAAATTCTCTCTTCTCCGTGCTGCCCGCCACCTTGCAAACTCTCCTCTACCTCACCACCAAATGCTCCTCTGCCCTCCCCCTCTTGCTGCCTTCTTCTCGTCTGTCTCCCTTGGGCCTTCCACCACCCCACTCCGAAAGAAAGTGGAGGTGGCACGAGGTGGAGACGAAAGATGGAATGGCATGATGGGTTCATGAGAGGGATGAGAGAGAAAAAAAGGGAACTAAGAGAAAGAAGACAAGGGCAGTTTAGGAACTTTTAGAAAATATACTTGGGTTTTCGTATCCGGGTATGGAAACATGGCAAAAGTTTCTTGGGGGGAGGAAGCAAACTTTTTAAAACCTAGGGGTGGAGGCAAATTTTCCCTTTATTGATATATTCTTTCTAGTAGTTATCAAGGATATTTGGGGTAAAAGGTGGCTCAATGCACGGGTCTCCGCCCTCCGGCCATTGTGAGCTTTGGGGAGGGTTAGATTTTTGCAACCTTACCCCCACATGCGAAGAGGCTGTTTCCGAGTCTTAAACCCGTGACCTCCAGGTCAGAAGGCAACAGCCTTACTGTTGCGCCAAGGCTCACCCTCATATTTGGGGTAAACAATCAATATATTAACTTTGGGCTTAAACAAAATGTTTTGTTGCTCTGCAAAAAAAAAAGCAAAAAGACATCTGAATAAGTATTAGTAAATTGTCATTGTCAGAAGAAACCCACAATGCAACTATTGTAACCTTGAACTAACAATTTTTTCATATTACCGTCAAATGAGTATTCATTACATCCACCTCATGCTTTAAATTCTAATTTTTCTATATTAATAAAATAAAGAGGGGAGAGCTGGAATCTAGAGAAGTTTCAGCCAAAATGGGGGTAAAACTTGTGCCCGGTACTTCTAATTAGTTATTTGTTTGCTAAAATTTGAAGGCCTTTATTTTAAAGAATATTTAGAATTTTCAATGTGTCCATACTTGAAGTTATCATGATGTTCTTCTCCAAACTATTGCATTATCATATCTTCTTGCCAGGGTGATAATCCTTTACCATGCTAGTCTTGGAGTGACATTTATTGTAGTTTCTTATTACTCATTTGTGAATTTATTATATGAATAACACAGAGGAAGCTCATGAATATCTGTGGTTTTTGCAGGAGGCATTTTCTCACCTTCTTGGGGAACAAAATGAACTTACACAGGAACTGGCGTCTCAAGGCATGAGCCTTGTGTATGACCTTGGGGATTCAAGCATGAAGCAGAACCTTGTTAATGCTCTTGTAGGCACATTGACTGGTTCTGGGAAAAGGAAGAGAGCTATCAAGGTGCAGTCTATATCTACTTTCAGTGCTTGTGTCTGTTTTCTGTAAGAATTGCGTTCTGTATTACGGGGAAGCATATTTATGTAATTTGTGAACTTATAGTTGACAGAGGATTCCGAAGTATTTCAAGAAGGGGTTATTGGTGAAAGCCTTGGTGGTGGAAAACTTAGCACTTACAAGGAGCTTTGTGGTCTTGCTAATGAGATGGGGCAACCTGACTTAATCTACAAATTCATGGATCTTGCAAACTATCAGGCTGCTCTAAATTCAAAGAGGGGTGCTGCCTTCGGATTTTCCAAGATAGCAAAGCAAGCTGGTGATGCACTTCAACCACATCTACGTTCATTGATCCCTAGGCTTATCCGATACCAGTATGACCCTGATAAAAATGTTCAGGTAATAAATTATCTCTAGTTTTATAGAATATTTGAAATACTTGATGAGATCTGCATTTCAGCTAGACCACTAGTTTAGCTTGTAGATAATTTGATAAGTACGTCGGAGAGTTATTGAAAGTGTTTCTTATGCCTGTATTCTCGACATTATGTTTGTAATATGCAATTTGTTCTACTTTCTTATGTCTTAAGGAATAGGTCATACATGGGGAATCTAATGCGATGACTGTTAAAATGTCTTCTAGGCTGATCTAGTGTCACAATGTGTCATGTTAAAGGTACCAGAGTCTTAAGATTGACTTCAGGGGAAATGCAAACCTGTTTCTTGGTTTTCTGGAACAAGCATCTAAGAGTTCTCTAGAAAATTCATCATCTTCGTGGATTCCAATTGTCAACCAACACGTGAAACTCTAAATTGAACAAGTATCTAAGAGTTCTCTACAAAATTCATCATCTTCGTGAATTCCAATTGTCAACCAACATGTGAAACTCTAAATTTACTTTTAATATTCTTTTTGGCATATGAATTTGTACTAAGTGCAAAGTTTAAAAGCCTGTAACCATAAAAAACTAACGTTTGAAGAAAGAAAAGCATTAACCAATAACCTTAAGCAAGCCAAGGACAATGTTCAAAACAAAAAGTGTACACTTAAAAGAATTTTAGGTTTGCTCTAAAATTTCGTGTATGTGTATCTAAACTTAAGAGAGTTCAAAATTTATAGAGATGATTCACAATGTATCTAATTTACACAAAAGAACATTCACCTGATCTACGAGATACTGGCAAATTTTAGATCAGATAGCTGAACTGTTAGCTGCAAATATTCAGTAGTCTGACTGATATTTCCATTAATTGGACAAAATATGGGAGATACTGTTATTTTACGCACGTGCACATATCGCGTGCATTCTGGTCTTGTAGACAACATACATGTAAGTGAATCACATAACATATAATTGATTAATGCACCATTACACACAAAACAAAACCAAAAAAAAAAAAACTTTTATTACTGCCGAAATGTTTAAAAGTTGATAATCGAAAAAAATATGTTAGAAGCTTTGAATTGTTGCAAATGTTAAATAAGTCATGTTCAGTGTTACGAGTTTAGGTAAAAGGCAGTTAACAAATTAATGTCTTAAGCAATTAATAATAAACATCTTTATGTTTTGGTGGGTTAACACCATAGTAAACTATGAAGCGAATTAAACCTATCACAGTTAAAACTAAAGTGTACTATGTATTTTACTAAATATTTAAACCGCTCTGCAGTATAAAACTAATACAGGTAATAGACTGGTGTATGCTGAGGCATGTGCTTTAATGTGTAACAGAGACAAGCCTAAACTCTATATCAAATAACTAAATCCATGAAATGGCTTACGCTGGGAAACTTTGAACTTCACCTACATTCTACTTTTCTACATCCTCACCTCTATACTCTGTGTTAGCCTGAGCTTCTTTGTTAGACAATTGCTTCACATGAAAGCTCGATGGCTTGTATACTGACAATGTATGCGGAACAAATTAAATAGACAGACACATCTCTTTGTGAGGAAAGATCAAATTAAATTAAAAATTTTAATCCCAGAATTGCGCTGTGCATGACGCTCTTTACCGGAAACAAAAGTTTCTTTTGTTTGCCTAACATATCAACTGTCAACATATTAAAAACACAACACATTGATATAATCAAATAAATAATTAAATAAACTATTTACATCTAGGGCTTACAAAACAAATCAATACAAATAGTAAATAAATAAAGCAAAAATCATGGGAATGAAAAGGAAAAAATTGAACCTTTAGAGTTTAGAGAATACACCACTAGTTGTCTCTTGAATTGATGAAAAGCCTAACAAACTCAATGGGAATATAAACTATTCAATTTGTGGAAGAAATTGGTTAAAATTGAGTGAATTGGAAAAAATCTCAAAAATCACCACGCACTGCCCCTTTGCATTCCAATTTTGTTATCATATTGGATTTGGGGCGGTTTGGAGTAAGTCCATAAGATTGGCCCAAACTATTTTAACTGTTTCTTAATAATTGGTTTTGGGCTTAAACTTGTGGCTTGTCGGCCTTTGGCTCACAGGCCTTTGCTTTGGGGGCCAATGTTGAATTTTAAATGGGTCTTTGGCTATGGAATTTGATCAATAAATGGCTATACCTTAGAATTAGGTGGTGGGCTTTTTTTTTGGGGTGTGTGTGTTGGGGTTGGCCGGGGTGGGGTGTGTAGAGGACTGGCCTCCTTCCGCCTTCTATCCTCCACGAGTGCTTGCAAGTTTTCAGTTATGAATTTGTACTAAGTGCAAAGTTTAAAAGCCTGTAACCATAAAAACTAACGCTTGAAGAAAGAAAAGCATTAACCAATAACCTTAAGCAAGCCAAGGACAATGTTCAAAACAAAAGTGTACACTTAAAAGAATTTTAGGTTTGCTCTAAAATTTCGTGTATGTGTATCTAAACTTAAGAGAGTTCAAAATTTATAGAGATGATTCACAATGTATCTAATTTACACAAAAGAACATTCACCTGATCTACTGAGATACTGGCAAATTTTAGATCAGATAGCTGAACTGTTAGCTGCAAATATTCAGTAGTCTGACTGATATTTCCATTAATTGGACAAAATATGGGAGATACTGTTATTTTACGACGCGCACATATCGCGTGCATTCTGGTCTTGTAGACAACATACATGTAAGTGAATCACATAACATATAATTGATTAATGCACCATTACACACAAAACAAAACCAAAAAAAAACTTTTATTACTGCGAAATGTTTAAAAGTTGATAATCGAAAAAATATGTTAGAAGCTTTGAATTGTTGCAAATGTTAAATAAGTCATGTTCAGTGTTACGAGTTTAGGTAAAAGGCAGTTAACAAATTAATGTCTTAAGCAATTAATAATAAACATCTTTATGTTTTGGTGGGTTAACACCATAGTAAACTATGAAGCTTAATTAAACCTATCACAGTTAAAACTAAAGTGTACTATGTATTTTACTAAATATTTAAACCGCTCTGCAGTATAAAACTAATACAGGTAATAGACTGGTGTATGCTGAGGCATGTGCTTTAATGTGTAACAGAGACAAGCCTAAACTCTATATCAAATAACTAAATCCATGAAATGGCTTACGCTGGGAAACTTTGAACTTCACCTACATTCTACTTTTCTACATCCTCACCTCTATACTCTGTGTTAGCCTGAGCTTCTTTGTTAGACAATTGCTTCACATGAAAGCTCGATGGCTTGTATACTGACAATGTATGCGGAACAAATTAAATAGACAGACACATCTCTTTGTGAGGAAAGATCAAATTAAATTAAAAATTTTAATCCCAGAATTGCGCTGTGCATGACGCTCTTTACCGGAAACAAAAGTTTCTTTTGTTTGCCTAACATATCAACTGTCAACATATTAAAACACAACACATTGATATAATCAAATAAATAATTAAATAAACTATTTACATCTAGGGCTTACAAAACAAATCAATACAAATAGTAAATAAATAAAGCAAAAATCATGGGAATGAAAAGGAAAAAAATTGAACCTTTAGAGTTTAGAGAATACACCACTAGTTGTCTCTTGAATTGATGAAAAAGCCTAACAAACTCAATGGGAATATAAACTATTCAATTTGTGGAAGAAATTGGTTAAAATTGAGTGAATTGGAAAAAAATCTCAAAAAAATCACCACGCACTGCCCCCTTTGCGATTCCAATTTTTGTTATCATATTGGATTTGGGGCGGTTTGGAGTAAGTCCATAAGATTGGCCCAAACTATTTTAACTGTTTCTTAATAATTGGTTTTGGGCGAAACTTGTGGCTTGTCGGCCTTTGGCTCACAGGCCTTTGCTTTGGGGGGCCAATGTTGAATTTTAAATGGGTCTTTGGCTATGGAATTTGATCAATAAATGGCTATACCTTAGAATTAGGTGGTGGGCTTTTTTTTTGGGGTGTGTGTGTTGGGGTTGGCCGGGGTGGGGGTGTGTAGAGGACTGGCCTCCTTCCGCCCCTTCTATCCTCCACGAGTGCTTGCAAGTTTTCAGTTATAAAATGGTATTAATATTGCTTTGAAACTACCCTGCATGGATGAAAGGCCAAAACATATTTCCCATATAAAAGCAGCAAAATACAAGTTAGCATTTATTTTGCTGTTAACATCATGTTTCAATAGTTTGGTTAAGAAAATGTCTTGATCATACTATCCAAAGATGATACACATTTTTGTTTTTTGTTGGTATCACCTTGCTGTCTCATTTCATATTATCTTAAGGTGCAGCTTGTTGGTACGTCCTTTCAGTTCTTAAGTAGATTCTTATGATTGTTTATATTTTAAATTGATCTATAGATTTCAGAAAAGTGATATGTGGTCTTCCATGGAATTGATAGATGATCTTGGTTTAAAGGTTGAGTTAGAAATTCTTAAATCCATGCAATTGCTTGAACATAGATAAGTACTTGCACATTAAGTTTTATGTTGTTTGAGTTTTCTCCCAGCCATATTACATGTAATTCAATAACAAAGCAGTGATCCATAAAAGTGTTATGCACTATTCCTTATCCTTATTGTATCTATTGGAATTCTGGAGCATCTGCAAACTATAACCTCTTTCTATGTAATCATGTTATTTGTTGTCATCATCATGTAAGAATTGTTGATTTCTTTTATCCTTTTAAGACTTACTGAAGGGAAGCTTAACCAGGATAAATTTGGGCTTGAATATACCTCCTCTGATGTACAACTCCTTTTCAATATCTTTTTTTTCCCCTCCAATTGTACTTAAATGATGATTTTGTGGCTAACTGGAAAGTTACTTGTTTCTAATAGGATGCTATGGCGCACATTTGGAAGTCAATTGTTGCAGAACCTAAGAAAACTGTTGATGAATATTTTGATCCTATTGTGGAGGATTTGCTAATACAATCTGGATCTAGACTATGGCGCTCCCGTGAAGCTTCCTGTCTTGCTCTTGCGGACATTATTCAAGGGCGCAAATTTATTCAGGTGATAATACAGAAGATCTGTTTATCATTGTTTGGTAATATATATAAACTCTTATAAAGTTGATAGAAGCTCTTATCCACCAATTTTTTTATCCATTATATTTGCTTTGAGATTCGTGTTGGCATGTGATACACATCAAGACGACCATTAGATTTGTTTTAAGATTCGTGTTGGCATGTGATACATATCAAGGCCCGCATCGCCTTGATGTGTATAACATGCCAACACGGAACTCAAAGCAAATATAATAGATAAAAAAGTTTGTGATTAGAACCCTCAATCAACTTAAGTTTATTCTAGCCTTACTCTCTCTGTGTATATGTATACACACATATATGTGTGTATAGTGTTTTCAAAGGCGCACGCATCTCTGTGCCTCATGCGCCTTGCGATCGCGGGCAATGGCGGCGCCCGCATTTGATCTGCGATGCCTTTAGCCTCGAAGTGACACATTAGCCATAGAGCATGCTAGGCATAGCCACATATAGTTTTGTTCTTTAACATTTCAATCGGGCCTTTATAGCCAATGACTCATACCCAAAAAGCAAAATAAAACCGTTAGGCCTTTCTAGTAGCCCAATTGAGGACCATAAGTTCGCTTCAATATTAGTCTTGATTTGACTTTTGATTTGAAAATTTATGAACTTCGCTCTATGTTGGATGCGTTAGCATAAGAAATTAAGACCTTATTTTGTGATTTCATAATAGATGTTGTTTATCTTGACATATTTTATGTGAAGACATATAAACATGCCTTTTCGTGCGTGATAACCATCTTGAAAATTATGTGTGTGGTGCGCGCCTCACTTCACATGGGCGCACATATCGCATTGCGCCTTGCGCATGTACGCGTAAAGAGACGTTGCACCCCGCATTGCGCCTTGCGCATTGATAACACTGTGTGTGTGTATTATAGAGAGAGAGATGATCTAGCCTACTATTAATAGTATCTAACATGCGGATACTATCAACCCAATTTTTAAATTCAGAACCCAAAATTGAAAATCCAAACTGGTGGATGTGATCTACTATACATGAACTATCGAGAAATAAAATTTTAAAAGATTTCAACATCATTAACTCGTGCATAATATGTTGTCAAAATCAACGTTTTAGAATTTTCATAAAGTTGCTTAATTTTTCGCCCCTTGATATTTAATTTGAAACACATCAAAATCCTTTGAAGTTTTTTTTCTAAGTAGTTCATGTGTAGTAGATCGCATCCACTGGTTTGGATTTTTATTTTCGAACTCGATTTTCAAAATTGAATTTATAGTATCTGCATGTTCTCTCTCTCTCTCACACACACACACACACACTCTCTCTCTCTCTCTCTATATATATATATATAGGGAAATATGATTCTAAGGAGCCACCTTAGATTGAATCTAATGATGCACCTCTCGATGCATGGATTGAGCTATGTCAATGGACGATCCACTCCATTCATCATGATCTAAATATCTTAAAACATCTATAAAACAAAAATTATGATGTTTTAATACTTCTAACACATTTTTCATTGTCACTTTAGTTGTATTGTCGTAAAACCGTTAATTTTACAAACACTTAATGCATGAGTAACTACAACCTAATATGCCTAATTTTTTTATTTATACACCATTCAAAACATATAGATCAAAATGAATGGAGTGGATCAAGTAAATTGATTTCATATACCGTAATTTTGAAGGTGCATCCTTAAATTTAATCTAAGGAGGCTCCTTAGAATCATATTTCATATATATATATATATATATATATATATATATATATATATAGAGAGAGAAATCTCCTATAAACTTAAGTTTATAGGGAATAGTTATACACTAACTTTTCTATCCATTGATGTTGCCTTGGGATCCATGAAAGATATGAAGTCCATTTTGAGATTTGTGCATCTCTTGATGGCACAAATCTAAAGGCAACATCAATGTATAAAAAAGTTGGTGTATACTATTCCTATAAATTTAAATTTATAGGAGATTTGCTCTCTCTCTCTATATATATATATAGAACACACACACTCTCTCTCTCTATATATATATATATAGAACACACACGCTCTCTCTCTCTATATATATATATATAGAACACACACACTCTCTCTCTATATATATATATAGAGAGAGAGCTGTTATATATATATATATATATATATATATATATATATATATATATATATATGGAATGATGTATATAAGGTGGCTCATTTTGCTAAATGAACTACCAAGAGATAGAGTGGTGAGGTCCACACCTTTGATGTAACTAGCAAGGTGGGCCTCACCACATGGCTATCTCTTGGTAGCTCATTTAGCAAAATGAGCCACCATATATATATAGAGCAAGACTTCTATAAACTTAAGTTGATAGGGAGGAGTGTCTACCAACTTTTATATCCATTGATCTTGCCTTGAGATCCGTGAAATTAAGATGCACACAAATCTCAAAGTGGGCTTTATATCTTTCACGGATCCCAAGGCAACATCAATGGATAGAAAAATTGGTGGATGACTATTCCCTATCCACTTAAGTTTATAGGAGCCTTGCTCTATATATATATATATATATATATATATATATATATATATATATATATATATATATATAGGCTTGGTGCTTGGTAGTAAGGTGGATGCATCTCAACTCAACATCTAAGGTTGTAAAGTGCAAAGAGAAAATGTGTCACATGGGAATGTACTTTCCATCCAACTAATCTCACTTATATCTATTATTGAGATTCCTCCACCTCACTACCAGGCATACTCATATATTCCTTATATACGAGAATAATGTGTATGCTTTGTACCAAACACAAAATTGGTGCTTGGTAGGGACATGGATGCTTCTTATCTACATATTTAAAGATAATAATGGGTATGCTTGGTACCGAACACAAGATTGGTGCTTGGTAGTGACATTGATGCTTCTTATCCACACATTTAAATGTGCCCATATAAAAATGTTCCCCACTTGATTACACACTCATTAAACGAGTGGTTGAGAAGTGGCCACATCACTACTAAGCACCAAATTTGGTACTTGGTACCAAGCATACCCATTATTCTCTCTCTCTATATATATATATATATATATATATATATATATAGAGCAAGGCTCCTATAAACTTAAGTTGATAGGGAGGAGTGTCCACCAACTTTTATATCCATTGATCTTGCCTTGGGATCCGTGAAATCAAGACATGCACAAATATCAAAGGTGGGCTTTATATCTTTCACGGATCTCAAGGCAACATCAATGGATGGAAAAGTTGGTGGATGACTATTCCCTATCAACTTAAGTTTATAGGAGCCTTGCTCTCTCTCTCTCTCTCTCTATATATATATATATATATATATATATATATATATATATATATATATATATATATATATATATATATATATATATATATATATATATATATATATATATATATATATATATATATATATATATATATATATATAGGGAAGACTTATTTGTTCCTAGGGTATAACTAGCTTAGTTATGCCCACTAATAAAATGTGTATTATGCAATGAAGTTGGACGATCAACTCCATTCATCTTGATCAATACGTCTTAAAAGGCCTCGCAAATAAATAATCATGTGTATTGAGCATATATTACATATGAATCAAATGGTTACAAAATTTATGGTATCCTAACAATACAACAAGAGAGACCTCTTGATGCATGAGTTAGATTATTCTAATAGATAACCCACTCCATTCATCATGATCTAAATGTCTCAAAACATCTATAAACTAAAAAATCATGATGTTTCAATACTTCTAACACATTCTTTTCATTGTCTCTTTAGTTGTATTGTCGTAAAATTGTTACTTTTTCAATCACTTGATACATGAGTAACTATAACCCAATATATCTAATTTTTTATTTATATATCATCCAAAACATATAGATCAAAATGAACGGAGTGGATCAAGTAAATTGATTGTATATAACATAGCTTTGAAGGTGGGCATAACCAAGCTAGTGATGCCGTAGTTTTAAATGGACATCTTTCAACGTGTGGATGAGAAGCATCGACATCACTACCAAGCACCAATTTGTGCTTGGTACCAAGCATACCCATTATTCTCATGTGTCTCTGTGTGTGTAGAGAGAGAGAGAGAGAGAGAGAGAGAGAGAGTAATGGGTATGCTTGGTACCAAGCATCAAATTTGGCGCTTGGTAGTGATATGACCACTTCTCATCCATTTATTTAATGGGTGGGTAATCAAGTGGGAACTATTTTTAAATGAGAACCTTTAAATGAGTGGATGAGAAGTATCTACGTTACTACCAAGCACCAATTTTGTGCTTGGTACCAAGAATACCCATTATTATATTATACACACGCACACGCACACACATGTTTCTGTGTGTGTGTGAAATGAGTATTCATTAACATGCTTTTCTGACTAATAGTTTCTTGTTGCACACAATTGACATTCATTTTTGGAGTTCTAGGTAGGTAGTTGATTATCCATTACTATATCTTCTTTGCTTAGCCATTTAAGTTGTTTTCCAGGTTTCTAAGCATTTGCGAAGAATATGGTCTACAGCATTTCGTGCTATGGATGACATAAAAGAAACTGTACGGAATGCTGGTGACAGTTTGTGTCGTGCTGTTACTTCACTGACCATCAGGCTTTGTGACGTATCACTGACTGCAGCCTCAGATGCTACTGAGACGATGAATATTGTTTTGCCTTTCTTTCTTGTTGAAGGGATAGTGAGTAAAGTCTCCAGCATACAGAAAGCATCAATAGCAATTGTTATGAAACTTTCTAAGGTGGGGTTTTCATAAATGTTTTGGCCTGTGTTTCTTTTGAAAATGATTGCATGTTTATGTTTTTAAGTAAATCACCATTAACACATGCTTATTTTTTCGAAAGTTTACTAAGATGCATTAACGTCTTTTTAGATTAAGGTGCATTACCGTCTTTTTAGATTTAATTGTTAAAAGTATTTTGCCTCTCTATATTAGCTAGATCTTCTTTTGTAGAGAACTGTGTTACGTGGAGACTTCAAATTTTAGATGTCACCTCAGACTCATAGACACTTAGATTTTTTTTTAAATGACATCATAATTCAAAGTCGTTGACTTAATTCACTCCAAAATGGCCCCCTATCTTGTCAACTTTAGTTGAAGGCGATAAGATTCTCTGAAGCCATTAAGTCTGTGTTTGTAGTTGTTACTATTATTTCTTTTGTTGGAAATCCTTTCCTTCTCGTTGAGGTTTTTACTACATAAGATTATAAGAATGTGATCATTCTTCTATAGATGTTGTATTTCTGTGCTTTACACGTGGTGCTCTTTATTGATTGTTCTTTGTGGCTCATATGTCTTTTCAATTATTTCAGGGTGCTGGAACAGCAATTCGCCCACATTTGCCTGATCTTGTTTGCTGCATGCTAGAATGTTTGTCAAGCCTAGAAGATCAGAGACTCAACTATGTTGAGGTTAGTCCATGTTCAATTTACAATTTGTCCTGTGTGATCTTCTTCTTTTTATTTTATTGTATTTATTTTATTTTATTCGATGATGAATGACAGAGTATGCATATGATATCATGTGGCCTTACTATTAATTACTAGATTATTTTTGCAACATTTTTTACTTTATACAATTTTTATATTTTTTTTTATGTAAAACAGTTGCATGCGGCAAATGTCGGAATTCAGACAGAAAAACTTGAAAATCTGCGAATAGCAGTCGCGAAAGATTCGCCAATGTGGGAAACCCTTGATCTGTGTCTTAAAGTTGTTGATGTGCAATCCTTGGATCTATTAGTTCCTCGTCTCATGCAGATGGTTAGATCTGGAGTTGGTCTTAACACCAGGTATATTACTATGCAAGACATACATAATGATTTATGGGGTTGCAGCCATTGATGAAATTTGCAGTGTTATCACCAACTTCTCTCTGATTAAGTTATTTATCTTATTTGAGAGAACAAGTTTATGGACTAATAGATGATATCTGTTCAGTATAAGTTGCATATGTCATTATATAGAGACCATTCTAAAATTACAACACTGAATTGCAAATCCAGTATTATGATCACTCATTCTCATGCACTTTCCTTGGCTACTAGAACTGAAATTCCTGAAGGTGATATTTTTCTTTGGATAAAGTATATTATGCAAGTACACATGTGACTAATTTCAAGAAACTATCTGATGCAGAAAAATGCATTGATGCAGTAAAGTATCTATTCAAACTTTAATATTGTAGGTTCTTATTTATTCATTTTCCATCCTTAAGGTCCTTATGTGTCTAGTTAGGTTTAATTTTATTTTGTCAGTCGCGTAAATTAGTCTAGTCCATAAGTTTTTATACTCTATTTTTCTCATAATAAGTTCATAAAGTGAACCCGGTCAGCATTTGAGAAAAAGATGAACCTTTACTGGTGTACATGCTTCTGGAGGAAAGTAAAATATCTCCAAGTTTTTACATCAACTTTGTTTATGCTGTGCAATTGTGAAGCCACCTTATGGCTTCTGTTCAGGGGGGAGACATGCTCCCGCAGATCTGAATGAAAATGCCTATCTGGGTATACTTCAGCCTTCAATTATCCGAGACTCCTTCCCATTTATTGATTGATTGATCAGTCACCTAAAAGAGTTGGTTGAAGTTTATACCTAATTAAGCATTTAATGCGCTGAGTGGTTCGCCAAACAGAGAATCTTATATAATATAGTTCTTGAACACTCTACAGTTAACTCTCAGGTGTTTTGCAAACAGAACTAATGAAGAGTGTGAGATTAATAGCAATGGAGAAGGTCCAACAGCCCATCCAATTTTGTTCCAAGACAGAGCAGAAACTAAGAGTTACAATTTTCGCTATATTAATCTGATAGAACCTCAAATTTAATTTTAGTAGTTAATATCGCTTTAGACGCTACATAGCTCCATCAGGACCCTAGCGTCTATTGCGAGCCAAAACACCCTGAAAGAATCACTAAGGAAATACCGCATTTAGAAGCTCATTTACTCCGCTATTTAGTCGTTGACTTAACGTTGTTTTCGGTTCGATCAACTATCCTTTTTGAAGCGGATAGTTCACAGTGCTCATTTGAAAAAAAATAAAAAACCTGGATAAAGCCAACTCAAATTTTGTTTTAAAGTCTTACTAGCCATTGTTTTCTGCCTTGAACAAAATTCTGGTGTTACCCCTGATGCTGCAGCTTTCCGAATCCACATTCAACCCTAATGAGCTATAATCTCACGTCAGTATATGTAATAGGCCCAAAAAGGATGTATTATACTAACCAGTGCAATGTAGTATAAAAATATTTGCATGATCTGCTCATTTCAATAGGTTTAAGCATTTTTTTAACGCAAACCTATATAGGCAAAAACTAATTCTTATGTCAGATTTCATCCAGTCTCATTTGATATATTTCTTTAGTATACCAGTAAAAACACGGGTTTAGTGTGCGCGCGCACGCGTGCATGTGCGTGCGTTGTGTGTGCGTTTTGTCTGTGAATCCAATACAATATTGCCTATATGCACCAGCATCTTCCAATACTTCAAACCTTGTTGCTTCTATCTTGTGGACTTGTTTCCTTTTGTTATATTTTGCTTCTTTTTGATGTAATTTGTCTGTGCAGTTCTTTAGAAATGTGGATTCTCCTATAGACTTGTGGGATAATATTAATAAGTTTAAACTGCATTTGCTTCTATGGATTCCTCTTATATATTGGTGATCATGAAGATTATGAAGCATTTTTTAGTAACTGTGGAAGGCATTTTATACTGTGGGTGGGATCATCTTTTAAAAATACTCCTCAAATATTTTTAAGGACTTTGGTATGCATGCTATTCCATGAAATAGACTATGCTTCCTGGCAAAAATTATGTGTCACCTGTGTTACCGTGTTGTTACTTAGGAGGTTGATATCTTGCCTATCAGAGAAGAGATTTCGGTAGTTCTTAGCCTCTTACCTTTGGCACTCTTCGGCATGCAGGGTTGGTGTGGCCAGTTTTATCACTTTTTTGGTTCAGAAAGTAACTACTGACATCAAACCATATGTCAATATGCTATCAAATGTTTTATTTCGTGCTGTGTTGGATGAGAAGAGTGGTTCTGCAAAGCGATCTTTTGCCTCTTCTTGTGCCATCATTTTGAAGTATGCAAGTCCATCCCAGGCCCAAAAGATTATTGAAAACACTGCTGCTTTGCATTCAGGTGATAGAAATTCTCAGATTTCGTGTGCAATACTTCTGAAAAACTATTCAAGCCTTGCAGCAGACGTTGTTAATGGATATCATGCCACGATCTTGCCTATTATCTTTCTTTCGAGGTTTGTGTTGGATATTCATCACTAATATTTTTATGTTTATTGATTAATGACTTTATTACTAACTTTGGAATGTCTCTGAACTGTAAGATTTGTCATATAAAATGTTCTTTTAGGTTCCTTCCCTCTTTGCTTCATCAGCTATGATCCTAGAATAGCTCTTGTGTTTGCATTTGCTCTCATTTATTATCCTATATTTTAGCATTTTCGCGCAATCCAGCATTCTCATTTAGTGGCATCTATTTTCTGAACATGTGTTCACTTAACCTTCTGACTCATGAAGCACGAGTTGTCATGTATCTTGTTTATAAAGCTTTCCTTCAAGGTCATAAGCATTGTTGAAAAAACCGTTAAGTAACTCGTTATGTTGCATTATGTAACCTAACAGGTCTTAAATGTTATGTAACCTTATGAAATAACTTCGGTCTTAGACACATCATAACTCTACGTTATTACAATATAATATCGTCATTTCAATATAACTTACATTATTTTAAAATAACATACGTTATGTCAATATATAAGTTATAGAGACTTGAGAGTATATCGGTTCTCAAAATTGAAGTAGTTAAGTAATTACTTTTGAATTGTTTGTTAAGCCTTCATGTCTTGTTTCGGTGGCGTCATTATGTATGTGAAATTATGAATGATTAATAAAATGAATGTAATTATGAACGAGCTATAAATTTATGATTATATATTTTGAATATTCGATTATGATACTTCCTAGTAAGTCTATATAGCTTGTGTTAAATAAAAGAATTCTTATTAAAATATTTTTGTATTATGATATTTTGTTCCTAATTCTTAAAATTATTATGATCATCTTTTATATTTTTAAAATTAAACAGTAAGTAAATATTGTTTCCTACTTGTGATGTTATTTTTGAAAATTATGATGATTCTAATTATTAAAGTCATTATGAATAGTTTGTATTTATAAAATATGTAAATAATTAATAAACAAAGTAACCTACGTAATGCGTTACGTTTTTCTTCAACTCTTAACAAGAGGTAGAGCATTACGTTATGTGTTATTGTTGTTTTCAACATTGGTCATAAGTATTTAACGCACATAACTATACTGCAAGCCTTATCCACTTTCAGGGATAAACTTGAGTAAACTACAATATTATTTCCAATATAACTACTGTGATTTATAAAGATGTGCATGTATATTAACTTCAATTTCACAGAGCATGCAATTTCTGTAATAGGTTTTCAGGCAGTAACATGAAAATCCTTCTTACTATTCTATATTAGTATATCATGATGAGCCCACAAAGCAATATCTCACCTAGCAATAGTGATTCACAGAGAACGTGGATTGAGACAATAAAGAAAGATAATGATTGCCAACTTAACTGTGTAAGTAGTCTTGACATAGTTGAATTGAGGAAAAGGATTCATATGGCCAACCCCAGGATCTTTCTAGTAGTATTTGCAGTCTTGATCTGGTTTCTTGTCGATTCCATACAATTTACTATGATGTAACTGTATTTGGTTTATTATGCATATAACTTATTTCTCTTTAGTTTCAGGAGGGTACTAGCAGTTTAAGTATAGCCTTTGGCTGCAAATTATTGCAATTTGTTATTAATTCTTATAGACTATTCATGTAATTATCATTTCTCCTTAGTTTCATAATTTGCAAATCCCTGAGGAGTCACTGGTTGCCAAAAGGCACATGCAGATAGTATTTAAGTCTACTTGTTAAATTAGATTCAGCTTTATGCAAAATATATATTTATAAATATAAATTACACCATTCTTGATATGTTTAGCACGATTATCATCTTTTAATATTTTGCAGATTTGATGATGATAAGGATATCAATACTTTATATGAGGAACTTTGGGAAGATAACTCGAGCACTGAGAGAGTCACTCTTCAACTGTACTTAACAGAAATTGTTAATCTACTGTCTGACTCCATTTCATCATCGTCATGGGCAAGTAAAAGAAAGGTGCTTATCCTAGAAACTCCTTTTCTTTCACAAATATCTATCAGTTAAGTAGCATTAGGATAATTAGTGCTAAGCCTTTTCCCCTGTTGTATTTGTGTCACTTTTTTTTTTTTTTTGATTTATGGTTTCTAATATTTCATCATGGGTCTCTTATATCTGCAGGCAGCCAAGGGAATAAAAAAACTCAGTGATGTCCTGGGTGAATCTCTTGCTTCCGTCCATCGAATCCTTCTTAATTGCCTTCTAAAAGAGATACCCGGTCGTTTATGGGAGGTATGTATGCTTAAGAAACATAATAGAAGAAAATTGTTGTCATACAATATAAGGTTTGCATGTTACAGTCTATGTTCGATATTTTCCACAAGATATATTGTGCCTCAGCATTATGAGATGTTTCAGGTATAAGATTATTTAATGTGTACATATTTTGGTGCCTGACTTAGACTGGGCTGTTGCATGGTTGATGGTTGGATAAATTTCTACATTGTGCATAACCAGTATAAAAGAAAATTAAGGAAACAAAGAAATTCTGATAGCAATCTGTACATAATTGGTTAAAGGTCCTCTATTTGTAGCTGTTAAGACTAGTTCAAAAGATAATAGAATTATAACGTTGCATCTGCTTTTACCTGTTTGTGAAATATGTCATGGTTCAGCTAATAAATTGCAGAATTTTACATCTGTAATGATGGCTCAGAAAATTACTCTCATCGATTGCAGGGAAAAGATGTTATTTTGCACTCCATTGCTTCGCTTTCTTCATCTTGTCATGGTGCAATAGCTTCCGAAGATCCTGCCTCTCCAAACATTATTCTAAGTGCTATAACTTCTGCTTGTACAAAGAAAGCAAAAACCTACAGGGAAGCAGCTTTCTTATGTCTAGAACAGGTGATATCGATTTCTTTTCATAGTAGGTGATTTGACTTGTTTAAACATATCAAGATAATGGGTACCTTCCAATTTCTGTGCTTTCAAAATAAAGATGTTTGCATTTATGTTACTGTCTAAAAATGATAATATTTTGAAATGATATAGCAGTGTGAACCGTTAGAAATTTCTAGACTAGCTGAACAATTGTGGTCATTTAAACTTCATATTATCAGAGGAAAAGAGGCTTAGTCTTATGTATACGAAAAGAAGATCACACACGTTACGTGTAAGTTTCAGATGCATGGTAAATTCATTGAACTCTTTGTAAATATTAATCATTTAACTAAACATATGTGGATGGAGAACATGTATTACTATATAATGTCCAGGGTATGGCCACAACAAATTTGGACTAGTCTTATCAGGCACTGTAAAATGGGTATGGTTTGTCCCCGATGCCAGGGAGCACAAGCCAAACAGATTTACCTTCTTTTTATTTTGAAAATCAAGAGTAATGTGTATTGCGTGTCGCAAACAAGGTGGCAAAAGAGTGCCAGACCATGTTTTTTTAATTGATATGGCCTATATTTTTTCCTGGCTTGTAAATGGGAAAATTACCAAACTCTTCCAATTTTCCAGAATAAGCGTAGTAAAGCAACATCGTTGCAGTTGTGCGTGAATGGTGAGGCAAGGAAAAGGGCGGATGGTAGGATTTCTCTGTGAGGGGCTTGCATGCCTGGTAAGAATCATAGGGAAATTGATGCATCATCTGTCACAGCATAATTGACAACTAACTGTCTAGGAAAAGAAACCCAGGTAATTTTATTATAGATGTCTCACCTCTCTAAGAGGAGAGGAACTTTGGGGTACAAGTAAACTTGGGGTACACGGTAAAGAAAATTGGTAAACAAGAAATACCATAAATAACTACCCAGCCATCCTAACACTTCCCCTCAAGCTGAAGCATATATTATACTATATATGTCCAGGTTGTTACAAATGGCAACAAAACAGTAACGTAACTTTGCCTGGAGTACTGGAAGCTGTCCGCACTTAGAATAGTGTGGCCACAGCCAGAGATCACCCAAACACAAAACAATAGCGCAGAATAAAATTGTACTTCTTCATTTGAGGAGAGAAAAATGTATGAAATATCAGCTTCTTTTGAAATATGTTTGCATGTGAGTTGCATTTATCTTGGCATGTGAGTTGCTATTTTGTATTCGGCATGTGAGTTGCCAGGTGTGAGTCCCAATCTTGTGTATTTTTTATTCAAGCGTTTTAGATCCAAAACTACCCCCCACGAGTACCGCCGTCTCTAGAGTGTTCACCGTTTAGATTCACCAGTGCCGATCAGACCTGGCTCAGATCTTAATCAATTCTAGAGTCTAGATCCATTTCATATTGGAATCTTCTATTTGTTCCGCATCAATAACAATTAATTCAATCATGAAAGGGAGCAATTAAAATATAAAAGTAGAAGTTTTAGGATCTAATTATTAATTTAACTAATAAATCACGAAGGCAACAAGAAGTAAATTGGTTGGGTCATCTGTAGTGCAGAAATTTATGCTTGCTGTTCAAGGGGCTGCCAATAGGAACAATTCACTGTCATCTGTAGTGCACCAAAATTTGACCATAATACTTGACCCTTTTGCAAGCTTCCCTATATTTGCACAGTTAAAATGTTGGGTCCTATAATACTTCCATTTATTTTTCTCAGGAGTTGTAAATGGGGTGAAGAATAGGTACGGAAATTACCACTTGTATTGTTTTTCGTTCAGCAAGTGCAGATATGAAAAAGGATGCTGTTTGGATGTTGAATTCAACATTCATCTTCATCAGGAAAAAAAAAATTTAGGTTCGCACTGGATAGGGTTACTAATTGATTATTCGTCTAATAATATTAACAATTATTAAAGATTGTCACTTCGCAAAAATTTTGATGTCTTTGTGACTTGTGGGGCTTCTGAGTGATTAGATTTATTTATTAGCATCACTACAAGTTGATTTTTTATGAAGCCAAAGTTTGGACTTTGTTTCTTTGCATATTGGTTTTTGTTTTAGTCCACTGTAAATGTGCAAGTGAGTAGGTTCTGAGCCTCGGTGGTTTTGACTCTATGGCAGTCTTCGCATACTGGTTTTTGTTTTAATTCACTTTAGATGTGCATGTGAGTAGTTCTGAGCCTAGGTGGTTTTGAATTCATGGATAACCACTTTGCCCGAAGACTTTAGCTAATGGCTTATCGGCGACAATGTATGTCAAGAAATCGTAACATCTTCCCTTATTGGCAACATGTAAGGCTTCCAAGATGGTGTTAGACCCACATTGTCACATGTTTACGTTGGATGCTTATCCACATTGTCCAGAGGCAAATGTGAAGCCGGGAGTGTTTAGTTTGCTTTATATACGTTGTTGTCTAATAATTGAAAAGCACAATGAGTTGAACTTTAATCGAGCCTTAAGGTGAAATGAGACAAAATCTATAAAATCATGTTAGCTGCTAAAAAATGTGACGCGGTAGATTTTGGTCTATATGTACTTGTGCATAATCTTCTGTACTTGATGTATATTTGGACATTTCAGATATTTACCATAAACCTTGTTCGTCAATTAAATAAAGGAGAATTTTTTGAAAGAGGCCCATTTTGAAAAATAATTAGCAAAAATAACCCTTTAGCTAAATAATTAGCAAAATCGATCTATTTTTGGCCACGTCATCAACGCTGACCAAAAAGAGGTCGATTTTGCAAAATATTCTCTTTAAAATACATGTGACTAGTACTCCCATGTAATTAGCGAATGCTAATTAAGAGATTAAACTACTTTTTAACAACACGGGACTAATAGTCCCGTATAAATAATAGACTTAATTCGCCCCAATGTATATGCACGGGACTATCAGTCCCGTGTTTTTGACAGAGGAACGGCGGACCCGACAAATATAGTCCCGTGTTTTTGACTTAAAGCTGGATCGTCACAACCACACATGCAACCGGACAGCGAGCTCGTGCAAGCTCAAGTCCATGGAGGACAGTGACGATCTAAGCGGTAAGAAAAGGGGGACAAAGGGGAAGGGGCGGTTTTCTAGTTTGTATGCGATCGATTTATGGATTTTTCTGTATTGACTCTATTTAAGTTATCGATATAGGTTATTTGTAAACCAATCACTTGATATATTTGGTTTTGTTGCGATGTTTTGGTGTATGGAGATAATGTGTTGTCGCGATATGTTTATCTATTACTTTTTGTTGCAATGTTTTGGATCGTTTAGATATGTATTAAGTTATGTACATGACTTTATGGAAATTATATGTTTATGGAGATTATAATGTTTGGATATCTACATAAGGTGAATTTGAAGTTTTTTATGCACAGGAGATATTGTATATGTACCGGAGATAAGCTACAAACATACGTGCATGTTATGTGCATGTTCAGAAAATACACAAGATTACTAGTCCCGTGTATTTCCTAGGTGGTCTGCAGAATACACGGGACTGGTAGTCCCGTGTATATTCTGGGCTTAATTAAAACCGTAATTAGCAAACAGGACTACTAGTCCCGTGTAATTTAAAGAGGATATTTTGCAAAATCGACCTTTTTTTGGCCGGCCTTGATGACGTGGCTGAAAAGATGTCAATTTTGCTAATTATTTAACAAAAGGTTCAATTTTGCTAATTATTTGTCAAAATGGTCTTTTTCAAAAAATTCTCCTTAAATAAATGAATACCTGGTATATATATTTGTAAAAATACAGATACATAAGTTAGTTAGTACCAAAGTTTCTGTTTCGATTACAACCCTAACCATTCTTTCAAATTTCTTGTATCTGATTTCTTCTTCCATCAATATTCAGGTCATTAGAGCTTTTGATAATCCAGATTTTTTCAGCACTGTTTTTCCTATGCTACATGAGGTTTCTAGTCAAGCTTGTGCTGCAAAGCCTACTAATTCATCTCTCGTTACTTCTTCTGGAACAGGTAAACTCAAAAAACATAAATTGATGTTATAGATAAAGAATTAGACAGAAGTATTTACAATTATTAAATTTCAGAAAGTAGGTTAACGCATCTTTTATTTATTTGCTGTACTGAAGTTATTTAAATAGATCATGACACTTGAAACTTTAATTTAAAGCTTTCCCTCCTTGGTTATGAAGTTACTAAGGAGAAAAAATGGAAGTAGCAACATAAAACAGCATTGTTCCTACAAGATGCATGTGGCATTATTACTCAATAGTCAATATGATTGTTCCTGGGGTAGATTGTAGTAGAAGCACATTTTAACAGAATCTCCTTAGCTTTTGCTCGTTCATTGCAAGTAAGCTTCAAAATCAGCTATAATTGATCTGTATTTTGATCTGAGGCTTCATCAGCCATACACAGTGTTGCATGGGTAGGGGTACGGGTAGGGGTGCCGGTATGGGTATGGATACAGGACACGGCAAATTTGTAAAAGGTAGGGAACGGGGACACGGCTATATAAATATTTATATATACATATATTATATATTGGAATTAATAATTTATATGAGAACAAGGATGAGAATTAAAAGTCTTGTAACAGTTTTATGTTTTATTATGTGGATTATAAATTGAAAAATCACTAGTTTTTGAACTAGACATCCAAATGACCCTTCAAATCATAATTCAAAACTTGAACTATGTCCAATGAGTTGGAAGAAGTGGGTGTGAAGTGTAGGATATATGTCCATAAAATATATGACAAGTGTTTTGAATTAAAACATGTATTGTATAATTGAGTGCATGCCCGAATAAGTGTGCATTTATGCAAGGAGTGTCCAAGGAGTTTGGGTACGGGTACGGGTACGGGTACGGCTTCAGATTAGAAGTACCCAGGTAACAATGGCCATATGTATCTAGATGCCTTAAATTAAACTATTATAATAATATTTTCAGTCGATGTTTTCCAGATAACTTAGCTATTAGTCGTTCACTTATTCTTATTTAAATTCCATTTTTGCAGAGGAAGAAAGCGCAGAAGTTGCTTCTGTTTCTCTTGACAAGGTTGTTGACTGTGTGACTTCTTGTCTCCATGTTGCTCGCCTCTCGGATGTTATTGAACATAAAGAAAAATTGATACACATATTTTTGTGTGCTTTGTCTCCTGGATTCAATTGGACAGGTTCTATCTTTTGTTGCCTGTTAAAGTTATATTTCATGTGTGGTTAAGCATGGACACTTGCTAACATCGTGAAACTCCCTGGACAGTGAAAATGTCAGTTTTTTCTTCTATTAAGGAGCTTTGTTCCAAACTACACCCTTCCACAGAACATAGTGATTTTTCTGATGATCAAATATCTTTAGTTTATGAGGTAAATTCGGATAGCATCTTCAACCTTCTGTTTTTCATTTTATTTTTATTTTTCCTTCAACCTTTTCTCACTTTCAATTGTTCTTTCTTAGTTGTTTCACTCGGCGGGCCCAAAAGTAGTTGAATGCATTCACAATGTAAAGATATCTCAGGTATACATCCTTGATTCTCACTTTTGAACATTTTATTCTTTTCATGTTAGAGTTGTATAATTAGTGACCGGCAATTGTTTATAAAGTATTACAAAACATTCCCAAGTTCAGGTATTCTTTTACTTGTTTATCATAGAGTGTATAGATTTTCATGTTGACAAATACCTTTATTTAGTTTATATTAATTTGTTTTTTCTATGGAATTACTCTTTTTAACATGGTTTTATTTGTTAAGATCATGTTAAGGACTTCCAGGCGATATTTTACTTAGGGGAACAATCATTGATGGACTAAGTTATTCTGTGAACTTAATGTATGCACGGAACTATTGCTACATTTGAATGTTAATTTAGGATTTGTGCGTGTGTGTGTGTGGGGCTATAGCTCAGCTGCCCTTTTAATTCATTGGAAGTAGTTTACCCAATAGTTTGATTTTTTATTCACAGGTTCATACGGCTGCTTCAGAGTGCCTGTTAGATATGAGCAAGTTGTATAGAGGCATACCTTCTGAACAAAGAAAAAATATCACGTTCAGGGAGGAGCTCATTCATCTGTGTGAAGTAGAGAAGAGTGAGCAGGCAAAGACATTACTCCAAAAAGTAATTGCTCTTCTCAAAGAACTTGGGGAAGAAAACACACCGATGATCCAAGAATAGGATATTATGTCAAACCCTTTACTTATACATCATGTACTCATGTTGTAAATTTGGATGAGTTGTCATCCTCTTCCTTCTTTCAACTTATACAACCCTTTCTTTTATAAGGGGGGAAATTGGTTTTAAAATGTCAAGAACATGATATTTTCTCTTATAATTGAGTAAAGACCGTCACTGGTTGAAAACCATCTCTCCTATTCTTGGGTGAGGGTCTATGTGCCAATATATTATGAAAAGTATGGTATGCCACGTGGCTTTATTTTTGGATTAGCTTCGAAGCAGTTTATAACATTAAGGTTAACATAATTTTACTGACGTCTTCTAACTTCGTTTAAAGACAGCACAAATAGCAGGGTTAAGTATACTTGATAATTCTTGTCATTCATAAACCCGTGTTGTCATTAATACAAGCTTCTGCATTTCAAGCTATAATCAGTACAAAACCTAGTCGGAATTATATGAAATGAACCTTGAATATCTAATAAAGTGACTGGATGGCTAAAATTACCAAATTGGTATTTTTTGTAGTTCCGGTGTCATTTTGGTTTTTTTTCTTGGCCCGATGATCAAATAGGCCTAAAAGTTAGCCGTCGGCTAAAAAAATTACGTTTTGGTCTGTCAAATCTTCAGTAGCTTGATTTTAACCCCTCAAATCATTGAAATATGCCCTCTAACCTGCCTCCACCTTGCTCCACCGCCTGCCCCTTCCCTTTCCCACTCTCCAATGCCCCTCCTCTCCTCAAAACCCTCAAAATCCCTGTCCCCAACCCCCTCCCTCTCCTCCCACCTCGCCATGGTGGAGCTCAAATCCCTCACCCACAAACCCTTCCTCCACCAACGTACATGAAAAGGGAAGGAAAGGCATCGGAGCATTGGAAGGGGTGGGGTGGGGCGAGGCGGAAAATAGTTTTTATTTTTTTTTTTCTTGGGAGAATGATTTGAGGGGGCTAATATCAAACTAGTAAAGATTTGAGAGACTAATTTTCAAATTTTTTTGGCAATGGTTTGTAAAAGGGTCTAATTGCACATTTGGTTTACTTCAAATACCAATAAGTCGCCAGAGCTACAAAAAATACCAAATCGGTTAAATGGGTCTACAAAAATATCAATTTGGTAATTTTGCCGCTAAAAAAGTGATGGAAAAGTTCCCATGCACAACGGTGACAAATAAAACATACATATTTAATGAAATATGTACATTTGTGTCTGCCGGCAGCGACAGATTCGAATATTTTCCAACCTATAAAGAAAGAAAATGAGATCAAATCTATAATCAGAGCTAAGACAGTCACTGCTCCTTGCAAACTTAGGACTATATGTCCTTTTAAATAAGAACAATAAAGATCATTTAAACCAAAATAATTTTCCAATACCATATTATTGTCCTATCTAAATAATAATATGTAAACACCCCTGACCCTGGAGTTCCGTAAAAACACAGCTCTTGAAAACATACACATATAAAACATTGCGGCAATGCAATTTAAAATATCAAATCCCAGGATATCAACATAACCAGTACCATTCTACCGTCAACCAGAACACTAAATAGTAAGAAAAGCACAACACAGGAACAAAACGATGCCTAAAAAGTAACTCCTTTCCATAAATGACTATGCGCATCCAGCATTCCAAATCTCAGTAGCAAAAAAAGTCGCAGGATGTTTTTAATCAAATCATGGGACAGTAAAAAAAAAGGAGGGGACCTTTTTTCAGTTCAATAGCATACTGCATAATTCCACAATTTTGAAAGTAAACATTTATGATAACCTAAACTAAATGGTTGTCTCCACATTCCAGCATCAGTCATGAAGTGTGCCAAGGATATCGTCATCTCTGAACAAATGATACCTACAAAGATTAAGCATGTAAATGCAGAAGCATTAGTAGTACATCAGGTAGATTTTATCTTCTCGAAAACTAGAAAAAAGGAAAAGATATACTAGATGTGTATAATCTGACCAAAAAGAAAAGTAAACTGTAAAGCGGTAAGAAACAATTAGGGGTTGAATTAGAGTATTTAAGTTACATTTGCAGCCAACAAGAGAAAGCAACGTGATTAAAGATAAAACCAATACCATAAATCAATAGTAAATAGCAGAGTATTGATCAACGTATGATTATCTCTTTATGCACCCCACCCAACTGAGCACAAAGGACAGTGTGTATACCCGAAGATCGTTGGATGTGTTGCCTAAATAAATTATTCGTTGTCCAGATAACAACAGCTTAAAGAGTGACATGGATAAAGCATGGACTGACCCACTTTCAACCTAACTAGGTCAGGAATAAACAAAAGGAAGGAATTGATCCATCTTTTAACCAGTTCAAGGGCTATTTTTTCGCCTCAAGAAAGCTGGAAGAGAGAGTTCCGGCTTCAAACCAGTTTAAGGGTCAATTATTAGCCTAAGAAAAACTGGACCAGTTTTGGCCCAATTTTTGCCAAACATAACTTTCCCAAAATGGTACCAAGTGGCAAAGTTTGAGTGGTTGCAAGACATTGCCTTCATGACAGTCACAATACAAGCTCCCTATAACTCTTGGCACTTTACCTGAGCATTAAAGGTCGTGTTGGCCACCACAAAATTGGGCTAGGATTACTCTTGGCCCCATTTTGAGAAAAGTCGTGTTAGGCAAA
Organism: Asparagus setaceus; assembly: GCA_012295165.1. Lineage (NCBI taxonomy): Eukaryota > Viridiplantae > Streptophyta > Magnoliopsida > Asparagales > Asparagaceae > Asparagus > Asparagus setaceus. Next base: position 10,300,044 of record CM022704.1, on the reverse strand, counting down.
AACTGGGCCAATATTGACCCAGTTTTCCAAGAACAAATAAATTAACTCTTAAACTGGTTCAAAGCAGAATACCCCCACAACCCCCTCCCTGACTCATTCCTAATATGGTTAGGATAAAACTGAGCCAAGATCAATCCTAGTCTAGTTTTTGAATGGTTACCAAGCACGAACCAAGGTAACATATAATTCTAGTGCTTATCATTTCAAGAAATTGTTGCCCACCAATTCAGCTATTGTGTGACATCTATTAGCTTCCACCGGTGATTAGCAAAATATTTTTTAATAAAGATGTACAAGATTAGGTTCCACATGGAGGAGTAAAAAACTAAGAATATGAATCACTTGATATGGCACAATATAAACAGAGTTTAGTCAACTGCATCTGTTTAAGTCATTCAGTGCCCTTTTGATCCCACAACAGTATGTATATAACATGTTATATTTCTTGCTCATGAATGACAGAAGAGTAGAAATGGATACTCTACAAAGGCACATTCTTATCCTCAACAGCTTCTCTAGGCTAGAAACCAACCGCAAAATCCCAGTTGTTGTACCATTCACTGGTATAAATAAAATCCCACATCTTCAACAACTGCAAAGGTTTACAGCTAAACATTCTCACACTGTTGAACCAATTTAGGTTGTATCAGTTATATTAATGCATCAGTAATTGGCAAACTATTCCAAGCACCTGAAAACAACATATCTAATTCTATAAGTTTGTCCGTTTTATCATTTATTTTGTTACATAAAAGCTAGAAATCCCTTACTATACTGCTACAACAAAATTCATTGGCTAGTACCCAGTGAAAATTGAACTTCTACTACACTAAATTTATCAATGTGGACGTCCTTTTGGCATTTGCCATTGCCTGAAATCATACTGCCACCCGATTTCAACCACAGTTCAACAAGGAAAGATGAAAATTTTGAGAGAATATAATGTGACAGCAAATATATAAAGTTAAAAAAGGTATCCGGGAAAAGATGAATGGCTAAGAAGAAAAAGAAAATATTTTCCAGCAAATTTAACTGACTACATGCATGTTCAACCGATGCCAAGATCGATGGAGCAAGCCTGGCCCAAAGCAGATTACACGATACAGGCATCAGAACAGGTTAAGCCTGTAGATGACCATATCTCAGGTGGAAAACTACCTAGACTTAACTGAAACTAGATTTGAATCCCATGCAACCAGCTTATATTTATACATAAATGTAAGATTTCTCAACGGATCATAGGTATGTGAAACAATGTAATGAAGTCCTAAAAACAGGTCAAGTCAAAAAAGAAAATGGAGTATAAAAGTGATACTCAAAAGCTAGTACTTGATATATAGCAAGAGTGGAGCATACAAGTGATAATAAAAAATTGGCCGCATATGCAAGATTATGTGCTACCATCAAACCTAAGACAAACTGCCATCCAAGTGATAATGCTAAAGTAGTACATACATATACTAGCAAATGTATTACATATAAAAATGATTCATACAATTGCAAAAACAAGCAACGCGTTCCAAACACATATCAAAGGTTATTTATGATATATGACTAATTGTTGTGTAAATATCGGATTGACTTTGGAGAAAGAAAAAGAGAAAACAAAATAATAAATATAAACTAATTGCAATTGATATTTAAAAGAAAGTTGAAGTGAAAGCATACTCCTTATCTCCCAGTTTGACTTCAGTCCCTCCGTATTCAGGCAGAAGCACAACATCCCCTTCCTTCACAGTAACAGGGATAACATTCCCATCTCTACTGCGCGCTCCGGGGCCCACAGCGACAACTTTACCAGAGTTCAGCTATGACCAATAAAAAAGATCAAACAGAACATCAACACTGAGATTCCAATAAATATTTTGAATTAACGAGAAATAATCAAGAAATTGCACCAATAATAGTATTATATCTCAGTATCAGATTACATCAGTGAAAATACTACGTGATGATTAACGAAACTAAAATCGGCAAATGACCCACATAACAATTTCAAGTAAAGAACAAAACCCATCAACAGAAACGTCAGATCCAGATTAAATAATGAAAAAAAAACACTTTTTTAATGGGGAAAAAGGTGGTACCTTGGTGGTTTTCTCAGGGAGCAAGATCCCAGCGGTGGTCTTCGAAGGGGGGACGATCTTCTCGACCAAAACCCTGTTGAGAGCAGGAATCAAACGCTTCGCCATTTTCGATTGAGGATTTTGATTTCTGTGATGGGGACTCTTGGGAGAGTCTAGGGCTTAAGAAGGGTTTTTGGGATCCAGATGGGTCGCCTAATTTACTGTTATACCCTTACGGTCGGGGCTTTTTCGTTCGAGGGTTTTGTGTAATTAAAAGAAAAGGTTAGCCCTGTTTTGTTTACTTGTCGTTTGGGGGAGAAGTTAGGGCTTTGAGGGTTAAGAAGGTTCTGGAATTGGGCTTTTTGGGCTCAGACAAGTTGGTCGGCTCCGGTTTAGATTAGATGTTGTTCTTTTTGGGTTAATTTCACAAAACACCCCTTGAACTTTGGGCGTGTTGCATAAAACCCCTAAACTTTGTTTGTCTCACATAACCCCCTTGAACTATGGGGTGTCTCACAAAACCCCACTAAACTCTAGCATATCTCTCCTAATCCCACTTTAGTTTGCAAATAACTAAAATTTCCTTGAGAGAAAACAAAATCAAACTTTAGGGGGAGGAGTATGTTGCTTGTAAATAACATGTAATAAATTTTGGAAAAATTTCACTCAAAGGCATTTTAGTTATTTGCAAATTACAAACAGGGGGGTTTAGGAGAGATAAACTAAAGTTCAGAGGGGTTTGTTAGACTGACAGCCCATAGTTCACAAGGGTTATGTAAGACAAATAAAGTTCAAGGGGTTATGTGCAACACCTCTCAAAGTTCAGGGGGTTTTGTGATATTTAGGTGTTTGAGCCTGTCTGAGTAATGATCTAATGGTAGTTAATTATTAGAGAAAATCCGTTTCAATAAATATATTTGGTTAACTTCAGAAAACCCAAGAGCTTTATTAGGGGTTTTGCAGCTAAACCCCCTAAGTACTTAATTCCACAAAAGAACCCCAGACCATCAAAGGATTTTGAACATAAAACTCTTAAACTTCTTTCATTCCACTAAAAACCCCTTGGAGATTTTCACTTCGACCCCTCAAAACAAAAGTAACACCGTCAAGTTTAATATATCACATGTCAACTACGTGAAAAATAAAAAAGGTACTTCTCTGCCCTAAAAAAATCACACTTTTATCTGTTTCATCATTTCCATTAATATTTTGATAACTGAGGGGTAGTTTCAATATCACAGAGACCCAAGCCGATAATCTCATCATATGTAACATGGCAACAACGATATATAAACTTTACCACAAAACATTTCCCACGCGCGCGCGAAGTGTGATACACTGATACTACTCAACTTCTACTCTGGAAAACATATGAAGCAAACTTGGAAATCTTTGAACGAATACGTCAGAATTCTGATACTTGGAAGTGTTCATAGCTAGACATTATGTATCCTGTTGCACTTTGAAACTGTAACAATTTTTTCTGAAAACTATACCAATCAAATATTATATATATGTTGATATATCCATTCAAATCTCAAGTCATAAGCTTTATTCATCCAATATTACATAACATAAAGATTGCTTGTATTAACAACATTAAGCAATCTCATATTTGTCAACATAAATCGATTAATCAAGTACAACAACATTATATCTTGGATGCATCTGCTATTTTGCTCAAAGCAGTAGCAGCTTTAGAACCCGAACAGTGACCCAAATGCTTAGATATGAAATCACCAGCAGCAATAAGTTTGCGGAGATCCACATTGGTTTTTATGCCGAGGCCTTGGAGCATGTAGACAACATCCTCAGTGGCGACGTTTCCTGAAGCGCCCTTTGCATAGGGGCAACCCCCGAGGCCAGAAACTGATGCATCCACCACGCTGATCCCCATCTGTTCACATTAGACCAAGATGATGTTAGCCTTGTACGTTTGTAATTTAGATCTTTTTTAATAAAAAATTTTATTACTTAGTTTATGGTTGTGTTGAAAATAGTGAAGGCTTATTTTCATTTTGGTGCCAAAATTTACCCAGTTTTTCATTTTGATGCCACAAAAGTATTTTTTAACACTTTGATACCCCAAAGTTTCAATCCCATTGCACTTTGATACCCCCATCCAGATTTCGTTAGACTTTGCTTAGCACATGATACATTTAAGTCCATTTTACCTAGTTGCTAGAGATCCAAACAACCATATGTTTATGCTAAGCACGTGATACAAATTTATCAGAAAATCTCATGAAACCTTGATGAGGGTATCAAAGTGAAATGGGATTGAAACTTTGGGGTATCACTGTTCAATAAATACCTTGGGGGTATCAAAGTTCAAAATGGGTGACTTTTGGGGTACCATAGAGAAAATAAGCCAAAGTGAAAATGAAAGTAAATTATGAGGGGTATGATGATAGTTAAATTGAAAATGATTTATAACCGATGAATTAATCATGTTGATCGCAATATGCATAAAATACTGTAGAGTCTCTCTCTCTCTCTCTCTCTCTCTCTCTCTCAAGCTCG